>CM041550.1:4146405-4746405 GCA_023238725.1 Scortum barcoo
CAGTGTATTTCTTCCATTCAGCCTCTAGAGGACAGACCACTGCATCCCATTATATGATGCTCCATGTATGCCAAAAATATGGTGATGTATTGTACATGTACTTATATGTACATGTATTTGATGATATCTGCCTCCTTTGAGAACAGTGTCTTGTGTGTAGTCATCTGAGGTGCTGAAAACTTATCTAATGTGTGCCATAGGCATCAGTTGAATGTCCAAGTATTTTCTTTTGCTTCTTCATTTATTGCTTATAAATATTTACATAGTGTTGCATCCTGGTAGAACATCTTAACTCAGTTAGGTAGCTTAACCTGCAGATGTCATAGCCACAGTAAAAAAACGGTATGCCTCACCCAGCATGCAACAACAAGTGGTTGCATTTCCCTTCTAGCATAAATGGAGCTCAACATAGATACTGCCCCCCGTGTACAAAAATTACATTACACCAAAGTAAACAATGGCACAATGGCAGCATCTCTTACAGAGATGCTTCAGTGTTGTTACAACAAAACAGAATTAAATTACAGTTTTAGAGTCAAAATAATTGCTGTTCTGGCTAAGTTTCTTGAATATGATACATAGTGTTATTTTTTTAGTAAAAAAATTTAGTTTACCATATCCTTGTTGAGGTTAAACAGCATACAGCTGCTTCAACAGAATGCACATCCCATGGAAAATAATAATCGCTGCAGACACACCTGTGTGACATTGATCGAAAACTTACTTATTCACTGATTACCAAATGTATCATAATCAAACTGGAGGTCATCAGCTTTTATTGATTAATTCTAAAATGTTCTCTGTTCCTTCATATTTCTGTCTGTGTGTGTTTGCAGCTGCTGGCCCTCAGTCCTTCTGTCAGGACAAGTTCTGCAGTGCTCATGAGTTCTGTGGTGAAAAGAGAAATGGTTGGGAACCCAACTGCCTCTGTCGCACCATTTTTGTACAGTACAGACCAACAAACACTTTTGGTGAGGCACTTACAAATGTTGCCACATCTCATTCAGCAGAAGCCGAAATGATTTCTCTGAAGAAGATTTATAGAAAGTCTGTGGAACTTGTTTACACCAAGATCTTGGGCTAGTACTCTACTTTTTAAAAAAATATTCCAAAATGGCAATTGTTAATTGGCTTTATTGGTTTAGTCTCAGAGGAACTGAAAGAAGATGGTTTTAAATATTGAACTTGTGAGTAAATGTTCCATATCTGTTTTGTTGTAAGTCATTTGGATGAAAGCTGAATGAATATCATGTTTTGTAATGGGTGTTTAGGTGAGCCAACAGTCTGCTGGCACAAGTCTGTGTCAGTAACTCTGGCTAATTGTCTTTTGGAGGACCAAGGCATCAATTACTCTGTCTTACATCTAAATGACCAGACCTGCATAGGTGAAATTGATCATGGTGGGTATCCTCTTTTACTAACTAAAATAAAAAAACATTTAAAAAGTAAATAATAAAATAAGCAGCCAAATATCTCACAACATTTTGCTATAAACTGCATCATTGACCTTTGACCTTTTTATACATATCTTTTGTTACACTTAAAGCATCGATTGCATAAATTCTAAAACTTTTTTATTCAGTAGGATCTATGAGGTCCAAGGAGCACTTGGACGTGCAGTAAAAATGTCTGTTTGCATGTGACTATTTAGAAAAACGACAGCCAAATCATCTACAAGAACACTATCATGACACAGAACATCTCCATGTTTGGCGTAATCAACAGTCACAGTCAAGTGTATATTGACTCCTGTTATTACATTCAGCCAAATATTGAGAGCTTGGCCATCAGAATCCAAGACAGGTGTGTTACCTTTTTGTTGTCATCAGAAGGCTAACTGAACACTGATGAAAAGTCAAGATTAGTTATCATTGTTTTGAATCAATGCCAACACATATAGTTGTAATAATATTGTAGTAAAAACACACTGATCTTTCATCTTATTATTTGCTTGTTTTTTTTATCTTGCTTGGGGTTTCTGGGGTTGCCTTTCTGGGGAGCCTTAGTTAGTGATTTACAGATTATAAACAAAACAGACATTCAAAGTTGATTATATCAGAGGGAAGATGACATCCCACCATGTTCCTCTAGAACTGAAACCGCAAAGGACTCAACTTGCAGGTCTTTGCTGCTATTTTCCAGTATTATCAACAAAATAGCAAGATCTTGCAAACAGTATGTGAATTGTTTGTGGTTAAATCCAGCAACCATCAGTCTGAACGCACACACACACACACACACACACACACACACACACACAGACACACACACACACACTATGCTTTATCTACCTTTATTATGACAGTGTATAATAAAGAAAATCATAAATGTATGGGGATATAATATTTGCTTTGTGTGATTATTTTAGCTATAAACAATAATAACACAATCACAGGCCTTATTCATCCTGCTGCATCCTTCGTTAACGTTAGAGATGTCACTGGGATCAGATCTGATATACCATATTTCACCTGTTATGACCTGGGGTCATAAGGTTATGTTCTTTTCAGTGTTGTGTCTGTATCTTCCCCAGTGTGTGTTTTGTCTCTCCCTGCCTGAGGGAGGTGCTATTTCTTTGTCCTTCCCCTCCTTCCCTCTTGTGTGCTGTGTAGGTGGTGGCTGGCTATTGGACGGAGGATCAGCGGGACCAGATTTAAAATGGGACCCACCCATGCCGGCCGGGTGGCTCCCTTTCATTCACCCTACTTCCCGACCAGACTGTGGTGTGCTGTGTGCCTTTAATTCGAACTGTTGTGTGTGTGGTGCTGCGCGTGTGCAGTGAGACCACCTTTTGAGTTTTGTTATTTGTTTGATGCAGTCCGGGTTTTTTTTGTAGGGGGGAGAAGCTATTTTATTTCCTTAAGTTTTCTCTTGTTTATGTTCAGGGAGGCAGGTCAGATACCTGTGTTTTATTTTCTTATTCAAGTAGGTAAGTTAGTGGATTTTGTTTCTAGATGGTTTTGTTTGTTGTTTTGGCCGTGCTCCCCCCGACGCCTATAACCCAGTTTTCTTTTTTGTAAATAAATATTGTTGGACTGCAAATTATCCTCTGGTCATTCCTTGGGAGAGCAAAGAGAGGGAGTCACACCCTTTATGTTGTGCCCCAGATTCCCCTAGGCTGGGACGTAACACACCAAATCTACAAGATTTTGGGTCCTGTTTTGGTGGGAATGAAACAACCAATGTAAGTAGCACTCTTACCATTTGGTTTCATTTTCCTGTACTTCCTTTTGCCCGTCTGTGTGGTAGTTTGGTGCCCAGCGCTGATCACAACATGCTTATAAAGGAAGATAGGGGCAACATGTGAAAGGGTCATTCAAATGAGGAAGTACAAAGCTTTTTTAGTTTTTTGAGGCACTAACCAAGTTGCGGGCACATTCAGTCTACTGCAAATCTGAGAGCAACCTCAATACTTGGAGGGAATGTGCAGAAAAAACATAATGTAATTGTTACGGCCTGGCCTCTGCAGGGGGGGGGGATGCATCACGGGTCCTCTCCCTCCTTTTGCTGATGCGGTCCGCAGACGCTCCGGTCTCCTGTTCCCAGGATTGGTCGAGGGTGGACCCAACCTGGTTGCCACCTCCTTCCCTCGTGTGGACGTCATCGATCCAGCCAGCCAATCCGCTGGGAGCTGGGAGTTTTGAAAAGGACTGCTCCTGTCTGCACCCGGCGCGGCTGTGCTGTTAGAGCTCAGCTTGCCATTGAGACGCCGTGAATTGGCTTCGTGTGTGTAAGATTGTATCTTATGTGATGAATTGTGATGTACCTGCAGAAGTGTACTAGGTAGCTTTCCGGGTGATCTTGTGGATGTGTTATCACTCGTGTTTTCTGTTCCTTTTGTTTTGTTTTGTTTTGTTTTGTTGTTATTTGGCTGTTGGCCACAGTTGCCCTTATTTTGGTGACTTGTGGTTTTTGTTCTTATTTTGGTATACTTATGAAGTCTTATTAGCTTGCTCTGTGAGTTTCTGTTAGAGTGGGATTTTCTTTTCTTTTTGAGTGATTGTCCGGCGATCCCCTCCGCCGTTTTCTTGTGATGTTTTTTTATGATCAGGAGGGGGCTACTAACAAATAAACGGCCTTATATCTGCCCGCTACACCGGCTTATGTTTCTCCCTTCACCCTAGACTTCTTAGAGGACGTAACATAAATGGGGGCTCGTCCGGGATAAAATTAAAAAAAAAAAAAAAAAAAAAAAAAGAAAGTAAATAAAAAAATAACAAAAAAATAATAATAATTTACCGGGACGTCAAAAGTAATTGCCAAATTGTTAGTAGCAGTCAATTTTGTAGAACAGGCTCAATTAAAGAAAGCAATGGCCTCATTTAGTTTTGATCGTTTTATTGCTCATCCCACTCTGGAACAAATTGATAGTTGCCGTAAGGATGAGCTGGTAGCCATTGCCGATCACTTCCAAATCTCGGTTTCCAAACATTTAATTAAAAGAGAGCTTAAAGCTCAGGTTATTGGTAAACTGGTGGAAATGAATGTCTTTGACTTGTCTGCGCCTCCCGACGCCGCTGTGCAGGACGAGAGCGCTCTAAGCGAGGCTGTGTGCAGCAGGGGAGAGTTCCCCGGCGCGGCAGCAGCGCCGGTATCTCAGGGTGTTGACTTCAGGGCAGAGGGCCGGGTGAAAACGCCGGTTACTCTTCCCAGATATGATCCCCTTTCACCGGCATCATCGGCGTCTCGCGATGAGGCCCGGTTGAAGGTGTGCTTGGCACATCTCCAAATGGAGGCGCAGGAAAAGGCGCAGGTCCGGCAGGCACAGCTAGATTTTCAGCTTCAAGTGAAAAGGCTGGAAATTGAAGCGGACAAGGCTGTCCGACTGCGTCAACTTGAGCTTGCCTCACAGAGAGAGGCTCACCAAATAGAGGCATCCTCTATGGCGACAAGCATTTCTTCCATTTCTCCTGGTTTACCGCCTAATTCATTTGACATCAGTAAACACATCTCATTAGTGCCAATATTCCGAGAAACAGAGGTGGACGCGTATTTCAGCGCTTTTGAGCGTATTGCTACCGCTCTCCACTGGCCTATTGATATGTGGGCATTGCTGTTGCAGTGTAAAATTCATGGGAAAGCTCAAGAGGCAGTCTCTGCTCTCCCTCTGGAGGATAGTCTGAACTATGACACTGTGAAAACGGCAATCCTGCGCATCTATGAATTGGTTCCCGAGGCATACAGGCAAAAATTCAGGGGTCACAAGAGGGGTTCTACTCAGACTTATGTGGAGTTTGCAAGGGAAAAGGGGACATTATTTGATAAATGGTGTGCGGCTTGTAAGGTGGAAGATTTTGCATCTCTCCGTGAGCTTATATTACTAAAGGAGTTTAAGAAATGTTTGCCAGAACGTCTTGTTGTACATTTAAATGAACAAAAGGTAAAAACGCTCTCTGTTGCGGCGGTGCTGGCTGACGAGTATGTGTTAATGCATAAAACTGTTTTCCCTCCGCTCTCCACTGAAAAGCGCCCCATGGCCGTGAATCCGAGTAGCGCTCCTAAAGTGACTGCTCCGGGTAAGGAGGAGAGAGAGTGCTATTACTGTCACAAAACCGGGCATGTTATTGCAAATTGTTTACTCTTAAAACGCAAAGAACAGCAGCAAACCCCTCCAGGTGCACAACGGCCTAAAGGCATTGGCCTAATAAATTCTGATCCTCCCATACTGCCAATTGAACTTTGTGAGGATGAAGCTCCTGACCCATGTTTTCAACCATTCGTTTTCGATGGGCTGGTATCGTTGACCGGTGAGCCGAACGACCAGAAACCCGTGCGCATATTACGTGACACCGGAGGCTCGCAATCGGTGATCCTCTCAGATGTTTTGCCGTTTTCCTCAAAATCTGCTTGCGGTTATAGTACAGTACTCAGTGGTATTGAGATGGGTTACATCCCGCGACCACTGCATCGGGTGCATGTGCAATCTGAATTGATCAGTGGATTTTTCCCAGTTGCTGTTTGCCCTGCGTTGCCTATCCGGGGTATTGTCTTCCTGATGGGAAACGACATTGCTGGCGGCAAGGTAACCCCTATCCTTGAGATACTGGATACTCCACCAAAGTACCCTGCAATCACTGAAAGCACTAACGCACAAAATACACTATTCCCGTCCTGCGTAATTACGCGTGCGCAGGCTCGAAAGCAAGATGAGATCAATTTGGCTGACAGCATTCTTATGCCAGTCTTTTCAGGAGACCCTGACCCAGAGTCCGCCCTGCTGCCTGTGTCCTATGAAAGGTGCCAAAAAGGAGAAACTGGAGGTAACCCGTACTGGCAAATCCGGTGAGTTGCAGTTACCCATAAATCGGGAACGACTCATCCCTGCTCAGAAAACAGACCAGAGTTTACAGAGATGCTTCGCGACTATGGTGAGTGATGAGCATATAAAAAATAAACCAGTAGGTTACTTTATGGATCGAGGGGTACTTATGCGTAAATGGTCACCGACAATAGCTGAAGGATCCGACTGGAGTGTAATTCACCAGATCGTCATGCCTTCTGCTTACCGGCTTCAAGTTTTAACTATGGCGCATGAAAGCCAATGGTCGGGACACTTAGGCGTGAATAAAACCTATAACCTTATATTAAAACACTTCTTTTGGCCGGGTTTAAAATCGGATGTAGCCAGTTACTGCCGTAGCTGCCATGCTTGCCAGTTAGCTGGCAAACCAAATCAAGTTTTCCCCGGCCCCAAACCAATACCTGCGATGGGGGAGCCGTTTGAACATGTTATAGTGACTGTGTGGGTCCCTTACCAAAACAAAATCAGGGAATCAGTATTTACTTACTATTATGTGTTCTGCCACCAGATTCCCCGAAGCGATTCCGCTGCGTAAAATTTCCGCAAATTCAGTGATAAAAGCATTGACGAAGTTTTTTTCCACATTTGGGCTTCCAAAAACTGTTCAAACAGACCAGGGAACCAACTTCCAGTCTAAATTGTTCAATCAAGTTCTCCCAGACTCATTCATGTAGCTCATGCGGTTTCCAGTGCATATCATCCAGAGTCCCAGGGCGCGTTAGAGCGCTGGCATCAAACGCTGAAATCCATGCTACGCAAATACTGTTTGGAAACAGGGAAAAGCTGGGATGAAGGGGTACCCTTTGGGGGTACCCTTTGTTCTATTTGCAGCTCGTGAAGCAGTCCAAGAATCTCTCGGGTTTAGTCCGGCAGAGCTTGTTTTTGGGCATGCTGTTCGAGGTCCCGTAAAAGCCCTTAAAGAGAAATTCCTCGCACCAGAGGTAGCCTCTCAGAGAAATGTTTTAGACTATGTGAGTCAGTTCCGCGAGCGTCTGCATCAGGCCCGATCCTTCGCCAAGGATGCGCTCGCCAGTTCTCAGTCTGGCATGAAACGCCGGTTTGACCGTTCCGCCGTTGTTAGACACTTTACACCCGGCGACAAAGTACTGGCGCTGCTGCCTGTCCCTGGCTCTTCTCTTTCAGCACGTTTTTCAGGGCCATATGAGGTGTGTAAAAAACTTAGTGACATCGATTATGTGATTAATACTCCTGGCAGGAAACGTAAAACTCGCGTATGCCACATAAACATGTTAAAATCGTACACATCACGTGATCTCTTATGCAACCCCGACGTGACGCCTGACCCTGAACGCGCCGTTATTGCCGGCTCCTCTGCATTGATTGTGTCAGAAATTAATCTTGAGAACCAGGATGGTTTAGTTTTGCGCCAACCCGCTCAGAGCCCCAGATTACCAAATTCAGAAATACTGCTTACACATCTAAGTAATGAACAACGACAAGGTATAATCGACTTAGTTGCCAAATTTCCCGGCCTGTTTGGTGATGTTCCCACCCGAACTACTGTCATTAAACATGATATTGATGTGGGGGAAGCCAAGCCAATAAAGCAGCATCCATATCGGGTTAATCAAACAAAGAGAGCCCTAATGCAAAAAGAAGTAGAATATCTTCTTGTGCACACAATCTGGCCAAATCCAGCTCGAGTGCCTGGAGTTCCCCCTGTTTGTTAGAAACTAAGTCAGACGGTACCCCCAGGTTCATAACTGATTTTAGAAGGGTAAACGCTGTCACTGTGCCTGACTCTTACCCGCTTCCTCGCATGGAAGATTGTGTAGATAATGTAGGCACAGCCAGTTTTGTAACTAAACTAGACCTATTGAAGGGCTATTGGCAGGTCCCATTAACTGACCGTGCCTCTGTGATTTCTGCTTTTGTGACCCCAGATCACTTTCTCCAGTATAACGTCATGGCCTTTGGTATGTGTAATGCACCTGCAACATTTCAGCGGCTGGTAAACAGTGTGTTAGCCGGCATGAAGAACTGCCGGGCGTATTTAGACGATCTAATCGTATACTCCCACTCATGGGCCGAGCACTTGCTAACTCTAACCGAAGTGTTTAGCCGTCTCGCCCGAGCCTCTCTTACACTCAACCTAGCGAAGTGCGACTTTGGTAAGGGGACCGTAACATACTTAGGGAGGCAGGTCGGACAAGGGCAGGTGCGGCCCATAGAGGCTAAAGTCACTGCGATCTCTGAGCTTCCTGTACCGACTACCAGGCGCGCGCTGAGGCGGTTCCTCGGCATGGCTGGTTATTACCGAAGTTTCTGCCGAAATTTCTCCACCGTGGTTCATCCCCTTACTAGTCTAATCAGTCCGAAAGTAGACTATAAGTGGACTCCAGAATGCCAGCAGTGTGAGTGTGAGAATGTGAAAGGTCTCTTATGTAATGCCCCTGTGCTTGCAGCGCCTGATTTCTCTCGTCCCTTTAAACTGGAGGTTGACGCCAGCGCTGTGGGTGCTGGGGGAGTGTTAATTCAGGAGACAAATGGAATAGACCATCCTGTTAGTTATTTCTCTCGAAAATTCGCCAAACATCAACTTAGCTATTCCACCATCGAAAAGGAGACGTTGGCGTTACTGCTGTCATTGCAACATTTTGAAGTGTATATTGGCTCTAGCTGCTTGCCCCTTGTGGTTTACACAGACCATAATCCACTGGTTTTCCTTGCACGCATGTACAACCATAATCAGAGACTCATGCGTTGGGCTCTATTGGCACAAGAGTTCAATCTAGAAATTAAACATAAAAAGGGAACAGAGAATGTATTAGCAGATGCCTTGTCCCGAGTGTAAAATAAAAAAAAAAAGGGAAACAAATAAATTTGTTCCATTGTAGTGTACAATGTGAGTGCAAACCCAGAGGGTGTTCTTCTTTTGTTATAGGTTTGCATTTATGGGGAGGTAATTAAAGTTAAAGTTTAACAGTAATTAAACTTAATTATATATTATAATGATGCAGCAGATTTGTTCAAATCATCATAAAGAGACACCTACACAGTAGAAGCAGGAGTTCAAGTTACAATTTACTGCATAAAATAAAGTAGAAAATCTATACCAGCAGTGAGAAAAATGATGATGATGACGATGACGATGATGTAAAGAATAGGGGATGGTGTTAGTTTCTAATGAAGAGGGATTGTTAGAGGAGGGACAAAGACCTTAATGAGCTATATGATGTAAAGCTTTAGTCAGAGAGCTGTGAGAGCTCAGCAGCCTCTACTTCTCTTCTCTCTCTCTGATGATGGAGGGAGTTGAACTTTGCTTTCCACAACTCAACACCTCCTGCAGGAAGCCAAAGCCTTCTCACTCTGACACTGTGCTGATTTACATTGTGCTGTCCTCCATCTCTCTGCTCAGTGTGACTCTCAACCTGCTGGTCATCATCTCCATCTCACACTTTAAGTAGCCACATATTTCATCAATTTAAAACACTGGTTGCTTTACAAAAAGAAATTATTCAGATTTATATTTTATCTATGAGACTGATAATTGATAGTACAAGTAGTGATAAGTATGTCACTTTGCTTTATTATCTCTGCAGGAAGCTCCACCATCCCACCAACATCCTCATCCTCTCTCTGGCTGTCTCAGATTTCCTCGTAGGTCTCCTCATGTTCTTTCAAATCATGCTCTCAGATGGCTGCTGGTTCCTTGGTGACATTACGTGTGTTCTTTATCAGTATCTCTCATACATGATTACCTCTGCCTCAGTAGGAACTTTGGTGCTCATATCTGTTGACCGTTATGTGGCTATTTGTCATCCTCTGCAATTACTCCACCAAAGTCACTGTGAAAGGAGTTACAATCTGTACTTGTCTTTGTTGGATCTGTTCTGGTCTGTACAATATTCTCATAATGAAGGACAACCTCAAACAACCAGGCAGGTATATTTCCTGTACAGGGGAGTGTGTGATCATCATTAACTCAACTGAACAATTTGTAGATGTTATACTGACCTTCATCATTCCCATTACTGTCATCATTGTGCTGTATATGAGAGTATTTGTGGTGGCTGTGTCTCAGGCTCGTGCCATGCGGTCTCAGATAGCAGCTGTCACACTTCAGTGTTCAGTGAAAATCACTGCTAAGAAATCTGAAATGAAAGCAGCCAGGACTCTTGGTGTTGTCATAGTTATATTTCTAATATGTGTCTGCCCATATTTCTGTGTCACACTAACAGACCAAGAAAACTTTCTTAATGTTTCCTCTGCTGCCTTTGTAATATGTTTGTTTTATTTTAATTCCTGTCTTAACCCTGTGATCTATGCCCTTTTCTACCCCTGGTTTAGGAAATCTATTAAACTCATTATTACACTTCAAATATTGAAGCCAGGCTCCTGTGAGAATAACTTAATATAAAGAGACTCTGTGCAGTGACTGGAATTAGGCCTTCACTATGTCAAAGGAAATTTGTTTAAAAATGTTGATGCTGAGTCAGCCATTCAAATGATGTTAAAGTCAGTACCTCTTTGATCCATTTGGGAAGAGAAGGTCATTTTTATTAGCAGCATTTCCAACATGCAAAACCTTTTTCTGCCAGAATGTGTGTATGAAAGGATCAGGAAAATCTCTGAAATATTAAAGTTGTGTTACTGGGCCTTTCTTAAGCATTTTGCAGATTTAGAGATAGTTTGAGCTCATAATGTTCCTTAAAGATCCATATCAATTTTGAGCAGGAGTGTGTCAGCTCTTTCACACAGCCCCACCATGATCCTGCAGCATCTTATTGTGATGTTGGAAAATAAGAAGTACTGCATTAGCATGTTTTTTTGTTTTTTTTTTTGTTTTTTGTTTTAGGTACTGAGAGGGATTCTTCTCATGTTACCTGTTTGCTGAGACATTGAAAAGAGTAGACAGAATCCAATGTTTTTTAAGCAATGTGATAATTGATTGTCATTAAAGGTGAGATGCACATCATAACTTTTGAGCAAATTATGAAAATTATTGGGACATTAATAGTTGATCAGACCTGGTTGGATCAGGTCTGTTCCAGTCTGGATCAGTTGATGCTGACAGTCCTAAGGTATAATCATACAGCATGTAATATGTAAAGATTTGTATTTCAAGTTTTTAGATGTCAGTTGTTCTCATAAAGTTCTTCATAAATCTGCTTGATCTTTGTGACTGATTATGTTACTTGTGTGTCACCTTTAGGATATATGTTTGAAAATACACAAAACAAGAAGATAAATGGAGGGCAAAAATGTTTTTGTGAGAGTGCTCTGGACAAGTGAAATGAACAAAAACCCTTTCAGACCAAATATTGCTGCATATAAACATAGCAAAAAGCTGATTCTCATCCAAAATGATTTGGTGCAACTACCTGCAACAATCGGTGTTGTCATGGGATTTGTGGGGTTGTCTGCCTCCACAACTCCAATGATAAGTGACCCGTGGTTCAGTGTGTCCATCCATCCATCCATTTTCAACCGCTTGATCCGGGACCGGGTCGCAGGAGGCAGCAGTCTGAGCAGAGATGCCCAGACTTCCCTCACCCCAGACACTTCCTCCAGCTCTTCCGGGGGGACCCCGAGGCGTTCCCAGGCCAGCCGAGAGACATAGTTTCTCCAGCGTGTCCTGGGTCTTCCCCGAGGCCTCCTCCCGGTGGGACATGCCTGGAACACCTCCCTAGGGAGGCGTCCAGGGGGCATCCGAAACAGATGCCCAAGCCACCTCAGCTGACTGCCTCTCGATGCGAAGGAGCAGCGGCTCTACTCCGAGCTCCTCCCGAGTGACCGAGCTTCTCACCCTATCTCTAAGGGAGCGCCCAGCCACCCTGCGGAGGAAACTCATTTTGGCCGCTTGTATCCGCGATCTTGTCCTTTCGGTCATTACCCAAAGTTCATGACCATAGGTGAGGGTGGGAACGTAGACTTGACCAGGTAAATCGAGAGCTTCGCCTTTCGACTCAGCTCCTTCTTCACCACGACGGTCCGGTACACCGACCGCATAACTGCGGACGCTGCACCAATCCGCCTGTCAATCTCACGCTCCATCTTTCCCTCACTCGTGAACAAGACCCCGAGATACTTGAACTCCTCCACTTGAGGCAGGACCTCTCCACCCACCCGGAGAGGGCACGCCACCCTTTTCCGGTCGAGAACCATGGCCTCAGGATTTGGAGGTGCTGATTCTCATCCCAGCCGCTTCACACTCGGCTGCAAACCGCTCCAGTACATGCTGAAGGTCCTGGCCTGATGAAGCCATCAGGACAACATCATCTGCAAAAAGCAGAGATGAAATCCTGTGGTTCCCAAACCGGACTCCCTCCGGCCCCTGGCTACGCCTAGAAATCCTGTCCATAAAGATTATGAACAGGACCGGTGACAAAGGGCAACCCTGCCGGAGTCCAACATGCACTGGGAACAGGTCTGACTTACTGCCGGCAATGCGAACCAAGCTCCTGCTCCTGGTCGTACAGAGACCGAACAGCCCTTAGCAAAGGCCCCCGGACCCCATACTCAGTGGAGCACTCCCCACAGAATACCACGAGGGACACGGTCGAATGCCTTCTCCAGATCCACAAAGCACATGTGGACTGGTTGGGCAAAAACTCCCATAAACCCTCAAGCACCCTGTGGAGGGTATAGAGCTGGTCCAGTGCTTCCACGACCAGGGACGAAAACCGCATTGTTCCTCCTGAATCCGAGGGTCGACTATCGGCCGAATTCTCCTCTCCAGTACCCTGGCGTAGACCTTCCCAGGGAGGCTGAGAAGTGTGATCCCCTGTAGTTGGAACACACTCTCCGGTCCCCCTTTTTAAAAAGAGGGACCACCACCCCAGTTTGCCACTCCAGAGGCACTGTCCCCAACCTCCATGCAATGTTGCAGAGGCGTGTCAGCCAAGACAGCCCCACAACATCCAGAGATTCTTGAGGTACTCAGGGCGGATCTCATCCACCCCCGGCGCCTTGCCACTGAGGAGCTTGTACGAACTACCTCAGTGACTTTGGCTTGGGTGATGGACGAGTCCACCTCAGAGTCCCCAGCCTCCGCTTCCTCATTGGAAGGCAAGTCGGTGGGATTGAGGAGATCCTCGAAGTATTTCTTCCACCGTCCGACAATGTCCCCAGTCGAGGTCAACAGCTCCCCACCCGCACTGTAAACAGTGTTGGCAGAGTACTGCTTCCCCCTTCTGAGGCGCCGGACGGTTTGCCAGAATCTCTTCGAGGCCGAATCCGATAGTCCTCCTCCATGGCCTCACCGAACTCCTTCCCAGACCCGAGTTTTTGCCTCCAGGACCGTCCGGGCTGCAGCTTGCTTGGCCTGCCAGTACCTGTCAACTGCGTCCAGGAGTCCCACAGGCCAACATGGTCCGATAGGACTCCTTCTTCAGCCTGACAGCATCCCTTACTTCCGGTGTCCACCACCGGGTTCGGGGGTTGCCGCCACGACAGGCACCAGAGACCTTGCGTCCACAGCTTCGAAACTGCCGCGTCGAACAATGGAGGCAGAGAACATGGTCCACTCGGACTCAATGTCCCCACTCCCTCGGAATGTCTCGGAATGTGAGAAGCTCTTCCGGAGGTGGAGAAGTTGAAGACCTCCCTGACAGAGGGCTCGGCCAGACGTTCCCAACAGACCCTCACAATCGTTTGGGTCTGCCAGGTCTGTCCAACTTCCTCCTCTGCCAGCGGATCCAACTCACCACCAGGTGGTGATCGGTTGACAGCTCAGCCCCTCTCTTTACCCGAGTGTCCAAGACATACGGCCGGAGATCAGATGAAACGACAACAAAGTCGATCATCGACCTCTCCGGCCTAGGGTGTCCTGGTGCCACATGCACTGATGGACACCCTTATGCTCGAACATGGTGTTCGTTATAGGACAAACTGTGACTAGCACAGAAGTCCAATAACAGAACACCACTCAGGGTTCAGATCGGGGAGGCCGTTCCTCCCGATCACGCCCCTCCAGGTATCACTGTCGTTGCCCACGTGAGCGTTGAAGTCCCCCAGTAGAACAATGGAGTCCCCAGTCAGGAGCACTATCAAGTACCCCTCCCAGGGACTCCAAAGAAGGCCGGGTAGGTACTCTGTACTGCTGTTCGGCCCGTAGGCACAAACAACAGCAAGAGACCTATCCCCAACCCGAAAGGCGCAGGGAAGCGACCCTCTCGTTCACCGGGGTGAACTCCAACACATGGCGGCTGAGCTGGGGAGCTATAAGCAAGCCCACACCAGCCCGCCGCTCACCCTGGGCAACTCCAGAGTAGTGGAGGGTCCAGCCCCTCTCAAGGAGCTGGGTTCCAGAGCCCAAGCTATGCGTGGAGGTGAGCCCGACTATCTCTAGCCGGTACCTCTCAACCTCCCGCACGAGCTCAGGCTCCTTCCCCCCAGTGAGGTGACATTCCATGTCCCTATGGCCAGAGTTTTGTTGTTCCAAGGGATTGGGTCGTCGAGGCCCCCCGCCACGACTGCTACCCAGACCACATTACTTGCACCGGCCCCTCATGGATCTTCCTGCTGGGTGGGGCCATGGTGAGTGCTCCAGCCAACATAGCTCCTAGGATCATTCCAGCGTACGGGCACACAAACCCCTCCACCACAGTAAGGTGGCGGTTCAAGGAGGGGTTCAAGTGTATTATGTCAGTTGTGAGGTTTATGCTCGTTCCTGACTGTCAAAGAGAAAAAAGTCTTGTTTTGGAAAAATAAATTATGTGTTTTTGTCAAGTCTTTGTAGGTTTCAGCTAATCATCAAGTTTGTCCCAAGCTTCAAGCAACTACTTGATATTTTGTGATATCCAATTCTTCAGACACCCCCACCCCCCACATTTTTCTGGTAAATAAGAGTTGAGGTTGCAACTTGTACTGGTGAGCACCTGGTGGCTGGGTCTTCGTCCATGGGACTGGTCTGGGCAAGTCTTCGGGAGAAAGTCTCTGATAGTTGTTTGTGTTTATGCAGCAAACAGCAAGATGGAGTACCCAGCCTTCTTGGAGTTGCTGGGATGCATCCTGGAAAGGGTGCTGCCTAGGGACTCCCACAAAGGGAAAACTCCACAAATTAAATGAAGCTATAAAAAAACTTCTTTAAAAAAAGATGATTTAGTTAAAGAATTCAGAGATAACTGTGTTATAACTAGTATACAAGTACAAGTCTCAAAATCCAGATATCAATTTTGCCAAAACTTATTGCTGAGCCATTTATCATTTTCATAGCTGTTCTGGAGAAGAACCATCTGGATTATACAGGGTTAACAAGAAACTATAACTTGGATTTGGTTATCTTGCTAGGTTTCCATGAAGATTTGGACTGACCAGCTCAAGACCAGAAATGATTCCTGTGTTGGCCTTTACATGATGAAAAGTCAAGATTAGTTATCATTGTTGTGAATCAATGCCAACACATATAGTTGTAATAATATTGTAGTAAAAACACACTGATCTTTCATCTTATTAATTGCTTGTTTTTTTAATCTTGCTTGGGGTTTCAGGGGTTGTTTCCCCTGAGATGGTGTGTCGATTATACTGTCCTCCTGTGAACATACAAACACAGGTCCTGAATCTGGCTTGGACTATGTATTAATAAAGGTGGTGAGTGAGGTGGTTGGGCCTTAGTTAGTGATTTACAGGTTATAAACTAAACAGACATTCAAAGTTGATTCTATCAGAGGGAAGATGACGTCCCACCATGTTCCTTTAGAACTGAAACCACAAAGGACTCAATTTGCAGGTCTTTGAGATAAGATAAGATCTTTTATTGATCCCACAGTGGGGAAATTCCACTGTTACAGCAGCTCAAAACAAGTAAAAGAGACATTAAATAATAGACGAAAAAACACACAAGACACAAAAAAAACAGTATTTACAATAAATAGTGAACAATAATAATAATAATAACAGAAAAAAAAGAAAGAAACAGAAACAGTATTTATATACACAGCCTCACCCAGTTAGATGTGCTGTGGTGAGGTGTTATTGCACAGGTGAATATGGAATATGTAGCAGATATGAATTAACAGTATAGTAAATGAGTGGAATGAAAAAAGGACCATAAAGTGCATGGCTAGGACATCAGTAAACATCAGTAAACATCAGTGCAATGATGAAACATCAGTAAACATCAGTCCTACTGTGGTATGGAAGTGTTTGTTACAATGACAAAGATTTATAGTGCAGCATTAAACAGTCTGATGGTGTTTGGGATGAAGGACCTGCGGAAGCGCTCCTTCCTACACCTTGGGTGTCTGAGTCTGTTGCTGAAGGAGCTGCTTAAGGCCCCCACAGTCTGATGCAGAGGGTGGGAGGTGTTGTCCATGATGGTGGACAGTTTGGCCAGAGCCCTCCTCTCCCCCATCACCTCGATGGAGTCCAGGGGGCAGCCACAGACTGAGCTGGCTCTTTTAATCAGTCTGTTGAGCCTCTTCTTGTCCCGCTCAGAACACCCCCCTCCCCAGTAGACCACTGCATAGGAGACCACAGACGCCACCACAGTCTCATAAAAGGTCCTCAGCAGTGGCCTGCACACACCAAAAGATCCCAGCCTCCTCAGCATGTAAAGACGACTCTGACCCTTCTTGTAGAGCGAGTCAGTGTTGTCAGTCCAGTCCAGTTTGTTATTTAAGTGAACACCCAGGTACTTGTACGTCCTCACTCTCTCGATGTCAAGTCCCTGGATGTTCACTGGTGCAATGTCAGGATGAGGGTTTCCTGCTGAAGTCGATCACCATCTCCTTTGTCTTGCTGGCATTGACTTGAAGGTGATTCAGCTCACACCAGTCGACAAAGTCCATGATGACCTTCCTGTACTCACAGTCGTTCCCCTCTGACACACATCCCACAATGGCAGTGTCATCGGAGAACTTCTGGAGGTGGCAACTGTCCGTGGAGTACGTGAAGTCCGATGTGTACAGGGTGAAGAGGAAAGGTGAGAGGACTGTTCCCTGGGGGGCACCTGTGCTGCAGACCACCACATCGGACACACAGTCCTGCAGCCTCACAAACTGGGGTCTGTCAGTGAGGTAGTTGGTGACCCATGCAGCCAGCTGGTCACTGGCCCCGGTTCTCTCCAGCTTCACCCTGAGCAGTGAGGGGTGGATCGTGTTGAAAGCACTGGAGAAATCAAAAAAGGTAATCCTCACAGTGTTTCCAGCGTCCTCCAGGTGAGACAGGGATCTCTGCAGCAGGTAGATGACGGCATCATCCACCCCAATGCCGGGTTGGTATGCAAACTGCAGGGGATCCATGTTTGGGCTCACCAGGGGGCGGAGGTGCCTGAGGACGATCCTCTCCAGTGCCTTCATCAGGTGAGACGTTAAGGCCACGGGTCTGAAGTGGTTGGGCTCCTTGGGGCGCAAAGTTTTAGGGACTGGAACCACACAAGAAGTGTTCCACAGGACAGGAACTCTTTCCAGACTCAGGCTCAGGTTGAAGATGTAGCAGACCACCTGACAGAGCTGGTCTGCACAGTCCCGGAGGAGTCTGGAGCTGATGCCATCAGGACCCGTGGCTTTCCTGGCTTTGATCTTCTTCAGCTGCGTTCTCACCTGATCCACTGTAGGTGTGAAGAGATTAGGAGAGGGAGGGGGTGGAGGAGAGGAGCACTGTAGAGATGGTGGTGAAGGCGGGGGGGATTGTGAGAGCCCCAGAGATGGTGGAGGTGTTGATGGTGGTGAGGGG
This sequence comes from Scortum barcoo, assembly GCA_023238725.1. NCBI lineage: Eukaryota > Metazoa > Chordata > Actinopteri > Centrarchiformes > Terapontidae > Scortum > Scortum barcoo. The sequence goes on from CM041550.1 coordinate 4,164,347, forward strand.
GCGTGCAGGCAGAGGGAGCTGGAGGTGGGCTGGTCTGTGCTCAGGCTGAGGGGGGTGGAGGTTGGGCCCAGTATCAAATCTGTTGAAAGAACAGATTTAGCTTGTTGGCCCAGTCTCTGTCTCCAGGCTCAGGGTTCCTCCTCTCGTTTTTACCCTGTCCTGAGATAGCTTGGAGTCCTCTCCAAACCTCCCTCACGTTGTTTTGCTGCAGGTGGTCCTCCATTTTCCTCCTGTAGCTGGCCTTGCACTCTTTGATCTTCCGTTTCAGATCCCTCTGCACCCTCCTCAGTTCATCTCTGTCTCCAGACTGGAAAGCCGTCCTTTTCTCCTGCAGCAAGGCTCTCAGATCAGGAGTCACCCAGGGCTTGTTGTTTGAGAAACACCGTACCCTCTTGGTGGGCACGGTGGTTTCTACACAGAAGTTAATGTAATCTGTGATGCAGTCCGTTAAACTTATCGATGTCCTGTTCATGTGGCCCACAGAGCACCTCCCAGTCCGTGGTGTCAAAACAGTCCCTCAGTGCATCTCTGGCCTCCTCAGACCACTGCTTCACACGCCTTTTGTTGGGGGGGGCTGTCTCTTCACCACAGGTGTGTAAACAGGGCGCAGATGGACCAGGTTGTGATCTGAGCAGGCCCAGCGGGGGGAGGGGTGATGAGCTGTAGGCGCCTGCTGTGTTTGCAGACAGCAGGTCCAGAGTTTTATTGTCCCTGTTCAGCAGTTCACGTCCTGGTGGAAGTTGGGGAGAGTGGCAGACAGGGAAGCGTGGTTCAAAATCCCCGGTGATGAGGAGAAAGGCTTGAGGATGCTCTGTCTGAAGCTGTGCCACAACACTGTGGAGAAGCTCGCAGGCTGCATCGGCGTCGGCCGAGGGAGGGATGTACGTCGTTATTGCGATGACATGTGAAAACTCCCTCGGCAGGTAGTAGGGCCTCACGGCCATGCTCACGGCCAGCAGCTCCATGTCCCTGGTACATCGTTGCTCCTTCACATGGATGTGTCCAGGGTTACACCACCTGTCGTTCACAAACAGCGCAGTTCCCCGCCCTTCTTCTTACCGCTCTCCCTTATATTCCTGTCCGCTCTGAGAGATAAAGTGAGTCCGGGGTGAGGTGGTTCAGCCGGGTCTCTGTGAAGCGCATCAGGCTGCACTCCCGGTCCTCCCGCTGCAGCCTCGTCAGCGCCGCCAGCTCTTCCATCTTGTTCAGCAGAGACCTCACGTTTCCCGTGATAACAGAGGGAAGGCAGGTTTGTACCGTCGTCTCCATTCGCAGCGCTTAACTCCAGGCGCTGCTCCCCCTTCTCCTCCTCCGAAGTTCAGCGAGGGTCTCCGGTCTCTCCCTGGGGGTCGGGGTCTCCGGTCTCTCCCGTTAAGGCCTTAGAGCCTGGCTAAGCGCCAGCAGCTGCTCCCGAGTGTAAACAACCGGAGCGGGCTGAATGTGTTGGCTGACACGGAGTTTAAAAGTCCGCAAAAAAGTAAAAAGCACAACACCAGTCTCACCAGCTTCACATCTAAGTGTGGACGTGAGCAGGAGCGACTAGTGTAGCCGAAAAGCAGGAAAGAAAAGTTAAAAGTATAAAAAGGTCTAAGTAAACAAAGAAAGAAGTCAGAGCTACTGTAACTGGCTGCCACTCACTCGGCGCCATCTTGCTAAGATGCTTTGCTGCTATTTTCCAGTATTATCAACAAAATAGTAAGATCTTGCAAACAGTATGGGAATTGTTTGATGTTAAATCCAGCAACCATCAGTCTGAACACACACAGACACACACACACACTCTATGCTTTATCTACCTTTATTATGACAGTGTATAATAAAGAAAATCATAAATGTATGGGGATATAATATTTGCTTTGTGTGATCAATCACAGGTCTTATTCATCCTGCTGCATCCTTCGTTAACGTTAGAGATGTCACTGGGATCAGATCTGATATACCATATTTCACCAAATCTACAAGATTTTGGGTCCTATTTTGGTGGGAATTAAACAACCAATGTAAGTAGCACTCTTACCATTTGGTTTCATTTTCCTGTACTTCCTTTTGCCCGTCTGTGTGGTAGTTTGGAGCCCAGCGCTGATCACAACATGCTTATATAGGAAGATAGGGGCAAACATGTGAAAGGGTCATTCAAATGAGGAAGTACAAAGCTTTTTTAGTTTTTTGTGGCACTAACCAAGTTGCGGGCACATCAGTCTACTGCAAATCTGATCATACTGTTCACAAGAGCAACCTCAATACTTGGAGGAAATGTGCAGAAATAATGTAATGTAATTAAACTTAATTATATATTATAATGATGCAGCAGATTTGTTCAAATTATGTATAGGCTTTTGATCCTATGTGTTCATATCATTCGACTCTGCACCATCCAGACTATAAGATGACTGATTCATTTAAACTGTTACTGTTATACTTCCCTGTGATTGGATTCAGGTTCTTGGACATGATTTAGAAATGCTATACCAGCAGAGATGATGATAATGATGATGATGACGATGATGTAAAGAAGAGGAGATGAAGGGTGTTAGTTTCTGATGAAGAGGAATTGTTAGAGGAGGGACAAAGAGCTTAATGAGCTATATGACGTAGAGCTTTAGTCAGAGAGCTGTGAGAGCTCAGCAGCCTCTACTTCTCTTCTCTCTCTCTGATGATGGAGGGAGTTGAACTTTGCTTTCCACAACTCAACACCTCCTGCAGGAAGCCAAAGCCTTCTCACTCTGACACTGTGCTGATTTACATTGTGCTGTCCTCCATCTCTCTGCTCAGTGTGACTCTCAACCTGCTGGTCATCATCTCCATCTCACACTTCAAGTAGCCACATATTTCATCAATTTAAAACACTGGTTGCTTTACAAAAAGAAATTATTCAGATTTATATTTTATCTATGAGACTGATAATTGATAGTACAAGTAGTGATAAGTGATAGTGTCACTTTGCTTTATTATCTCTGCAGGAAGCTCCACCATCCCACCAACATCCTCATCCTCTCTCTGGCTGTCTCAGATTTCCTCGTAGGTCTCCTCATGTTCTTTCAAATCATGCTCACAGATGGCTGCTGGTTCCTTGGTGACATTACGTGTGCTCTTTATCAGTATCTCTCATACATGATTACCTCAGCCTCAGTAGGAACTTTGGTGCTCATATCTGTTGACCGTTATGTTGCTATTTGTCATCCTCTGCAATACTCCACCAAAGTCACTGTGAAAGGCGTTACAATCTGTACTTGTCTTTGTTGGATCTGTTCTGGTCTGTACAATATTCTCATAATGAAGGACAACCTCAAACAACCAGGCAGGTATATTTCCTGTACAGGGGAGTGTGTGATCATCATTAACTCAACTGAACAATTTGTAGATGTTATACTGACCTTCATCATTCCCATTACTTTCATTGTAGTGTTGTATATGAGAGTATTTGTTGTGGCTGTGTCTCAGGCTCGTGCCATGAGGTCTCAGATAGCAGCTGTCACACTCCAGCGTTCAGGGAAAGTAACTGCTAAGAAATCTGAAATGAAAGCAGCCAGGACTCTTGGTGTTATTGTGGTTGTGTTTCTAATATGTCTCTGCCCATATTTCTGTGTCACATTAACAGGCCAAGATAACTTTCTTAACGCTTCCTCTGCTGCCTTTGTAATATGTTTGTTTTATTTTAATTCCTGTCTTAACCCTATGATCTATGCCCTTTTCTACCCCTGGTTTAGGAAATCTATTGATCTCATTATTACACTTCAAATATTGAAGCCAGGCTCCTGTGAGAACAACTTAATATAAAGAGACTCTGTGCAGTGACTGGAATTAGGCCATCACTATGTCAAAGGAAATTTGTTTAAAAATGTTGATGCTGAGTCAGCCATTCAAATGATGTTAAAGTCAGTACTGCTTTGATCCATTTGGGAAAGAGAAGGTCATTTTTATTAGCAGCATTTCCAACATGCAAAACCATTTTCTGCCAGATTGTCCATTTGAAAGCATCAGGCAAGTCTTTGAAATATTAAAGTTGTGTTACTGGGCCTTACTTAAGTAATTTACAGATTTAAAGTTCCTTAAAGATCCATATCAATTTTGAGCAGGAGTGTGTCAGCTCTTTCACACAGCCCCACCATGATCCTGCAGCATCTTATTGTGATGTTGGAAAATAAGAAGTACTGCATTAGCATGTTTTTTTGTTTTTTTTTTGGTTTTTTGTTTTAGGTACTGAGAGGGATTCTTCTCATGTTACCTGTTTGCTGAGACATTGAAAAGAGTAGACAGAATCCAATGTTTTTTAAGCAATGTGATAATTGATTGTCATTAAAGGTGAGATGCACATCATAACTTTTGAGCAAATTATGAAAATTATTGGGACATTAATAGTTGATCAGACCTGGTTGGATCAGGTCTGTTCCAGTCTGGATCAGTTGATGCTGACAGTCCTAAGGTATAATCATACAGCATGTAATATGTAAAGATTTGTATTTCTAGTTTTCAGATGTCAGCTGTTCTCATAAAGTTCCTCATAAATCTGCTTGATCTTTGTGACTGATTATGTTACTTGTGTGTCACCTATAGGATATGGTTAAAAATACACAAAACAAGAAGATAAATGGAGGGCAAAAATGTTTTTGTGAGAGTGCTCTGGACAAGTGAAATGAACAAAAACCCTTTCAGACCAAATATTGCTGCATATAAACATAGCAAAAAGCTGATTCTCATCCAAGATAAATTGGTGCAACTACCTGCAACAATCTGTGTTCTCATGGAATATGTGGGGTTGTCTGCCTCCACAACTCCAATGATAAGTGAACCGTGGTTCAGTGTGTTGTCAAGTGTATTATGTCAGTTGTGAGGTTTATGCTCGTTCCTGACTGTCAAAGAGAAAAAAGTCTTGTTTTGGAAAAATAAATGATGTGTTTTTTGTCAAGTTTTTGTAGGTTTCAGCTAATCATCGAGTTTGTCCCAAGCTTCGAGCAACTGCTTGATATTTTTTTAAATCCAATTCAGTTAAGGTTGCAACTTATTATCTCCTTGCCTTAAATACACCAAGATATGCTTTGTCTTTGCTAATTATGATATTGTCAAATGCATGAAAAGCAGAAGTGTGTTGGAATATTACATGAGCTTTGTCTTTTTGTTGAGTTTTGTCCACAATAATAAAAACAACTCACATCAGCAGATTGCAGTGGTGGCTAGTGTATTTAAAAGCCACCTTAACGTGGTGGAAGGGTGTGTACTGGTGAGCGCCTGGTGGCTGGGTCTTAGTCCATGGGACTGGGCTGGGCAAGTCTTGGGGAGGAAGTCTCTGATGGTTGTTTGTGTGTATGCAGCAAACAGCAGGACAGAGTACCCATTCTTCTTGGAGTTGCTGGGATGCATCCTGGAAAGGGTGCTGCCTAGGGACTCTGTAGTTCTGCTGGGCGACGTCAACAGTCACGTCGGTAACAATGGAGAAACCTGGAAGAGTGTGATGGGAGAAGCGGCCTATGCAATCTTGAGCTTAGTAGGTGCTTTGTTATTGGTGTTCTGTGCTTGTCATCACAATGAACACGTTCGAATAAAGGGTGGCTTCTTAGTGTACCTGGCACCAGAGCACTATAGGCCAAAGGTCAATGATCGACTTTGTGGTTGTATCATAAGATCTGCGGCTGTATGTTTTGGACACTCGGGTGAAGCAGAGATCTAACACAATGACAACTTAAGAACCCGCTGGTGGATACCAGCATGCTCCAAGTAAAACATGTTCTCAGTGGGTGTTGGTCTCTGCCAGGGTTGCCCCCTATCACAATTTCTGTTTGTGATATTCATGGCTATGATCTCAAGATGCAGCCAAGGGAGGACACTGTCCAGTTTAGGGATCTCAGAATTGCATCTCTTCTGTTTGCAGATGATGTGGTTCTGTTGGCTCTATCAAACTGTGTGAAGCAGTTGGGATGAGAGTCAGCACCTCCAAGTCAGAGGCTATGGTTCTCACCTAGAAAAGGGTTGATTGCTCCCTCTAGGTTTGGAGTGAGCTCTTGATACTTGGGTTCAAGTATCTCAGGGTTTTATTCACAGGTGGGGGTAAAATAAAATGTAAATTGACAGATGGATCAGTGCAACATCAGCAGAAATGTGAGAATTGTACCAGACCATGGTGGTGAAGAGAGCAAAACAATGAGATTGTGGATACAAGTGGCTGAAATGAGTTTGGTCTGTAGGGTGGCTGGGCTCAGGCTCAAAGATAGGGAGAGGAGCGTACACATCCATAGAAAGCTCAATGTAGAGCCACTGCTCCTTTGCATGGAAAGGAGCCAGTTGAGATGGTTTGGGCACCTGCATAGGATGCCTCCTGGGCGCCTTCCTTTGGAGGACTTCCGGGCATGGACAGTGGGTAACAAGCCCCAGGACAGACTCAGAACATGCTGGAAGGAATACATATCTCATCTGGCTTGGTAAAGCCTCGGGGTCCCACCTGAGGAGCTGGAATGAGTTGCTGAGGGGAGGGATATCTGGAATTGTTTGCTTAGCTTGTTGTACCAAGTGACCTGGCCCCAGATAAGCCAAAGACAATGGATGGATGCATGTATGGATGGAGAGCTTTATTTTTTAAGATGTCATTAAATGAAGGTCTGGGGTGTAGGGAATGGTCGAGCGGCACCCTAGCGCCCTCTATCGACCACCCACCATTGAGAGAGAGAGACTAATGGCGTGGCGTGACATTCCACTCTGCACCATCCAGACTAAAATATTCATTTAAACTATTATTGTTATACTTCACTGTGATTAAAGTTCTTGGACATGATTTAGAAATGCTATACCAGCAGAAATGATGATGATGATGATGATGATGAGGATGATGTAAAGAAGAGGGGATGAAGGGTGTTAGTTTCTGATGAAGAGGAATTGTGAGAGGAGGGACAAAGAGCTTAATGAGCTATATGACGTAGAGCTTTAGTCAGAGAGCTGTGAGAGCTCAGCAGCCTCTACTTCTCTTCTCTCTCTCTGATGATGGAGGGAGTTGAACTTTGCTTTCCACAACTCAACACCTCCTGCAGGAAGCCAAAGCCTTCTCACTCTGACACTGTGCTGATTTACATTGTGCTGTCCTCCATCTCTCTGCTCAATGTGACTCTCAACCTGCTGGTCATCATCTCCATCTCACACTTCAAGTAGCCACACATTTCATCAATTTAAAACACTGGTTGCTTTACAAAAGGAAATTACTTAGAAAGATTTTTCTAAAAATAGTTTTGAAAATGTCATGGTTTTATTTGCTGGACTGATAATTGATAGTACAAGTAGTGATAAGTATGTCACTTTGCTTGATTATCTCTCCAGGAAGCTCCACTCCCCCACCAACATCCTCCTGCTCTCTCTGGCTGTCTCAGATTTCTTCGTGGGTCTCCTCATGTTCTTTCAAATTATGCTCATAGACGGCTGCTGGTTCCTTGGTGACCTCATGTGTGTTCTGTATTATGTTTTGGACTACATGATTACCTCAGCCTCAGTAGGAACCATGGTGCTCATATCTGTAGACCGCTATGTGGCTATTTGTCATCCTCTGCATTACTCCACCAAAGTCACTGTGAAAGGCGTTACAATCTGTACTTGTCTTTGTTGGATCTGTTCTGGTCTGTACAATATTCTAATAATGAAGGACAACCTCAAAGATATTTCCTGTGCAGGAGAGTGTGTGATCATCATTAACTCAACTGAACAATTTGTAGATGTTATACTGACCTTCATCATTCCCATTACTGTCATCATTGTGCTGTATATGAGAGTATTTGTGGTGGCTGTGTCTCAGGCTCGTGCCATGCGGTCTCAAATAGCAGCTGTCACACTTCAGTGTTCAGTGAAAGTCACTGCTAAGAAATCTGAAATGAAAGCAGCCAGGACTCTTGGTGTTATTGTGGTTGTGTTTCTAATATGTCTCTGCCCATATTTCTGTGTCATACTATCAAGCCAAGATAACTTTCTTAACGCTTCCTCTGCTGCCTTTGTAATGTGTTTGTTCTATTTTAATTCCTGTCTAAACCCTGTGATCTATGCCCTTTTCTACCCCTGGTTTAGGAAATCTATTAAACTCATTGTTACACTTCAAATTTTGAAGCCAGGGTCCTGTGAGAACAACTTAATATAAGGAGACACTGTGGAGTGACATTGAAAATGTTAATTTACTGCCAGTGTGTCTGTGTGAAAGGATCAGGAAAATCTCTGAAATATTAAAGTTGTGTTACTAGGCCTTTCTTAAGTAATTTACATATTTAGAGACAGGTTGATCTCATAATCTTCCTTAAAGATCCATATCAATTTTGAGCAGGAGGGTGTCAGCTCTTTTACACAGCCCCACCATGATCCTGCAGTGTTTTATTGTGATGTTGGAAAATAAAAAGGACTGCATTTGCAGATGTTTTTAGGTATTCAGAGGGATTCTTCTCATGTTACCTGTTTGCTGAGCCGCTGAAAAGAATGGACAGAATTCATATTTTTCATATTGATTCTTTTTTAAGGGATGTGATAATTGTCATTAAAGGCGAGGCACACATTACGACTGTTAAACCAGTTATGAAAATGATTGGTGTGTTAACGATTTATCAGATCTAGTTTGACCAGGTCTGTTCCAGTCTAAGTCAGTTGATATTGACAATCCTAAGATGCAATCATACAACATGTAACGATTGTAAAGATTTGTATTTCAAGTTTTCAGATTCACTCACTGGCAGTTGTTCTCATAAAGTTCTTCTCAAACCTGCTTGAGATTGTGACTGATTATGTCACTTGTGTATCACCTGGGTGAGACATGGTGGGAAGCGTTATAAACTGTTAAAATAGGCTGGACCTTGTGTTGCACACTTCAAGAAAGACTCGACAAGTGTGGCTTATGGTTTCCTTCTTTTACTTGCCATTGTGCATAACACACAGACATTCCAGTGTATTGTTACCCATTCTGTCCAGTCTCTCTCTTGCACTGTGGTAAGTTACAACGCAAGTGCCTTGCCTGTATTTACTCTGACAGAGGTGCTCACTTAAGGGTATACTCCCTCTTATGGCAGGAGAGGACAACAACTCTTGTGATCGTATGTAATATGCCTGAGTACAGAAAACTGGAGCACACTGACTATTATGCTTATCCCAACATAAAACAATACATATTCTAGTAACCAGAACATTATAATATCCCTAACATTAACTCTGTATTTGCTTATACCAAAGTCTTATATCAAAATAAAATGAAATACAATAATGAAATAAAATAAAACAATAAGTAGGGGGTGGCTTTTTCTGTTAACTTATTGTCCTCACACTCGAGATGCAAACACAAAAACACTACGGAGAGCTCAAGCAGTGAAGTGATAAAGAGTGGTTGCAATATCATATGAGCTTTGTGTTTTTGTTGAGTTTTGTCCACAATAATAACAACTCACGTCAGTAGAGAAACTAATGACGATGATGTAAAGAAGAGAAGATTAAGGGTACTGGTTGAAGAAGGATTGTTAGAGGAGGAACAAAGAACAAAGAGCTTCATATAACTCATTAAGAGTTAATAACTAGATCAAGAGCTCCTGTAATGTTGACCACACATTCACCCACACATGTATTATACTTGCCTGGTTGCTTCAGGTTGACATATAAAAGGATAATGCTATATATACCAGAACAAGTCCAACACAGGAAAACACATATTCGAACACTTTTTTGGTTGACTTTGGTGGTAATGCAGAGGATCACAAATAGCCAAGTAGCAGTCAACTGATATGAGCACCATGTTTCCTACTGAGGCAGAGATTATGATGATATGTAACAGATAATACAGCACACACATCAGGTCGCCAATAATCCAGCAGGTCTCTGTTAAGAAGATTTCAACTGGCATCACCAAGATGCCCACAAGGAAATCTGAGACAGTCCAGAGAGAAGAGGAGGAGGTTGGTGGGGGTGTGGAGCTGCCTGCAATGAGACAATATCATTACTGTGAACACCAGTATCGCCAATATTATCAACAGTATTAATGAAAAAAAAAAACTATATACCAGGAACCAGTATGTGATGGTCTACAGGCCAACACATAAATATGAAAGCCTGAAGACACATCTACCTGTAAATCTAAAGACCAAGGGAATAACATTTTAGTATATGCTGCAAAGGTTATGTGTCTGAAGTGAGAGATGGAGATGATGACCAGTAGGTTGAGAGCTGCAGTGAGGAGAGAGATGAAGAACAGTAGAATGCAAATAAGCAGAGTTTTGTAGTTATGATGCTTCATCTCCATAGACCCCTCACTCTCATGTAGTGTGTTCTTGCTGAAGTGAACCTCAGTGGTGGTAATGAGGATTTCAGCAACCTTCAGGTCGTAACCTCACTTCTCTAACCTTTAGACCTCCACTGTCCCATATCATAACACAACCAAATAGTTACTCTGTGGCACCAGCTCTGGAGGCATTACATTACACAGTTGTAAGTCTACAAATCAGTGAAGCATTCTGATGGTCATGACAGGAATTACGGTTTGCCCTGGCATGTTTATATGCATCCTACAGGCATAGTGGCAGGTGAGGGACACTAGGCTAATCCAAGAAGAAATCCAACAAGAAAGCTTACGACTCAATGCCAAAATCATGGATACTGGAATGCTTGGAAATGGATAACATCATGTAGGACCTTCATCAAGAACTGTGGGGGCTGTGAAAGACAATTCTGTTCTGCGTAGGCCTGAACCCCCTCAGCCAGATCAATTCAGAGTGGCTACGGATACCAGTTACAAAGTAGATCAACCATCAGTCATTTCCTCTACATGGATGACATCAAGCTGTATGCCTGAAATAAATCAGACATCAACTCAGTGACCTAAATCACCAGGATCTACAGCAATGTCATCGGAATGACATTCAGACTGGATAAGTGTGGTCAGATGGTATCAAGAGTGGTAAGATGATCAGAACTGAGGGGGTCGAAGTACCAGAGGGAAGCACTGCAGGTGTTCAGGGCAGCCACAAATACTTTAGGATCCCACAGGCAAATGGGAATGATGAGAAGGCTGCAAGGAAGTCAGACACAGCCAAATACCTATAGAGAGTAAGGCAGGTCCTGAAAAGTCGGCTTAATGGAAGGAACAAGGTCCAAACCAATAAAACATGTACCATGACAGTCATCATATACCTCACTGGTATTATAAGCTGGTCAAAGAAGGACATAGGGTCTACTGATAAAGATAACGATCTCCTCACAATGCAGTGAGGGTTTCATCTCAACGTCCAGAATCCTAAGACTGTTTAGAGCGAGCATCAGAGCCACTGTCCAGGATGAAACAACCAAGATCCAGGAATACATCAGGAAGCTGATCCCTCAAAATGAGTGCCTAAGTGAATACCTCAGGCAGCAGAAACCCAATAATGCAGAAGAGGAGGATGGACCATCATGGAGGGACAAGTCCCTACACGGTATGTACCAACGACAGATAAAGTGGTCAATATCATGAAATCTTACCATGCCTTATTTTGCTTTTCATATATATTATCTTAATATGATATTTTACTGTCTGCTCTATGTTATCTTATATTCTTATTTTTGTTTGTTGGTTTTTACTCGTGTTTTTCCCTCTATGTATTTTGTATGAGCATTGTTAAAGGGAACCTGAGAACAAAGCATATCATTGTAATTGTTGCGCATATGGCAAATAAACAACTTGAATTTAAATAAATCCAAGTTCTTTATTTAAATCATTAGGGCTACTTGGTATTTTGGCTTGAGACATCAGACTTCTGATCATACTGAATTAATATTTTTGAGGCATGTTATTGCAGATAGTGTGGTGGGCTCGAATGTATTGCACAATCTGTAGCAGATGATTAGCTTGAGCATTTCAGGTGGGAAAATACACATTCACTGTACATAACCACATAGGGTTTTGTAGCCATAAACAGCTCCATGAGACACATAGCACACACACACACACACACACAGACACAGACAATTACTTATTCTTTCACCTTATTTAGTCTCTGGATACTGAACAACTCTCAGTGTAGGGCCCATTATCTATTCCTGTTGCGTGTTCATCTCTCTGGAAGAAATTTCACACCTGCTTGCATCAGTATTAGGTGACATCACTGCAATTAAAGGTGTTAAGAAAACAAGGAACTCTATTATGATGCCGGGTCCATCAAAACATGATGCAAGCATTGCTAAAACAAAAAAAAAGTGATTCATTGTAATCAACTGAAACTTTTTCTGATAAGATCATGGTCATTGCTGATAGGGGCCATTCACCCAAATTGCAAAAAAATGTTATTTCCCCAAGTGGTTTCAAGCCATTCAGATAGTTGTGGTTTGATTTGCAGCGTTATTGAGCTCAATAAAACCCAAGTGAATGCCATCTTCTTTGTAACATTTTACAAACACAACAACACCTTGTCTTCCTTGATAATTTACACTTGATAATTTCACTATTGAAAATGTATTTCAAAATATCCTTTACTGAGTAAAGTCCCAGTTATAACTGATGGCAGTCTATCTGTCCATTTTGATTCCCTCACACCCGTACTGGCTGAAGCCCCTGTGTCAAGCTTTGAACTATAAAGGTTACCCAGAGCCAAGAGAGTGAAGAGGGATCTCCTAACTATGCTTTCCTGAATGTTTGCAGGAAATTACATAATGCCATTAAGTTGCTTAACAACATCAAGATTTTTTTGTCATGTGCACAATTTAATGGAGTTGTTGCTGTCAGTGAAATTCTTGAGTCTCTGACTCCCAAAAACAATGCTCAAAAACATTTAGAAAGAAAAACCACTCAAGCAAAAAAGAAAAATAGATATGGAAATAAAATAAAAAATATACTTATGAAATAAAATATAAACCTAAGATATAAATGATACAAGTAAATAAAATATGTAACTAAAGATAATATACAAAATGCAGATAATACTGTTGGCAGTATGTGTGCAAAAAAATTAACAAGGTGCAAAATGTTGAAATAGTGCAATTAAAAAGAGTCAGAGAACAGTCATATTGCCAACCTGTGTGCGTGCTATACATTGTGCAAAAACAATGTGTAGCCTTCCTTTGCTTTACAGCAGAAGTAACTTATTTAACAATGACTTTTAGTCATTTTTGTTAAAACTGTCACTGTCTCCTGACAGTAATACAAACACACAAAAAAAAACAAAATGCAGCCCCAAAGGCCATTTGACAAGAATCCACCAACAAATCAAAACAACCAATCAGAACTCACGGAGCAGAAATGCCATGATGTGCTATGATAGACTTTTTATTTTTTGTTGGTAAGTATTTTTTGCACAAATACTTTTACTTTTTAGAGTAAAATGTATCTAATATAAAGGTAAGCACAATATTCTAGTACTCTTTCCATCCCTGCTAAATGGCCCCTTACCTATTATTTTCTGTTAGTCTCATTGCTCTTAATGACCCCTCTCCCGGTCATGTCAGGCATTAGTTTTAAGGTCAAATCACTTCACAGACCCACTGTGCTTCCTGTCACGCTCCAATCAGTAAACTAACCTATGGTAGTTAGCAACTTCCCAGTGAACATGGTGAAGCATTTAGCAGCCAAAGATCCTGATGCACAGTATTTTTTAGGCGTTAATTTAGACCACAAACAGACATATTGCACCGGAGGATTGGCCTTTTAGTAATCAGGTGGACACAAACAATTGAAACAACTAAATAGGAAAAAAAGGTGGCGTTAATGAGAGTTAATGATTCTGAGTTTGTAGAGACCAAAACAGAGATAAAGGAGAGTGAATATATAGGAATATAGGACTTGTATTCATCAGGTGACAGTAAACATGACCTAAAATAAATGCTTCATATCTGCTGAATGCATACTCTAAATAGGCTAACATATGACTGTACAACATCATAATTTATCAAACACATGTTTGCAATGGGCAATGCTCTGTACGTAATGGATTTCTGCCCCCAAGTGGCAAAGAAATAAGATAAGTTTTGCTTTAGGAAACAAAAAGATTTCAAAACATTATCAGAATATTATGTAGGGATGTAATGTAGGGAAAAACATTGTGTCTATGAAGGGAGAAGGGACATCAGTCTCCATGTAAGAGAAAAGACATACTGAAGTGTTCAGGGTGGGGGGGGGCGGGCAAAGGGAGTACAGTAATAAAAGAGCTGTGCGACAGCCAGTTCTGGCCAGAAAGTGTCGTCTCCTTCCTGATGATGGAGCATCCAGGGGGAGCTGAACTCTGCTATCCACAGCTGAACTTCTCCTGCAAGAAGCCTGTGCATCCTAAGACTGAGGCCATGCTGATTTACGTTCTGCTCTCCACCATCTCTCTGTTCACTGTGCTGCTTAACCTGCTGGTCATCATTTCCATCTCCCACTTCAGGCAGATATACATGATCTAAAAATGTTATCGACTAATTTGATCCTATAGGAGGAAGAAATGTTTGAAATCACTGAGGCACTTTGACACAGGAACGATGCTGCTGGTTGACAGAGATTTATGAATATGTGTGTGTGTGAATGTACTGATTTTCTGCCATTTCCCTCTTGTGCTTTAGACACATGGCTGCATTACTCCATTTAAAGAAACAGGTGAAATTGTTATGTCTGTGAAATTACAGTATGTATAATGATGATATTCTCCATTTCCAGGCAGCTGCCACACCCCCACCAACCTCCTCCTCCTCTCTCTGGCTGTCTCCAACCTCCTCATGGGCCTCCTGCTGATGCCGGTTGAAATCATCTACATTGAGTCCTGCTGGTTTCTCGGTGACATCCTGTGCACTCTGTATTATGTTGTCGACTACATCATCACCTCTGTCTTGGTGGCCAACATGGTGCTCATATCAGCTGACCGCTACATAGCCATTTGTGACCCTCTGCATTACCCCACCAGAGTCACTAAGAGAAGGGCACAGATCTCTCTTTGCATGTGTTGGGTTTGCTCTGTTTTCTACAGGTTTCTCCTTCTGCATGATCACCTGAAACAACCAGGCCGGTCTAACTCCTGTTCTGGAGAGTGCGTGGTTGTAGTCAATCACATTGCGGGGGTTGTTGACCTTATTTGCACCTTTATCATACCCATAACTGTGATCATACTCCTGTATTTGAGAGTGTTTGTGGTGGCTGTGTCTCAGGCTCGCTTAATGCGCTCTCATGTTGTGGCTGTAATGTCCCAATGCCCAGGGACTGCAACTGTGAAGAAAATGGAGATCAAAGCAGCGCGGACCCTTGGCATTGTTGTCCTTGTGTTTCTGTTTTGTTTCTGCCCATACTATTACCCTACTCTTCTCGGAAAAGACACATCAGTCAATGCTTCAGCTGCAGACTTTGCGATCTGGCTGGCGCACTTTAACTCCTGTTTGAACCCTGTCATATACGCCTTTTTCTACCCTTGGTTCAGAAAATCTGTCAAACACATCCTGACGCTTAAGATATTGAGGCCTGGCTCCCGTGATACTAAAGTACTATAATGACACAGGGGGTGGTTTATCTTAGTCAATGTTCTTTATTATGTTTGTGTTGTGCAAAAATATATTGAAACATATGAAAAAACATTGTTCATTTATCGTATACTGTATATGTGTACATACATTAAACTTAATCTTAATCTTGGTCTCTTGGTAAAATATTCTGCTTCAATTTTAAGTACTGCCATACATAGACACTGATATTTATTTTACAATCATTCAAACAGAATCTTCAATATAAGATTAAAAAAAGAATTTCATTTATGTCATTTGGATTAGTTTATTCTCCAATTTAATTTAAGAAAGTTATTATCTCAAGATACTGTAAAAGTATAAATAAAACTTAAAGATTAACTGTTTTTGATAAATAAATAACTGCAAGTTACGAATTTTATAACAGTTAATTTTATAATAAATCATTCACACAAGTTAAAGCCTGTGAGTGCTCTTCATGTTAAATGTTAAGGCTCTTTCTGTGACCAGAAACATGCAATACTATTATACTACTGTATATCTATTTATATAAAAAACATAATTTCTTATTATCTGATCTGCTTGTATCCACAATGTTGTCCTTTCGGTCATTATCCAAAGTTCATAACCATAGGTGAGAGTGGGAGCGTAGACCAGTAAATCGAGAGCTTCGCCTTTCAACTCAGCTCCTTTTTCACCGTGACGGTCCGGTACACCGACTGCATAACTGCAGAGGCTGCACCAATCCGGCTGTCAGTCTCACACTTTCCCTCACTTCGTGAACAAGACCCAGAGATACTTGAACTCATCCACTTGAGGCAGGATCTCTCCACCAACCCAGGAGAGGGCAAGCCACCCTTTTCCAGGTCGAGAACCATGGCCTCGGATTTGGAGGTGCTGATTCTCATCCCAGCCGCTTCACACCCCTCCCAGACCCGAAGTTTTTGCCTCCAGGAGAGCCCAAGGGCTATGCGGCTTGCTTTGGCGTCCCGTGAGTCCCACAGGCCAACATGGCCCGATAGGACTCCTTCTTCAGCCTGTCGGCATCCCTTACTTCCAGTGTCCACCACCAGGTTTGGGGGTTGCCGCCATGACAGGCACCAGAGACCTTGCATCCACAGTTTCAAACCACCGCGTCAACAGAGGAGGCAGAGAACATGGTCCACTCCCACTCAAGGGTGTCCCGGTGCCACGTGCACTGATGGACACCCTTATTCTCGAACATGGTGTTCGTTATGGACAAACCGTGAGTAGTAGCACAGAAGTCCAATAACAGAACACAGCTCGTGGTTCAGATCGGGGAGGCCGTTCCTCCCGATCACGCACCTCTAGGTATCACTGTCGCTGCCCATGTGAGCGTTGAAGTCCCCCAGTAGAACAATGGAGTCCCCTGTCAGGAGCACTATCAAGTACCCCTCTCCCAGGGACTCCAAGAAGGCCGGGTACTCTGTACTGGCATGTTCGGCCCGTAACTGCACAAACAACAGCAAGAGACCTATCCCCAACCCGAAGGCGCAGGGAAGCGACCCTCTTGTTCACCGGGGTGAACTCCAACACATGGCGGCTGAGCTGGGGAGCTATAAGCAAGCCCACACCAGCCCGCTGCCGCTCACCCTGGGCAACTCCAGAGTAGTGGAGGGTCCAGTCCCTCTCAAGGAGCTGTGTTCCAGAGCCCAAGCTGTGCATGGCGGTAAGCCCGACTGTCTCTAGCCGGTACCTCTCAACCTCCCACACTAGCTCAGGCTCCTTCCCCCCCAGCGAGGTGACATTCCATGTCCCTATGGCCAGAGTTTTGGTCCAGGGATTGGGTCATCAAGGCCCCCCGCCACGACTGCTACCCAAACCACATGGCACTGGCCCCTTATGGACCTTCCTGCGGGTGGTGAGCCTACTGGAAGGCGGGCCCATGTTACCATTTCGGGCTGAACCCGGTGGGTCGCCAGTAGGCAAAGACCTGGCCACCAGGCGCTCGCCTGCGAGCCCCAACCCTGGGCCTCGCTCCAGGGTGGGGCCCCGGTAACGTCCAATCCTGGTGATGTAACAGTCCTTGATGTTCTTGAATCCATGTGGTGGGCTTGTGAACCGCTTCTTAGTCTGGCCCGTCCACCTAGGACCATGGGAGACCCTACCAGGGGTGTAATGAAAAGGGGGCGACAACATAGCTCCTAGGATCATTCAGGCAGATAAACCCTTCCACCACCACGGTAAAGTGGTGGTTCAAGGAGTGGACTATTTAAACCATCTGAGAAAGTATTATTAGCAAACTCTATCAAAAGTATAAGTGCTCATTATGTAAAAGTGTAGCCCCTGTCAGTGTTTTATTATTTTTATATATGATAGATAATAAAAATATACAGAGAGCAAGATCTGTCATTTTTATAAATTAAAATTCTGATTACACTTATTAAATAGGAATAGGAAGAAGATGTTTACATAGGCGTTTTTTCCCTTCCAGTTCAATCAAGTACATACATGAATTTGTTAGTAAGAACATGCAAACTAAATAACATTTTTAAGGCCCTTTTATAAAGAGCCAGATTAGACCGTGTCAAGCTTTCAGTATGTGTGTTTATTGAACTGATTATGTAATGTTGAGTCTATTGTAAACTGCACCATTATCAGCAGAATAAAATATAATAAAATATAAACTCAAATTTTATTTCAGTACACTTGTAATCATGAAGGCTCTGCACACCAACACAGGGGTGTTGGTTTTGTCTTTTAACTTCCTGTTTGCACTGGAAGTGGGGATGTATTTCATGTTGTGAATTAACATCTGCTTCTTGTGATCAAATTTTGGCTGCATTTCAGTCAATATCTGAGCAGTCCCTGCTTTATAACACAGCAGGAAGCACTGATAGAGACTTTATTCTGGTCTGACAAACTTTTATAACATTTATTTTGGTATTTGTGTTTTATTATGTGTTTATAACAATGACATGAATAACAGTGTGTGCTAATACAACATGTTCTGATCCAAAACACAGAGACACAGATGAGATGACCAATTATTCATCACATATGCACATTATTATGTTAAAATACCCTTTGTCAACATGGAGGAAAACAAAACTATCTATTCTATTATAGGCTAATTTTAAGTTAAGTTAATAAATAAATGAATCATGAGTCGTACAAATTCAAGGTATTTTTAAAAAAAAGTTGTTTAATGGAGTATAAAAAAGAAAAAAGAAAACTTTTCCATCATTTTAGTCAATATCAGCCATCTCTACAGTATGTTAGCATCACAGGAGTCAGGCTGGAGTATTTGAAGTGTAACTATGAGTTTCATAGATCTCCTAAACCAGGGGTAGAAAAAAGCATAGACTATTGGATTCAGACAGGAATTACAATAAAGCAGCCAGACACCAAAGACTGAAAAAGCCACACTGCTCGATGTGTCCTGGCCTGCAAGAGAGGGATAAAAATAAGGACAGAAACATATCAGAAACACAACCACGATGACACCAAGAGTCCTGGCTGCTTTTCTCTCTGACTTCTTTGTGTTTACGCCGACCGAGCCCTGAAGTGTGACGGTGGCCACGTGAGACCTCATGGCTCGAGCCTGAGACACAGCCACCACAAACACTCTCATGTACAGAACTATGATGACGGCGATGGGGCCGACAAAGGTCAATATGATGTCGACAGCTCCTGTTATGAAGTCGATTACAAGTATGCACTCTCCGTAGCAGGAGTTATACCTGTCAGGTTGATTCAGGAAGTCGATCACTATCACACTGCCGTTATAGAAAAGAGCACAGGCCCAGCTGAGACAAACACAGAGTTTAACTCTTCTCTGAGTGACTCTGGTGGGGTAACACAGGGGGTCACAAATGGCCACGTATCTGTCGACTGATATGAGCACCATGTTTCCCACTGAAGCCGACGTGAGAATGAAAGAGGCATAGTAAAAGAGTCCACATATCAAGCTGCCCAAAATCCAGCAACCCCCTATGAGGAGGATTTTAACCGGCATCAGCAAGAGCCCGACAAGGAAGTCTGAGACAGCCAGAGAGAGGAGGAGGAGGTTGGTGGGAAGTGTGAAGCTGCCTGGAGAGAGAAAATATCATCACTGAACATATTCTTATTAGTAGCAGTTATTAAGATAATATCATCAAAGACAAAAAAACAGATGCTTGATATGAAAACAATGTTTTAGGAAGTGCTTATAAGTTTGTCTTTGTGCCTGAAGTGAGAGATAGAGATGATGACCAGCAGGTTGAGAGCGACAGTCAACAAAGAGATGCACGACAGCAGGACGTAAAGGGTGACGGCCTCGGCACTGGTGCTGCGTCGGCTTCCTGCAGGAGGCGTTGAGGAGCTGCGGGAAGCAGAGTTCGACTCCTTCTGGGGTCTCCATCATCGGAGCGAGAGCAGGAGAGGAGACGCCGCTGAGCTCTGGCAACCTCCTCACCGAGCTCCTTCATAAAGGCAGTTCATGTCGCTCCTCCTTCTGCTCCCACAACCCAACAAATCGATGATGTAATGGTTAAATATATTTACTGGGACTTAATAGTGAGTTGTACTTTATGTAATGAACCTGTGGACTTAACACTATTCATTTTTTTAATAGTTTTTAAAAAAAACACAGCAACAAACACAAAAAGATATTAACCCTCTGGAGTCCAGGGTATAATTGGCCGTTTTTGACTACTTTTGATTTTGCTTTTATATTTCACCTTTTTTGGTATCATTATTTTCAGCACAACCTCACATATGTGATTTTACAGTTATTTTTTCATTTTGACATACTGTATTAACACACTGGACCTAAAAGCCACACAAAAACATAAAATCTGAATATAAAAAAAGTTAGATTTTTTAATGTGAAAACCACAAACATGTCTAACGAACCATTTTTATAACTTAGAATGCAAATATAAGTTGTAAAGTTTCAAAAAAAATGATGTACAAATGTAGCAAATAACAGTTATTTACAACTATTTACATTAAAATGCAGGCAATGCCTCAGGCGTTTTTTGTTCAACTATTTACAAAACAATCAGGTGTCACAATAAGATGCCACAAATGATTTGTGCCACTCCAAAAAACAGTTCCTGTCCATTACAAGACAGAGGGGCACATCACAAGCCTTCTTCCTGCACCAAAAACGCGCCAAACGTGATGACGACAATATTCAGAAAAAAAACTATGTAAATTATTTATCATAAGTCTGTTTCTACTTGGCCTATCAACACAATTTAAAAAAAGGTATGTAGTTTGACGTCCTGCACTTTCGACACAAGTTGATATAGAGACTCCGTGAAGCTGCTTTTTTTTTTTTGCAACGTCATCATAAATCGGACCTGTAATTTGGAATGCGCCGGCACGTCCATCGGCTCCAGAGGGTTAAAGAGACTTGGGTGGAATATGTCCACAACGCGCTCCCCACTGCAGCAACCGGACTCTCCTGTTCCAGGTCATCTACGAGTACCAGCCTCCTCTCTTAACAGCCAACAAGAAGGGGCTGACGGTGCCTTCAGCCCATACCTTGTTGAGAAGATGCAGGAAGATCTGGGCAGCTGAACGGCGGATTCTCCTCCGGGGTCAGGATGAAGACCTGCACCTGTCTAAAGACCAGGCCAGAAAGTCTGGCTATAAACAAAATATCTACACCTCCATGTCCACACCCGTAAACTCGCTCCCAGGTTTGGTGCTGCAGAGAAGCCTATCTGACTCAAAGCCCTGCACCCTATTATTATTATCTAGCAGAAAAGTCAGTAACACTAACACAAGGTTCATTGGGTTCATCTGGACACAAATAATGACGTGAAATTTTGTGCTCTTCCATAGATGAAGATAAGAGGAAACTTTGAACCTCTGGTGACACGAGATAAAAAGTCAGGGTCATAAGTCAGTAAGATTCTTCTGAACTGTGAATATCTGTATTACATTTCATGGCAATCCAGCTATTTAAACCATCTGAGAAAAACCAAGTATTATCAGCAAACTCTATCAAAAGTATAAGTGCTCATTATATAAAACTGTAGTCCCTATCAGTGTTTTATTATATTTATATATGATGTCTTTTTACTGTAAAAAGTATTAAAACTATGTTTTTTTTCTAAATTAAAAACGTAAATGTCCGGGCTACCTAAGTTATAATCCATCACTTTTTTCTAAATTAAAATTCAGATTTTGCTTATTAAATAGGAATAGGAAGTTGAAGTTTACATGACCGTTTTTTTTCCTTTCCAGTTTAATCAATTGCATACGCACATTTGCTAGTAAGAATATGCAAACTAACATTTTAAGGCCCTTTTATAAAGAGCCAGATTAGGCCATGTTAAGCTTTCAGTGTGTGTGTTCATTGAACTGATTAGATAATGTTGCCTCTATTGTGAACTGCACTATTATATGCTTCTTATCAGCAGAATAAAATATAAACTCAGATTTTATTTCAGTACATATCATGAAGGCTCTGCACACCAACACAGGGGTGTTGGTTTTGTCTTTTAACTTCCTGTTTGCACTGGAAGTGGGGATGTGTTTCATGTTGTGAATTAACATCTGCTGCTTGTGATCATATTGTGGCTGCATTTCAGTCAATATCTGAGCAGTCCTGCTTTATAACACAGCAGGAAGCACTGATAGAGACTTTATTCTGGTCTGACAAACTTTTATAACATTTATTTTGGTATTTGTGTTTTATTATGTGTTTTTAACAATGGCATGAAAACAGTGTGTGCTAATACAATATGTTCTGATCCAAAACACAGAGACACAGAGGAGATGACCAGTTATTCATCACATGGCCACGTTATTATGTTAAAAGAAGAAAAACACACTATCTATTTGATTTTAGGTTATTTTAAGTCATAATAATAAATAAATGAATAATGAGTCGTACAAATTAAGGGTATTTTAGAAAAAAAAAGTTGTTTAATTCAGTATAAAAAAGAAAACTGACAAATGTCTTGTGCTTTTGTTCCAGAAGTGCAACAGAAAACTTTTTCATCATTTTAGTCAATATCAGCCATCTCTACAGTATGTTAGCATCACAGGAGTCAGGCTGGAGTATTTGAAGTGTAACTATGAGTTTCATAGATCTCCTAAACCAGGGGTAGAAAAAGGCATAGACTATTGGATTCAGACAGGAATTACTAATAAAGCAGCCAGACACCAAAGACTGAAAAAGCCACGCTGCTCGATGTGTCCTGGCCTGCAAGAGAGGGATAAAAATAAGGACAGAAACATATCAGAAACACAACCACGATGACACCAAGAGTCCTGGCTGCTTTTCTCTCTGACTTCTTTGTGTTTACGCCGACCGAGCCCTGAAGTGTGACGGTGGCCACGTGAGACCTCATGGCTCGAGCCTGAGACAAAGCCACCACAAACACTCTCATGTACAGAACTATGATGACGGCGATGGGGCCGACAAAGGTCAACACGATGTCAATAGCTCCAGTTATGAAGTCAATTACAGCTATGCACTCTCCGTAGCAGGAGTTATACCTATCAGGTTGATTCAGGAAGTCGATCACTATCACGCCGTTATAGAAAAGAGCGCAGGCCCAGCTGAGACAAACACAGAGTTTAACTCTTCTCTGAGGTGACTCTGGTGGGGTAACACAGGGGGTCACAAATGGCCACGTATCTGTCGACTGATATGAGCACCATGTTTCCCACCGAAGCCGACGTGAGAATAAAAGAGGCGTAGTAAAAGAGTCCACATATCAAGCTGCCCAAAATCCAGCAGCCCCCTATGAGGAGGATTTGAAACGGCATCAGCAAGAGCCCGACAAGGAAGTCTGAGACAGCCAGAGAGAGGAGGAGGAGGTTGGTGGGAGTGTGAAGCTGCCTGGAGAGAGAAAATATCATCACTGAACATATTCTTATTAGTAGCAGTTATTAAGAGAATATCATCATGTAACAGCACTAATAGTCAAGTAAACAAAATATGACTTGATCCAATAAATTATCAAACATGTTAGTAACATGTTTAAATATGTGTGCTGTATCTTACACACGCACAAACACTTTTTTACACATCTTTATCTTATTTCAATTCTCTTTTTTTGTTTGTTTTGATACTACTATCTAATTTATATTCAATTTATACTCTGACTTGAAGTACTTTTTTCCATTTACTATGCTTACAATTCTTGCACTAGCATATGAAAGCAATTTTATCGTACGTGAAAAAACTACTTGGCAATAAATTTGATTCTGATTCTGATTCTTTTCAAAGAACTGAACATGACAACAGATGTACCAGTTTTGTATAGTCTGTCTGAAGTAGTGGTAGAAGTTATAGCACTGGCAATACTGTGCAGTATTTTTAATATTAAATGCAATACGTATAAAGAGTTTTGATGTTTTCATCTTATAATGTTGTATATATCAACTTTTCTACAGTCAACAAAGACAAAAAAACAGATGCTTGATATGAAAACAATGTTTTAGGAAGTGCTTATAAGTTTGTCTTTGTGCCTGAAGGAGAGATAGAGATGATGACCAGTAGGTTGAAGAGCCACAGTCAACAAAGAGATGCACGACAGCAGGACGTAAAGGGTGACGGCCTCGGCACGGTGTGCTGCGTCGGCTTCCTGCAGGAGGCGTTGAGGAGCTGCGGGAAGCAGAGTTCGACTCCTTCTGGGGTCTCCATCATCGGAGAGCGAGAGCAGGAGAGGAGATGCCGCTGAGCTCTGGCAACCTCCTCACCGAGCTCCTTCATAAAGCCGGTTCATCTCGCTCCTCCTTCTGCTCCCACAACCCAACAAATCGATGATGTAATGGTTAAATATATTTCCTGGGACTTAATAGTGAGTTGTAACTTTATGTAATGAACCTTGTGGACTTAACACTATTAATTTTTTAAATAGTTTAAAAAAAAAACACATAGCAACAAACACAAAAAGATATTAACCCTCTGGAGTCCAGGGTATAATTGGCCATGCTTTTTGACTACTTTTGATTTTGCTTTTATATTTCACCTTTTTTGGTATCATTATTTTCAGCACAACCTCACATATGTGATTTTACAGTTATTTTTTCATTTTGACATACTGTATTAACACACTGGACCTAAAACCACACAAAAAACATAAAATCTGAATATAAAAAAGTTAGATTTTTTAATGTGAAAACCACAAACATGTCTAACGAACCATTTTTATAACTTAGAATGCAAATATAAGTTGTAAAGTTAAAAAAAATGATGTACAAATGTAGCAAATAACAGTTATTTACAACTATTTACATTAAAATGCAGGCAATGCCTCAGGCGTTTTTTGTTAATACAATAAAACATAGTTCTGTACATGAGAGTGTTTGTGGTGGCTTTGTCTCAGGCTCGAGCCATGAGGTCTCACGTGGCCACCGTCACACTTCAGGGCTCGGTCGGCGTAAACACAAAGAAGTCGGAGAGAAAAGCAGCCAGGACTCTTGGTGTCGTCGTGGTTGTGTTTCTGATATGTTTCTGTCCTTATTTTTATCCCTCTCTTGCAGGCCAGGACACATCGAGCAGCGTGGCTTTTTCAGTCTTTGGTGTCTGGCTGCTTTATTGTAATTCCTGTCTGAATCCAATAGTCTATGCTTTTTTCTACCCCTGGTTTAGGAGATCTATGAAACTCATAGTTACACTTCAAATACTCCAGCCTGACTCCTGTGATGCTAACATACTGTAGAGATGGCTGATAATGACTAAACTGATGGAAAAGTTTTCTGTTGCACTTCTGGAACAAAAGCACAAGACATTTGTCAGTTTTCTTTTTTATACTGAATTAAACAACGTTTTTTTTCTAAAATACACTTAATTTGTACAACTCATTATTCATTTATTTATTATTATAAGTTAAAATAACCTAAAATCAAATAGATAGTTTTCTTCTTTTAATATAGTAACATGCCCATGTGATGAATAACTGGTCATCTCCTCTGTGTCTCTGTGTTTTGGATCAGAACATATTGTATTAGCACACACTGTTTTTCATGTCATTGTTAAAAACACATAATAAAACATAAAACCAAAATAAATGTTATAAAAGTTTGTCAGACCAGAATAAAGTCTCTATCAGTGCTTCCTGCTGTGTTATAAAGCAGGACTGCTCAGATATTGACTGAAATGCAGCCACAATATGATCACAAGCAGCAGATGTTAATTCACAACATGAAACACATCCCAACTTCCAGTGCAAACAGGAAGTTAAAAGACAAAACCAACACCCCCTGTGTTGGTGTGCAGAGCCTTCATGATTACAAGTGTACTGAAATAAAATCTGAGTTTATATTTTATTCTGCTGATAAGAAGCATATAATAGTGCAGTTCACAATAGAGGCAACATTATCTAATCAGTTCAATGAAACACACACACTGAAAGCTTAACATGGCCTAATCTGGCTCTTTATAAAAGGGCCTTAAAATGTTAGTTTGCATATTCTTACTAGCAAATGTGTGTATGCAATTGTTTGAACTGGAAAGGAAAAAAAACGGTCATGTAAACTTCAACTTCCTATTCCTATTTAATAAGCAAAATCAGAATTTTAATTTGAAAAAAGTTACAAATCTTGCTCTCGGTATATTTTTATTATTTTTGAATGTTTTTTATCTTGATTATAACTTAGGTAGCCCAGACATTTTTTTAATTATTTTTTTATACATTTTCAATTTAGAAAAAAAAACATAGTTTTAATACTTTTTACAGTAAAAAGACATCATATATAAATATAATAAAACACTGATAGGGATTACAGTTTTATATAATGAGCACTTATACGTTTGATAGAGTTTGCTGATAATACTTGTTTTTTCTCAGATGGTTTAAATAGCTGGATTGCCATGAAATGTAATACAGATATTCACAGTTCAGAAGAATCTTACTGACTTAGTGACCCTGACTTTTTATCTCGTGTGACCAGAAGTTCAAAGTTTCCTATTATCTTCATCTATGAGAAGAGCATAAAATTTCACATCATTATTTGTGTTATGACTCTGTGGTGGCATCAGCCATCTTTTATGGGATAGTCTGCTGGGCCAGCAGCATCACAGAGACATAGTCTCTCCAGCGTGTCCTGGGTCTTCCCCGAGGCCTCCTCCCGGTGGGACATGCCTGGAACACCTCCCTAGGGAGGCGTCCAGGGGGCATCCGAAACAGATGCCCAAGCCACCTCAGCTGACTCCTCTCGATGTGAAGGAGCAGCAGGCTCTACTCCGAGCTCCTCCCGAGTGACTGAGCTTCTCACCCTATCTCTAAGGGAGTGCCCAGCCACCCTGCGGAGGAAACTCATTTTGGCCACTTGTGTATCCGCATGATCTTGACTTTGCCTTTCAGGTCATTACCCAAAGTTCATGACCATAGGTGAGGGTGGGAATGTAGACTGACCGTTAAATCGAGAGCTTCACCTTTCAACTTAGTTTCTTCTTTACCACGACGGTCCGGCCCACCGACCGACATAACTGCGGAGGCTGCACCAATCCGCCTGTCAATCTCACGCTCCATCTTTCCCTCACTCGTGAACAAGACCCCGAGATACTTGAACTCCTCCACCTGAGGCAGGACCTCTCCACCCACCCGGAGAAGGGCACGCCACCCTTTTCCGGTCGAGAACCATGGCCTCCGGATTTGGAGGCGCTGATTCTCATCCCATCTCACTCGGCTGCAAACCGCTCCAGCACACGCTGAAGGTCCTGGCTTGATGAAGCCAACAGGACAACATCATCTGCAAAAAGTAGAGATGAAATCCTGTGGTTCCCAAACCGGACTCCCTCCGGCCCCTGGCTACGCCTAGAAATCCTGTCCATAAAGATTATGAACAGGACCGGTGACAAAGGGCAACCCTGCCGGAGTCCAACATGCACTGAGAACATGTCTGACTTACTGCCGGAAATGCGAACCAAGCTCCTGCTCCGGTCGTACAGAGACCGAACAGCCCTTAGCAAAGGCCCCCGGACCCCATACTCGTGGAGCACTCCCCACAGAATACCACGAGGGACACGGTCGAATGCCTTCTCCAGATCCACAAAGCACATGTGGACTGGTTGGGCAAACTCCCATAAACCCTCCAAGCACCCTGCAGGAGGGTATAGAGCTGGTCCAGTGTTCCATGACGACCGGGACGAAAACCGCATTGTTCCTCCTGAATCCGAGGGTCGGTCACTATCGGCCGAATTCTCCTCTCCAGTACCCTGGCATAGACTTCTTCCAAGGGAGGCTGAGAAGTGTGATCCCCCTGTAGTTGGAACACACTCTCCGGTCCCTCCTTTTTAAAAAGAGGGACCACCACCCCAGTTTGCTACTCCAGAGGCACTGTCCCCAAACCTCCATGCAATGCTGCAGAGGTGTGTCAGCCAAGACAGCCCCACAACATCCAGAGATTTTTGAGGTACTCAGGGCAGGATCTCATCCACCCCAGTGCCTTGCCACCGGAGGAGTTTGCAAACTACCTCAGTGACTCCACTTCCTCACTGGAAGGCAAGTCGGTGGGAGGATTGAGGAGATCCTCGAAGTATTCCTTCCACCATCCGACAATGTCCCCAGTTGAGGTCAACAGCTCCCCACCCGCACTGTAAACACTGTTGGCAGAGTACTGCTTCCCCTTTCTGAGGCGCCGGCTGGACGGTTTGCCAGAATTTCTTCAAGGCCGACCGATAGTCCTCCTCCATGGCCTCACCGAACTTACTCTCCCAGACCCAAAGTTTTTGCCTCCAGGACCGTCTGGGCTGCGGCTTGCTTGGCCTGCCAGTACCTGTCAACTGTGTCAGGAGTCCCACAGGCCAACATGTAGCCCAATAGGACTCCTTCTTCAGCCTGAATGACGGCATCCCTTACTTCCGTGGTGTCCACCACCACTGGGTTCGGGGGTTGCTGCCACGACAGGCACCAGAGACCTTTGGACAACTTTGAGCCGTGTTGACAATGGAGGCAGAGAACATGGTCCACATGGTCCACTTTCACGGACCAGCTTGAGCTTGCTGACGTGGAAGGTGGGATGCACACAAAGAGACCAGGGGAGTTTCAACTGGACAGAGACATGATTTATTAACTCTGAGACTGGGAAGAGACGCCACAAACCTGGGAGCGAGTTTACGGGTGTGGACATGGAGGTATAGATCTTTTGTTTATAACCAGACTTTCTGGCCTGGTCTTTATACAGGTGCAGGTCTGCAATGTCAGTCAGCTGCGGTCTTCATCCTGGTTTGACACCAGAGGAGCATCCGCCGTTCAGCTTCCCAGATCTTCCTGCATCTTCTCAACAAGGCATGTGCTGAAGGCACCGTCAGCACCTTCTCGTTGGCTGTGAAGAGAGGAGGCTGGTACTCGCAGATGACCTGGAACGGGGAGAGTCCGGTGGCCGCACTGGGGAGCGCGTTGTGGACATATTCTCTTTAATATCTTTTTGTGTTTGTTGCTGTGTTTTTTTTAAAAACTATTAAAAAAAATCAATAGTGTTAAGTCCACAGGTTCATTACATAAAGTTTAACTCACTATTAAGTCCCAGTAAATATATTTAGCTATTACATCATCGATTTGTTGGGTTGTGGGAGCAGAAGGAGGAGCGAGATGAATCGGCTTTATGAAGGAGCTCGGTGAGGAGGTTGCCAGAGCTCAGCGGCATCTCCTCTCCTGCTCTCGCTCCGATGATGGAGACCCCAGAAGGAGTCCGAACTCTGCTTCCCGCAGCTCCTCAACGCCTCCTGCAGGAAGCCGACGCAGCACAGTGCCGAGGCCGTCACCCTTTACGTCCTGCTGTCGTGCATCTCTTTGTTGACTGTGGCTCTCAACCTGCTGGTCATCATCTCTATCTCTCACTTCAGGCACAAAGACAAACTTATAAGCACTTCCTAAAACATTGTTTTCATATCAAGCATCTATTTTTTTGTCTTTGGGTCAATAGAAAAGTTGATATATACAACATTATGAAGATGAAAACATCAAAACTCTTTATACGTATTGCATTTAATATTAAAAATACTTGCACAGTATTGCCAGTGCTATAACTTCTACCACTACTTCAGACAGACTATACAAAACTGGTACATCTGTTGTCATGTTCAGTTCTTTGAAAAGAATCAGAATCAGAATCAAATTTATTGCCAAGTAGTTTTTTCACGTACGATAAAATTGCTTTCATATGCTAGTGCAAGAATTGTAAGCATAGTAAATGGAAAAAAGTACTTCAAGTCAGAGTATAAATTGAATATAAATTAGATAGTAGTATCAAAACAAACAAAAAAAGAGAATTGAAATAAGATAAAGATGTGTAAAAAAGTGATAATTTATTGGATCAAGTCATATTTTGTTTACTTGACTAATTAGTGCTGTTACATGATGATATTCTCTTAATAACTGCTACTAATAAGAATATGTTCAGTGATGATATTTTCTCTCTCCAGGCAGCTTCACACTCCCACCAACCTCCTCCTCCTCTCTCTGGCTGTCTCAGACTTCCTTGTCGGGCTCTTGCTGATGCCGTTTCAAATCCTCCTCCTAGGGGGTTGCTGGTTTTTGGGCAGCTTGATATGTGGACTCTTTTACTATGCCTCTTTTATTCTCACGTCGGCTTCGGTGGGAAACATGGTTCTCATATCAGTCGACAGATACGTGGCCATTTGTGACCCCCTGTGTTACCCCACCAGAGTCACTCAGAGAAGAGTTAAACTCTGTGTTTGTCTCAGCTGGGCCTGTGCTCTTTTCTATAACGGCGTGATACTGATAGACTTCCTGAATCAACCTGACAGGTATAACTCCTGCTACGGAGAGTGCATAGTTGTAATCGACTTCATAACTGGAGCTATTGACATCGTGTTGACCTTTGTCGGCCCCATCGCCGTCATCATAGTTCTGTACATGAGAGTGTTTGTGGTGGCTGTGTCTCAGGCTCGAGCCATGAGGTCTCACGTGGCCACCGTCACACTTCAGGGCTTGGTCGGCGTAACTGCAAAGAAGTCAGAGAGAAAAGCAGCCAGGACTCTTGGTGTCATCGTGGTTGTGTTTCTGATATGTTTCTGTCCTTATTTTTATCCCTCTCTTGCAGGCCAGGACATGTCAACCAGCGTGGCTTTTTCAGTCTTTGGTGTCTGGCTGCTTTATTGTAATTCCTGTCTGAATCCAATAGTCTATGCTTTTTTCTACCCCTGGTTTAGGAGATCTATGAAACTCATAGTTACACTTCAAATACTCCAGCCTGACTCCTGTGATGCTAACATACTGTAGAGATGGCTGATAATGACTAAACTGATGGAAAAGTTTTCTGTTGCACTTCTGGAACAAAAGCACAAGACATTTGTCAGTTTTCTTTTTTATACTGAATTAAACAACGTTTTTTTTCAAAAATATCCTTAATTTGTACGACTCATTATTTATGTTTTATTATTATAACTTAAAATAACCTCAAATCGAATAGTGTGTTTTTCTTCTTTTAACATAATAACGTGGCCATGTGATGAATAACTTGGTCATCTCCTCTGTGTCTCTGTGTTTTGGATCAGAACATGTTGTATTAGCACACACTGTTTTTCATGTCATTGTTAAAAACACATAATAAAACACAAATACCAAAATAAATGTTGTAAAAGTTTGCCAGACCAGAATAAAGTCTCTATCAGTGCTTCCTGCTGTGTTATAAAGCAGGACTGCTCAGATATTGACTGAAATGCAGCCACAATATGATCACAAGCAGCAGATGTTAATTCACAACATGAAACACATCCCCACTTCCAGTGCAAACAGGAAGTTAAAAGACAAAACCAACACCCCTGTGTTGGTGTGCAGAGCCTTCATGATTACAAGTGTACTGAAATAAAATCTGAGTTTATATTTAATTCTGCTGATAAGAAGCATATAATAGTGCAGTTCACAATAGAGGCAACATTATCTAATCAGTACAATGAACACACACACTGAAAACTTGACAAGGCCTAATCTGGCTCTTTATAAAAGGGCCTTAAAATGTTAGTTTGCATATTCTTACTAGCAAATGTGCGTATGAAATTGATTGAACTGGAAAGGAAAAAAAACGGTCATGTAAACTTCAACTTCCTATTCCTATTTAATAAGCGAAATCAGAATTTTAATTTGAAAACAAGTTACAAATATTACTCTCGGTATATTTTTATTATATTTGAATGTTTTTTATCTTGATTATAACTTAGGCAGCCCGGACATTTATGTTTTTAATTTAGAAAAAAAACAGTTTTAATACTTTTTACAGTAAAAAGACATCATATATAAATATAATAAAACACTGATAGGGACTACAGTTTTATATAATGAGCACTTATACTTTTGATAGAGTTTGCTGATAATATTTTGTTTTTCTCAGATGGTTTAAATAGCTGGATTGCCATGAAATGTAATACAGATATTCACAGTTCAGAAGAATCTTACTGACTTAGTGACCCTGACTTTTTATCTCGTGTCACCAGAGGTTCAAAGTATCCTCTTATCCTTATCTATGGAAGAGCACAAAATTTCACGTCATTATTTGTATCCAGATAACCCCAATGAACCTTGTGTTAGTGTTACTGACTTTTCTGCTAGATAATAATAATAGGGTGCAGGGCTTTGAGTCAGATAGGCTTCTCTGCAGCACCGGTGCTCCGCAGGGAACGGTTCTGGCTCCTTTCCTGTTCACCCTCTACACTGCAGACTTTTCATACAATACCACCATCATGTCATCTTCCAGAAGTTCTCTGATAACTCTGCTGTTGTTGGCCTCATCACAGATGGGGACGACAGAGAGTACAGAGGACTTATTCAGGACTTTGAGGACTGGTGCCTGCAGGAACAACCTCCAGATCCAACGCCAGTAAAACCAAGGAGCTGGTGGTGGATTTCCGCATCCAGGTAATCACCATCCACGCCACCCTTTTCCGGTCGAGAACCATGGCCTCAGATTTGGAGGTGCTGATTCTCATCCCAGCCGCTTCACACTCGGCTGCAAACTGCTCCAGTACATGCTGAAGGTCCTGGCCTGATGAAGCCAACAGGACAACATCATCTGCAAAAAGCAGAGATGAAAATCCTGTGGTTCCCAAACCGGACTCCCTCCGGCCCCTGGCTACGCCTAGAAATCCTGTCCATAAAGATTATAAACAGGACCGGTGACAAAGGGCAGCCCTGCCGGAGTCCAACATGCACTGGGAACAGGTCTGACTTACTGCCGGCAATGCGAACCAAGCTCCTGCTCCGGTCGTACAGAGACCGAACAGCCCTTAGCAAAGGCCCCCGGACCCCATACTCACGGAGCACCCCCCACAGAATACCACGAGGGACACGGTCGAATGCCTTCTCCAGATCCACAAAGCACATGTGGACTGGTTGGGCAAAACTCCCATAAACCCTCCAAGCACCCTGCAGAGAGGTATAGAGCTGGTCCAGTGTTCCACGACCAGGACGAAAACCGCATTGTTCCTCCTGAATCCGAGGGTCGACTATCGGCCGAATTCTCCTCTCCAGGCCTCTCGATAGTCCTCTCTTCAAGGCCGACCGATAGTCCTCCTCCATGTCCTCACCGAACTACTCCCAGACCTGAGTTTTTGCCTCCAGGACAGTCCGGGCAGCGGCTGTGACAAGCACAGAAGTCCAATAACAGAACACTGCTCGGGTTCAGATCGGGAAGGCCGTTCCTCCCAGTCACACCCCTCCGGGTATCACTGTCATTGCCCACGTGCAGAGTTGAAGTCCCCCAGTAGAACAATGGCCCACTCAGAGCACTATCAAGAACCTCCCATGGGACTCTAAGAAGGTCAGGCTCTTTACTGCTGTTCGGCCCATAGGCACAAACAACAGCAAGAGACCTATCCCCAACCCGAAAGGCGCAGGGAAGCGACCCTCTCGTTCACCGGGGTGAACTCCAACACATGGCGGCTGAGCTGGGGAGCTATAAGCAAGCCCACACCAGCCCGCCGCCGCTCACCCTGGGCAACTCCAGAGTAGTGGAGGGTCCAGCCCCTCTCAAGGAGCTGGGTTCCAGAGCCGAAGCTATGTGTGGAGGTGTGCCTGACTATCTCTAGCAGGTATCTCTCAGCCTCTCGGACAAGCTCAGGCTCCTTCCCCCCCACCGTAAGGTGACATTCCATGTCCCTGTGGCCAGACCTTTGGTCCAGGGTTTGGGTCGTTGAAGCTGCCCCCTGCCACAACTGCTACCCAAACCACATTGCACTGGCCCCTCATGGACCTTCCTGCAGGTGGTGAGCCTACTGGAAGGCGGACCGACGTCGCCAAAGATGCTCTTACAAACATGAATCGATGATTCTTGATTCGAGGCTTGACATGAGGATTGTTCGATGAACAATGAACAAATGCAAATCCTTGCATAGTCAATCACAATCAATGATATGGCAATGAGACAGGGGAGACGCGGACTATATATACACATGAGGTAATGGGGAACAGGTGGAAACAGTCAGGGCAGGGGGGCAGACAATCACACAGGTGGGAAACACACAAGGGCAAGAAGTCAAGGGGCCTGAAACGAAGAGGGAAGATTAGTCTTTTAAAATAAAACATGACACCCCAGAACAGGAAACTGAAACAGGACAGACAACAAACTTGACAAGGCATAACAGTGCCCCCCCCCGCCCTTAGGACCAGCTCCTGATGGTCGTGCTTGGTCAGCATGGCGATGGTAGAAGCAAACCTGGGAGCGAGTTTACGGGTGTGGACATGGAGGTGTAGATATTTTGTTTATAGCCAGACTTTCTGGCCTGGTCTTTAGACAGGTGCAGGTCTTCATCCTGGTTTGACCCCAGGAGGAGAATCCGCCGTTCAGCTGCCTAGATCTTCCTGCATCTTCTCAACAAGGTATGGGCTGAAGGCACCGTCAGCCCCTTCTCGTTGGCTGTGAAGAGAGGAGGCTGGTACTCGTAGATGACCTGGAACAGGGAGAGTCTGGTTGCTGCAGTGGGGAGCGCGTTGTGGACATATTCCATCTAAGTCTCTTTAACCCTCTGGAGCCGACGGACGTGCCGGCGCATTCAAATTACAGGTCCGATTTATGATGACGTTGCAAAAAAAAGAAAAGCAGCATTCACCCTAGAGTCTCTATATTAACTTGTGTCGAAAGTGCGGACGTCAAACTGCATACCAGTTTTTAAATTGTGTTGATAGGCCAAGTAGAAACAGACTTATGATAAATAATTTACATAGTTTTTTTTCTGAATATTGTCGTCACACGTTTGGCACGCGTTTTTGGTGCAGGAAGAAGGCTTGTGATGTGCCCCTCTGTCTTGTAATGGACAGGAACTGTTTTTTGGAGTGGCACAAATAATTTGTGGCATCTTATTGTGACACCTTGATTGTTTTGTAAATAGTTGAACAAAAAAAACGCCTGAGGCATTGCCTGCATTTTAATGTAAATAGTTGTAAATAACTGTTATTTGCTACATTTGTACATCAATTTTTTTTAAACTTTACAACTTATATTTGCATTCTAAGTTATAAAAATGGTTCGTTAGACATGTTTGTGGTTTTCACATTAAAAAATATAACTTTTTTATATTCAGATTTTATGTTTTTTGTGTGCTTTTAGGTCCAGTGTGTTAATACAGTATGTCAAAATGAAAAAATAACTGTAAAATCACATATGTGAGGTTGTGCTGAAAATAATGATACCAAAAAAGGTGAAATATAAAAGCAAAATCAAAAGTAGTCAAAAACAGGCCAATTATACCCTGGACTCCAGAGGGTTAATATCTTTTTGTGTTTGTTGCTATGTTTTTTTTTTTAAACTATTTAAAAAATTAATAGTGTTAAGTCCACAGGTTCATTACATAAAGTACAACTCACTATTAAGTCCCAGGAAATATATTTAACCATTACATCATCGATTTGTTGGGTTGTGGGAGCAGAAGGAGGAGCGAGATGAACCGGCTTTATGAAGGAGCTCGGTGAGGAGGTTGCCAGAGCTCAGCGGCGTCTCCTCTCCTGCTCTCGCTCCGATGATGGAGACCCCAGAAGGAGTCGAACTCTGCTTCCCGCAGCTCCTCAACGCCTCCTGCAGGAAGCCGACGCAGCACCGTGCCGAGGCCGTCACCCTTTACGTCCTGCTGTCGTGCATCTCTTTGTTGACTGTGGCTCTCAACCTGCTGGTCATCATCTCTATCTCTCACTTCAGGCACAAAGACAAACTTATAAGCACTTCCTAAAACACTGTTTTCATATCAAGCATCTATTTTTTTGTCTTTTTTTTGTCAATATATTTCCTGGGACTTAATAGTGAACATAACATAGCACATAAAAGTTTAGCTGGCTGTGTTTGTTTAGGTATAAATTGTCTTAGGTTAAATTTTCTGTGTTATTATTACGTTTACCATATGCCATATGTCCACAAGTGACAACCATTCTACACTTTCCTCTGTAAAAAATGCAGATGCGGAATAAACGTGCTGTTATCTTAAGCCTGACTGGCTCCAAGTGGTTCATTTGAAAGGAGACATCTCACAGAGATCACATATACAGTGCCATGAATATGTATTTGCCCCCTTCCTGATTTCTGTGTTTTTTGCATATTTATCACTCACAGGAGGTTTCAGATCATCAAACCAATTTTAATATCACACAGAGACAACCCAAGGAAATACAAAATGTAGTTTTTAAATGTTGATTCCATGTATTAAGGCACAAAAAAAATCAAAACGTATCTGGCCCTATGTGAAAAAGTAATTGCCCCCCTTGCTAAAACTCAAAGTAACTGTGATTAACAACAGTTTTTGGGAAAGCTGAGTTCAATTCTACAAGCCACACCCAAACCTGATTGCCACCACCTGGGTTCAAATCAAGAAATCACTTAAATTGGATCTGTTAGACAAAGTGAAGTAGGCTACAAGATCTCAAGAACATGCCACGATCCAAAGAAATTCCAGAAGAATTAAGAAAAAAAGTAATCGAGATCCATCAGTCTGGAAAAGGCTACAAAGCCATTTCCAAGGCTGTGGGGATCCAGCGAACCACTGTCAGAGCCATTATCCACAAATGGAGAAAGCTGGGAACAGTGGCAAACCTTCCCAGGAGTGGTCGACCACCTAAAATTACTCCAAGAGTGCGACGGCGGCTAATCCAGGAGGTTACAAAAGACCCTCAAAAAACATCAAAGGAACTGCAGGCCTCGCTGGCCTCAGTTAAGGTCAGTGTGCATGACTCCACCATAAGAAAGGTACTGGCCAAAGGTGGCATCCATGGCAGAGTACCCAGGCGAAAACCACTGCTGTCAAAAAAGAACACAAAGGACCGTCTCACATTTGCCAAAAGGTATCTCGATTATCCTCAAGACTTTTGGAGAAACATTTTGTGGACTGATGAGTCAAAAATTGACCTTTTTGGAAGATGCACAGCCCGCTACATCTGGCGCAAAAATGGCACAACTTTTGACAAAAAGAACATTATGCCCACAGTAAAGCATGGTGGTGGCAGTGTGATGGTCTGGGGTTGCTTTGCTGCCTCAGGACCAGGACAACTTACTGTGATTGATGGCATAATGAATTCTGGTGTTTACCAGAAAATTCTGAAGGACAATGTCAGGCCATCAGTTCGTGCCCTCAAGCTCAAGCGCTCTTGGATCATGCAGCAGGACAACGATCCAAAGCACACCAGCAAGTCCACCTCTGAATGGCTCAAGAAAAACAAAATGAAGGTTTTGGAGTGGCCAAGTCAAAGTCCAGATTTAAATCCAATTGAAATGCTGTGGTCTGACCTTAAGCCTTAAGCGCGCGGTTCATGCAAGACGACCCTCCAATATGGCTGACTTGAAAAGATTTTGCAAAGAGGAGTGGGCCAAAATCCCTCCACAGCGTTGTGAAAGACTCATCACAAATTATCGCAAACGTTTGATTTCAGTCAGTTATCGCTGCCAAAGGTGGCCCAACTCCCTATTAGGTTCAGGGGGCAATTACTTTTTCACATAGTGTTAGATAAGTTTTGTTTTTTTTTGTGCCTTAATAAATGGAATCAACATTTCAAAACTGCATTTTGTATTTCCTTGGGTTGTCTCTGTGTGATACTAAAATTGGTTTGATGATCTGAAACCTCTGTGAGTGATAAATATGCAAAAAACACAGAAATCAGGAAGGGGGCAAATACATATTCATGGCACTGTACACACACCAGGCGCTCGCCTGCGAAAGTGGAAAAACACACTACAGGCTGATCCAACTTTGATGTAATGTCCTTAAAACAAGTCAAAATGAGGCTCAGTAGTGTGTGTGGCCTCCACGTGCCTGTATGACCCCCTACAAAGCCTGGGCATGCTCCTGATGAGGTGGCGGATGGTCTCCTGAGGGATCTCCTCCCAGACCTGGACTAAAGCATCCGCCAACTCCTGGACAGTCTGTGGTGCAACGTGGCGTTGGTGGAATGGAGAGACATGATGTCCCAGATGTGCTCAATTGGATTCAGGTCTGGGGAACGGGCGGGCCAGTCCATAGCATCAATGCCTTCGTCTTGCAGGAACTGCTGACACACTCCAGCCACATGAGGTCTAGCATTGTCTTGCATTAGGAGGAACCCAGGGCCAACCGCACCAGCATATGGTCTCACAAGGGGTCTGAGGATCTCATCTCGGTACCTAATGGCAGTCAGGCTACCTCTGGCGAGCACATGGAGGGCTGTGCGGCCCCCCAAAGAAATGCCACCCCACACCATTACTGACCCACTGCCAAACCGGTCATGCTGGAGGATGTTGCAGGCAGCAGAACGTTCTCCACGGCGTCTCCAGACTCTGTCACGTCTGTCACATGTGCTCAGTGTGAACCTGCTTTCATCTGTGAAGAGCACAGGGCGCCAGTGGCGAATTTGCCAATCTTGGTGTTCTCTGGCAAATGCCAAACATCCTGCACGGTGTTGGGCTGTAAGCACAACCCCCACCTGTGGACGTCGGGCCCTCATACCACCCTCATGGAGTCTGTGTTTCTGACCGTTTGAGCAGACACATGCACATTTGTGGCCTGCTGGAGGTCATTTTGCAGGGCTCTGGCAGTGCTCCTCCTGTTCCTCCTTGCACAAAGGCGGAGGTAGCGGTCCTGCTGCTGGGTTGTTGCCCTCCTACGGCCTCCTCCACGTCTCCTGATGTACTGGCCTGTCTCCTGGTAGCGCCTCCATGCTCTGGACACTACGCTGACAGACACAGCAAACCTTCTTGCCACAGCTCGCATTGATGTGCCATCCTGGATGAGATGCACTACCTGAGCCACTTGTGTGGGTTGTAGACTCCGTCTCATGCTACCACTAGACTGAAAGCACCACCAGCATTCAAAAGTGACCAAAACATCAGCCAGAAAGCACAGGAACTGAGAAGTGGTCTGTGGTCACCACCTGCAGAACCACTCCTTTATTGGGGGTGTCTTGCTAATTGCCTATAATTTCCACCTGTTGTCTATTCCATTTGCACAACAGCATGTGAAATTGATTGTCAATCAGTATTGCTTCCTTCCTAAGTGGACAGTTTGATTTCACAGAAGTGTGATTGACTTGGAGTTACATGTGTGTTGTTTACATTGTGTTGTTTAAGTGTTCCCTTTATTTTTTTGAGCAGTATATATATATATATATATATATATATATATATATATATATATATATGTGTGTGTGTATATATATATATATATATATATATATATATATATATATATATCGTATGTGTGTGTGTATACAGTGGGGCAAAAAAGTATTTAGTCAGCCACCAATTGTGTAAGTTCTCCCACTTAAAAAGATGAGAGAGGCCTGTAATTTTCATCATAGGTACACTTCAACTATGAGAGACAGAATGGGGGGAAAGAATCCAGGAAATCACTATTGTAGGATTTTTAATGAATTAATTGGTAAATTCCTTCAGTAAAATAAGTATTTGGTCACCTACAAACAAGCAAGATTTCTGGCTCTCACAGACCTGTAACTTCTTCTTTAAGAGGCTCCTCTGTCCTCCACTCGTTACCTGTATTAATGGCACCTGTTTGAACTCGTTATCAGTATAAAAGACACCTGTCCACAACCTCAAACAGTCAGACTCCAAACTCCACTATGGCCAAGACCAAAGAGCTGTCAAAGGACACCAGAAACAAAATTGTAGACCTGCACCAGGCTGGGAAGACTGAATCTGCAATAGGTAAGCAGCTTGGTGTGAAGAAATCAACTGTGGGAGCAATTATTAGAAAATGGAAGGACATACAAGGACCACTGATAATCTCCCTCGATCTGGGGCTCCATGCAAGATCTCAACCCTGTGGGGTCAAAATGATCAAGAGAACGGTGAGCAAAAATCCCAGAACCACACGGGGGGACCTAGTGAATGACCTGCAGAGAGCTGGGACCAAAGTAACAAAGGCTACCATCAGTAACACACTACGCCGCCAGGGACTCAAATCCTGGGCAGTGCCAGACGTTTGAAACCCTGACGATTTATTACACGA
Source organism: Scortum barcoo (assembly GCA_023238725.1). NCBI lineage: Eukaryota > Metazoa > Chordata > Actinopteri > Centrarchiformes > Terapontidae > Scortum > Scortum barcoo. Next base: position 4,204,080 of record CM041550.1, read on the forward strand.
CACAAAGTTGAGTAAAAACTTCAACTTGTCGTGTTTGGAGGAGAAAGAATGCTGAGTTGCATCCAAAGAACACCATACCTACTGTGAAGCATGGGGGTGGAAACATCATGCTTTGGGGCTGTTTTTCTGCAAAGGGACCAGGACGACTGATCCGTGTAAAGGAAAGAATGAATGGGGCCATGTATCGTGAGATTTTGAGTGAAAACCTCCTTCCATCAGCAAGGGCATTGAAGATGAAACGTGGCTGGGTCTTTCAGCATGACAATGATCCCAAACACACCGCCCGGGCAACGAAGGAGTGGCTTCGTAAGAAGCATTTCAAGGTCCTGGAGTGGCCTTAGCCAGTCTCCAGATCTCAACCCCATAGAAAATCTTTGGAGGGAGTTGAAAGTCCGTGTTGCCCAGCGACAGCCCCAAAACATCACTGCTCTAGAGGAGATCTGCATGGAGGAATGGGCCAAAATACCAGCAACAGTGTGTGAAAACCTTGTGAAGACTTACAGAAAACGTTTGACCTCTGTCATTGCCAACAAAGGGTATATAACAAAGTATTGAGATGAACTTTTGTTATTGACCAAATACTTATTTTCCAACCATAATTTGCAAATAAATTCTTTAAAAATCAGACAATGTGATTTTCTGGATTTTTTTCATTTCATTTTCTCATCAGCTCTCTAAAACCACTGCCTTTCATCTCACGCAGTCATACTGAGCCACCCACCCACTCCTGACACTCGTATCTTCCCCCAAACTCAAATGCTGTCTTAATAAAATTATTTTATTTTCAGAAGTAAAAAACACATACCTGCACTCCTTCAGTTACTCAATTATGTCACTTTACTAGCAGCACAATCATATCGTCCAAATACAATCATTCTCTGCAGATGCACAGATATTTCAATATTTCATCAGTTGAACGAGCATACCTAAATAAATGCTTTCTCTTTATTTCACATTTTATTTAAGAGTATTTATTGCATAAAGTCAGTAAGTTTTGACATAAGCATGACTCTTGCTTATAGATTAGAGAAAAATATCAAAAAGATGACAGTTGTGACATGGTTTTGACTTTTTGCCATAAATCCTTCTGTACAAATGCAATATTACAGATTGGCCAGCAGATGGCGACATCGTACTTGTATTCAATTCCTCACTGCCATCAACCATTTTCATCACTGTTGCTTTAATATGAATCACAAAGCTTTGTTTCTTCCATCACCGCCCTTTGCCCTCAGGAAAGATGCAAACTCCTTCCTCTTACATGGCTTATACAAGGAGCAGCTTCTTGTTCTGCACCTACAAATCTGTAAACTTAGAGAAGCAGTTTATGTGTACCAACAGATAAATGTCAGTGTGCAAATGTTAATTGACATTTTAGACATTTACCCCGAGCTGTTCAAAAAAGCTTAAACTTTTCTGCAAACACATGACAACCCTCTCCACTTACATCCAGATAATACTTTTTTATGAGATATTTTGACATGTCAAAGTAGGAGAAGCACAGTGAGATAATTAAATCTATCATGGTTTAACTCCATTTGGATGCTGCTATTGGATGCTGCCATTTCATCTCTTCACTTATTCTCAAACATTGTGGCTTCCTCACATATTTTGGTGAATTTAAGGGACAAAGGATTCTGAGAAAATGGGCTCCTGTCTTTAGAAATGCTCCATTTGATTTCACATCCTCTGACATCCTTCTCATCATTTCTCTGTTTTATGTGTTTGGTAAACACCCAAGAAACAGAGTGGGAGAACTCTTCTCTACTTAAGCAGGTTGAGTGATTTTTCCATTGCACACACCTGCCACAAAGCACAGGTGAGCTTTATGACTAATTAAAGAAAAATCACATGAAATCCTGAATGTGGAGATGATTCTACTCAGGAGTAAGATGGAAAGCAGTCCTGAGAAATGGTCTTAACAAGCTGTTTTTGAACTAGTTTTTCTGATAGTTATCACATTTATTTTCACCCAGATTGTCCCTCTCAATCATCACTCATACTCCCACTACAAGTGTGTGCTGGTGTCTGTATGTGCAGACCTGCCCTCTGCCTGGATTTTCTTTTTTTGTGGTGCTCGGGACATTTCTTGGCATCAACCTTTGGGCAGTGGCCCCTATCTAATAACAGCGCAGGGTTTGAGGTGAGGGACTCTATACAAATGTGCGCTTTGGAGCTTTGGTTGCTAACAGGAACCTAACATAAAGGAAGAAAGGAAAATTAGTATGAAAATAGACAGGTAGCCCCTGCTGGTTTTACAATCACCACCTCCTCACCATCGTATCCAGCACAGCTATTACAGAAGTTGTTGCACACACACGCACTTTTTCAAAATGTACATACACACATAAAAAAGTACATTGTGCCTGTCTTTTATGATTGTATGCATGACATTATTTTTAATTAATCTTGCAGGCTTGATTTCTGTCAAACTTTTAGAAGATGGCAGATATATTTGTGTGAACTAATAATGGCTTAAGAAAATTGTGAATATTGTCAATACTGTCAATTGCAATGCACTTGTCGTAGCTCATGATTTTGGGAAACTTCGGAAATGAAAAGGTTTCATATGTGCTGATTGCAGATCTCACTGTTGCTTGATGACTGAACTCCCACATGCTTTTCAAAACTTGCTGATGCTGAAATCAAAGCTCACTGCTCATTTCTGTTCTGGCGTTTCAAAGGTTTCAGCAACAGTGAGGTTCATTTCGTCATCACGTCTAAACTAAGTGAGAGCAAATGCAGCAAGACAACCCTCGTCACCTGATTCTCTACTGCCTCCTGATGGTCCATTTCAACACTTGTAGATTTCACACACACTTTTTCAGGAGCAATTGAAAATATTTGTTAGTACCCAGATATTTTTTAGCATCAGTCTGCCAGACGCTTAAGAGAAGATGCTACAACAGGAGTAAAGATCCTGGCTAAAGTAATAATTCCAAGATAAGGAATACTGATCATGAGAAATATCACTATTGAAGATAAATTTCACATTCAATACCATCCTTGGTGATCTGGCATAATGTAAAGAATGAACAGAACTATTAAAGACAAACTTCTCAAAGCTATGATCTTTACAGGTAAATCCTGGTTAGAAATGATACCTGTCGTCCTAAATAAGACAACAATGACTGCAAATGTGACCTCTGAATGATCTCCACAAAAAAGCTTTGATAGGACATTCATTCCCGGCTCCTTGGGTGAAGGGTCTCTTAATGGATATGAGCATAACTTCAGGTGTGTGCATGTCATCCTGATAGAAAAATGTAAAAGTTGAATTGCATCTATAATTTCTTTGTGTCTTCCTCTCTTTGGTGAAAATTCTGCACGACACACAAGCCTCCAGCCGTCCTCCTCCTGATTAAAGGATTGATGGCTTGCAGTTGGATTGCACTGAACTAACACCATGAGATGGAAATAAATATTTTGTTGACGTGTTTTCCCCACAGGTAAAGAAGATGCTTCTGCAGTGTCAAATGACTTATTAAGAGATATACTTCCCTGATGAGGAATTAAACTGAAATCAGCAGTGAAAATTGATTTTAATTTGTAAATATTTCTTTTAAAAAACTTTCAACATTTTTGCAGAGGGACTCGCTTTGTGGAGTTGCAGAGGGAACTAACTAACTATCTGAAGCAGCAGTGTGCTCATCACACATAGGATTCAACTGACATTAGTTATTATGAGAGGAAGGGTCAGAACTATTTTAAATTCCCAGTCAGACCAATGAAAATTGGGTCATCCTCTAAGAAAAGGAGAGGAAAAAAGCTTCCAGAAAGACGTGATGCTACTGTGTGCACATACACAGGTGAACAGACTGCTGGGAGACAGGAGGCTGGGTGCTGATAAAGGACGTGATGAGGAGGCCTGCCGCAGTTTAGTTGTAAGGGAGATTCAGCTAGACAAACACCAGTCATTGCAGAAAGGTGCCACCACTGGGACAAGGCCTGGGGAGAGTCCTGCTCAGTTCATGGACCAAAAAAAAGGCCCCTGTCATAAGGTTAAAAACATGCAGCTAGCCAATGGATGCTGCATATCAAGAAGAAGATCTGCCCTTTCCACTGTCATACTGTGCTAAAGGCCGCTTTGAAATCGAGGTTTGGCTCATACAACACACAAGTAACCTGTTAAGGGACTATTAATCTTCGAACATGTAGATTTTCACTTCTGTTACATATACTCTGCATTGAATCGTTTTGATAAAGAAGTATCCATTATAATCATCTGTTAGACAATAACTGACAACTGTTAATAGATATAATTATTCTCTCTGTGCTGCATCCATTATCAGTACACTGAGCCTGGTCTCCCATAATTCATGATTGTAGCACCTGTTTTACTCTGATGCTCTGAAGACTCTTTTCTCTTTGCTCATGCAGCTACTTTCATGTAATCTCTCAGCTTGAGTATAATATATATGTGTGAAAATGAACTTTTATTTATTTATTTATTTTTTTATTAAAGGTTATAATGTAAATGCATCCCAAACATCTGTTTTTTTATTTGTGTGTCAAAAGGATAAATAAAAGACAAATACAAGTTATGTAACAATCCTCTTGACTTAGAACATTAACATACAGTAAATTTTATAGCAACAACAACAACAGGCCCGGAGGTGAAGTAATGAACGTCATTAGGTCCTCTACTGTGACCTCCCCAGTGTGCCACCTCTCAACAGGCCTCAGGGAACAGGACTGACTACAGCCACACTTCATACAGCTAATTATTGTATGACCAAACAGCTACTGTCCGCTAGCCTCATGGGATTTATGCAAAAGTTTCATTTTGTCATATTTGGTGTCAGTTTATCTGCCAGGGGTGATGAGTGTTGAAACAGCTAAGAAGTCAAATGCACAATATTGTTCTAAATGTCAGTAGAAATGGTCAACATGTTGTTATATTCATATTCCCTTGAGACTAATTAATCAAACTGCATCACTGTGGACAGCCAGCACAAACAACCATACACAGAAAGTTTCCACAAAAAAGCAAAACAACAGACTTACTCGTGTATTTTAGAAAGGTCACTAATTTTTCATCAAATAGGACAGAATAGGTTATTTGTGCAAATGACCCTCACAACAATGATTCATATGACTGTGCTACCACTGTGGTGAAGGTTTGGTCAGATTTTAAGTACAAAACATTTAACGGCCATCCCAACATCTTCCCTGCACTCCAGTAGTCCAAAAATACATGGAGACTATTCATGTTGTTTTTTGGACAAATGAGCTGTTGAAACAATGAAATCACACCACTGCTCCTACCTGTTACAGGTAATCAAGGAAAGGTCAGGAAGTCACAATCACAATTAGTATGCTTATCTATTTCATACATATCTACTAAACATGTCATGTCGGTCTGAGGAGACGATATCCTCTGTGAATAAAGAATCCTGGAGTCGATTGGGGTCTTAAAGAGGATTACTTTTCTGGTTTATATGAATGTTCTCAGTAGATTTCATGGAAATCGGTCCTTGAGGATGTATGATACATGAATTAATTTGAATCATCAGATCTTTTTTCCCACAATGTGGACAATCTCTATATTGTGAAACTGGAGTTATTACAATATGCTCAAAGGTTACTTTCAACCAAAAAGTAATGCAGATGTTAGCTTTCCTATAAATCTGGACCTCTGCTACCTCAGCATCTTTTTGCCCCACCTAACTTCATTATATATTTCTCAGCTGCTTATTTTTCTTTACACAGTAGTTGATAACTCTATCCAGAGACAACAGGTAGGAGAGCTTGTGCAAAATCAAAGACTCAAATATTGATTTGTAATTGCCAAAGGCCCTCGTATATTCAGTCTGTGGGTACAAAGGAAAATGGTACTTGCTCGTTTCACTCAGCATTTACAGTTGTGATGTAAACACATGTAGAGATGGATAAACAAGGTTTGTTAAGCTACAGAGAAAGCAAATTATTTGTTCTCAAGCACTCACGTGTTATCCAACATAAAATTCACAAGCAGACAGTTAAGCACTTAATTGCCTGTTACACTTGTTCCAGACCTTTTTAACTTTTTTACCTTTTGATTTATCTTTAATTTAACCAAATGTGCCTACTTTCACTTGGCACCATTCAAACTGCATACCTACAATATGAAAACAGTTAATAAAGGTTTTCCCCTCAGATTGTTTGACAACTACGTAACAGCTGAGGCCTGATGAAGAAAAGCCAGATTAGAAAAAATCTGATATAAATGAAATACTCTGTTTATTTCTTTATTGCTGTTTCCTTTGTCATTTTGCAATTGGCTTTTTTCACAAAAGACATTTTTCCAGTGTTGAGAAATCACAGGTTGAAATGATAAAATAATGATGGCATTATTCACATTTCAAGACTTTTGAGAATTACCTATGCCACCTGCAATTTCATCATTACAGAGCTTTGTGGGTGCATGTGCTGACTAGGAAGCCCAGGGCAAGAAACAAACTCTTTTGGGTTCAGGATTTCCACCAGATTTTGAAACCTGGCTGCAGAGATTTGCTTTGTGATGAGCAGTAGCTCAGTCCGTGGGGACTTGGCTTGGGAACCAGAGGGTTGCTGGTTCAAGTCCCCATGGACCAGTCTTCATGGAGGTGGACTGGTAGCTGGAGAGGTGCCAGTTCACCTCCTGAGCACTGCTGAGGTGCCCTTGAGCAAGGCACCAAATCCCCAAAAACCTGCTTGGGGCACTTCAAGAGGGCAGCCCCTTCACTCTGGCATATCTCTGCCAGTTTGTGTGTGTGTATTGCCTATGTAAATAATAACAGAGTGTAAATGTAAATTTCCCCATTAGAGGGGACTAATAAAGGGTCTTCTTCTTCTTAACGTCAGCGTTACAGTTCATCCCATCGGACAGGATTTAGGTCAGGGCTCTGTGCTCAGCAGTGAAGTTACTCCACACAAAAGCTGGAAAACCATTTCTTTCTGGACTTTGCTTTGTGCATGGGGGCATTGTCATATTAAACCTAGAAAATATGTTCCTCAAACTGTTGCCACAAAACACACTATTGTCTAAGCCATAATTGTCCGATATATTCCTCCTCAAGTGGAACTAAAGACCTGAGCCCAAACCATGAAATGCTAATGATATCTACTTATAGATATAGATACTACAAGAACTCCTGCCCTGCAACTTCAAACTTTTACACAAAAGATACAAATTCTGATTTACAAATGTGATTTACTCTTTAATTCTGATCCCTTTGTATGAGGATGATTGTAGAATATAATTAAACACTTTTCACAATGACCTTTTTCGAGCACTACACTGACATCATGGCCTTTCCTCATCAATTATCAACTTGTCTTGCACTGGTTTTCCAAAATTAATATTAATAATAAAGACACGGTTAATCATCTTCTAATGTGTATTTGTAAGATGCAAATGTGTTTAAATTTAAGAAGTACTTGCATTGCATAGAGGTGGATTTACTCATCATCTGTTATTAATCTGCTAAATCTCATCATTAAAACAAGGTCAAATTATGGTTCATAGGAAACTTGGAAAGTTTAACATACATCACTGTAAATAAAATCACTTGAAGTCAAACACTGGAGTGATTGTATTTATTTACTTTGTCACCTGGGCTTTTACCATCCATCTTCCATAAAAGAAGGCTTGGACTTAACTTTATTATCTTTAAAATGTTTGTAGTTGTGTGTGATTTAAATAAACTAAACATAATGTGACCACTTAAATAATAACATTTTTGATGTGGCTTAATGAGGGAACATTTTAGATTTGATATTTGGCCCACACACCCCAATTTCCTGCCCTTATTCTTGTTTGCTTAAAACTAACCAATTTTTCTCTCAGTGGGTACAAACAGTACTTCATCAATTTTCTGTCAATGTAATTCTACTAAAAATGTCAATTATTGCATCTGAAACATTACAATAAACATTTCTTGCTCTCAGTAAATTTAATAAACTTCTTAAAGTTTACAATTAATGAAGTTTCATGTTTTGTATATAATGACATTTTTATAGTCAATTAAAGAGATGTTCACAATCTAAACTGTATTGTGTGTGTGTGTACATATATATAACTGTATACCTTAATAATGAACTTTAGAATTGAAATATTTTCTGTGCAAATTAAGATTTGCAAACACATTTTTACAAGCATTTCTAATGTTTGACAGTTTAAGACCGTACATGATTGGATTTTGGAGAGGCTGAATGATCACCACGTACATTGACAAGACAACACACAGCGGATACGGGACAGTGAACATGTCGAACCTTTGAGTGATTAAACTGTAAAAACAGGCAAAGACAAAGCTGATGAGTGAAATAAAATGTGGAGTGCAGGTATCAAAGGCCTTCATTTTGGTCTCTTTGGAAGCTTTTAAACACACAGACAAGATCCTTACATAAGTGTATGAAATATAAGTGACGGGGGCAGCGACGGTGATAATAAGACCGAACACAAAATCATGAATAAGCGACACTGTTCTGTCTGATGAGCAAGAAAGTTCAACCACAAGGTGATGTGCACAAAAAACCTTGTGGATAACAGTCCCACAACGCTTTAACCGAATAGTGAATGACAATAAAACTCCAACCTCTATAAAAGAAACTATCCAAATAACTAAAATGACCCTTTGCACTATTCTTTTAGTTATTATGACGTTATAATGCAAAGGTCTGCAAATACATACAAATCTATCATACGCCATTATAGTTAATGTTCCAAATTCAATAGCTACATATGAGTGAATATTAAATATCTGAAGGAAGCAGTAGAAGGTGGAAATTTCATGAGTCTCTGACAAGATGTGAACCATCAAACAGGGCAACATGGACGTGCTGCCGTATATTTCATTAACAAACAAGCTACACAGGAACAGATACATGGGCTCGTGCAGATTTCTGTCCACATAAATGATGACAATGAGAACAGTGTTGGCAAGAATAACTGATGTGTAAAACAGTACTGCCAGAGTGAAGTATAGATACTTTAAGGGTCCCAAGTCACCATACATGTCCAACACAAATGACATGCTCTGCGTTGAGTTCTCCATCGGCCCAGTAATAAGACATGACAATGCATTTGATCATTTGTCTTTGCAGGACGTTTAACATCCAAATGTTTCAATGCAGAAAATCACAAAGACATTTCTTTTTGTAACAGAATAGATGCGCTGTGAGCATGATAAGCAACAATCTATGAATTCATGCTTATAGAATATAATTATAAAAAAGAAAAGCATATAGCATGTAGAGAAGTCCTTTTTCTAATAAACACAATGGACTTTATCTTATACCAAAACATGTCCAGAGAACCAGTAATTAGAAATATCCATTAAATATGAGCTAACATTGCTAACAAAAACCATGTGATTGTGATACTGGATATACCTGGATGCCATGTTAGTCACGTTCCAGTAATGGCAGAGACTGAACAGTGTGAGAAACGGACGGTCAGTAGAAAATAAGATGCAGACAACAACATCCCCTCCCCACTGAGACAAAGAGCAGCAGTTATTGAGACTTTATACTGATGTTTTTACACGCAATCAAACGAATTAAAGTCAGTCATATGCTGATGTGGAAAGCACCAGAGGTGGGATGAGGTCATTGTTTTGAAAGCCAAAAGTAAATCTCACACCATGACGGGCATCCATGTACTTCTATTTGGTGTAGGTGGATTTAGGCCATGTTAAGCCTCTTTCAATAAAAAAATGTGCATCTGCATCTGTAACGGGGCTGCAGTGACGTTGAGTGACAGATAACTTGTCCTGTCTCTCTCTCCCATGAATTTAGATTTAGTACTTCTCAGCAGTGTGTGGTGAAAGTGTTTTGGTATCAAGCATGTGAAAATGCAGGGTGTGCATGAAAATACAGGAAATACCGGCGATTCAGTGAGGAGGGTCAGTGCACTTTATTCTTTAATAACTTGTGGGACAACCCGTATTATACTGGCCAGGTGATAATTACTAAAGCCCCTAAACCCTAAAGGTACTAAAAGGGATAAACAGGGGCCAACATGGGTCTGCTGCAATGTGCACACCTGCAAAGAGGACAGTTCAGTACTGAGAAACCACATGCTTTTACTCAATTCAAAACAACTCAGTGGCATGTGATACCAGCTGTTGTTTAGCAGAATCACAATCAGCTTTATCACCCAAGTATGTCTATTTGATTCCGTTTTTTCATCCAGTGTCCATACACAGCTTACATATAGATATACATACAGCTTAAAACACAACAACAAGCTTCACTGGTGTTGACTGTTCATCGGAGTGACGGCCTGTAGAAAGAAACTGTTCATCAGTCTGGTTGTTGTGGAGCTCTGTAGCTCCCGTGGAACCGGTTTCGTCCAGGACATGATGGATCTGCAGCGACGTTTCCTGGACATGTGTGAGTCCTGAATGGAGGGCAGGTCAGTGATGGTTCAGTGGTGGTGGATCTAAAACAGACAGTGATGGATGTGCAGAAAACAGACTGAATTGTTGTGGTGTAAAACCGGATCAGCAGCTCCTGAGGCAGGTTGAACTTCCTGAGCTAATCCAGGAAGTTCTACCATCTACCATCCTGGATTCACACTCGTGGCTGTTGAAATGTGATGTACATGCTGAAATCACACCCATATGTTGAAGGACACTAAAATAGGAGGTTCAGAGGTTCGACAGATCGTTCATGAGCTTGTGGAAACTGTTTCTAGCTCCTGTTTTGATGATATTCACTGTTGTAGTTTAGCTGATAGACCGTATCACAAATTTATTTCTTATTTCCGATTCATTTTATTGTGATTTAAAGGACAGAGAAACATTTTTGTCTGTGCAACACTAGTTAAGACACACAGAAATGTTCTCACAGCAGACGGTGTAAAAGATCGAGGATTGGTGGCATTATTTCAGCAACAGTAGTAATAAACCACAACTTGTCTTGGTGTGTATGCGGTGTTGTATGGAGTGTGTGTCAGTGTGGACTGTGTAATCTGGGCTGGAGGCAAAATTAAGTTTTATTTTCATTTCTTTTGTCTGTGTGTGTGTTTTTGTGTGTGTGCCAAGGTACCGCCGCCACGGCAACAGACACACAGAGTACCAACTCTGGACAACCTAGCAACAGGGATCTAACACACACACACACACACACAGGGCCGTCTTTCTAAGGAAAATGGCAGGTACGTCCAATGTGTTGTCTTTTTATGCTTATTTCTGCTATAAAACATGATACAAACAGGAGATCTAAATCCTCTATTTACTTTTTTTCTTTTTAGGCAGTTCTTTCTCAGGAACATTTGAGGCTCTAATCCATGACTTTCTTACTGTTGGTTACTTATGATGTTGGTGATTGAGAAAATTACATTTATTCTGTTATTATTACATTATTACATTTATTCTGAGCTAAAGTGAAAGCTTGATTATTCATGACTTTCACATGGAGTTTATTTCTTTCTGTCTGTGTATATATTTTTTTTCATTAAAGGCAATATTGTCCCCATTATCTCAGTGTATGAGGTCTGAAAATGTCTGTTTTTGTAAATCAATTGAGAAAATATTGCTTAGTTTTTGGGAAACTCCATGTGTTTATCCATTGTCTTTTTATGTATCTCTTTATCAACTTCTGGCCTTACTTATTTGCGCTTATTTAAGTCTTGTAAAAATTGTAAAACATGCAAAAAAAGAAATGAAGTGATTTTAAATGTAACATGAGAGGTATACAGCATGATGTATGAAATAAATTCAGAATTATTATGAGCCCTAAAGATGGATGGATGGATGGATAGATAAAAATATTACTCAGTTCACACTTACACTCATACCGCAGGCAAGTAAGAGTCATCAAAATCAACACAGACGTAGGGACAAAGAGAAAAATCACTGTCATCTTGCTTGGAATAATCTAATTAAGCCTCATTCTCCAGGACGAAATGACATGATGAAGGATTTTTCTCTGTCCCTGCTGAGTCGGGGATGTGGTCGATTTGTCTCATCCAGCGGAAACTCAGGCAGACATGATGGACGTCTGGATGTCTGCTTCACACCACAGGTACCTCAAGAAATTATGTAATGGCAACTATTTTAATGTTGGAACAAACTTTGGTATGGGATGTTGAAACATGCTACACTTGTGGTTTGCTCGTGTGGTTGCTCTCTTTGGTTATGGAAATCTGCAATAAACCTTCTCACGCTTCTATCAACAATCACTGATCGATCAATAGGATTACTACATCTGGAGGTCTCAGGACTCTCTCCTGCGACTGTCCGACAGCGGCCGTCTGCTTGTGGAGGCAGAGTCAACCCTACCGAAGACTTACAGCACTCGTAGAGGGCCACTTCTGCTGTACTCCCAGGTATCTGAGAGTGTGTGTGAACTCAAGTGACAACACCAATGCCAATAATGCGAAGGAAATTTGATTAGTCAGACACAATCATCAAACCTCAACGTAAAACTTTAGATTGAGCTACATAAACCTTTGAAACCAACAATTCAGTTCTCAGGTTGATTTTTTTTTTGCCATCTTCTTCCATCTCCAGGATTTAGTTACTATGGAAACCAGTTGTGAATCAGAGACCAGAGAAAGGAAGCAGCGGTTCGTCCGGCACTACTCTCAACAGGTGGGACAGCAGCTGAGCACCCTCAAGGAGCTAACGGCGGCCATTTTGAGCTACAATCAGGTAAGTGGAATATGACCAGGAATGACTTCTATAGGTACGCCATGTTTATACAGTACACTGTATGTTCATGCCTGTATAATGTTCATTTAGGACCTTTCCTTCAGCAAATGAAAGATGTTGTTCACACTTATTCTCTACGTTGCTGACAACAATGACCCAGGTTGATGTTATTCATTGATGTTATCAGTGTGATTTGTTCATTAAAGTGAACAGAGCAGGTCTTGGTTCAGCTTTGTTTTTAGCTGTACATGTACTGTTTAATAGTGCTGATTCTGATTCTGATGACACTAATTTCCTAACTTTGTAACTGTAAAGACAATTAAAGGTCAGAGCTGTGTATCTGTCAGATCAATTTCAGTTCTTCTTCCCTCTTGTGGCCAAAAATTGATTCATGCAAGTCTCATGTTTGTCTTCCCTCCAGTTCAACTTTTCCAGACTCGGCCCACCCTTGTTTCCTCCTCTTCATCTCTCTCTTGCTCCGAACCTTCAGCATCATCCCAGTCCTTCGCCTGGGTATACAACGCGAGAGAAACCCAGTCCAGAGCTGTTTGTACGTTCAAATCCACAGTGGCTTCCTGCAGAGGGAAACACCGAACAACTGGAGAATCAACCTGAAGGTAAAAATTGATTATGTGGAGATTAGAAGTCCAAAACAGAAACACAAATTAAAAACATGCATACACCTCTGTAGTTAAGTTAAGAGTTGAAACTCTCACCCCCGTATGCCTTTATGAGCAAGGAAAACAGAGCAAACTGATGATGAATTGAAAGAATTTCAGTTCAATCCTAAAATGAAGCTTCTCTGCAGATAAAGAGGAGGAGCCTGGTAGTGGGAGGAGAGTCCGGCTGGATCTGTTCCTCCAGATACCCTCCACCTCCAAGACCTCAACCCCACAGAAGGAGCCTCAGCCCTGGGTACACTATGTAGCGATGACCCCTGAAGAACCAGAAGAACCTCAGGTGACGTGATCAAAGTTACATCTGATTATTAATGCTCTTTCATCTTTGGTGCAATCATGCATTATTTCATGTTGGTTAATTTATCTGCTAAATGTTTGGGGTTTTTTTTCCTACCAACTGCAGACTTTATTACATACAAACTGGCAGCACAGTGAAAGTTCACAGCACACTGAAGTAAACCAGCACAATACAGGAGGGGAGATCCATCATCCAGACATGACCTGTGTCCGTGACATGGCGGATGATCCTGACTGTTTCATTCAAGACGGTGAAACAACCACTGAAAAGGTCAACACTGAAAGATCGATAAGTGGGAGCAAACAGGAGAGGACAGGTGTGTGTTAAAAGTGGCAAAGTAATAAAACCACCTCTACAGTATACTGTATGTTGACCATGATCTGATTGCCCTTCTGACACACAGGTCTCCTTCCTCCTCTAAAAGTGGGACAGTTGGTTCATCATGGACCCTGCTGGGAGAAGACAGACAAGGTAATACAGCAGTTTTAAGAACAGTCAGGCTGAAACATACACTACCAGTCAAAAAAGTTTGGACACACCTTCTCATTTAATGTTTTTTCTTTATTTTACACCTTCTCATTTAATGGTTTTTCTTTATTTTTTTATTATTGTTCTAGATTGTAGATTAATACTGAAGACATCAAAACTATAAAAGAACACATTTATGGAATTATGTAGTAAAGAAAAAATTAAAATGTTAAACAAACCAGAATATGTTTTATAAAGAAAAAAGTTTTAAACAAACCAGATTTTTTATATTTTAGATTCTTCAGAGTAGCCACCTTTTGATTTGATGACAGCTTTGCACACTCTTGGCTTTCTCTCAATCAGCTTCATGAGGTGGTCACCTGGAATGGTTTTCAGTTAACAGGTGTGTCTTTCCAAAGGTTCATTTGTGGAATTTCTTGCCTTCTTAATGTGTTTGAAACTGTCAAATCAAAAGCTGGCTACTCTGAAAAATTTAAAATATAAAACATATTCTGGTTTGTTTAACACTTTTTCTTTTACTACATAATTCCATATGTGTTCTTTTATAGTTTTGATGTCTTCAGTATTAATCTACAATGTCGAAAAATAATAAAGAAAATAAAGAAAAACCATTGAATGAGAAGGTGTGTCCAAACTTTTGACTAGTAGTGTAGGTGTTAGTGCTAATACGAACATAAGTACAGGTTTATAGAAGATGACCATTCACTGTATCTCAGTGCTCATCCAGACTCCAGGTAAGGCTTTGGCCTTTTATAACAAGTGATATGACATTATGTTTGGTGGTTGCCGTAGCTCAGGGAAAATCACCAAAATATTGTTATCAACTGAGAAATCAGTTCATTTTTTTCAATCTCTTGGAGTTTTTGACACATTTCACAATCGCTCTGTGGAATCCTAAATCCTTATTTTCATACATATGTTCAAAAAAATTCAAATATTTGACTTAGTAGTTTTTTTTACACATCCATGAGAACATGTAATGTTCATACAAGACCTCCAGGTAGTTTGACCTGCGGATAATTTAAGTCAATATGTTTTACGTCAGAGAGAGGAACACATGATCAGTGGTGGTATGTGTAACTAAGTACATATACTCTTGAAAAAATTTTACTTGCACTTTACTTGAATATCTATATTATCTGCTATTTGTTACTTTTCAGAAGCAAATGTTGTATTTTTTTACTACATTACGTTCATTTAATAACTTCAGTTATTTTTTTTACTGCAGATTCTGTATTAATATTCTGTATTAATATACTATTATTATACAAGTATTGATCTTGGCAAAAATCCACACACTACTGTTCCTGGCAGAATATCAAGTAATTAAGATTATTCCCATTATGTAACAGAGTATTTTCATACTGTAGTGTTGTAAGTACTTCCTCCATCAGTGTAAATGACTACAACTTTTAGTTTTTGTTACATCTACTCCACTACTTTTACTCTTTATATTTTACTGCAATAACAAAGTAGAATACTTTTTTCAAGAACTGAACAAATGAAATATGCAAATATTTTATTATTTATAATAAAATGCACATTATATAACATGCATTTGATGTTCTCATTTCCAGGACATTTGAAATACTGACTGATTTTCCTAATGTCTCAATACATTATCTGAGTATGAACTCTCCAAATAGTTTCAGCTGAGACTGCCAAGCCCCAGCAGCGATGAACACCAGCGCCTTCCTCCCATAGCAGATTGCTGCACTGTTGCCCCCAGCCGGGCAGTCCAGGCTCAGATCCAGCAGGATGCCCCACCAAAGGCAGAAAGAGTTGGCTTTCAGCCACAAGAAAATCTGAATCAAATCCATCAGCAACCTTTGATTCTTCCTCTGCTGCTTCCTGGTAAGGAGGGTAACAAAAACACACTTACCTGTATAGATTTGTGTGCGTTTGACATGTCCATCGCCATCTCAGATAAAGGATAAGTCTGGAAACATTTCACATATTTTGTCTTGTTAATAGATAGATATCCTGATTTAAGTTTCTAATCTAGTGGACTGCATTTACCGTGCACCATTTTATTTCTTTTTAGTAATTTATTAACGAGTTTTATATATGCAAAATTACATCCTGACTGTACATAAATGTTCCACTATTTCTAAATCCATAACTTAAGTTTGTGTGTAAAGTTCTTTCTTTTCTAGTAAGTACTTCTTTACTAAATTTAGCTCTTAAAAGATTTCTGTCAGGAAACATTTAAGTAATGGATAAAGTTTCAATATTTCAAATGATAAATTGGACCACTACCAATGTACAGATGCTGTGTTATATTTTTACTCTTCCCTCTTCGTCTCTCAGAAGAAATAAGTGGGAAGCAAAGAGGAGGAAAAAAAACAGAGAGACAACACTTTAAAAAAGACACAGCAGGGAAGAGAGATGGAGGAGGAGGAGGAGGAAGGCAACCCTCTGAAAAAGTCTCCGTAATTCAGCTGGAGACAGGAGAAGGTACCTCACATAAACTCTTCACAAGCCGGCATTTAGATGTCTGAACTGATGGATCTAATGAAATCTAATTTCTAAAATGATGATGTGTGCAAGAGTAACTCTGCCAATGAAAACTTGGTCTGCCTCTATCTATTCATTGTATAATTACTCTCAGTGCTTGTTTATGTAATTCTAATGAGGTACCTTGCCAGTACAATAGAAAGCGTCATAGAGTAGCAGACTTGCACTAATCATGTACAGATTATTTATTAGCGCAAATATTTAGAGAATTCCCCCAACTTTTAGTGGGAGTTCGGTTTCTAGTTCATTTTTAGCCTATTTCTGTTTATTATTATCTGTTTTATTATTATTCTCTTTTCTCATTTGTGTGTCTTCATGTTGTTTTATGAGTCATATATGACTTTTTCATTTCACACTGAGATTAATAAAGTTCTCATATATTCAAAAAACACACTTTTGCACTTAGCTACATCCCCTGACAGACCATATTGATTTGATCATCTGTTTACAAATGACCAAACTGCTGACATTTTTACTTTGCACAGTGGTGG
The DNA here is from genome assembly GCA_023238725.1 of Scortum barcoo. NCBI lineage: Eukaryota > Metazoa > Chordata > Actinopteri > Centrarchiformes > Terapontidae > Scortum > Scortum barcoo. The sequence goes on from CM041550.1 coordinate 4,221,178, forward strand.
ATGAACTGCGTTTCCTTTAAGCACGTGGAGGTGCTGGGAAGTAAACACAGCACTGGGCGTCACGCTGTCTTCTCTTCTGCTGTGTCTTCCTCTTCAGAGCCTCCTCCTCCTGTGGGAGTGTTGGGTTGTGTTGCAGGATGGAAAGGCCCGGGAAAGCAGAGCTCTTTGGCCTTCTTACAGAACCGACTGCTTGACCTCCAGGATCCCTGTGAGTCCAGCAATGCTAACAGAGGCGTGGTTCGAGGTATTTTGCCTCCTGGAGCTTAGAGGTAAGGAGCGAAAGCACTGTGATGGAACGTGAAATTATATTAACTGTTTTTCACTTTGTATTGATTCAGCCTTTAAAAGTGATGGGTGTTTAATGGTGCATGAAGGTTCATGTCTGTTCCACAGTCGTTGTGTTTTATCAGATTTGCAGAGCGATAAATCTATTGGCTGCCTGATCCTGGGTCCTGATGGGGAGATCATTCAGCTGTCTCTGTATGAAGGGAGCCAGAACCCATCTCAGGGTGAAGGTGACACACAGGAGCAAGGTACGCTCAGTCACGCTCACATGTGAAAACTTCAAGAAGTCTAAAAATCTGCACACCTTATCTGAAGGATAGATGTTTGAAATGTTTACAACATCAAAGCAAGGAGAAGACCTGCGGTAATGATCAGTAACTCACTTTGTGTCTCAGCTCTCCAGGTTTTTTCTGCAGAAGGAGAGAAGTTACCCTGGGTCATCATGCTGCAGCCTGATCATACAGGTCTGCATGCATGCACACACATACACACACACACACTCTGATGACACACCGTTGAAAACTATGAAAACCTGTATTTCATGAACAAATAGCACTCAGTGGGCTTAAACAAGCATTTGCAATGCACACATAGCTTGCAAACAAATTGTAAAGAAGTATCACATAGATCAGTTTTAGATGCACGACACATTGCCATCTGCTTTGGTAAGACTTGCCTTGGTAGTTTTCTCTGTCTTGATTTTTGTTGATTGTTTGTTTTCTTACACTAAATGTTCACTTTATATGTGTGCAGAGGGAGGGGTGGAGCTGAACACAGATGCTCCTGTGGGCCACATTCAGCACCGTCAGTCCAAGCACAAGGTGAATTTGTAATTCACCTCTTCACCTCGTTTAATGGTCCAGCGGGTGTTAATCAAAGAATGGAAGAGGCGAAAAATTCCTATCCCAGCATTCTTAAAGTGTGTGTTTATGAGTTTATTCAGAGCAACTATTCATAAACATCATTTTTTTTATCATCTTGTTGTGTCTGTTTTCATGATTTTGTTTCCAGACAACAGAAGGTCTCACGTCTGTTGGTCAGTTTGCAGAAGAGGAGTGCAGCTTCAACGCCGAACAGGTTAATTAATGTCTCATATTATTCTGCATGAACAGGTTTAAACACTTATTTTTCATTCAAATATGGGGACTTTACTTTATTTACTATTTTACCAGCGAGTGCAATATTACAGTCTCAAACTTACCTGGAACATGTGCCTGTCAGTATCTGTTTCTATTTGTTGAATTTTTCAACTCTGTTCCCCATCCAGCTAATTGATCATCACAGGTCAACAGATGCTTGGTCACCTCGCAGTCACACAGACTCAGGTAAATCTCTGCTGCTTATTTTATCATCATTTGAATTTAAACAGATTTTATCATAACTCTCTGTTTGATCTTTCAGTGGCTGCGACCAAGAGAAAAACAAAGACTACAGTGGCGGGAACATGGAAGGAAGCAAAAAAAGACAGCAAACACAAAATGAGGATGCCTCCATTGAGGGAGCATGTAGGGAAAGAGGAGCTGAGAGGAGGCGGCACTGAGGAAGAGGAGGAGGAGGGGGAGGAGGATGAAGAAGACATCAGCTCAGGACAGGCTAACTATTTGTCTGGATCACAGAGAGTGTTGGTGTAAATCACTTTTACCTTGATATCTTTATGCTAATTGTAAGCTGCAGACAAGTTTTAATTCATGAATCTGTCAGATTTCCTTGAAAACAAACAACATTGACACATATGCTGATTAAAGCATCAAAAACTTAATGTAATTCATGTAATTTAAATGTCATCAAATACTTTCAAAGTCAAGGAAAAAGTTTTAGCTTGAGTGTGAGTGAAAATTTATCCCATCATAACCCTCAAAAACTGCCAAAGTTTCATTAAATCTTAGTGACCCCCACTTTGACTGTCTGTCTGTCTGAAAGATGAGATATTAGTCACTCAAACAAATTATGTCTTTCCACCTGTTTTGATGATCAACAGGATCAAAGTGCTGATGATTTTCTGACACTGAAAATGTTTGGTGTTCAAATGGAGATGTGAAATGTGTTCGTCTGTTCTGTCCAGAGAGAAGCTGCAGATCAAAGGTGATGTATCGCACAGCCAGCAGAGCATCAGCCCAAATGAAGCGACAAAAGACAATGCTGTGGACAAAAGGAAGAAGAATACAAAGAGGAAGGGAGCCGAGGAGGCTGCAATAAGCACAGGGTGAGCTAAAAATATTACTAACATCTGTAATGAACATGATGGACACGTTGGTTTGTGAATCTTTTGATGTTAACATCACTGAGTAACAAGTTACATGCTCATGTCATTTATTCAGGAAAGAGGAAATGAAAATGGTGAGAAGTGCAGAATCAGATGGACAGAAGACCTCGAGGACGAGGAAGGAAGGAAGACAGCAGAGACAAAAGACAGGGAGTGATGCTCAGTCAATTAAAGGTCGGACACAAGAGGAGAGGACCGGTGAAAAAGCAACAGAGATTCTGAACCACTCTGCTCATTCTCCTGTGGTCAGTGTTATTGGACTTACTGATTTAGTGCTGCCATTCATACTGTGCAATACAATGAGGTGGCTGTGGCACCTACGTCCAATCTGTGTGAAGAGTGCAAATCAATGATGTCAAGTATGATGGGACTATTGAATTTTTTAAGTACATAGTCAAAGTGAGGATTATACCTTAAAAAAAACATTAAATGCACACTAACAAATTTATAAAGTATTTTAAAGACTGTTAAATGTTCTAAATACACACTGAAAAATAAGAACATCTGTATCTATAAAATGAGATGTGATTCAGGTTTACGATGACTCTTTTGTCTTTCAGAAAAAGACGACAGACAGAGAAAGAGAGAGGGGAGATGGGGGGAGACAGAGGGAGGAGTCTGCGGGGAGGATGAGGAGGAGGAGGAGGAAGAGGAGAGGAAGACACAAAGAGTCAGCTGATGGTGAGACACTGCAAACATCCAGACAAGAAAAACAAACCACACGACACTTAGCACGTCTCTCAAATGGTGATGGCAGGATATGTTCTTTTGTTGATCCGACAGAAGAGATTTAATGCATCAAACTAAGAAGCATTAAAGTAAATCTTGAAAGGGAAGAGAGGTAATAAAACAGAGCAACTCTAGAAGTTTCATTTTAAGCGTGTCATCATAACACCTGTTGCAGGTGTGGCACAGTATACTGGTTAACATACTGTCTGTAACATGTATTCATATAATAATTGGTAAGTTATTATCATAATAACTTTAATATGAACCATTTATTCCAACCACTGATACTAAAAATAGAGATATTTTATCCCCAGTGAACTAGAACTAACTACTAACTAACTAGAAGATTTTCATCATTCATTCATTCTCTTCTCACAGAAAACAAAGAGGACCCCCTGGAGGGAGAGGAGATGGAGCTCAGCCAGGAAATTGGGTACAAGACTAAACTAAAATCCAGCAATAGGTCCTCTCCAATGCAAAGATACAGCAGCCAATCAAACTCATACTCAGAGGAGGACACAGACCAGGTCTCCACCAACAGCGACAAATACAGCAGCGTCCGGTCGGTGAGCTCGCTCAGGTCCACTGCCGCTGCATCCCTCTTCAATCAGAGGAGCTCCAGGAGGTCTGCGGCCTCTTCCTTTGAAGGGGCGGTGCCGGCCAGCACCGCGGGACTCGCTTCATCACGAGGTCACCTGTCGTCATGTTCGACTGTCATGGTAACAGAGGAACAGCTGATGTTGAACCCAGTGAAGCCAGAGGTTGGTCGGAAATACACAAACACAGCAGACATCATTTTATCAATTGTGTATGTTTTAATTATTTTATGTTTGTTTTAGTCCTCCAGGGTCAGAAAAAAGCAGGAGGTGGAGGAGGCCGCCGCTCAGCATTTGGCCGAGCGAGCAGAGAGACGGAGGCAGGAGGTGGAGAGGAAGAGGAGGGAGCGGGAGGAAGAGGAGAGGAAGCAGCAGGAGAGGGAGCAGACGGAGGACAAGATGAAGAGCGAGCTAGAGGAGGAGAGGAGGAAGAGAGCCGAGGAGCTCAGGTCCTGCTTTTTTATCTGTCAGGGTGAACAGCTTGAAGGCTAATGAACTGGACTGCACTGATCCCTGTAAAGGACAGAGTTTATCTTAGTTTCTAAGGCTGAGTAGTAACTTTGACGGGTAACGGGACACTCATGAGTATAATCGTTGGAATATCCCTTTAACAGTCTGCAGAAAAGAAATTAATTTCCTCTCTAAAAGAACCAAGTCTTAACGAACACAACAGTGACAACATCAGTTTTTAAGGGTATTATAACAAACTTGTTGACAGTCACTTATTTACACCTACAGCAGTTCCAGAGAAACATTATCACTCATTTCAATTGGTGTTTTTGTCGACCTGGCGAATGTCAGTCCAGTATTCTCTCTCTCTTTTAGCTCTTTTTTGGTCTTTACCAGTTCCTGAGGGACTAATCAGTTCACCTGCTAGTTGCTTTTTCAATGAAAACTGCTGCCTGCTGCAGAAAATGGAAATTCTGAAAATGATTAAAAGTGAACAAGAAAAGTAAAGTGAACTGAAACTCACCACAGCAATGCTTTTTACATCTTTTGCAATGTTTTTTGATATGATGCTCATCATAAAATAGAGATTATAGCCACTTTTGTCTTTAAAAAAAAGGGCACTGCAGCATATAAAGTACATCTAAAGGTTTTAAATGGACTTTCAACTTCATTAACATTCAATCTCCATCCTCCAGACTGAAGAGGCAGGTGGAGGAGGAGGAGAGGAGGAGGCATGAGGAAGAGGAGCAGGAGCGAGCGAGACGGGAACAGGTGCAAAAAGAGAGAGAGAGGAGGCGGCAGGAGGAGAGGAGGAGGCAGATGGAGCGACTCCAGAAGACGAGAGAAGAGGAGGAACAGAGGAGGAAAGGTGAGAGCCACAGGAGGAAAAAGATGGGACAGGAGGAGTGATAAGACAAGATAAAACTTTATTAATCACACATCAGAAAAATTCACTTCATGAGGAAACGCCAACATCAGCTCACCATGTTATAAGTGCGATTAAAGGTAAGAATAGAAAAAATAAAACAATAGAAAAGATTCTTTTGCAGGGTCCTGAGTTATCATGCCTGCTGTCATGTTAGCAGGAAAAATTGATAAAAGAAGTAGCATGTTTTTGTCTTCTTCCATCTGAAATTATGAACAAAAAATGAATTTTGTGTGGTAAAGCTGCTACTAGCATTATTTATAAACTGCAAAATGCAGTTTCTTCATTGGAGCAAACAATCTGGTTTTATAGTCTCCAAAGATGAGAGGTTGATCCCATCTCTCTGCTTCAGCCAGCAGCTGCTCAAATAAAACCGTTATATATATATTATAGAAATAATGAAGACATTATTAAGCTTATCCTGTTTGCCGTCCCACTGTACATAATGACCCCCACAGCATCTCCACAGAACCTATAGACACCTGCTGATGGAGACCAACTAAGCTGTAAATGTAAAAGCATGCATGGCCATCCACAGCTTCTGTAAATTTTGACCAAACGAGGCTTAATTTCACCACCACCTGGAGTTCTAGCATTCATGTTTTCTTCCAGTTGAGCTTTAAATAAAACTGATTTGGCTTGACTTGATATAAATAAAGGAATTGGTCTATTCTTGTTGTTTTTCAAAGATTATTTTTGGGCCATTTTGCCTTTATTTGACTGTGAAAGTTTCCTGAAAATCACATTTTGTCGCCGCCAGCTGAACTCGAGCGTCTGTACCTGGAGGAGGAGAGGAGGCAGGAGGAGGAGAACAAGATGCTGCAGGAGATGGATGAGGGCCAGAGGATGGAGTACCTCCACAGGAAGGAGCAGGAGGAGGAGGAGAAGAGGACGAAAGAAGAGGAGCGCAAGAGGAGAGAGGAGGAGGCCGCCTCACGGGCTGCAGAGGAGGCCAGGCTGCAGGCAGGAGCTGCTCTCCAGGTAGACATGTTTGTTTCGCAATGCTTTTATGTCACTTTTTTTTTCTTACATTTCTGGGGGAGGGAAAACAGTATTGCGATTGTCCATAATGCAGCTCTCTGTCTCTCTCTCTCTCATTCTGTCCTCCCTGCAGACAGATGGCGCTGTTGCAGCAGCAGTTGGCCTTTAAAAGAGGTCTGGTGTTGGAGGCTGGAGGCCTGGAGAAAACTCAGGGCATCTCCAGACCGTGGATTTACTCTTATTTCACTTTGTTACAGCTGCTGGGTATAAATTCAACCAAAGCTGAGACCACCAACCTTTAATTTGCTTTTTAAATCATGATGATGACGAGTGGGAGGAAATTTATTTTTGATGAAATGGTTCACTGATTCTGAAAAGATCGTTAAAAATAAAAGAAAAACATTCAGTGAGACGTGCATCTCCACGTCCACAGTCTGTTGCAAGAAAAAAATACTTTCCCCTTTGTCCATTTGTCAAACACAGGACCTGTTTTTCTGTTTTCTCTTTTCAATGATGAAAAAACATCTCACCAATGTGTTTCATAAACATGCTGTATTTATACCATATATAAGTAATAAAATATGGCAATCAATGAGCTTCATTTATTGATAAAGCTGCAATGCCTTTTAATGTAAAAAACTTGGTGAAAGCATGCCTAATTTTCGACAGCTGATGACCGTATATTATTGGATTTAGAAGAGGTTGAATGAATCAGTGCATACAGTGACAAAATAACTTCCAGCTCAAATGGAATAAACGTAATGTCGAATCTTTGACTGATAAGATTATAAAAGCAGGCAAAGACAAAGCTGATGAGTGAAACTAAATGTGGAGTGCAGGTATCAAAAGCCTATCATTTTGGTCTCTTTGGAGGCTTTTAAACAAACAGACAAGATCCTCACATAAGTGTATGAAATATAACTGAGAGGAAAAGCAACAGTGAAAATAAGACCAAAAACAACATCATGAACATATGACACTGTTCTGTTCGGTTGAGCAAGAAAGTTCAACCACAAGGTGATTGGCACAACAAACTTTGTGGATAACAGACCCACAAAACTTTGAACGAACAGTAAAAGACAGCAAAACTCCAACTTCTACAAAAGAAACCATCCAAATAACAGATATGCCGATTTGAACCTTTCTTTTAGTGATTATGACGTTGTAAAGTAAAGGCTTACAAATACAAACAAATCTATCATACGCCATTATTGTTAATGTTCCATATCGAATGGTCACATATGTATTAATGTTAAATATCTGAAGGAAGCAGTAAAAAGTAGAAATTTCATGAGTCTCTGACAAGATGTGAACCATCAGACAGGGCAGTAAAGATGTGTAAAGGTGTTGGCAAAAATATTTGATATGTACAAGAACAATGCAAGGAAGAAATATGTGTACATAAAGTTTCCTATGTTACTGTACATAGTGAAGACCAATGACACAATCTCTGTTGAGTTTTCCATCATCACCGTCACAAATTAATATGCATTCAGTACTTTTCTGATTTGTGGATATGCGACAGCAAGTTTAAAAAGAAATGCAATATGTCAATATGTGTGTTTTAAAGGAATAAACAGGAAAATTACTGACACAATAAAGTGTTTTCTGTTTTTTTTTAGTAGAAGTTGTTCCATTATAAAACATTTTATGAAAGCAGCTGAAAAACAGTTTAAAACCTTCCAAAGCAAAGACAAATGTTTTGGAGAGACTTACTAAAGTTGTTAAGTTAGTTATAAGATTTTGGATTTCCTCCTCCCCTCCCAACAGAGAACAAACAGAGGCAGCGGCTCAGCTTTATACTCATCTTTCAGCAGACAAACACACACAACAAGCCCTTCGAGGAATTCATCAAGATGCAACTGACTTTAGCAGAAAATAACAAAGTGTTTAGATGGAGAAAGTTCACATGTTACTGTACAAAAACCTTTGAATTTCCAATTCAGCAGGAAGTGCATTCATGTGAAAACAACAGTTTTTCATTACAAGCAGCTTCATCAGAGCCATGAATGAAGTGTTTAATATGACAAAATGACAGTAATACCTGTAATATTCAACACAGTGAAATGCATACAGGATACAATAATCACATAATTAGCATATAAAAAGAAGCTTTAACAACAAATTATTTCCAATATAGGATAAGGACTTGGACTCAAATGCCCGACTCCCAGACACAGATGAAAGTTTTCAATGATCTTTACTTAAAACATAAAGTAAAAGTAATAACTGAAAGAGGCTCCAATGGAGTAAATACTAAAGCTCTCTGTACCCAGGTGGCAAAATAACATGACAAGACAGGACAGACACGGACAATAGATACAAGAGGTAATGGGGCACAGGTGGAAACAATCGTGGCAACCGTAGCCGCCCCAGTCCACCAAAAACAGGTGGCCTCTGCCCCGTTTCCTGATCAGGTCCTCACCCTCACTGCACCTCACACAGGGCCTGCCTCAACGATGCGGGGTGGTGGTGGGGGCTAGGATGGGGGAATCAGGTCACTCTCCTTGACCGGCTTGACCTTCTCAACATTAAATGTGGGATGCACACGGAGGGACCTGGGCAGACGTAAGCGAACAGACACAGGGTTAATAAACTTGGATACAGGAAATGGGCCTGCAAACCTCAGAGCCAGCTTCCTGGAGGCGATGTTGAGGGGTAAGTCTCTTGTTGATAACCCACGTTCTGCCCTGGTTTATACACCGGCGCCAAGTGCTGCCACCAATCCACTACTCTCTTCATGCAGGATGCGCTCCCCAGCAGGACCTGACCACTCAACGAGATTACGGTAAAGAACAGGTATCCTTTTCTTTACCGTAATCTCGTTGAAATGGTCAGGAATCCTGCTGTTGTCCTGCTGTCCGATTGTTGTCGATTCCATCCGTCTTGGCCACAAGACCTTCAGGCAGGAGTCAATGTAGTTCTTCATGGCCTCTCTTTTGGGGCCCGAGCGAGAGTACAGGTGTCCTTTTGGAATTGTAGCACCGGACAGCAGGTCTATGGGGCAGTCATAAGGTCGATACGGTGGTAGAGAGGTGGCTCATGCTTTACTAAAAATCTCCCCTAGGTCATGGTAGCACTCTAGCACATTAGTCAAGTCTGGGGAGTCTGTGGTCGTCTTTATGGAGTCACTCCTCCCATTCACACTTCCCATGCCCACCAGCCCCTCATTTCTCAGACAAACCCTAGAACATTCCTCCCCCCATCCCTTTTATTTTCCATGTGTGCCAGTCAGTAGGTGGGTTGTGTTTGGGTAGCCAAAGAAAACAAAGAATAAGTGGGTGTTGGACACCATCCTGCTGAAGAATTCGGTGGAGGCCCTCTGGTGGATGGTGGATGTGTTCTCATGCTGCCTTTCTGTTCCATGATTCTATTGTCTATTTTTGTAACCATAGCAATTACTGAGTCTAGGGTCATGGGAAGATCGAGTGGGGTAGCTGATCTTTGATAGAGTTGGAAAGTCTGTTAACGAATGCATCATGCAATGCAGACTCCTTCCACCCACTGTCAGCTGCGATGGTCCGGCAAAGAATGGCATAATCTTCTACTCTTTGTTTATTTTGTCGCAGATTTATCAGGCTTCTGGCTGCCTCACAACTGGGACTGGTATGATTGAATATTTTCTCAATGACTCAGTAAATATGTCAAAGGACTTAAACACTGGGGACCCTCGGGCATATTTGGCTGTCGCCCATGCCGCCGCTCTGCCCGTCATGTGGGTCACCATGAAGACTACCTTTGATTGGTCAGTGGGAAAGGCGGCAGGCTGATGGTGGTAATGTAGGTTGCATTGCACTAAAAAGGGGCGGTTTTACTGGTTTTATAGTCTCCAAAGATGAGAGGTTGACCCATGTTGTCAGGGGGCATTATGTGGCACCCATGGTATGAGGAACCACAATTTAATGGGAGCTTTTGTATTATTTTTTTTTTATTATTATCATAATTCATAATAAGTGTACACATTTGTTTAATTGTTTTTCTGAAGATGCACATCCACCAGTAATTTTGCAGATTTTTATCTGCTTAGCACATTGAGAACAGAGGGGAGAATATGTGTTGTTTGGTCAGGTGAAACCTTTGTGTACATCGTTGCTGCGGGGTACCTGTGTGGGAGCACCTGAGGAAGGGGGAGTTTCCGCTGTCTCCCCAGAAGTGATCTGGAGAGAGAGTGAGAGGCATGGTGATCTATTCTTCTTCTTCTTACCTGCTTTGTACAGGTTACTATATTTGTAACGCGGTCTGCTTCACTGAGGCCCGTAACAATTACAATTACGCCCCTGGTAGGGTCTCCCATGACAAACAGGTCCTAGGTGACGGGCCAGACTAAGAGCAGGTTCACAAGCCTATCATGAAAAGTAGACCAACAAGGACCGTTACGTCGCCCGGATTAGGCGTTACCGGGGCCCCACCCTGGAGCCAGGCCTGGGGCTGGGGCTCGCAGGCGAGCGCCTGGTGGCTCAGCCTGAAATGGCCCAATCTATGTGGGGCTGTCTTGGCTGACACGCCTCTGTAACATTGCATGGAGGTTGGGGACAGTGCCTCTGGAGTGGCAAACCGGGGTGGTGGTCCCTCTTTTTAAAAAGGGGGACCGGAGAGTGTGTTCCAAACTACAGGGGGATCACACTTCTCAGCCTCCCCGGGAAGGTCTACGCCAGGGTACTGGAGAGGAGAATTCGGCCGATAGTCGACCCTCGGATTCAGGAGGAACAATGCGGTTTTCATCCTGGTCGTGGAATACTGGACCAGCTCTATACCCTCCACAGGGTGCTTGAGGGTTTATGGGAGTTTGCCCAACCAGTCCACATGTGCTTTGTGGATCTGGAGAAGGCATTCGACCGTGTCCCTCGTGGTATTCTGTGGGGAGTGCTCCGCGAGTATGGGGTCTGGGGGCCTTTGCTAAGGGCTGTTCGGTCTCTGTACTGGCCGGAGCAGGAGCTTGGTTCGCATTGTAAGGCAGTAAGTCAGACCTGTTCCCAGTGCATGTTGGACTCCGGCAGGGCTGCCCTTTGTCACCGGTCCTGTTCATAATCTTTATGGACAGGATTTCTAGGCGTAGCCAGGGGCCGGAGGGAGTCCGGTTTGGGAACCACAGGATTTCATCTCTGCTTTTTGCAGATGATGTTGTCCTGTTGGCTTCATCAAGACCAGGACCTTCAGCATGTACTGGAGCGGTTTGCAGCCGAGTGTGAAGTGGCTGGGATGAGAATCAGCACCTCCAAATCCGAGGCCATGGTTCTCGACCGGAAAAGGGTGGCGTGCCCTCTCCGGGTGGGTGGAGAGGTCCTGCCTCAAGTGGAGGAGTTCAAGTATCAGGGGTCTTGTTCACGAGTGAGGGAAAGATGGAGCGTGAGAGATTGACAGGCGGATTGGTGCAGTGTCACAGTTATGCAAAAGCAAGCATGGCCATCCTCAGCTTCTGTAAATTTTGACCAAAAGAGAGGCTTTTTCACCACCACCGGGGTTCTAGCGTTCAGTTTTCTTCCAGTTGAGCTTTAAATAAAACTGATTTGGCTGACTTGATATAAATAAAGGAATGGGTCTTTTCTTGTTGTTTTTCAAAGATTATTTTTGGGCCATTGGCCTTGCCTTTATTTGACTGTGAAAGTTTCCTGGAAATCACATTTTGTCGCCGCTAGCTGAACTTTCGGCGTCTGCACCTGGAGGAGGAGAGGAGGCAGGAGGAGGAGAACAAGATGCTCAGGAGATGGATGAGGGCCGAGGATGGATACCTCCACAGGAAGGAGCAGGAGGAGGAGGAGAGGAGGACGAAAGAAGAGGAGCGCAAGAGGAGAGAGGAGGAGGCCGCCTCACACGGGCTGCAGAGGAGGCCAGGCTGCAGGCGGAGCTGCTCTCAGGTAGACTTTTGTTTCGCAATGCTTTTAGTCACTTTTTTTCTTCATTTCTGGGGGAGGGAAAACAGTATTGTGATTGTCCATATGCAGCTCTCTGTCTCTCTCTCTCTCATTCTGTCCTCCCTGCAGACAGATGGCTCTGTTGCAGCAGCAGTTGGCCTTTAAAAGAGGTCTGGTGTTGGAGATTGGAGGCCTGGAGAAAACTCAGGGCATCTCCAGACCGTGGATTTACTCTTATTTCACTTTGTTACAGCTGCTGGGTATAAATTCAACCAAAGCTGAGACCACCAACCTTAAATCTGCTTTTCAAATCATGATGATGACGAGTGGGAGGAAATTTATTTTTGATGAAATGGTTCACTGATTCTGAAAAGATCGTAAAAATAAAAGAAAAACATTCAGTGAGACGTGCATCTCCACGTCCACAGTCTGTTGCAAGAAAAAAATACTTTCCCCTTTGTCCATTTGTCAAACACAGGACCTGTTTTTCTGTTTTCTCTTTTCAATGATGAAAAAACATCTCACCAATGTGTTTCATAAACATGCTGTATTTATACCGTATATTAGTAATAAAATATGGCAATCAATGAGCTTCATTTATTGATAAAGCTGCAATGCTTTTAATGTAAAAAACTTGGTGAAAGCATGCCTAATTTTCGACAGTTGAAGACCATATATTATTGGATTTAGAAGAGGTTGAATAATCAGTGCATACAGTGACAAAATAACTTCCAGCTCAAATGGAATAAACGTAATGTCAGATCTTTGACTGATAAGATTATAAAAGCAGGCAAAGACAAAGCTGATGAGTGAAACTAAATGTGGAGTGCAGGTATCAAAAGCCTTCATTTTGGTCTCTCTGGAGGCTTTTAAACAAACAGACAAGATCCTCACATAAGTGTATGAAATATAACTGAGAGGAAAAGCAACAGTGAAAATAAGACCAAAAACAACATCATGAACATATGACACTGTTCTGTTCATTGAGCAAGAAAGTTCAACCACAAGGTGATTGGACACAACAAACTTTGTGGATAACAGTCCCACAAAACTTTGAACGAACAGTAAAGGACAGCAAAACTCCAATTTCTACAAAAGAAACCATCCAAATAACAGATATGCCGATTTGAACCTTTCTTTTAGTGATTATGACGTTGTAAAGTAAAGGCTTACAAATACATACAAATCTATCATACGCCATTATTGTTAATGTTCCATATTCAATGGCCACATATGTATTAATGTTAAATATCTGAAGGAAGCAGTAAAAAGTAGAAATTTCATGAGTCTCTGACAAGATGTTAACCATCAGACAGGGCAGTAAAGATGTGCTGCCGTGTATTTCATTAACAAACAAGTTACACAGGAACAGATACATGGGCTCATGCAGATTTCTGTCCACATAAATGATGACAATGAGAACAGTGTTGGCAAAAATAATTGATATGTACAAGAACAATGCAAGGAAGAAATATGTGTACTTAAAGTTTCCTATGTTACTGTACATAGTGAAGACAAATGACACAATCTCTGTTGAGTTTTCCATCATCACAGTCACAAATTAATACGCATTCAGTACTTTTCTGATTTGTGGATATGTGACAGCAAGTTTAAAAAGAAATGCAATATTTCATTATGTGTGTTTTAAAGGAATAAACAGGAAAATTACTGACACAATAAAGTGTTTTCTGTTTTTTTAGTAGAAGTTGTTCCATTATAAAACATTTTATGAAAGCAGCTGAAAAACAGTTTAAAACCTTCCAAAGCAAGGCAAATGTTTTGGAGAGACTTACTAAAGTTGTTAAGTTAGTTATAAGATTTTGGATTTCCTCCTCCCCTCCCAAACAGAGAACAAACAGAGGCAGCGGCTCAGCTTTATACTCATCTTTCAGCAGACAAACACACACAACAAGCCCTTCGAGGAATTCATCAAGATGCAACTGACTTTAGCAGAAAATAACAAAGTGTTTAGAAGGAGAAAGTTCACATGTTACTGTACAAAAGCCTTTGAATTTCCAATTCAGCAGGAAGTGCATTCATGTGAAAACAACAGTTTTTCATTACAAGCAGCTTCATCAGAGTCATGAATGAAGTGTTTAATATGACAAAATGACAGTAATACCTGTAATATTCAACACAGTGAAATGCATACAGGATACAATAATCACATAAGTACCATATAAAAAGAAGCTTTAACAACATTTTTTTTTCCAACATGGGACAAACTCACAAGGACTTGGACTCAAATGCCCGACTCCCAGAGACAGATTAAAGTTTCAATGATCTTTACTTAAAACATAAAGTAAAAGTAATAACTGAAAGAGGCTCCAACGGAGTAAATACTAAAGCTCTCTGTATCCAGGTGGCAAAATAACATGACAAGACAGGACAGACATGGACAATAAATATAAGAGGTAATGGGGCACAGGTGGAAACAATTGTGGCAACCGTAGCCACCACAGTCCACCAAAAACAGGTGGCCTCTGCCCCGTTTCCTGATCAGGCCCTCACTGCACCTCACACAGGGCCTGCCTCAACGATGCAGGGGTGGTGGTGGGGGCTTGGATGGGGGAATCCAGGTCACTCTCCTTGACCGGCTTGACCTTCTCAACATTAAACGTTGGATGCACATGGAGGGACCTGGGCAGACGTAAGCGAACAGACACAGGGTTAATAAACTTGGATACAGGAAATGGGCCCGCAAACCTCAGAGCCAGCTTCCTGGAGGCGATGTTGAGGGGTAAGTCTCTTGTTGATAACCCACGTTCTGCCCTGGTTTATACACCGGCGCCAAGTGCTGCCGCCAATCCACTACTCTCTCTTCATGCAGGATGCGCTCCCCAGCAGGACCTGACGAAGCAGCAGCCCAAACCTGGCAACATTATCTGACAAGCGCCAGGGCGGAGGGAATGGAGTCTCCTCTCCGCCTTGGAGAACAGAGGCGTAATTGTACCCATAGGCACATTCGCACGGGCGCAGAGCGGTGGCCGAGGTGGGCGGCGAGTTGTGGGCATTTTCCACCCACTTCAGATGTTTACTCCAGGACGCAGGATTTTTGGAGACAAGACAATGGAGGCAAGTCCACTGCTGTAAGTACAGTGGTGTTACCTCTTGAAGCAGGCAAGTCTGTGACAAAGTTCAAAGAGATGTAGGACCAGGGATGAGATGGCACCAGCAGTGTCTCTAGCAGCCCCATCTTGGGCTGGGAGGTCTTGTTTGGGGCGCAGGTGGTGCAAACGGCCACATACTCCTTCACATCGTTCCTCATCTCCTTACTGTCCCCTTACAGCACAAAGCCAATAGTAGTTGCTGTAGTGTACCACCCCCTAGGCCCACATACTCTGAATTCTTATCTGAATTTTCAGAGTTCTTGTCAAATTTAGTCCTTGAAAATGACAAGGTAATTATTGTATTTGATTTTAATATTCATGTGGACATGGATAGTGACAGTCTTAGCACAGCATTCATCTCATTATTGGACTCCATTGGGTTTTCTCAGAGGGTAAATTCTCCAACTCACTGTCACAATCACACCCTTGATTTGGTCCTCACCTATGGTATTGATATTGAGCACTTAATAGTCTCCCCCCAAAATCCTATATTATCAGACCACTACTTAGTATCATTTGAATTCCTATTACAGGACTATGCACCTCTAGAAAAATTAGTGTTCACTAGATGGTTACCTGATTGTACTAGGACTAAATTTAAGGAAGCAATTCAGACAGCATTAAAGTCAGTAAGATTTCCTAGTATCTCTGACGACTCTCATGAATTTTTTGAGCTCCCCCCAAATTGACCAACTTGTTAGTAACACCATGGACTCACTCAGAGGCACTCTGGACTCTGTTGCGCCCCTAAAAAGAAAGATCATAAAACAAAAGAGATTGGCACCATGGTTTAACTCTGCAACTCGCAAGTTAAAACAAACAACACGACAATTGGAAAGGATATGGCGCTCCACCAAAGAGGAGGACTCTCGCCTAGCCTGGAAAGAGAGTCTTAAAACATAAAGGAAAGCCCTGTGTAATGCCAGATGCAGATGTGTTAGCCAATTACAGACCAATATCCAACCTCCCATTTTTGTCTTGTTGTCTAAGATCCTAGAGAAAGCCGTTGCCAGCCAGTTATGTAATTATCTCCACAGTAATAGTCTTTTTGAAGTTTTTCAGTCAGGATTTAGAGCTCACCATAGCACAGAAACAGCACTTGTGAAAGTCACCAATGACCTGTTGACAGCATCAGATAGAGGGCTTCTGTCTGTACTTGTCCTGTTAGACCTTAGACCTCAGTGCTGCCTTTGATACAGTTGACCATCACATCCTGTTGCTGAGAATGGAAAAACTGCTTGGTATTAAAGGGTCTGCATTAAACTGGTTCAGATCATACTTATCAGATCGGTCTCAGTTTGTCCATATTAATAATGAATCCTCTGTGCATACTAAAGTCTGTCATGGAGTTCCACAAGGTTCAGTGCTCGGTCCAATTCTGTTTATTTTGTATATGCTGCCCCTTGGCAATATCATCAGGAGGCACTCCATAGATTTCCATTTCATTGTTATGCTGATGACACCCAATTATATTTATCAATGGAGCCAGACAAAACTGATCAGCTCCTGAAACTCCATGCCTGCCTTAAAGATATAAAGGCTTGGATGACCAGAAATTTCCTGCTGTTGAACTCAGATAAAACTGAAGTGATCCTATTAGGTCCGAAACACCTGAGGAACACGTTTTCTCCTAAGATAGCCTTGCTGGATGGCATTAACTGGGCCTCCAGCACCACTGTAAGGAACCTCGGGGTTTTATTTTATTTGATCAGGATATGTCCTTCAACCGACACCCATATTAAGCATATTTCAAGGTCTGCCTTTTACCACCTGCGCAACATTGGCAAAAATTCGGCACTTTTTGTCCCAAAGCGATGCTGAAAAATTAGTCCATGCATTTGTCTCATTCCAGGCTGGATTACTGTAATTCACTTTTATCAGGCTGCCCGAACAAGTCGTTAAAGACTCTACAGCTGGTCCAGAATGCTGCTGCTCGGGTGCTGACTAGAACCAGGAAAAGAGACCATATTACTCCAGTATTGGCTTCTCTGCATTGGCTCCCTGTAAAATTTAGAGTGGATTTTAAAATCCTACTCCTCACATATAAGGCTCTACATGGTCTGGCACCATCATATCTTAATGAATTGATAACTCCTTATCATCCGACTAGAGTGCTGCGCTCCCAAAACGCAGGCTTACTTGTAGTTCCCAGGGTTTCCAAGAAGTAGTCTAGGGGGCAGAGCCTTCAGCTATCAGGCCCCTGTTCTCTGGAACCTGCTCCCAGTCTGGGTCCGAGAGGCAGACACAGTGTCAGTGTTTAAGAATAGACTTAAAACCTTCCTTTTTGATAAAGCTTATAGTTAGGGCGGGCACAGGCTCAGCCCTTAGTTATGCTGCCTTATAGGCTTACCAAACTGCCGGGGCTCCCATGATGCACCAGGGCAACCTCTCCCTCTTCCTCTGTCTGTGCTTCCTCTTTCTTCTGCTTCCTCTTCCGTTTGCTTCCTCTACTCTTATTATGGTAGTAGTGCAAACTGGAGTCACCTTATAAACTGGTAAAAAGTGGCTAAAGTGGTTAAACTGGTTAAAGTAGTTAAAGCGGTTAAATTGGTTAAAATGGTTAAAGTGGTTAATGTGAATACTCTTATGTCCTGTAAGTGCATGTTACTGCCGGAGCCCCGGTCCTCTTTGTTCTCTCCAGTCTTGCAGGTTCCTCACTGATTCTGGATTGTGGTCCATCTGTCTGAGGTTCACTGGCCTGGTGGGGACATGATCTGTGTCTGTGTTGTGGAGAGAAGGTCGAGTGGCCCAGAGCTCCATATGAGGACATCTAGAGATGCACCTGGACTCATGGACTCCTTTTCCATTACCTGTGATACCTTCACACATGGACTAAACCCATGAACTCAGTTTATCTACAATTTATTATGACCAATGTATAACTCCATATATGATTGATGATGATGTTCTCTGTACATGTGGCATCTATTGCACATCTGTCCGTCCCAGGGAGAGGGATCCCTCATCTGTGGCCTCTTTCCTCAGGTTTCTTCTTTTTCCCATAAAGAGTTTTTTGAAGTTTTTCCTGACTTCCGATTCGGGTCTAGAGGGTCTAAGGACAGAGGGTGTCACAACTGTACAGATTGTAAAGCCCTCTGAGGCAAACAATGTTTGTGATTTTGGGCTCTAAATAAATAAATTTGATTTTGATTTTACAGCTTACTGTCTTTGGCCGAGCGCTGAGATACCCACTCATCTCTCTCCCTTATTCTGACCAAGTGATAAGCAATTCTTAAATCCAATTTGATGAACACTTTAGCGCACTTCAGCAGCTCAAAAGCCATTGACCTTAAAGGGAGGGGATACCTGTTCTTTACCGTAATCTCGTTGAGTGGATTGTTGTCGATTCCATCCGTCTTGGCCACAAAGAAAAAGCTGGTGCCAGCAGGAGATGAAGATGGCCGAATCAGGCCAGCCTTCAGGCAGGAGTCAATGTAGTTCTTCATGGCCTCTCTTTTGGGGCCCGAGCGAGAGTACAGGTGTCCTTTTGGAATTGTAGCACCGGACAGCAGGTCTATGGGGCAGTCATAAGGTCGATACGGTGGTAGAGAGGTGGCTCATGCTTTACTAAAAATCTCCCCTAGGTCATGGTAGCACTCTAGCACATTAGTCAAGTCTGAGGGAGTCTGTGGTCGTCTTTATGGAGTCACTTCTCACATTCACACTTCCCATGCCCACCAGCCCCTCGTTTCTCAGACAAACCCTAGAACATTCCTCCCCCCATCCCTTTTATTTTCCATGCGTGCCAGTCAGTAGGTGGGTTGTGTTTGGGTAGCCAAAGAAAACAAAGAATAAGTGGGTGTTGGACACCATCCTGCTGAAGAATTCGGTGGAGGCCCTCTGGTGGATGGTGGATGTGTTCTCATGCTGCCTTTCTGTTCCATGATTCTATTGTCTATTTTTGTAACCATAGCAATTACTGAGTCTAGGGTCATGGGAAGATCGAGTGGGGTAGCTGATCTTTGATAGAGTTGGAAAGTCTGTTAACGAATGCATCATGCAATGCAGACTCCTTCCACCTTTGTTGTTTGTCACTGTCAGCTGCGATGGTAGATTGGTCCGGCAAAGAATGGCATAATCTTCTACTCTTTGTTTATTTTGTCGCAGATTTATCAGGCTTCTGGCTGCCTCACAACTGGGACTGGTATGATTGAATATTTTCTCAATGACTCAGTAAATATGTCAAAGGACTTAAACACTGGGGACCCTCGGGCATATTTGGCTGTCGCCCATGCCACCGCCGCCCGTAGTAAATTTCTTTATTTTTTCCCAAAAATACTAATTCCTATGCCTAAAACCACCTTGTCATTATTCTTTGTGGTTATTTTAAGTCACAAGTTAATTATGTCATGAAGACTACCTTTCTCAAAGATTGGTCTGCCTGTCAGTGGGAAAAGACTACCTTTGGCAGGGGAAAGGCAGGCTGATGGTTGGTAATGTAGATTGCATTGCACTAAAAAGAGGGCGGTTTTACTGGTTTTATAGTCTCCAAAGATGAGAGATTGACCCATGTTGTCAGGGGGCATTATGTGGCACCCATGGTATGAGGAACCACAATTTAATGGGAGCTTTTGTATTATTTTTTTTTTATTATTATCATAATTCATAATAAGTGTACACATTTGTTTAATTGTTTTTCTGAAGATGCACATCCACCAGTAATTTTGCTGATTTTTATCTGCTTGGCACATTGAGAACAGAGGGGAGAATATGTGTTGTTTTGGTCAGGTGAAAACCTTTGTGTACATCGTTGCTGCGGGGTACCTGTGTGGGAGCACCTGAGGGAAGGGGCGTTTCCGCTGTCTCCCCAGAAGTGATCTGGAGAGAGAGCGAGACGCATGGTGATCTATTCTTCTTCTTCTTACCTGCTTTGTACAGGTCAGTAAACGGTGAATGTGTCATGAAAATGTACTTAATAAGGTCGGGATGTATCTGTGTTTATGTTTAATGAGAGTTTACAAAGTTTGGAGAATTTTAGACATATTAAAAAGTAAGTGAAGTGTTAATTGGTTCAGACGGAGTTCAGACATAGCAGCGCCATTTTGGGTGTGTTACCGTCATCACTTAAGTTAGTTAACAGTGGTAGTGTCTCTCTAAAGGGCTCCGTTCAAACTTTGAATGATTTCTGGTCAATTAATATGTACCTTGTCAACATGTAGGAAAACTTGTATGGTTTATTTTGCAGTTTATTTCCAATTGTGTCTAACAATTTAAGTATAATTCTGTCATCCTGTATTTCAGTATCCTGTAATTATCACAGAGTGTATTTAGCAAAGATAGCAAAGTAATGGAAATTGAATATTTCATTGTATTTTATTTGCACTAAAAATGAGAGTCAAAACAGGATATATACTGTGGAAAATAATCTGTTATAAACATAAATACTGTTTATTTCATATAAAAGTGTATTTTTGAGGTACAAAGAGGTTACAGAGAAAATATTTTGTTGAAATTTGAGTTTATTGTGAGCACATAGACTGAAGAAGAAAACTGAAATTTAAAGGAGCAGGAATGTGTTAAAATTCAAATGATACAAATTACATATGTTGTAAATAAAAATACTGTTATATTTGTACCAGAAGTGATCTGGAGAGAGAGCTGAGACGCATGGTGATCTATTCTTCTTCTTCTTACCTGCTTTGTACAGGTTACTATATTTGTAACCTTTGCTGCGCATGGTCTGCTTCACTGAGGCCCGTAACAATTACGCCCCTGGTAGGGTCTCCCATGGCAAACAGGTCCTAGGTGACTTGGGCCAGACTAAGAGCGGTTCACAAGCCTATCATGAAAAGTAGACATTTATTTCCAATTGAACAAGGACTGCATTCACGTATCTTGCGCCCGGATTGGCAGTGCTGCACTGGGCCCCACCCTGGAGCCAGGCCT
This sequence comes from Scortum barcoo, assembly GCA_023238725.1. Classification (NCBI taxonomy): domain Eukaryota; kingdom Metazoa; phylum Chordata; class Actinopteri; order Centrarchiformes; family Terapontidae; genus Scortum; species Scortum barcoo. The sequence continues at coordinate 4,242,255 of CM041550.1, forward strand.
GGGGGTTTAGGGTAGACACGCAGCTGGGGCTCGCAGAGGCGAGCGCCTGGTGGCTCAGCATGAGCTGTAAGGTCCTTTGAATACCCAATCTATGTGGGGCTGTCTTGGCTGACACGCCTTAAACAACCCAGGCTGCCTCTGTAACATTGCATTGGAGGTTGGGGACAGTGCCTCTGGAGTGGCAAACCACAATTTAATGGGGTGGTGGTCCCTCTTTTTAAAAAGGGGGACCGGAGAGTGTGTTCCAACTACAGGGGGATCACACTTCTCAGCCTCCCCAGGGAAGGTCTACGCCAGGGTACTGGAGAGGAGAATTCGGCCGATAGTCGACCCTCGGAGATTCAGGAGGAACAATGCGGTTTTCATCCTGGTCGTGGAACACTGGACCAGCTCTATACCCTCCACAGGGGTGCTTGAGGGTTTATGGGAGTTTGCCCAACCAGTCCACATGTGCTTTGTGGATCTGGAGAAGGCATTCGACCGTGTCCCTCATGGTATTCTGTGGGGAGTGCTCCACGAGTATGGGGTCCGGGTGCCTTTGCTAAGGGCTGTTCGGTCTCTGTACAACCGGAGCAGGGGCTTGGTTCGCATTGCCGGCAGTAAGTCAGACCTGTTCCCAGTGCATGTTGGACTCCGGCAGGGCTGCCCTTTGTCACCAGGTCCTGTTCATAATCTTTATGGACAGGGTTTCTAAGCCAGGGGCCATAAATGGGGCCGGAGGGAGTCCAGTTTGGGAACCACAGGATTTCATCTCTGCTTTTTGCAGGATGATGTTGTCCTGTTGGCTTCATCAGGCCAGGACCTTCAGCATGTACTGGAGCGGTTTGCAGCCGAGTGTGAAGTGGCTGGGATGAGAATCAGCACCTCCAAATCCGAAGGCCATGGTTCTCGACTGGAAAAGGGTGGCGTGCCCTCTCCGGTGTGGGTGGAGAGGTCCTTGCCTCAAGTGGTGGAGTTCAAGTATCATCGGGGTCTTGTTCACGAGTGAGGGAAAGATGGAGCGTGAGATTTGACAGGCGGATTGGTGCAGCGTCCGTAGTTATGCAAAAGCAAGCATGGCCATCCTCAGCTTCTGTAAATTTTGACCAAAAGAGGCTTAATTTCACCACCATCCCGGGGTTCTAGCGTTCATGTTTTCTTCCAGTTGAGCTTTAAATAAAACTGATTTGGCTTGACTTGATATAAATAAAGGAATGGGTCTTTTCTTGTTGTTTTTCAAAGATTATTTTTGGGCCATTTTGCCTTTATTTGACTGTGAAAGTTTCCTGGAAATCACATTTTGTCGCCGCCAGCTGAACTCGAGCGTCTGCACCTGGAGGAGGAGAGGAGGCAGGAGAAGGAGAACAAGATGCTCCAGGAGATTGGATGAGGGCCAGAGGATGGAGTACCTCCACAGGAAGGAGCAGGAGGAGGAGGAGAGGAGGACGAAAGAAGAGGAGCGCAAGAGGAGAGAGGAGGAGGCCGCCTCACGGGCTGCAGAGGAGGCCAGGCTGCAGGCAGAGCTGCTCTCCAGGTAGACATGTTTGTTTCGCAATGCTTTTATGTCACTTTTTTTTTTACTGGGGGAGGGAAAACAGTATTGTGATTGTCCATGATGCAGCTCTCTGTCTCTCTCTCTCTCATTCTGTCCTCCCTGCAGACAGATGGCTCTGTTGTAGCAGCAGTTGGCCTTTAAAAGAGGTCTGGTGTTGGAGGCTGGAGGCCTGGAGAAAACTCAGGGCATCTCCAGACCGTGGATTTACTCTTATTTGACTTTGTTACAGCTGCTGGGTATAAATTCAACCAAAGCTGAGACCACCAACCTTTAATTTGCTTTTCAAATCATGATGATGACGAGTGGGAGGAAATTTATTTTTGATGAAATGGTTCACTGATTCTGAAAAGATCTTAAAAATAAAAGAAAAACATTCAGTGAGACGTGCATCTCCACGTCCACAGTCTGTTGCAAGAAAAAAATACTTTCCCCTTTGTCCATTTGTCAAACACAGGACCTGTTTTTCTGTTTTCTCTTTTCAATGATGAAAAAACATCTCACCAGTGTGTTTCATAAACATGCTGAATTTATACCGTATATTAGTAATAAAATATGGCAATCAATGAGCTTCATTTATTGATAAAGCTGCAATGCTTTTAACGTAAAAAACTTGGTGAAAGCATGCCTAATTTTCGACAGTTGAAGACCATATATTATTGGATTTAGAAGAGGTTGAATGATCAGTGCATACAGTGACAAAATAACTTCCAGCTCAAATGGAATAAACGTAATGTCAGATCTTTGACTGATAAGATTATAAAAGCAGGCAAAGACAAAGCTGATAAGTGAAACTAAATGTGGAGTGCAGGTATCAAAAGCCTTCATTTTGGTCTCTCTGGAGGCTTTTAAACAAACAGACAAGATCCTCACATAAGTGTATGAAATATAACTGAGAGGAAAAGCAACAGTGAAAATAAGACCAAAAACAACATCATGAACATATGACACTGTTCTGTTCGGTTGAGCAAGAAAGTTCAACCACAAGGTGATTGGAACAACAAACTTTGTGGATAACAGTCCCACAAAACTTTGAACGAAACAGTAAAAGACAGCAAAACTCCAATTTCTACAAAAGAAACCATCCAAATAACAGATATGCCGATTTGAACCTTTCTTTTAGTGATTATGACGTTGTAAAGTAAAGGCTTACAAATACATACAAATCTATCATACGCCATTATTGTTAATGTTCCATATCCAATGGTCACATATGTATCAATGTTAAATATCTGAAGGAAGCAGTAAAAAGTAGAAATTTCATGAGTCTCTGACAAGATGTGAACCATCAGACAGGGCAGTAAAGATGTGCTGCCGTATATTTCATTAACAAACAAGTTACACAGGAACAGATACATGGGCTCATGCAGATTTCTGTCCACATAAATGATGACAATGAGAACAGTGTTGGCAAAAATAATTGATATGTACAAGAACAATGCAAGGAAGAAATATGTGTACTTAAAGTTTCCTATGTTACCATACATAGTGAAGACAAATGACACAATCTCTGTTGAGTTTTCCATCATCACAGTCACAAATTAATATGCATTCAGAACTTTTCTGAATTTGTGGATATGTGACAGCAAGTTTAGAAAAGAAATGCAATATTTCAATATGTGTGTTTTAAAGGAATAAACAGGAAAATTACTGACACAATAAAGTGTTTTCTGTTTTTTTAGTAGAGGTTGTTCCATTGTAAAACATTTTATGAAAGTAGATGAAAAACAGTTTAAAACCTTCCAAAGCAAAGACAAATGTTTTGGAGAGACTTACTAAAGTTGTTAAGTTAGTTATAAGATTTTGGATTTCCTCCTCCCCTCCCAAACAGAGAACAAACAGAGGCAGCGGCTCAGCTTTATACTCATCTTTCAGCAGGCAAACACACACAACAAGCCCTTCGAGGAATTCATCAAGATGCAACTGACTTTAGCAGAAAATAACAAAGTGTTTAGAAGGAGAAAGTTCACATGTTACTGTATAAAAATCTTTGAATTTCCAATTCAGCAGGAAGTGCATTCATGTGAAAACAACAGTTTTTCATTACAAGCAGCTTCATCAGAGTCATGAATGAAGTGTTTAATATGACAAAATGACAGTAATACCTGTAATATTCAACACAGTGAAATGCATACAGGATACAATAATCACCTAAGTACCATATAAAAAGAAGCTTTAACAACAATTTTTTTTCCAACATGGGACAAACTCACAAGGACTTGGACTCAAATGCCCGACTCCCAGAGACAGATGAAAGTTTCAATGATCTTTACTTAAAACATAAAGTAAAAGTAATAACTGAAAGAGGCTCCAAAGGAGTAAATACTAAAGCTCTCTGTACCCAGGTGGCAAAATAACATGACAAGACAGGACAGACACAGGACAATAGATACAAGAGGTAATGGGGCACAGGTGGAAACAATTGTGGCAACCGTAGCCAGCCCCAGTCCACCAAAAACAGGTGGCCTCTGCCCCGTTTCCTGATCAGGCCCTCACTGCACCTCACACAGGGCCTGCCTCAACGATGCGGGGTGGTGGTGGGGGCTAGGATGGGGGAATCAGGTCACTTTCCTTGACCGGCTTGACCTTCTCAACATTAAACGTGGGATGCACACGGAGGGACCTGGGCAGACGTAAGCGAACAGACACAGGGTTAATAAACTTGGATACAGGAAATGGGCCCGCAAACCTCAGAGCCAGCTTCCTGGAGGCGATGTTGAGGGGTAAGTCTCTTGTTGATAACCCACGTTCTGCCCTGGTTTATACACCGGCGCCAAGTGCTGCCGCCAATCCATTGCTCTCTTCATGCAGGATGCGCTCCTCAGCAGGACCTGACGAGAAGCAGCCCAAACCTGGCAACATTATCTGACAAGCGCCAGGGCGGAGGGAATGGAGTCTTCTCTCTCCGCCTTGGAGAACAGAGGCGAATTGTACCCATAGGCACATTCGCACGGGCGCAGAGCGGTGGCCGAGGTGGGCGGCGAGTTGTGGGCATTTTCCACCCACTTCAGATGTTTACTCCAGGACGCAGGATTTTTGGAGACAAGACATTGGAGGCAAGTCCACTGCTGTAAGTACAGTGGTGTTACCTCTTGAAGCAGGCAAGTCTGTGACAAAGTTCAAAGAGATGTAGGACCAGGGATGAGATGGCACCAGCAGTGTCTCTAGCAGCCCCATCTTGGGCTGGGAGGTCTTGTTTGGGGCGCAGGTGGTGCAAACGGCCACATACTCCTTCACGTCGTTCCTCATCTCCTTACTGTCCCCTTACAGCACAAAGCCAATAGTAGTTGCTGTAGTGTACAACCCCCTAGGCCCATACTCTGAATTATCTGAATATTACTTATCTGAATTTTCAGAGTTCTTGTCAAATTTAGTCCTTGAAAATGACAAGGTAATTATTGTAGGTTTGATTTTAATATTCATGTGGACATGGATAGTGACAGTCTTAGCACAGCACAGCATTCATCTCATTATTGGACTCCATTGGGTTTTCTCAGAGGGTAAATTCTCCAACTCACTGTCACAATCACACCCTTGATTTGGTCCTCACCTATGGTATTGATATTGAGCACTTAATAGTCTCCCCCCAAAATCCTATATTATCAGACCACTACTTAGTATCATTTGAATTCCTATTACAGGACTATGCACCTCTAGAAAAAAGTTAGTGTTCACTAGATGGTTACCTGATTGTTACTAGGACTAAATTTAAGGAAGCAATTCCGACAGCATTAAAGTCAGTAAGATTTCCTAGTATCTCTGACGACTCTCATGAATTTTTTGAGCTCCCCCCAAATTGACCAACTTGTTAGTAACACCATGGACTCACTCAGAGGCACTCTGGACTCTGTTGCGCCCCTAAAAAGAAAGATCATAAAACAAAAGAGATTGGCACCATAGTTTAACTCTGCAACTCGCAACAAACAACACGACAATTGGAAAGTATATGGCGCTCCACCAAAGAGGAGGACTCTCGCCTAGCCTGGAAAGAGAGTCTCAAAACATATAGGAAAGCCCTGTGTAATGCCAGAGCAGCCTACTATTCGGCATTAATAGAGGAAAATAAGAACTGCCCTAGGTTTCTTTTCAGCACTGTAGCCAGGCTGACACAGAGCCATAGCTCTATTGAACCCTGCATCCCCTTAAGTTTAAGTAGTAATGATTTCATGAGCTTCTTTAATGACAAGATTTTGAATATTAGGGACAAAATTTGTCAGGATCTGCCCTCGTTAGACTCCGATCTATCTAACGTGCCTTCAGACTCAGGAAATTTAGGAGCAGATACATTAAAACCTGACAATTGCTTAGACAGTTTTATTCCAAATTGGCCTTCCCGAATTATCCTCGTTAGTTTCATCATCGAAAGCAACAACTTGTCTCCTAGACCCCATCCCAACTACGCTGCTTAAGGAAGTTTTCCCATTTATTGGCACATCACTGCTGCATATTATTAATCTGTCTCTGGTGTCAGGCTTTGTACCCAAGTCTTTTAAAGTAGCTGTAATTAAACCATTGATCAAAAAAACCTACACTTGATGCAGATGTGTTAGCCAATTATAGACCAATATCCAACCTCCCCTTTTTGTCTAAGATTCCTAGAGAAAGCCGTTGCCAGCCAGTTATGTAATTATCTCCACAGTAATAGTCTTTTTGAAGTTTTTCAGTCAGGATTTAGAGCTCACCATAGCACAGAAACAGCACTTGTGAAAGTCACCAATGACCTGTTGACAGCATCAGATAGAGGGCTTCTGTCTGTACTTGTCCTGTTAGACCTCAGTGCTGCCTTTGATACAGTTGACCATCACATCCTGTTGCTGAGAATGGAAAAACTGCTTGGTATTAAAGGGTCTGCATTAAACTGGTTCAGATCATACTTATCAGATCGGTCTCAGTTTGTCCATATTAATAATGAATCCTCTGTGCATACTAAAGTCTGTCATGGAGTTCCACAAGGTTCAGTGCTTGGTCCAATTCTGTTTATTTTGTATATGCTGCCCCTTGGCAATATCATCAGGAGGCACTCCATAGATTTCCATTGTTATGCTGATGACACCCAATTATATTTATCAGTGGAGCCAGACAAAACTGATCAGCTCCTGAAACTCCATGCCTGCCTTAAAGATATAAAGGCTTGGATGACCAGAAATTTCCTGCTTGTTGAACTCAGATAAAACTGAAGTGATCCTATTAGGTCCGAAACACCTGAGGAACACGCTTTTCTCCTAAGATAGCCTTGCTTGGATGGCATTAACTGGGCCTCCAGCACCACTGTAAGGAACCTCTGTGTTTTATTTGATCAGGATATGTCCTTTGACACCCATATTAAGCATATTTCAAGGTCTGCCTTTTTACCACCTGCGCAACATCGCAAAAATTCGGCACTTTTTGTCCCAAAGCGATGCTGAAAAATTAGTCCATGCATTTGTCTCTTCCAGGCTGGATTATTGTAATTCACTTTTATCAGGCTGCCCAAACAAGTCGTTAAAGACTCTACAGCTGGTCCAGAATGCCGCTGCTCGGGTGCTGACTAAAACCAGGAAAAGAGACCATATTACTCCAGTACTTTGGCTTCTCTGCATTGGCTCCCTGTAAAATTTAGAGTGGATTTTAAAATCCTACTCCTCACATATAAGGCTCTGCGTGGTGAAGAAAGGGCATGGTCTGGCACCATCATATCTTAATGAATTGATAACTCCTTATCATCCGACTAGAGTGCTGCGCTCCCAAAACGCAGGCTTACTTGTAGTTCCCAGGGTTTCCAGAAGTAGTCCCTAGTTGATGAGGTGAGTGAAAGAAAGTACTCAATAAAACTGGGTTATAGGGGGCAGAGCCTTCAGCTATCAGGCCCCTGTTCTCTGGAACCAGCTCCCAGTCTGGGTCCGAGAGGCAGACACAGTGTCAGTGTTTAAGAATAGACTTAAAACCTTCCTCTTTTGATAAAGCTTATAGTTTGGCAGAGTGAAGAATAGACAGGCTGGGCACAGGCTCGCCCTTAGTTATGCTGCTATAGGCAACCCAGACTGCCGGGGGGCTCCCATGATGCATGATGCCGGGCACCTCTCCCTCTTCCTCTGTCTCTGTCTCTCTGCTTCCTCTTTCTCTGCTTCCTCTACTCTTATTATGGTAGTAGTGCAAACTGGAGTCACCTTATAAACTGGTAAAAGTGGCTAAAGTGGTTAAACTGGTTAAAGTAGTTAAAGCGGTTAAATAGGTTAAAGTGTTAAAGTGGTTAATGTGAATACTCTTATGTCCTGTAAAGTGCATGTTACTGCCGGAGCCCCGGTCCTCTTTGTTCTCTCCAGTCTTGCAGGTTCCTCACTGATTCTGGTTGTGGTCCATCTGTCTGAGGTTCACTGGCCTGGTGGGGACATGATCTGTGTCTGTGTTGTGGAGAGAAGGTCGAGTGGCCCAGAGCTCCATATGAGGACATCTAGAGATGCACCTGGACTCATGGACTCATTTCCATTACCTGTGATACCTGATACCTTCACACATGGACTAAACCCAATGAACTCAGTATAGCTACAGTTTATTACGACCCATGTATTAACTTCCATATATGATTGATGATGATGTTCTCTGTACATGTGGCATCTATTGCACGTCTGTCCGTCCCAGGGAGAGGGATCCCTCATCTGTGGCTCTTCCTCAGGTTTCTTCTTTTTCCCATAAAGGGTTTTTTGAAGTTTTTCCTGACTCGGTTCGAGGGTCTAAGGACAGAGGGTGTCACAACTGTACAGATTGTAAAGCCCTCTGAGGCAAACAATGTTTGTGATTTTGGGCTTTAAATAAATAAATTTGATTTTGATTTTACAGCTTACTGTCTTTGGCCGAGCGCTGAGATACCCACTCATCTCTCTCCCTTATTCTGACCAAGTGATAAGCAATTCTTAAATCCAATTTGATGAACACTTTAGCGCACTTCAGCAGCTCAAAAGCCATTGACCTTAAAGGGAGGGGATACCTGTTCTTTACCGTAATCTCGTTGAGTGGATTGTTGTCGATTCCATCCGTCTTGGCCACAAAGAAAAAGCTGGTGCCAGCAGGAGATGAAGATGGCCGAATCAGGCCAGCCTTCAGGCAGGAGTCAATGTAGTTCTTCATGGCCTCTCTTTTGGGGCCCGAGCGAGAGTACAGGTGTCCTTTTGGAATTGTAGCACCGGACAGCAGGTCTATGGGGCAGTCATAAGGTCGATACGGTGGTAGAGAGGTGGCTCATGCTTTACTAAAAATCTCCCCTAGGTCATGGTAGCACTCTAGCACATTAGTCAAGTCTGGGGAGTCTGTGGTCGTCTTCATGGAGTCACTCCTTACATTCACACTTCCCATGCCCACCAGCCCCTCGTTTCTCAGACAAACCCTAGAACATTCCTCCCCCCATCCCTTTTATTTTCCATGTGTGCCAGTCAGTAGGTGGGTTGTGTTTGGGTAGCCAAAAAAAACAAAGAATAAGGGGTGTTGGACACCATCCTGCTGAAGAATTCGGTGGAGGCCCTCTGGTGGATGGTGGATGTGTTCTCATGCTGCCTTTCTGTTCCATGAATTCTATTGTCTATTTTTGTAACCATAGCAATTACTGAGTCTAGGGTCATGGGAAGATCGAGTGGGGTAGCTGATCTTTGATAGAGTTGAAAAGTCTGTTAACGAATGCATCATGCAATGCAGACTCCTTCCACCCACTGTCAGCTGCGATAGTCCGGCAAAGAATGGCATAATCTTCTACTCTTTGTTTGTTTTGTCGCAGATTTATCAGGGCTCTGGCTGCCTCACAACTGGGACTGGTATGATTGAATATTTTCTCAATGACTCAGTAAATATGTCAAACGACTTAAACACTGGGGACCCTCGGGCATATTTGGCTGTCGCCCATGCCACCGCTCTGCCCGTAGTAAATTTCTTTATTTTTTCCCAAAAATACCAATTCCTATGGAAGCCTAAAACCACCTTGCTTGCAATTATTCTTTGTAATGCTGTTATTTCAAGATCACAAGTTAATTATGTCTTTATCTCAAGAAAGCATATTCAGTGACTCAGTAAATATCTCAAAGGACATGCTGCTGCTCTGCCTGTCATGTGGGTCACCATGAAGACTACCTTTGATTGGTCAGTGGGAAAGGCAGCAGGCTGATGTTGGTAATGTAGATTGCATTGCACTAAAAAGGGGCGGCAGTTATCGGAATCTCTGGAGAACTTCTCCAGCGAAGCCAGGAGAGGCAGTGAGACAGGAGAGCCCGCAGGGACAGTCTGTGGTTCCGGGTTAGCCAGGGACAAAACAGCCATAGCACCAGCCACAGCAGAGGAGCCTGCTTCCAGGTAAGAGAGGATGCGATTAAGCTGGTCTGTATCCAGGTGGCAAAACAACATGACATGACGGGGCAGATGCAGACAATAAATACAAGAGGTAATGGGGCACAGGTGGAAATAATTGGGGCGGAAAAGACAATCACAATGGCAGGAAACACCAAGGCAGAAAGTGGCTATCTAAAACCCTCTGGTGGCCCTCTGGTGGATGGTTGGCTGGAGGAGGATCACCTGACGTTCTACGTGCTACGATGAGCGTATTGCGTCATTTCCTGTTCTCCTTGCGCTAGAGCTGTGTGAATAGTCTTGAGACTCCAGAGCATAATTGTCTTAAATACTCTCTAAATTGTGTACAACTGTGACTAACCACCGCTAGCGACTTTTTAGTTGTCCAAAAGCTTAACTTTTGCGTAAAACTCTTTAATTAATTTGGTTCAGTGGTTAGCTCCTTTGCTATCTCTTATTAGCAATGGCTTCTCCCTCTCTCCTCCTCCTCTCCTCCTCCTGCTCGGTGTGTCAGATGTTTAGCTACTCCTCTGCCTCCTTTAGCGGAAATGGTACCTGTAATAAATGTAGCTTATATGTAGTTTTGGAGGCGAGGCTGACAGAGTTAGAGAAGCGGCTCGGCACCAATGTTAGCAGTTATGCTAGCGTAGTTAGCCAGTCCCCAGTAGCCGGTGCGAGCCGATCCGAGTGCAGGGTTAGCATCAGCTAGCACTCCCTGGCAGACCCCGAGCAGCCGGGCGGCTGGGTGACTGTTCGAAGGAGGCATAGCTCAAAAAAGAAGTCAAAAAAGTCCACCAAGTTCACCACCAAGCACTTCACGTGTCCAATAAATTCTCCCCCCTCAGCGACACACCCGCTGACAAACCAACTCTGGTTATTGGCAGCTCCATAGTCCGACACGTGAAGTTAGCAGCACCGGGGAACAGTCAGATATGTAGCTACACAGGCTCGCCCTTAGTTATGCTGCTATAGGTTTAGACTGCCGGGGGGCTCCCATGATGCATCGGGCACCTCTCCCTCTTCCTCTGCTTCCTTTACTCATATTATGGTAGTAGTGCAAACTGGAGTCACTTTTAGAAACTGGTTAAAGTGGCTTAAAGTAGTTAAATTGGTTAAAGTGTCAAAATTCAAAGTGGTTAATGTGAATACTCTTATGTCCTTTAAAGTGCATGTTACTGCCGGAGCCCCGGTCCTCTCCTTGTTCTCTCCAGTCTTGCAGGTTCCTCACTGATTCTGGTTGTGGTCCATCTGTCTGAGGTTCACTGGCCTGGTGGGGACATGATCTGTGTCTGTGTTGTGGAGAGAAGGTCGAGTGGCCCAGAGCTCCATATGAGGACATCTAGAGATGCACCTGGACTCACAGGACTCATTTCCATTACCTGTGATACCTTCACAACATGGACTAAACCAATGAACTCAGTATAGCTACAGCTTATTACGACTCATGTATAATTCCATAATATGATTGATGATGTTCTCTGTACATGTGGCATCTATTGCACGTCTGTCCGTCCCAGGGAGAGGGATCCCTCATCTGTGGCTCTTCCTCAGGTTTCTTCTTTTTCCCATAAAGGGTTTTTTGAAGTTTTTCCTGACTCGGTTCGAGGGTCTAAGGACAGAGGGTGTCACAACTGTGCAGATTGTAAAGCCCTCCGAGGCAAACGAATGTTTGTGATTTTGGGCTCTAAATAAATAAATTTGAATTTGAATTTGAAACAAGAGGGAGGACATTACTAAAAAAATAAAACAGGAAATGACAAGACAGGAATGAATATTATAATTGATGTGTATAATACTTAACTGCTGGGTCACGACAGTATCCCCCCACCCCCCTACATCACAACAATAAAAAAAATAATAAAATCAAAAAACTACAGCAAATGCAATACTCTACGGAAGACCTGAGAGTCAAGTGAAAAAAAAAGTAAATTTCTTTATTTTTTCTTGTAATACCAATTCCTATGGAAGCCTAAAACCACCTTGCTTGCAATTATTCTTTGTAATGCTGTTATTTTAAGATCACAAGTTAATTATGTCTTTATCTCAAGAAAGCATATTCAGTTGTGTTGAGCTCCAAAATGAGTGTGTGGTTAATTTTTGGCATGACTGTTAGGGAGGATCCATAACTGATCAATAATTAAGGCCTAAATGTGGAGTTTGCGTTTGCTGCAGTTTCTTCATTGGAGCAGACAATCTGGTTTTATAGTCTCCAAAGATGAGAGGTTGACCCATCTCTCTGCTTCAGCCAAGCAGCTGCTCAAATAAAGCCGTTATATATATTATATAGAAATAATGAAGACATCCCCTCCTTGAACCGCCACCTTACTGTGGTGGAGGGGTTTGTGTGCCTGAATGATCCTAGCAGCTAGCTATGTTGTCTGGACCATTACGTCGCCCGGATTGGCGTTACAGGGGCCCCACCCTGGAGCCAGGCCCAGGGCTGGGGCTCGCAGGCGAGTGCCTGGTGGCCGGGTCTTTGCCCACGGGACCCGGCCAGGCTCAGCCCAAAATGAAATGGCGACGTGGGCCCACCTTCCAGTAGGCTCACCACCTACCACCTGCAGGAAGGTCCATGAGGGATCAGTGCAATGTGGTTTGGGTAGCAGTCGTGGCAGGGGGCCTCGATGACCCAATCCCTGGACCAAAACTCTGGCCAATAGGGACATGGAATGTCACCTCGCTGGGGGAAGGATCCTGAGCTCATGCGGGAGGATTGAAGAGGTACCGGCTAGAGATAGTCAGGGCTCACCTCCACGCATAGCTTGGGCTCTGGAACCCAGCTCCTTGAGAGGGGCTGGACCCTCCACTACTCCTGGAGTTGCCCAGGGTGAGCGGTGGCGGGCTGGTGTGGGCTTGCTTATAGCTCCCCAGCTCAGCCGCCATGTGTTGGAGTTCACCCCGGTGAACAGAGAGGGTCGCTTCCCTGCGCCTTTGGGTCGGGGATAGGTCTCCTGCTGTTGCTTTGCATGCATACGGGCCGAACAGCAGTACAGTAGAGTACCCAGGCCTTCTTGGAGTCCCTGGGAGGGGTACCTTGATAGTGCTCCGACTGGGGACTCCATTGTTCTACTGGGGGACGTCACACGCTCACGTGGGCAACAACACTGATACCTGCAGGGGCGGGATGGGAGGAACGGCCTCCCCGATCTGAACCTGAGCGGTGTTCTGTTATTGGACTTCTGTGCTAGTCAGGACAGTTTTGTCCATAACGAACACCATGTTTGAGCATAAGGGTGTCCATCAGTGCACGTGGCACCAGGACACCCTAGGCCGGAGGTCGATGATCAACTTTGTTGTCGTTTCATCTGATCTCCGGCCGTATGTCTTGGACACTCAGATAAAGAGAGGTGGAGGGGTTTGTGTGCCTGAATGATCCTAGCAGCTGTCAACCGATCACCATCTGGTGGTGAGTTGGATCCACTGGCAGAGGAGGAAGTTGGACAGACCTGGCAGACCCAAACGTATTGTGAGGGTCTGTTGGGAACGTCTGGCCGAGCAGGGTTCGGTGAGGCCATGGAGGAGGACTATCTATCGGTCGGCCTCGAAGAGGTTCTGGCAAACCACCGGCGCCTCAGAAGGGGGAAGTAGCAGTACTCTGCCAACACTGTTTACAGTGTGGGTCGGGGCTGTCTTGGCTGACAGGCCTCTGTAACATTGCATGGAGGTCAGGGACAGTGCCTCTGGAGTGGCAAACCGGGGTGGTGGTCCCTCTTTTTAAAAAGGGGACCGGAGAGTGTGTTCCAACTACACAGGGGGATCACACTTCTCAGCCTCCCCGGGAAGGTCTACGCCAGGGTACTGGAGAGGAGAATTCGGCCGATAGTCGACCCTCAGATTCAGGAGGAACAATGCGGTTTTCGTCTTGGTCGTGGAATACTGGACCAGCTCTATACTCTCCAGCAGGGTGCTTGAGGGTTTATGGGAGTTTGCCCAACCAGTCCACATGTGCTTTGTGGATCTGGAGAAGGCATTCGAACGTGTCCCTTGTGGTATTCTGTGGGGGTGCTCCTCGAGTATGGGGTCCGGGGCCCTTTGCTAAGGGCTGTTCGGTCTCTGTACGATCGGAGCAGGAGCTTGGTTCGCATTGCCAGCAATGTAAGTCAGACCTGGAGCGGTTTGCAGCCGAGTGTGAAGTGGCTGGGATGAGATTCAGCACCTCCAAATCCGAGGCCATGGTTCTCGACCGGAAAAGGGTGGCGTGCCCTCTCCGGGTGGGTGGAGAGGTGCCTCAGTGGAGGAGTTCAAGTATCTCGGGGTCTTGTTCACGAGTGAGGGAAAGATGGAGCGTGAGATTGACAGGCGGATTGGTGCAGCGTCCACGTAGTTATGCAAAAGCAAGCATGGCCATTTTCAGCTTCTGTAAATTTTGACCAAAAGAGGCTTAATTTCACCACCATCCGGGGTTCTAGCGTTTATGTTTTCTTCCAGTTGAGCTTTAAATAAAACTGATTTGGCTTGACTTGATATAAATAAAGGAATTGGTCTATTCTTGTTGTTTTTCAAAGATTATTTTTGGGCCATTTTGCCTTTATTTGACTGTGAAAGTTTCCTGGAAATCACATTTTGTCGCCGCCAGCTGAACTCGAGCGTCTGTACCTGGAGGAGGAGAGGAGGCAGGAAGAGGAGAACAAGATGCTGCAGGAGATGGATGAGGGCCAGAGGATGGAGTACCTCCACAGGAAGGAGCAGGAGGAGGAGGAGAAGAGGACGAAAGAAGAGGAGCGCAAGAGGAGAGAGGAGGAGGCCGCCTCACGGGCTGCAGAAGAGGCCAGGCTGCAGGCGGAGCTGCTCTCCAGGTAGACATGTTTGTTTCGCAATGCTTTTATGTCACTTTTTTTTTTACTTTCTGGGGAGGGAAAACAGTATTGCGATTGTCCATAATGCAGCTCTCTGTCTCTCTCTCTCTCATTCTGTCCTCCCTGCAGACAGATGGTGCTGTTGCAGCAGCAGTTGGCCTTTAAAAGAGGTCTGGTGTTGGAGGCTGGAGGCCTGGAGAAAACTCAGGGCATCTCCAGACCGTGGATTTACTCTTATTTGACTTTGTTACAGCTGCTGGGTATAAATTCAACCAAAGCTGAGACCACCAACCTTAAATCTGCTTTTCAAATCATGATGATGACGAGTGGGAGGAAATTTATTTTTGATGAAATGGTTCACTGATTCTGAAAAGATCGTAAAAATAAAAGAAAAACATTCAGTGAGACGTGCATCTCCACGTCCACAGTCTGTTGCAAGAAAAAAATACTTTCCCCTTTGTCCATTTGTCAAACACAGGACCTGTTTTTCTGTTTTCTCTGTTCAATGATGAAAAAACATCTCACCAGTGTGTTTCATAAACATGCTGTATTTATACTGTATATTAGTAATAAAATATGGCAATCAATGAGCTTCATTTATTGATAAAGCTGCAATGCTTTTAACGTAAAAAACTTGGTGAAAGCATGCCTAATTTTCGACAGTTGAAGACCATATATTATTGGATTTAGAAGAGGTTGAATGAATCAGTGCATACAGTGACAAAATAACTTCCAGCTCAAATGGAATAAACGTAATGTCGAATCTTTGACTGATAAGATTATAAAAGCAGGCAAAGACAAAGCTGATGAAGTGAAACTAAATGTGGAGTGCAGGTATCAAAAGCCTTCATTTTGGTCTCTTTGGAGGCTTTTAAACAAACAGACAAGATCCTCACATAAGTGTATGTAATATAACTGAGAGGAAAAGCAACAGTGAAAAGAAGACCATAAACAACATCATGAAGATATGACACTGTTCTGTTCGGTGAGCAAGAAAGTTCAACCACAAGGTGATTGGCACAAGAAACTTTGTGGATAACAGTCCCACAAAACTTTTGAACGAACAGTAAAAGACAGCAAAACTCCAACTTCTACAAAAGAAACCATCCAAATAACAGATATGCCGATTTGAACCTTTCTTTTAGTGATTATGACGTTGTAAAGTAAAGGCTTACAAATACATACAAATCTATCATACGCCATTATTGTTAATGTTCCAAATTCAATGGCCACATATGTATTAATGTTAAATATCTGAAGGAAGCAGTAAAAAGTAGAAATTTCATGAGTCTCTGACAAGATGTGAACCATCAGACAGGGCAGTAAAGATGTGCTGCCGTATATTTCATTAACAAACAAGCTACACAGGAACAGATACATGGGCTCATGCAGATTTCTGTCCACATAAATGATGACAATGAGAACAGTGTTGGCAAAAATAATTGATATGTACAAGAACAATGCAAGGAAGAAATATGTGTACTTAAAGTTTCCTATGTTACTGTACATAGTGAAGACAAATGACACAATCTCTGTTGAGTTTTCCATCATCACAGTCACAAATTAATACGTATTCAGTACTTTTCTGATTTGTGGATATGTGACAGCAAGTTTAGAAAAGAAATGCAATATTTCAATATGTGTGTTTTAAAGGAATAAACAGGAAAATTACTGAACAATAGGTTGTTTTTTTAGTAGAAGTTGTTCCATTATAAAACAATTTATGAAAGCAGCTGGAAAACAGTTTAAACTTTTCAAAAGCAAAGACAAATGTTTTGGAGAGACTTACTAAAGTTGTTAAGTTAGTTATAAGATTTTGGATTTCCTCCTCCCCTCCAAACAGAGAACAAACAGAGGCAGCGGCTCAACTTTATACTCAACTTTCAGCAGACATACACACACGACAAGCACTCCGAGGAATTAATCAAGATGCAGCTGACTTTAGCAGAAAATAACAAAGTTTAGTAGAAAATTTACAAAAACCTTTGTTTTCCAATTCAGCAAGTGTATTCATGTAAAAAGGACAGTTTTCCATTACAAGCTGCTTCATCAGAGCCATGAACGAAGTTTAGTGTGACATAAAATGACAGTAATACCTGTGATATTCAACACAATGAAATGCATACAGGATACAGTAATCACATAAGTAGCATATAAAAAGAAGCTTTAACAACAAATTATTTCCAATATGGGACAAACTCACAAGGACTTGGACTCAAATGCACAACTCTGAAAGAAAGATGAAAGTTTTCTATGATCTTTACTTAAAACATAAAAGTAATAACTGAAAGAGGCTCCAATGGAGTAAATACTAAAGCTCTCTGTACCCAGGTGGCAAAATAACATGACATAATGGGGCAGATGCGGACAATAAATTACCCCCCCAGTTCACCTAGGTGGAAACATTCTTCAGGGCCAGTCCACCAAAAACTGGTGGCCTCTGCCCCGTTTCCTGATGTTATCAGGCCCTCACGGCGCCTCACACAGGACCTCCCTCAACGTTGCGGGGTGGTGGTGGGGGCTAGGATGGGGGAATCCAGGTCACTCTCCTTGACCGGCTTGACCTTCTCAACATTAAATGTGGGATGCACACGGAGGGACCTGGGCAGAAGTAAGCGAACAGACACAAGGTTAATAACCTTGGATACAGGAAATGGGCCCGTAAACCTCAGAGCCAGCTTCCTGGAGGCGATGTTGAGGGGTAAGTCTCTCGTCGATAACACACCCTATGCCCCAGTTTATACACCGGCACCAGGTGCTTCCGCCAATCCATTGCTCTCTCAATGCAGGTCGCGCTCTTCAGCAGGACCTGGTGAGCAGCAGCCCAAACCCAGCGACAATATCTGACCAGCGCCAGGGGAACGAAGACTTCTCTCTCCGCCTTAAGAAAAGAGGGGCACAGAGTGGGCACATTCAAGTGGGCACAGACCGAGTCTCGAGCTCCTGATTCAGTCTCTCTGTCTGTCCATTGGATAGGGGGTGGTAGCCAGAAGATTGGCTGATAGATTCACTGAGGAGACTGCAGAAATCTTTCCAGAGGCATGAGATGACCTCTCGCCCCCATTCAGTGTCTCTAGGGATACCGTGAAGACGGACAACATGGTATAGCAAAGCTCCACTGTTTCTTTAGCTGAAGGCAACTTGGGTAATGCTATGAAATGTGCCATTTTCATTAATCGGTCCACCACCGTAAGTACAGTGGTGTTACCTCTTGAAGCAGGCAAGTCTGTGAAAAAGTTCAAAGAGATGTAGGAGCAGGGATGAGATGGCACCGGCAGCGTCTCTAGCAGCCCCATCTTGTGCTGTGATGTCTTGTTTGGGGCACAGTTGGTGTAAGCGGCCACGTACTCCTTCACGTCGTTCCTCATCTCCGGCCATCAGAAGCGCAGCTTGACCACAAACAGAGTTCTCTTAGATCCCGGATAACAGGTGAGCAGCGAGCTGTGAGCCCAAAGAATGACCCGTGATCATAGCGCCTCTGGAACAAACAGCCTGTTCGGGGGACAGCTACTAGGTGCCAGACTCTCACTGTCTGCGCATCTCACTTCTGATTCTATGGGCCAGGTCAACGCTCCTACCACATGGTTCAGTGGCAGGATTAGTTCTGGTTCCCTGGCCGAGGATTCGGGTTAAGGAAGTCGTGACAACACATCAGGTTTAGCATTTCATGAGCCTGGTCTGTAGGACAGAATATAATTAAACTAAATAAAACAAAATGTACCATCTGGCCTGCCAAGAATTAAGTCTTTTGGCCTTTTTGATGTACTCTAAGTCCTTGTGATCCATCCAGACTAAAAATGGCTTCTCAGCCCCATCCAGCCAATGCCTCCACTTCTCTAACACATCTTTATCGCTAGAAGTTCCTGGTTACCCACATCATAATTCTTCTCAGCTGGTGACAGTTGCCAGGAAAGGAAGGCGCAGGGATGCAGCTTACTGTCTTTGGCCAAGCGGTGAGATAGCACCGCCCCCACCCCATCATTGGAGGCATCCACCTCCACCACAAACTGTCTTTGAGGATCTGGGACAGTGAGGATAGGAGCCAAGGTGAACATCCCTTTGAGGCTGCGAAATGCGTGATCAGCTTGTGGAGAGGTGCAGTGACAGAACTGATATTTCCGATAAAACGGTGGTAGAAATGAACAAATCCAAGGAACTGTTGTAGATTCTTTCTATTGGTGGGTGTAGGCCAATTGGTGATGACATAAACCTTGCTTGGGTCCATTTGCACTTGACAGGAGCAACGATGAAGCTGAGGAAGAATACGGACAGTGCATGGGACTCACACTTCTCAGCTTTAACATAAAGGCTGATTCTCCAGCAGGTGCTGAAGAACCTGCCTTACATGTTGGACATGAGATGCTTGGTCGGGAGAAAAAAATGAAAATATCATCCAAATAGACGAAAACAAACAGGTTCAGGTAGTCTATAAGAACATCATTAACAAGGACTTGGAACACTGCTGGGGCATAGTCAGCCCGAACGGCATCACTAAATATTTGCAATGTCAACTAGGAGTGTTGAAACCAGTCTTCCACTCATCTCTCTCCCTTATTCTGACCAAGTGATAAGCATTTCTTAAATCCAATTTGGTTCAAAAGCTGTTGACATTAAAGGGAGGGGGTACCTGTTCTTTACCGTAATCTCGTTGAGTGGATTGTTGTCGATTCCATCCTTCTTGGCCACAAAGAAAAAGCTGGTGCCAGCAGAAGAGGAAGATGGCCGAATCAGGCCAGCCTTCAGGCAGGAGTCAACGTAGTTCTTCATGGCCTCTCTTTTGGGGCCCGAGCGAGAGTACAGGTGTCCTTTTGGAATTGTAGCGCTGGGTAGCAGGTCTATGGGGCAGTCATAAGGTCGATGCGGTGGTAGAGAGGCGGCTCATGCTTTACTAAAAACTACCCCTAGGTCGTGGTAGCACTCTGGCACGTTGGTTAAGTCTGGGGAGTCTGTGGTCGTCTTTACAGAGTTACTCCTCACATTCACACTTCCCACATCCACCAGCCCCTCGTTCCTCGTTCTGTGGAGAGCAGAGAGCGGAGAGACCAAGAGGGAGAAGAGAGGTGACTGCTGTTCGGAGATTATTGATCTGTCACGGCATGTGCGTGCGTCCTTGAGACTTGTAAGTTTGATGTTTTGTATTTTCAGTTCATTTGCATCCATTGTTGTCCTGATTTATGGATATTTTACCATGGGGTATTTTAGCTGGTGATTTGGCTTAGAATTATTAGCATATTTAATTAGCCTTTATTGGCCCTGCTAGCTAGATGCATGTGGTCTTTGCTTGGTGTATATTATCACAGTAGTGTATTCTTAAGTATATTGTTTATTTCCAGTAGTTGCTTTGCATTAATAGTGCTAAAGTAGGCTAATTAATGGTGGGTGTAACATGTGGCATCTATAAAGAGACAATGTATGTTCATTTTTGTTTACGTGTATTATAGTTTGAAATATGTTATATGCAGAAGCACATGCACATGCCATGAACGCCCGGGTACAAAAAGAGATTCTCCGTCTGCATCTGTGTTTTAATTGACACACCTGGAGCGAAGTAAGGAAACAGAACCAAGTTTACAGTCCTTTCATCTGATCCTCACGAACACATTCCTTTCCTTTATCCCTTTATTTTCCCTGTGTGCCAGTCAATATGTGGGTTGTGTTTGAGTAGCCAATGAAAAGGAAAATGTGTTTACCAGCTAAATCATTAGCCTTTAATGTTTGTGATAAAGGCATTGTGCTCATGTTAAACTTGTCTGCTAGTCCCCAAAACATCAGGCATTCATCAGAGAGGACTTGTAATAAAACATTTTATAAAAGCAGCTGAAAACACATACACCTCCCCTCCCAGCAGAGAACAAACAGAGGCAGCGGCTTAACTTTATACTCAACTTTCAGCAGGCAAACACACATGACAAGCACCCTGAGGAAGTAATATTGAAAGAATATAATCTTTTAAATCTATGATCATTGTTTTTTTTATGTATTTGGTGTGATTAACTATTGTTCTGTTTGTTTGAGGCTGTCTTTTATAAGCAGAGCAACACGTGGAAAGTCTGCAGATGATTTACAGATTCATACAAAAGTTTGTTGCTTTTTATTACTCAACTTAGACTGTCCAGAGCTGAAAAATGATTCAGTATATTCTGCATCACAAAAAGCGTGGGCATTGATATACTGGACCCATTTATGGTTTTCATATAAATGTTGTCTGACAGACTGACTCTGAGAAGGGCTGTTTCTGTTGAACACATCCGATGGAAATCAGAATGACAATTGTCAAGAAGACCTTAGCTATAAAAGGTAACTTAGAAAGGCTCCTCCTCTGATGGTCTCTTTTTCTATTTTTTTCCTGTTTATCAGAGTCGAGGATCTGTAAGGTCAGAGGGTGTTGTATACTGGATGGATTGTAAACGCCCCTTGAAGCAAACTTTGATCTGTTATAATGGGCTGTATGAATGAAAATGACTGATATGAGGACAAATAGCTGCTTTTCTGCTTAAATGACACACGTGACTGCTGGGAAACCTGAGTGGTTTAGCCTGACGGGATCGAGAAGCAAACTTTTCCATTTAAAAAAAAGAGCTCACAAAGTCCCAGTAAAGAGTAAATGTGTGAACAGAGAGCTTTTTGTGTCACATAATGAAGACGCTGTGATACCGAAAACACTTTGAAGAGGATCTCAGTGACTTTTTTTCTTTTTCTTTTTCTTTTTTTTCAGTGACAATGAAGTTCTAAAGTGCCAGTCCTCCATCTAAATAACACTGCTACAACACACATAATAAACAAGGAGAAATAACAGTATGGGTTATGATATGAAATGGACAAAAGAAAGAGAAAGGTGAAGGCGTTGCACCACACAAGAAGAAATGAAAGTATATCAGCAAGAAGTTACCTGTTGAAACTGCCTCCTAAAAAATTATTTTGATTCGTGTGTGTGTGTGTGTGTGTGACTTGTTTGGATACAGTAACTTCAGCTCTCACAGGCCCAGAGGTGATGTAAGCCTGCTGTAATGAGAGTCATTAGGTCTTGGACCGCGACGTCCCCGGTGTGTCTCCTCCTCAGCGGTGAACAGGCCTCGGGGAGCAGGACCAGCCACAGACACACAGATAATTACTTAACAACTCAGCGGCTACTGTCTGCAGGCCTCATGGGGAGCTGCACTAAGACTCACACCTCGGTAAAAATGATTGGAAAGGTAAATGTGTCTTCTTATTAAACCCTCTCTGAGTCTTTTACTGAATGAGAGGTTGCTTGGACCTGCAGTTTTTACTCCAGAAGAACACCAGTCTGATGTTTGTTCATTAATTTACAGACAGTTCTCTAAAAACTGTGCTATAAATCTCAATTTTCACCAGCTGTTTCACTTTTATTCTTACCCATATGACTTATTTTTTATTATAAAGCAGGACAAGATGCAAGGACATAAAACATTCAATTTCTCCAAAACAAGGATGAGCCTGGACTTCACAGAAAAGAACAAATAATCACAAGCAGAACAAGAATTGGTCACAGCAACTTGAATAACACTTTCTTTTCTTTTTTTTTAATCATTTATAGGCAAACATCCAACTGGCCATTATAATCTGTGAAAAAAGGAGACAGTATGCCCTGGTTACCTGAAAGTATGAAGAGGAAAGAAGTAAGATGTTCAGAGACTGAAGGAGGAGGTCAAGATTAAAGATGTTATTTTCGTGATATTTGAGTTTATAAATGCGACAAACATGTAGTACAATAAGATAACAGGGGACGAGCAAAACCAGTAGGAGAGAGAAAATGTAGAAATCAGTATCAAGCTGTCAAAATGAAAGAGGGAAATTAGTTTGAAGGGAAATAATCCGATAAAAGTAAATAAGAGATGTTTAATATAGCGGGCACTTTTTAAAACAAACAGTTACAAAATGCCTCATAAACACAAGAAAAATGAAAATGTGTTGGCTAAATAACAAAATAAAAGAAACTTGAAAATAAATTTGAATTATAACATAAAAGATAGATAAGGGGAGTAAAAGTGTAGCACAATAAGATGACAGTGGATGAACAAAACCAGTAGGAAATGTAGAAATCAACACCAAGCTGTGATAATCTAAAGCAAAAAGCAGATTGAAGGGAAATAATCAAATAATGGCGATGGTATTTATTGTGATAATGAAGCAAGAGGAAGTCACTTACATAAAATACAAAGTAAAGTAGGAAGAGTAAAAAAAGTGGAGAAAAGCATGAAGAAAGTCTCAAGAGGAAAGAAAGAAAGGATGTGATCACAATGCTGCAGACACTGTAGAAGGAGGTCAAAATGAAAGACGTGATTGAGTGTGAGGCCATATTTGGGTCTCTAAAAGCAACAAGGAACATGCATCCCCAACAACAAAAGATGTGATTGAGACTGTTGGGGGAGAAAATGCATATTTAAGTTTCTAAAAACTTTAGTACAATAAGATAGCAGTGGACGAGCAGCACCAGCAGGAGGCAGCGATGCAGCAAAAAGTTTCGGAGACCAAAGAAGAAGAAGGCGGAGTGATCATCCGTCCAATAGACGAGCTTCGTTCAGCTGACTGACCCCGGAAGTAGTTTTTGTTTTGAAGCGTTTAGATGTGAAAAATGTTGAGATTATTTTCTGATTAATGGTGGAAGAAACGTGTTTTTTTTGTATTGTGTGTGTCTGAACAGAGGAAAACTAACATTTAACAGTCTTTACTTCAGATGTTTGTGCCTCTGTGGTGATGAACGCGATGGCTCTTAGCAAAAAAACTGGAGTGTCCATCATCAGAAACATAAAGGTGAGTGTGTTTTTATCATTTTATCAGCTGATTTTTAAGGTAAAACACAGTTTGAGCAGAGAAGAAACTACAGAGAACAACATCAGCTCATAAACTCAGTGCTTTTAATGCTCACACCATAAAAAATCAGCTTATTTCTGCTCCAAAGTGTGTCTGTGCATCTCATCCTGCAGCTTTTGTAACTTCCATTATTCTCTCTGATATTCAGTTTATGTTGGTGCATACATTATCTAACTCTATGTTCACCTCCTGCTTCGAAATACACATTCACAAAGCTTAAATGTGCACCAGTAAACATATCCAAGGTGTGTTAACTCATGCAAATCAACCAGTCTTGTTGTTTCTGATGTTATTTTTTACTTTAGCAGGAAGGATCCACTGACATCGAGGCCTCTTTGTCAGAAAAAGGAATAAAACATCTACATATAAACAACGTTATTCATGTTTTTACCTGCAGATCAGCCTCTAGCTCCTTAAAAATGCCAAGAAATGTCGGAGAGGACATGTGAACCATGAAAAGAAATTAGTTTTATTTATCCTTTGTTTTTATCTTTTATTTTAGCAGGGAGGAGGCACTGAGGTTGAGGTGGTGACAGCACAAAAAAGAATAAAATATACACATTTATATAAATATACATATCTCTGCTCGTTTGTGCACACTTACATGCAGCAGATCAGCTCCAGAAGGGCAGCAGAGCTTTTATTTTGAAAATTATTGTCCTGGACTGTCAGTTAGAGAGAGAGTTCACAAGGTTGTGCTCTATAAATAAAAATAACTCTCAATACAAGTAAAAATACATAATACATAAATGTTTATTATTGTTATGTATTTAATTCAGCTTTAACCATCATTTTGGCCCATTGAGAGCCCTTTCTTTGTTTTAGAGCTGCATCAATTAGTCAGTTAATCACATAATTGTCAGCTATTCAATTAATCACCATCTATTTGAGGAGTGATTAATTGCTTTGAGTTATTTTTTAAGGAAGTGTCCAAATTCTTGGATTTGGTGTTGAAATGTGAATATTTTCAGTCCTCTGTCCTCTTGATGGGAAACTGATCCACATTTTCTCACATTTTATGGACCAGGAAAATGATCCACAGATGAACTGATAATGAAAACGACACTCATAATAATGGTTGTAATTGTAAAGATCATCTGCAGACAGTGTTCCTCACAGTGAAGAGCTGAAGTAGTGTTCACGACAGCTGAAACTAAATTATTTTGAGGGTTTGTTTTCCAGCTCTGAAGAGGATGAGAGCGCTAAATGATCCTTGTTTTCAGTTTGTTGTAACAGCATTGCTAATCATTACTCTGCATTTTGGGAACTGCATAACCACATGAAAATAATGCAACTTTACCAAAATATATACTACTTAATGTTCAGTGTGATTTATTTCTCTGTATTATTGTATTTTTGTTCTGTTGCATTTTAAGTTAAGTTAAGCTGTGATGTGATTGTGCACACAGGTACAGCTTTAAAGGACTTTCTCCAGCTGTTTTGGGATCAGAGGCTCTTTTCAAAATGGATGTCAGCATCGCCGTGTCGCTGATTCGAGGCCAGATGGGCGCCGTGGTGGAGCGAGCGGTGAACGGTGCGGTGGAGACGGTGCTGGCCGAGATGCTCAAAGTGGTCGGGGTCAAGTTCGAGGAGCTGAAGGCCGAGGTGGTGCTGATGAAGAGGGACATCGTGGCGCTGCAGAGGGAAAAGGCCCTGAAGGAGAAGGAGAACGACAACATCCGAGCCAAGCTGCGCTACACCGAGCTGAAGCTGAAGTACTACAGGCAGGGCGTGGAGGAGGAGCTGCAGCAGAGAGCCTCAGCCTCCGCTCTGGTTCGCATCCACCCGTCCAGCTTCCTTCAGGCGCAGAGAGGCAGTGCCGGCGAGACATCTCCATCCTGCCCGACTCAGACCAGAAGCGCGGAGGGGCTGCTTACCAAAAGCAACGCAGGTAATAAAAATAATAATAAGTTTCATTTGTGTAGCAAAACTAGAACTAAAAAAACTATTAAAATTAACTTAAAAACAATAATAATAATTTTCCATTTTAAAGCACCGTTTAAGAGACCCACGGACACTTTAAAGAAGTCCGCTGGCTGCAGTTTTCAGGGGCAAAAGAAAGAAAGAAAAATCAAGTCTGTAAAATTGATTTAAAAGCAGAATCATTGTCAGCCACTAACTGGAAGACTTTTCCAAAGCTGACTACAAGGAGTGCTCGATCGACCGTCACCTGGACTCTGAGAGGCTTTTTTGGACAGCAGGAGGTTAAAAGTTCACTGATGTGCTCATCAGATGCATGGCTGCGTAATCACATCAGAAATAATTCAAGACTCAAGATTCAAGATTTGTATTTGTCATGTGCACAACAGTTACATGGAGCCATCGTTGGCAATGAAACTCGTGACTCACAGGCGTTTTAAAACAAAAATAGTTCAAGAAGAAGGCAAAAATGTATGTAAAATCTAAAATATCTAAAATATAAATTCTAAAACTGAATAAAAATGTATAACTAAGTCCATAATATACAGCTGAATACAGATAATCCTGCTCCGTTGAGTCTCACTCCTTTCCTGTGTTCGTCCTCCCAGAATGCACCTCTCCACACAGCACGAGCAGGCGGGCGGTCCGAGTTCGCTGTCAGTCCGAAGCGGGAGCCGACCCGCCCGAGATGCTGCTGCCCGTCTCGCTCTCTGTGAATGCATCGACAGAGTGTGTGGACAGCAGCACAGGTAGAGAGCTTACATGGAGTTTGAAAAGGTTTGGTGCTAACACATCAGAATTTAAATCTCAGTTTTGTGACCGTAAAGGCTCAGCTACATCTATAACAATCAGCAGACTGCAGGTAACAGAAAACAAAAAACAAACCTGGTGGCTTGAAATTTGTGTGGCATCAACACAGAGGTAAACAAAGTCACACAGAGACTCCGCTCGTTTATGTTTGAGGGTAGGTAAAGGAGCTTTGCAGGGTGTCATTAGGGTGTAAACTATGTCCCCCAGGAGCATTACAATAGCTTAAGAGACATTTTCATTTTATGTCTTTCATTTTTAATAAAACAGGAAATAAAAGAACTAACAAAAAACAATAATAGACAGGATTTTCTCAAGACACAAGTATAATTTGATAAATTATTTCAATTATACGCTTTTAACCTCCTGAGACACGAGATTTTGTTTGGTGTGCATTTTTTATTTATCCTAGCTAATTTTGGATTAGTAGGACCTAATAAGTATAATAAATAAACTTTGTCTTGTACTTTGTCTTGTCCTGTAATGCATCATATGCAGACGCAGGGTCTTAGGAGGTTAAAATGCATTATTATGCATTGTAATGGTAAAACCAGGATTTTTTCTCAGACTATATTCGTACCGTCGAAATCTCTAACCATTGCACCCCTGGCCCAAAAAAATCAGGTCAGACTCACCAACAACTGATGCTAATTATTTATTATTGATTTAAAGTTAGGACTCACTCGAGCTGTCTGCACTGTGGGACATGTTGGCTCATGAGTAACAAGAAATTAAGATAAAGGAACATTTCATTATGAATTATAATTATAATATAGAAACACTTTGTCCACTAGAGGGCACTGAATAGTTTATTTTTCACCTTAAAACTGTCCCATACATCTCAACTCTCAAATATTAATGCCAGTTTTCGCTTTGCAAGCACAGTAAGGCTTTATTCTGAGCTGCATGTGCATCAACTTCGCCGATAAACTGCTGTCACAGTTTATCTCTGTACAGATGAAATAAACTGAACTCGCGTGTCTGTTTGTGCAGTTTTGTTCTGTCCCTCGGAGCGAGACGCCGCTCAGAGGAAGGAAGAGCATCTGGAGGACGACTGCAAGTGGACCGTCACTCTGCAGCCGGACGCAGAAAGCGTGGACGCCGCCGTGGCCCCTCCTCCCATCCAGGCCTCGACTCTGGATGCACCGGGGCAGCAGGTGGCCGAAGGCTCGCGGCCTTCGGGTGGCTCCACTGGAAACGACAGCGCCATTCTGCCCTCCTCTGGTCCACAGGTGACAACACACACTCGCACACACACCTCACTGAAGGGATCTCACCTGCTCTGTACTTTGACCTCTGACCTCTTTTAATATGAGGACAAAGAAAAAAATGGGTCTTTTATTTCTGTATTTATAGATGAAGAGACAAATGTTTTAGATTAGAAAAAGAGTGTATATTTATTGTGTATCTGTGCTTCACATACAAATATATCCATTCATTTTATTTGACTGGTTACTGGTCATGAAACAATATGCTGATTAAATAGTTAATCAACAAGAAATCAAATTGCAGACATTTTTTGATAATTGATTCTACGCTTTAGTCATTAATCAAACCAAAATCCAATCCAAAATCCATTTGCCTTTTCCAGATTCTCAGATTTTTTTATTTTCAATTCAAACTATGACATAAATGTTCTCTGCCTGTTTTCCTTTAATTTGTTACCAAAGTTCAGCAAAAATATATCACTGACATAAAAAGGCAGACACAAAGATATTAAACTGTTTAAGGACACACGTGTTGCTGGTTAGTCTCCGTGCTAGAAAACCTCCTAAGTGGAGGAATCACACAATCCTCGTCACAGTGATAAAGTCCAGCTCTGGTTGTCTCCTGTTGCGATGCAGGTGAAGCAGGAGGTCCTGGAGCAAGAGGAGGAGGAGGTGATCTGCATCAAGGAGGAGCCGGAGGACGAGCAGGAGGTGATGGACACCCTGCTGCTGGACCGACAGGCGCAGCAGAGTCACGCTCCAGAGTCGGAGGTAAAACTGGTCTGAGTGTCTCCCATCCAAGTTGTTAGAAGAGAAAACGATTCAGCGAGACTTTGTGTTGGATAGAAAATCAAACTATCTGAATCAAAACATCATTACAGGATAAATCCTGGAATGCACTGATGAATCTGTGGAAGAGAATAAATGCTTTTCTCTGCTCCTCCAGGCTCAAAGTTCAGCGGCTGAGTGGTCAGGACTTCAGACAAGCCAGAGAAATCAGAGCACAGCCTTCAGCTCAGCCGGACCGAGCACTTGTAAGTGTTGTGTGTGTCAAGTGTGTGTCCATGTGTGTGTCCAGTGTGTGTGTGTGTGTGTGTGTCCATGTGTCTGTGTGAGTGCGGACAGATGTTTTACATTTACATTACACAACTTACATTTGCAGTGTTAATTGAAAGCATATGGTTCCCCTACCTTTCCCTTCTTGCACATAAATCATCATTGATCACTGCTGTATTAACAGAATTGTATAAATAAACAGCCTAATTTATTGGTCTAAGATAATAAGATAATCTTTTATTGATCCCACAGTGGGGAAATGTTCACTGTTACAGCAGCTCAAAAACAACAATTAAAGAGAGAGATTAAATAATAGAGACAATATAAACATAAAAACATGTAAATATGTACAATAAATAGTGATAATGAGAATAATAAGCTACAGCTAATCTCTGCTTCAATTATTAGTTTAAAAAGCTCCACTACTGCGAACCTTTCTGTGTGTTTGCTCTCAGATTTGGTGTCACAGCCGGCGGCCGCCCTGCCGTCGATGACGGCCTTGACACTCGGCATCCCGCCTCGTCAGACGGTGCGGCCCTGGACGAAAGACCTCAGCCTGTACGAAGAATACAAACTGCGCAGGAACGAGCTCCGGCGGCGAAGCCTCAGCAGACGCAGGGAGCTGGAGAAAACGCTGCCGCAGCCGCTGCTGGCAGATCTGGTTAGTCAGCCGACTGCGTCCTTACAGAGATATTATAGTAATAATATATGTAAGGTATTCACATAAGATGTTTAAAGGTTATAGAGTTAATGGAGACATTTTCTATCAAACTGTGTTTTTGCCGTTTCCTTTATTAATATAACATATGATGATGTGTTGAAGGTACGAGAGCGTCGAGAGAAGACCAGGCTGAGGGTGGCCAGATGGAGGGCGAAAAGGAAACTCCAGACCTGTTTAAACCAGGCTCAGGTCAGCAGTGACAGTTTATTCTCAAAAAGGAAAACATCACGATGACGAGACAACGTCCCTGACACAAGTCACCTATTGAGCAAACTTTTCACATTTGTCGGTCTGAAAACTGTCATTCAGGTTGAGTTTAATTAAAACCGCCTCTTGTGTTTCACTGAATTCGAATGAGGTGTTAATGTCACCGTGAGTGTGTGCACTCGGAGTATTAGGTGACACCTTCACTAACACACCAGCAGCAAATCCTACTTAAGATTTCATGGTCGATACATTACCTAATTGCAGCGTTTGCTGCATGGTTTAGTTTTTAATAATTAAAAGTAAGCTGCCACCTACAGGCTTTACTTAACGAGGAGTCACCAAGACTCGAGTATCATTTACACAGAAGGAAACGTTCGTCCAAATGAGACTGTAATTAATGTCTCTCTCGCTCACAGGCTTTAGATGGCGCCGCAGGTCTCTCTCACACTGGATTTCCCCTCAGCAGCCAGCATCAGCAGCTCAGAGTGCACTGTGGTAAGACAAGACACACGCTCGACTTTCTTTTGCTTTTTAGACTGTTTGTTTTAAAGTGTTTTGACCCATTTCTGAAGGCCCATCAAACAGAACAGGGTGATATTTGTGTGTTCAGTCAGAATACGTTTGCTGAAATGATCCAAGTAGGTTGTAAAAATTGGAAAAACCAGCCACGGTGCACAATAAAGTTTCTTGGTCCTGTGTTTTCTCCATTACTGATTATTGGGCTTCCCTTCAGATAAAAGAGCATCACATTTGAAGGACCGTTATGATATAATATCTGAAAATCCAGCTGTTCAGTATGCAGACAGTTTCTCCCCACAGATGAAGCCAGGTTATGTGTTTCAAAAAGTGTATTTTCTTTTATTACCACCTCTATTACTGATTTTTTTTTTCGGGGCGAAACCCTGTAAAAGCCTGTTTGGAGCTTAAAAATGGAGATTATATGGACTTATTGTTAAATGTTTAACAGGTCAAACTGATTCTCTATTAGAGAGGGAGTTTCTCTTCATTTAGGAATGGATTGTAGTTGGTCAGATCTTGTAAAAAAGTTATTAAATGAAAAACTGGACACACTGAGATTGGTGTAATTTAATTAAAGAATATGGAAAGTACAGGGAAATATACATGTTTAATTTGAATGAATGTAAAATGTTTTTCTCTGGAAGGTGAGGTTAGTCAAGTTTTTTTATTGTTATAAGCTACAGAGAAGCAGTCATTGAAAATTAATTTACTTTTACTCATCACCTGCTGCTTTTTTAAAACGTTTTTTAATAAATTGTCATGTCGTGTTTCAGCTGCCACCTCCAGCAGTCAGCAGAGACAGAGCTCGCCTCTGCCTCCGTCCGACAGCTTCCTCAACATGTCAGCAGCAAACAGCAGCTCCTCCGCCCTCTCCTTCATACCTCCCACCTCCTCCTCCTCCACCTCCACCTCCTCCTCCACCTCCTCGTCCCACCTCCTCGCCCACCTCCTCCTACCTCCTCCCTCCCTGCTCCTCATAGGCCCCGGCATGGCTCCACATCAGCACACCGTGACGTCGCCTTCCTCCTCTTACCCCCAGGTCAGCCTGTCGCAGAGCATCTCTCTGACTGATACGGATATCTTGCAGTGACATGTTGGTAATTTTAGGAGATTTTAAGGATGTGAAATATGTCAGAACTGCAGAAATGTAATCGGTACTTCAATGCAGCGATCTTTCTGTTGTCAGATATTCAAACGTGTTGTCCCTGAAACTTTTAATCAGATTTTGCGGATAGTTCGCTTTTCTTTACATTTACACTCATCTAAACACTGAAAACAGAGTAAAAGCAAAGCCTGTAAAACATTTTTATTCACTTCTTTACTGAGCATAAGTGCAAATTTTTTTTCGATCCGCCGTGGCTCCTCATCAGGCCAAACGTACGTGCACCTTATCCCCTCCCATATGTACAGACCAGATAATCAGAGCGCCTGATATGGATCATCTTCGTCTTTCCTGTTTATTCATTTAACATCATATAACATCAGTATCGGTAGACCAAAACAGACGCTGTAAATTCATATATGAAATGTAATGCATTTAAATACAAACAGCATTCAGAAATATAAAGACTAATTCTCCTGTACACAGGAAACAAACAATTTTAATTCAGTTCAGCTAAGTGTAGTTTAATGTGATGTAGAAACCAGGAAAAGTTCAGTTTTGCTGTAAAAGTTTACTATTGATGTATTTTAAAAGGGAAATATTGTGCAACAGGGAACATTTATTTTGTGTGCGTGCATGTGGCTTTTAAACCTCAGACAGATTACACGTGTGATTGTAAAAAGTGCACCTTGTTCAGTTGAAATGTGTACGAAAAAAAAAGCCTGATAAAATGTCTTTGACGGACACTGATTTTGCAGGGTTGTTTACTTGAAACGTGGAAGCTGCTAACGAGAAAAATACTTGTTGTTTGGCCAACTTACAGAATAAACTCAAGATTGACAAAAAATCAAAAAATAAGAAGCCTATTCTAATAAATGCAGTGAAAATAAGAACTTTTGTTTTTGTCCTTAACAGAGCTAAAAGTTTCAGTGATCAGTAACTCTTTCGAATATACATTTGGCATGTGGATATTGTATTTAGATGTAGAAAATCCAAACCTGCTCTTTAAAAGCTAGCTCTTGTTATTGTCAGTAATTTCTATAAAAATTATCAAAAACATATGTGCTAGTTGGTCTCTCAGTACTTAAAAACATCCCTATAGGTCTCAGCCCAAAGTCCATTTGTTTCTATAAAACAAAGGTATAAATCTTTAAAAACATTAGATAGGAGTAAAAAAAAAAAAAAAAGCCATGTCTTTTAAACTTTGACAAAAAACTGCTGCATTTCTCTGTCACATTTGGAGAAGCTGTTGAGATCAAAAGTTCTTACTGGCCTCTTTGATGTATGTGGCCCAGAAACTCGTCGTTTGCCCGTCGTCATCATAAAGTCCTTAATTAAAGTCCATAATTTTAAAGAAAAGTTCAGAACTGCAGTGTAACCACAGTCCAGGTGTGTGTGTGTTATCCATTGATGATCTTCTGTGAAATGGCTCCTGGCAGCGTGTAGAACAGCAGAGCGAGGAACAGCACCGTGATGAGCAGGATCAGGGCGATGATGATGTACTTTTTGTAGCTTCGCCACACCAAGTGGAAGAAACACTTGAACGGATTAACAAACCAGGAGAAGGAGGTGTCGGGACGACTGGAGGGACAAAGAGAAGAAGGTCATTTTATTCAGTGGAACATTTAGCAGCATAGGTATTTTTAACAGCGTAATTAAAATAGAGACTGATTTATCTACTAGAGCCTCTTAAGCTCACTAAATAACACATTGCATTTTTCTTGTTCAAACTGTATAAAAACCAGACGAAGAAAAATGAAGTTGTTTCACAGGGTGTTACATGAAGACTTTTCTGACTGTAAGTCATTTTCTGAAGTTTTGTCATTGTGTGTGGCCAATATATTGTCTAGCATATTACACCCTGTAACACTACAATGATATTTTAACAATTTTGCTTTTTTTAATGCATTAAAGAAATGACATTGTGTATGTAATTACTTTAGAGGTGCTTGTAAAATGATGTTTTGATGTAATTTAGCTAGAAAGCAAATGTGTATTTTCTGCAATGTCAAACTACGATTCCTCTAACCTACACACATCATATTTTTAGTCTTATCTGACTAATGCAACAAAAAGTCGAAGTATTCATTTAAAAGCGACCTAAAGTCAAAATAGCATCTCATTCGAGCAGCTACAAAACCAACACAGGTCTAAACTGCAGTGTGCATTAGTTCACAGATCAACAATATCATGAAGGGGGTGTTTTTCAGAAGAGTCACAGCAGTTTTAGTGTTTTCTTCTTGTTTTAAAAACCTTTAAGTCAAATGTAAGAACATATTTGGTTTTCCTCAGAGGAAATGCTTGTATTCGTGCTGCTCTTACTTTGGTTTTGGCAGCGGCTCCGGCTCTTTGCGGGCTCGGCCGACGGGAATTTTCTCCGCCTCCTCGGCTGTCACGAGATGAAACTCGGCTTCCACTTTTCCCTGATGGATTCACAGCACGCAACACATCAGTCAGTCAAACCTTCCACCCCTCAGCAGGTGTGTGTCAGTCTGTGTGAGTCGGTCTGCGTACGTACCGTCAGCTCTCCAGACTTGCTGAAGGGCCACCAGCCTCTCGCTCTCTTCTGCTGGAAGATGGAGATCCTCTCCGTTACATCCGTCAACAGGTCCGCCTTACACGACTTTGCCGTCTTTGCCCCTCGTGGGAAACCATGGAGGTCCAACTCCAACGTGCCTACACACACACTTAAAATCAGTGAAATACACAAGTAGAAAAACACAGACACACATGGAGAGGCATTCACACACAGACATACCCAGGAAGTCATCGGAGGAGAGAGTCTCGAAGTCCCAGACCTGCATGATGAGAATGGCGGGAAGCTTCTGCTCCGTTTTATCCAGAGAGAAAATACTCTCCCTCTTCCTCACCACTATCACCTGTGAGAGAGACGTGTGGACATGTGTCATATTGATTCTTCTACATCAGCCAGAGACTTGGATCTGCTTGTGATTCGAGATCCATTTGTACCTTCTCAGCGGGCAGGTAGCTGAAGGGGAACACGAAGCGCC
The DNA here is from genome assembly GCA_023238725.1 of Scortum barcoo. Lineage (NCBI taxonomy): Eukaryota > Metazoa > Chordata > Actinopteri > Centrarchiformes > Terapontidae > Scortum > Scortum barcoo. The sequence goes on from CM041550.1 coordinate 4,276,272, forward strand.
AGTTGAAGTTTCCTTCTCCGGTCAGAGAGTTGTAGTGGACGTCCGTCTCCTGTCGGTCATCCTCTAAGCCTTTCAACCAGCTACGGAGAAAGATGAAGCGTTTAAATAGAGAGTCTGGATTTAAGAAAATATGTGTTGTTTTCCATTCAGAATAAGAAAACTAAAGGCTGGAGTCACCCCTTGACGTAGATATCACTGGACTGTTGCCCGGTCAGGAAGTTGGTGTCCTCCAGAATCACATCTTCTGTGTTCCAGATGATGATCCGCAGCTCGTACCTGAACATGCACACCTGAGAGTGTTAGCTGCCCTTTTCAAAAACTTTTTTTCTTTCTTTTTTTTTTTTTTTTTTTTAAATAAAGACTTTGAAGATTGTCCTTCAGGTGTTGAGAGAGACTCACCCTTTTGGTTTCCGAGGGGAAATGTCCACCGAAGGTCCAGGATGAGGTAAGTCCATGGGAAACATGTCGACCCACATCTGCACCTGACCCTGCATACACACACGAAAGACACACACACACTGACTTCTATTGCTGCTTTAAATGGGCAAAGCTGTGAAGCAGAGAGGAAAAATATTTAATATCTTTACAGGCCTGTGCTTTGTTAGATGATGTGAAAAGTACCTGGTCCATGCCGGGCCGGGCCTTGTTGAACAGGGTTCTGGTCTCGATGTGTTCTGGTACCAGCTTACATCCCACAGCCGGGATCTCGGCCCAGCGGTGCAGGATCTTCAGAGACAAGTGCTCGTAGGACTCCACCGGCTGGTCTGAGGCGTGCACACATCATAAATCAGTAACGTCACACACACACACAAAATTATTATCAAAAACATGAAGATTAAAAAAGAGACTGCTGAGACTATAGCTCTAAAATGCATTAAGGTAGATAGAGAAGATAAGATAACCCTTTATTAGTCCCACAGAGGAGAATTTATAGTGCTGCAGCAGCAAGACACAGTAATTGCACAAGCATAGTTTTTTTAATAGTTGTAATAACTATTTATTAAATGTTCATATGTTTCTTATTATTGCTAAACAGAGTGTGTTAATGTAAAGTGTTATGCTTAAAGATTTTTCATATCTCAGACTAAAACAGTATGAAGTGTCCCGTCTTTACCTTCGTGCATGAAAAGCGTCTTTCCGGCAAAGACTTTGTCCGCCACAGTGATGCGTCCTGGTCTGAAATGAGGGCCGTCCACGTTGTTCTCTCTGCACAGCTTGGACAGAAGCTCTGACGGCTTCAGACAGTCTCTCCAGGCGTTATAACCATCGCTAACACGCAGAGAGGGGCAAAGTGTGGTTATTATTCAAAGGATGGGGTTTTAATGAGGGCTTTGGAAAAGGTTTCTCCAAACACAGAGGTGAAGATAGCCTCACTCCAACCAACAGGATGATCATTTATCTAAATGAGCCGAGTGGAAAAATAACTCAGACTCACATGCTGTACTCGGTCGGGAGCCCGCAGGTGGCTCTGTGTCGGCTGTAGAATCGGTTCTCCAGGTCGATGCGAGTCTCTCCTATCAGGTCGTCCCCTCCCACCAGGTCATGGTCGTAGATCAGCACCGTCAGCAGAGACTCCTGAGGAAATGTCACGTGCATCTCGAAAGACCTGGACAAAGGAGAAACGGATCAGCGGCGTCTACTTTGAGAAACTACTTTAAGATGTGGTGAGCCGGTCAGGTACCTCCCGAACACAGGATTCAGCTGTTTAGGGATGTAGTTGTCTCGGTCTTTGATTTCGTTCTTGCCAAGCCGAACGACAATGTATGGGTCGGCCTTCCCGTCCGGGTCAGCTGGGTGCAGGTTAGACGCCTGGAGAGGGAGGAGAGAACATTACAAGATGTAAGACTGCGTGATATGATTAAACACGACGGTATAGTTCAGTCTCATACAGCTGCTGGTTTTTTACATTTTCTCTTCAGGCTTCCCAAACATTAACAGACCTGCTTGTTCGGTGTTATACTGACACTGGACTTTATTAAGACTTTGTTTTAGGGTTCTGGAGGGAGAGTTGGTGAAACAGTCAAATTAAATGGTACTCCACTTGCTGCTTGTTTTCATACAACAGGTCACGGTTGTGAATTCCTAAAAAAGGTTCCTGGAAAGCCCCTGCAATCAAAAAGGGCTTTAAGATAGCCCAGAAACCTGCAGGAGGAATCACCTGCTACCTGTTTTTTTTTTTGTTTAACCCTTTTACATTTAGTCCTCACTTTTATCGTGATATCTGGGTAAATATGGTATTTGATGCACAGATGAAGAAGAAATGTGTGCATTGGCGTGTTAATATTATATTGTAGAGATTGTAAAAGCAAATTTGTGATTTGTATTTTTGGGCTATATAAATAAAATGGCGTTGATTTTGGAGAATGTAATGACATGTCATCTCATTTTTTGACTGGAGACGAGGTCCCGATTCATCCTTAAAAGGGAACATCTGCCAGTCCAGCTGACCAAAGTATATTTACTTTATTTTCATAGACTTTAACCCAGTAAAATGCAACAAACTGGGAGCTCTGACTAAAACAAACATTGGCACAATTATTTGGTCGTAATTTTTGGCGTATGAAATGCCTCTGTTTTGTCATTTGTTTGTTCTTGCTTGTTAAGATACATTTATCAGCATTTTTCCAGAACTGTGGGCAGTTTTGCTGCATGTGCATTCAGTCTAAATACTGGTTTGGGATTGGGAACATCCATAGTCAACATTTTAAAGCTCTTATAGTGGAAAATGAGGACGCACCGAGACGATGTAAACTCGTATGAGGACTTGGACAGGTCCGTTGGGAGGGATTCCTCTGCAGACCCTGAAGTGCCTGCTATCAGGGACTTCATCCCAGTCCTCATCCTCATCCTCAGTCATTTTGTACAGGCAGAATCGTCCCTGCATGGAAGCATACGAATGAAGTTGATTAGATCAATCAGTGAAGATGTGTCAGTGGTTCCCAAGGAAGCACCCAAAGAGGACATTGGACTTTATTGGGCTCACCTTAAATTTGCCAACAAATCTCCCCTCAGTCGCTCCCTCCTCCTCGTTGGCTTTTCCTCTGAACAGCTCATACGTGTTCACCCAGTCATCAAACGGCCCAAACTCTGCCTCCAGCTCCTTGTTGTACAGCTGCAGAGAGATTATTGTAAGAATTTAACAGTGTTTTTTAAATTGTTTTTTTATTGTACGTATGAATGAATTGAACTTAAAATGAGACCTTCACTTTTACCAACAGCCTGTAGACTGATCTGGTCTGGGTAAAAAGGATTTTGGACTGTTTTTTCCTCTACATTACACTACTTAGTTAGCTCTATGATGCTATTTCATATCTATACAGATATCATTTTAAAGTTACACACTGTGTAGAGATCCATACGTATAAACAATAATGTTACTGTTGTATTTATGCATAATTTTTACAATGTTGTTTTTGCCCTGATTTATCGGAACAAGCATTTGAAGAGATTTTTTGCTTCAACGAAACATGATTCCAAACTTTTTACGAATCACCACCATGATGTAGTTATTTCTGCATCTTTCAACAAACATTTTCTGAATGTTAATTACAGAGCCTCTGAGGAACTTGTGTTTGCTGCCATCACTGCTGTATTTTTTCAGACTTTTACTCTGAAAATCTAATTGGACTTTCATTGCTTGTATTACCTTGAGTGTGGCTAATCTAGTAGATAGACTCAAGTTTGGCCCCAGGGTTCCTTTTCCTTTCTGTTTCTTCTTCTTGTCTCCGTCTGACTGGCTGACTGATGGAACAAAACACACATTTTCAGTTGACACAAAGCACCACAGCATGGATGTTAAGAGAAAGATAAAAACATATATTTGCATTGTGAACTCAGTGGTTAACGTCAGGGAACAAACTGGATTCAGTTTGTTTTGTAGTAGCTCAACAAACACATATGAGTGATGTCTGATTTAAACCAAGCTCCCTTCATCAAATGGTTCCCTGTTTGTGTATAAAAACTACCATCCTTCATTTGTTCCCATTTAATGTTGGCAGAAATCTTTCAGATACTGCCCTCCTGAACATGAACATGGAAGAACATCCTACTGACCCCTCCAGAATAAAATCAATTGCACACCCAGTAAAATGGCCACCACCACTTTTCCACTGCTGAAGGTATGCAAAAAAAGCAGAAGCTGGTGGGCAGATCATGCAGTGACAGAGCCACAAATCCACCAACACTCTGAACTAGCCAAAAAAAAAAAAAAAGCTGCCAGCATCTTCCTGCAGGGTCGAACCACAGAAACCAGTAAGATACAGCCGCTTCCCACAGTCTGTCAGTAAATGAGTCACCAAGCAGAAGATTTCCTTCCTGGAAGTCTGAATCAACAGAGGTTCAAATAGCTTGAAAAATGCTTTATATCCCTTCATGGCACAACTTTTTTTTTTTTTTTGGTAGCTACATGTCTTTGTCCTTACCCAAAGAGTCTATTCCATCGCTGAGCAAACTGCTGTACGGCAAAGCTGTAACACACAATAATGTGTGTGTGGGGGTCAAGGCGAAAGTAATGGGGTAACCCTTCCTAACACCAGTTTACTGGCAAAATATATGACCGACCTAAATGATTAGTATCAGTGGTGAAAGTAAGTTATGTGCTTTAAATATTCCTCTGATCTGATCAATTACTGTTGATCATTCTCAAAGGCCTGATCAAACAATAAAAAACTTTGCAGTGAGGAGTGGAACCACTCCTTACTTTTAGTGGAGAGTCATTTACTGCTGTTGGTTGTATTCATTTGTATTTGCAACAATAACACTACAAAAGTTTGAACACAACATTGACATAGCATCATCTTTAAAGCTGATATGATGAAGTCCGTAGCAAACTGTTGCTTTTTAAAAAAATTCATTCATTTATAGTCGTGTTTGTGACCCCCTGGTGAATCAAAGACCAGTATCCACTCTCTTTTAATTTAGTGTGGATGTACTTAAATGCTCACCCTAAATGAAAGTCTATCAGCTCACAGTCTCCCCTGGTGTCCACAAAAAGGAAGTATTAAAGTGTCCCAATAGGTCACACTAAATAAGAATATTTTGTCATTCAGGTCAGAGTCAGTCGAGACAACTTAAAGGGGAAAGACTTTGGTGTTCATCTTATTAACAGAAACTAGTGTTAAATAATGTGTTAAACATTAATGCACATTAGTGTCTTTCACACTTTGATCACACACCAGTAAGAAAGGGAACAAGATCACAAACATTGACCTTTGACATCTAATTCAACAAAACAGAACCAACTGTTCAAAAACACCTCGAAACATGACTGATGGAGACATGATGTCACCTGAGAGCAGTTCTTACCTTTTTCAAAGACCTGGGGGAACAGAGAGCCGTCCTTCTGTTTGGCCTGGAGCACAAACACATCATCACATTTCTATTAAAAAAAAAAATTTTTTTTGATCTTTTGCAAAAATCTCAACCATCAGAGCTACCTGTTTCTCCACAGATGCGTAGTATTTGGACCACCAGTCGATGACGCTCTCTGCTGATTCGTCAGCGATGGTCCGCCTCCTCCGCTTGGTGGATCGACCACGAGTGCTCTTTGCTGTGCTGTCCTGGATTTGAAATACAAACACACGCATGAATATACAGAGGGTGGTGCATGTGATTTATAAGAGGAGACTTATTTTGCAGTTATATGTGCAGGAACTTTCACCCTTTTCTTCTTAGCTTCTGATGGAGCTGGAGGAGGGGCTGGAGGAGGGTCTGAAGGCGGGGCTTCATAGTCAATAGTGATCAGGAAGTCCTGATTTGTCAATGTGGCACTGGAACTGGTCTCTCCTGCAGGCTGGTACAGTCCTATTGGAAGAGAATAGTATGGGATATTGTCATCATTTTCTTTTTATTTGAATAGGAATAATGATAATGATGACACAATGAGCCACATGAGCAGCTGGAGTTTGATTACAGCCATGAGATGTAAAGCTCCAAGGTTTCTCATTTAAGCTCCAAAACATTTCCAGTAAGTGATCGCTTCTCCCAGGATCAAAAATGAACCAAGCTCAGTTGGTTTTGATTCTGAGTTCTGAGTAACAGGCATGTTAGTGGCAGGGAACATCTTGTTTCTTGATTTATTTTTTTCCTAGTAAAATAATGAAAAGGTTATTTCAGAGGTTTTTTTTTTATTCTTGCTGTAACATCAGTCAGTGTTACTGCAGCTTTTTCCCTCCCATCCAATCAGAAGAACCGACAGCAGACAAACTGTCAGTAACTAAAAGAGGAAACTGTAGTGATTGTTGTTGATTATGCACAGCTATTTCATCTAACAGACATCAACCTTACCATCAACCCAACAATCATTACAGGTGTGACCAGAGACAATGTGTTTGTGTTGCTCTTCTGTTGTCAGTAACACCAGCACACACACAGTTTTTACCCTCAGTGCTTTGTGGCTCCGGTCCGGCGGTGTGTGTGACCTTGGGTGGTTTGTGCATCTGTACGGGAGCGGGCAGTGCTGGAGGCGGAGTGTATTTGAAGGCCTTGAGGTTGTTGATGATGTGGTTTCCAACCAACGTGCTGCGACCAAAAGCCCGCCAATCGACAACAGTGATGCTGAGAGGAGGATGGAGGTGTTCGTTCTCTGGCAGCTCCTAAAGGGCAGTAAAAGAGAGCAGAGCTTTCACATATATCTGTAAGATCTGCTGTATTAAGAATTTTATTTTGCCACACTGTATTTATGTTATGGTTCATTATAAATGCTGCATTGGTCTCACCAGCTCTATGGCATCAACCAACGTGGTGAAGTTTGGGTTGGACTTGTACTTCTGAATGATGGAGGAGCGCAGTGTTTTACCCGCACACTCTATGAAGACCTGGAGGAAGAGAGGAGAGGTTTATTACATCTATTTGACATCAGTTTCTCAATATGTCACTTGTGATGGTTCCTCCCCTGCTGCTCTTCCTAAGGTGTCACATGCTGTACAGACTTTAAAGCCCCTTGAGGCACATGTGATAGATTTATAAGAGATGACTTCACAGTGTTTTAACTGAGCTGTCAGAAATGAGGATACTTGACTTGATAAAGACACACAGATAGACAACGATATAAAGAAGTTGTACCACAAAATCTACCTTGTGTGTGATTAACATCAGTAACAAAAGGTGATCCACATCAATGGTCGTGTTGTTGAAAGCATGTTAGCATATATGGGTCAAAGGTTGAAAGCTGAGAAATTAGCCACAGTCACATCTTAAAATATAAACTCTGTGTGTGTGTTCATACCTGTGGGCGGTCAACAGAGAGGAGCTGAACCTTCTTCAGCTCCCTCAAACCCCAAAATAACACCTGGTGGAGAAAACAATCACAGAAAAAGACAAAGGTTTATTGTAGGTAAGTGCTGGGTTTGTGTTATAAAAAAAGAAATAGTCACCCCCAAAGTCACAAATATATAATTTAAACTTTTTACCTTTACCTTACCTGTCACCTTTGTGAAGAACTTTGTATGTGGATTTCAAACAGTGCTCTCTAAATACAGATTGTTATCACTATAATTATGCCATAAAACACCCCACCCACACACACATATATGCAGGCAAACCTCCAGCCTGTAGGTGCTGAGAACAGGTCTGATGTTGGCAGGAACCGTGTAGATGCCTCCTTCCTGTTCCTTTAATGCCGGCAGACTCTTCTCTCCAGACTCTGGGATCTACATGGATCACAGTCATACTCCTTTATTTTTAGGGCTTCATTCAGCGTTTTTAAGCCTTCATTACTGTTTCATCCTTCATCATCATGATGCACAGTTTCTGAAATGACTGTGACTGACCTGCAGCAGCTCAAACGCAGCCAGCAGGTCTCCTCCTGATTGGCTGCCATAGTGCAGCGGGCTGTACTGCAGAGTTGGAGGTGTGTAAGGGTCAGAGGACAACCGGACCTCCGGCACCGCCACCGTGGCTCCCAGATACTCTGCTTTACCCTGCACATGGTGGGGGTAAGATCAGAGAGAGAGGAGGGCACAGGTTCAATTCAAAGAGTCAAACACTGATCAAACCATAACGTCATTCATCTGCGTGGCTTTACCAGAGCGTCGTCGTCGTACACCTCGATGATAACGCACGGCGGCTCCTGCTGGATGTGCTGCAGATCTCCACTCAGCAGCAGGCGGCTCATCGGCAAACACTGATTCCATGTCGGACTGAGAGTCTGACTGATTATCTGACAGCAGCACACACACACACACCATGAACACACAAATACAGAAAAATACTCTTTCTGTGCACTGTTTGTTAAATGTTGCCTGAGTTTCTTTACCTGAACGCAACCACTCATGTAAAAGTCTCAAAAACTGCGGTTTCAGTGCATAGTGCAGAAAGGAACACACACACAAAGACACACTTACATTGGTGGTTTGGCTGTTTGACAGAAAGGTGACTCGAGCAAAAGGGTCAGAGAGGCCAGTGGTGTCGGCAGCAATCAGACTACGAGCCTGATACATGTGGCACCTCAGCTGGAAGTGATGCTGTCCTGGAGGCTCACACACACACACACACACACTCAACATGTAGTTTAAGTTCACTTTAAAGCAGCAGTTCTTCCACATCATAAAGACATATTGAAACTCACCATTAGTGGCATGTGGTGTAACTTCCTTGAAACCTGATCTAACTGTCATGCAATGGATTTGAAGGCACAACAGTGCATGTCTTGCAAATCCTGTTATCCAAAATATCTAAATATGAGATCAGGTTTGGTATCTCGGCTGTGGCGGTTTGAGATTATTTTGTCAACACTGATCTCTTGTGTTGTCTGTTTCCAGTCAGTGGTGAAAAAGAAGCCAAATATTGCCATTTGTAAAGTTTGAGCTCAAAGAAAAAATGCTAAAAACAACCACAGAAATGGAGGGAGTGTCGTCATCTGTGTGTGTCTCACCTGTGCAGACCAGGTGTGATGGAGGGTTGCTGGCGTCGGCGCCCCTTGTGGCCGGAGTGAATCCTGCAGGCAGGTTGTCCAGCATGTGGCTAGAGTCTGAACAGGCTCCATACCACAGATACACATCCAGCTTCGCCTGGACTGACAACCCTGCAACACGCTTCCCTGGAGGCTGCAAAGACAAACATCCAAACGTGTTTCTGTGCCAGGACTGAAAAACACTTCCTAATGTGTTTTTATGTCTGTGTGTGTGTGTTTACCTTTAGAAACAGTGTAATGATCTTCCCACAGTGGACTCCTCGGGCCTCCTGGCTGCTGGAGAACAGGAGGTCTCTGGCTCGGACCCGAGCACACGCAACACGTTTGTTGTTGCTGAGCAACCACACAAAGATGTCAGGCACCGTGTGTTGGGGCTGCAGTGTGTGACGGCGTATACATGAAAAAAAGTTAGGACATACAAGGTAAATAAAGAAGTATAGTAAGTGAAGAAGTAAAGTAAAGATAGTGTTGTCTTACACATAAACTATCAGGATGTACACGACACACACACAGACACACACAGAAGGGGAGCCCTGTACCTCTTCCACAAGAAAGCGCAGTTTGTGTATGAGTTTTGTTGCGTCCTGCAGCATTTCTTTCACACCACCAGCTTTTCTCCTCCTCTCCATCAATGACTGCGCCTCTCCTATCATAATTTCCTGCAACACACACACACACAGACAAAAAGTGAATTGAAAAACATGTTAATGAAAAGTGCAGATCAGTGTTGAGGTGTGTTGACGAAACTAACATTAAATGTTTTACTTAAAGTCTTATTGGGATTTAAAGGTCCTGGATGTGTTGATGTGAGCAGTGAGTTTGTATTAAATTAACTTTTTTCAGTGTGTGTGTGTGTGTGTGTGTGTGTGTGTGTGTGTGTGTGTGTGTGTGTGTGTGTGTGTGGGGGGGGGGGGCATGGGGGGGGGGTGCATGCATATCTCGGATTTCCCCACCAGTTCTTGTTTACACATTGTGAGGCGTTTCTTGTCAAGCTGCGTCAGGTAGCTCGACTTCAGCTCCGCCTTCAACTTGGCGTCTGCTACTGCTATGAAACTCCTGCAGAAAAACAGAACATGCGTGTTTGGTGAGGACATGCTCCATCCCAACAAAGCTCATCATTAGCAGGTGAAAAGAAGCAGCTGGTGACACCACATATCCTGGAGGTCGCACATATCTGTCCACAGCCAGACAACAATAAGCTCTGATGGATTTACAGGTACATCTCAAAAAATGAGAATATCATGAAAAAGTTCAATATTTTTGTGTCACTCATTTTAGAAAGTGAAAACCCATATATTATATAGACTCATTACACACAGAGTGAAATATTTCAAGACTTTATTTCTTGAAATTCTGAAGATTATGGCTTACAGATAATGAAAACCCAAAATTCAGTGTCTCAGAAAATTAGAATATTGTGAAAAAGTTCAATATTGGAAAGTCATGGATTTACATGCTTATCAGCTAATTAACTCAAAACACCTGCAAAGGTTTCCTGAGCCTTTAAATGGTCTCTCAGTCTGGGTCAGTAGGCTACAGAAATCATGGGGGAGACTGCTGACTTGACAGATGTCCAGAAGACAGTCATTGACACCCTCCACAAGGAGGGTGAGCCACAAATGGTCATTCATTGCTAAAGAGGCTGGTTGTTGTGCTGTATCCAAGCATATTCATAGAAAGTCAAGTGGAAGGAAAAAGTGTGGTAGGAAAAGGTGCACCAGCAAAAGAGATAACCGCAGCCTTGAGAGGATTGTCAGGCAAAATCCATTCAAGAATTTGAGGGAGCTTCAAAAGGAGTGGACTGAGGCTGGAGTCAGCGCATCAAGAGCCACTACACACAGACGAATCCTAGACATGGGCTACAAGCCACTCCTGAACCAGAGACAACATCAGAAGCATCTTACCTGGGCTGTGGAGAAAAAGAACTGGACTGTTGCTCAGTGGTCCAAAGTGCTCTTTTCAGATGAAAGTAAATTTTGCATGTCATTTGGAAATCAAGGTCCCAGAGTCTGGAGGAAGAGTGGAGAGGCACAGAATCCACATTGCCTTGAAGTCCAGTGTGAAGTTTCCACAGTCAGTGATGATTTGGGCTGCCATGGCATCTGCTGGTGTTGGTCCACTGTCTTTTCTGAAGTCCACAGTCAATGCAGCCATCTACCAGGAAATTTTAGAGCACTTCATGCTTCCTTCTGCTGACAAGCTTTATGGAGATGCTGAGTTCATTTTCCAGCAGGACTTGGCACCTGCCCACACTGCCAAAGGTACCAAAAGCTGGTTCAATGACCATGGTGTTACTGTGCTTGATTGGCCAGCAAACTCGCCTGAGCTGAACCCCATAGAGAATCTATGAAGAATTGTCAAGAGGAAGATGAGAGACACCAGACCCAACAATGCAGATGACCTGAAGGCCGCTATCAAAGCAACCTGGGCTTCCATTACACCTGAGCAGTGCCACAGGCTGATCGCCTCCATGGCCACGCCGCATTGATGCAGTAATTCATGCAAAAGGAGGCCCAACCAAGTATTGAGTGCATAGAAATGAACATAACTTTCAGAAGCCTGACATTTCTGTTTAAAATATCCTTTTTTTATTGATCTTATGTAATATTCTAATTTTCTGAGACACTGCATTTTGGGTTTTCATTATCAGTAAGCCATAATCATCAAAATTTCAGGTAATAAAGGCTTGAAATATTTCGCTCTGTGTAATGAGTCTATATAATATATAGGTTTCACTTTCTGAAATGAGTGACAAAAAAATATTGAATTTTTTCATGATATTCTAATTTTTTGAGATGTACCTGTATAGCTGTGCGTCACAGTGTGCGGCAGTCCAGTAAATTTATAGTTCAGCATCAGATTTCACCCACTGGCACCCACAACATTAGATAGGTGCATCAAACATCACCAGGCTGCTGTCTTATCATGCTCTGATTAAATTGATTAATTAACTGAATACCTGGCGTCAATACAGAATTCTCTCAGGATGGTTTTGAGCATGTGCTCCGCCCCTGGATCTGACTTCTTGTGTAGCTCGGATGCACTGGCCACACCTTCTTCCTGAAAGACATATATATATACTTTTTTTTTTTTTTTTAACTGGGATGGAAAGAGTCTACAGATTTTTCAGGTAGGTTTTTAAAAGCCAGAGATGTTTTAGCACCCTCTTTAGCAAATAACTTGATTTTTCAGATGGGTGTGAGTGTGTACATACAAACAGAACAGCTATATTCTCCAACATATTGGAGTTGTAAAGTCGATAGGTTCTGTCCTCCCAGTAACTCAGCACATTGATGCACGGCTTCTGCTTCTCCAGGGGCAGATACATGTAGTATCTACACAAACACACAGATATAAAAACATATAATGTCTCCAAGGCCAAGAATGGACTTCTACTCTCAAGAAATTTAAAGCAACGGACTCTAAAGACTGTTGGAAAATGGTTAGGGTTAGGGTTAGTGACATGTTTCAATCAACGATGTGACTCAACTTGTTCCCGTCAACGATGAGGGGTCTTTCTGGAGGCGTGCTGGACTTCCAGGTCGTGGTTTCCTGAAGGTCTCTGGGGAGAAGGGGGGAAGACGGGGAGAGTGGAGGGGAGGAGGCAAGCATGTCACTGCTGTCGGGCACGTCCAGCGCTCTTCTTCTCCGACCGACAGCAGGACTGGGCGCACAGATGCTGGACTGGCTTGTGGACTCCAAGACGTTACCATAATTACCTGAGGGAGGAAAGAAAAATATCTATAGCCAGCAGTAGTGGAAATAACTAAGTACAATTTTGTGTGTTTCCCTTTTCTGCTGCTTTATACTCCTACAACTCCAATATTATACATTTTACTTCACTGCATTTATCTGAGTAATTCAGGTACTAGTTACTCTCCAGATTCAGAGTAATAATACAAAATATAAACAACAAATACATTATAATGTTATATCAATAATATTTTATTGATCCCTAGGAGGAAATTCACAATATACCCAGCAGTTATAAAGTAATACATATATTAAATGTACTCTATATATTGGACTGGACAAGAAAAAGTGCCATAAAAAGTCTTGTAAAGATTGGAAGAAATGAGACAAGTGGATTTGGTGACTCACCCAGGGAGAACTCGAAGCTAATGGGCTTGTCTCCGATCTTCCTGTCGATCATGGTGGCTTCAAACAATGCCCCAAACAGCAGAAAGGTCTCCTTGTCTTCTCCACTCAGCTGGACACAGAAACATCACCACTCATTCAATTATCTGTTCATTAAATGGAGTTACCATGTCATAATTAATAACATTTACAATAATATCTTTCAACATATTCACAACGCTTTTCATCATTGTTGCAATCAGAAACAAAACACTGCAACGTTAATCACTGAATCAGTCCAAACTGATGAGTGATAATTGTGGCAATTACCGCAACTCTACCAGTTCAATCATAAGTACAAACAGTGAGGAACTACTCATGAGGAAGGTACAGGATAAAACCTGCCAATCGTGACCTGCAAGACAAGGGTCACATGACCAATGAGCAACCAGCACTACTATAAAATGAGGAGGACTGACAGTACGACTCTCAAATGTAAAGCTCTCATCCATCCAAGATCTCATGTTTCTGTGTGTTTTTTTTTCCACTAAAAAGTTCAATTACATAGTTAAAAATTGCAGCATTTATAGCCATTTGTCACACCAATTCCACCAAAAAAGGGTTAGGGTCTAATGAAATATTTTTGGTGTAAGCATGTAGTATTATTAAATCACTGCATCCCATCTCAATGTTGAAGAACATTGAGGATATTATAAAAAGAAAGGTTTGTCTTCTTACCACAGGAGGAGATTCCACAGGCAGGACCTCTGGTGCTCCAGCTTTTCCTTTGTCATCATCAGCAGCTCCTCCTGCTGCTCCTCCTGCTCCTCCTCCTGCAGGAGTCTTACCGTCCTTCCCTCCGGCTTTTCCCGCTTTAGCATCCTTCACTGGCTTGATGATCCGCAGTTTGGACTCTGAGCCCATCCCTCCTGATAGGATCTCCACCGCCAGCTCCATATAGACCCGACCCCTGATAACAGCAAGAATTAGACAGTTTGTTGTTGGCTAAAAACTTTTACACAATGATTATCTTTTAAAACTGACCTGTAGGACACGCCCTCTCCGATGCCTTCATTAAGTTCCACTGTGTCATCACCTAATGAAAAGTTTCGGGCTGAGCCGTACAGATTAATCCAAGCAGGGCCAAACGTTGGTAAAAATCCTGGAGGAAGAAAGAAAAAGATGGAGAGAGAATGTGTGAGACGGCTGGTCAACAAATCCTCTGATGACTCTGCCCAACTAGATTATAATTAACGCTTTTTGTTTCTTCCCTCTTGAACCCCCTCCACATAATTCTCGTTTCTCTTCCTTTCTTCATGTTACCTTGCCTTCCTTCATCTCTCCTCACCTCTGTCACCATCCTGTTCATTGGAGATGCGCCTCAAGTCAAAGTAATGGGTTCCAATGGCAACATCGCTCATGCTTCCTTCATCCCAGACCTACGAGGAGAGGGTGACCAGAATCTGTGACATCTATTCGTGTGTCATGCTTAAGGTAATCACAATGTGCATTTAAATTTTTTAAAGTCAATGCTTAATAACATTCAGACCTGGATCTTCATCCTCTGGCACAGTGGAGGAAACATCTCTGTGAAGACGATCTGCTCATTCCACACCGGGTCTGCTGTGGACTTCTGAGTTGATGTACGGCCCTGAGAGGCAATGTGAGGAGATTAGAAGATGATCTGGACTTATAATAAAAGAGCAAATAGAATGATGCATATATTCATACGTGCCACATGCTACTAGATCTTAGTCAACCCACCACTTGTTTGAAGAAGCTGACCACTACATATGGGTCTATGAGTGCCGTCTGGTCTCCGATGAAGGCCTTCGTGACATTGGCCATGATGCTGGAGTTGTTCCGTGGAAGACCTTCAGCCCGATACACTTTCACAGAGAAACGAGCCCATGGACGCTCAGAGGGAAAACCTTCTGGTATCAGCAGGTTCCTTAAGAAAAGAACATCACACCAACACACAAATAAGCTTAAACGTAGCACCTACTGATTCATAAAATCTTTTTAACAACCAGGTTTATCAACAACAAGTTGTGAGAAAACAAATTGCAGCAAAGCCTAAAAGTCCCAACAACAACAAATCACAACAAAAATCATTTCATGATACTTTACATATAGAACAGGTCAAGACTGTACTCTTTATAATGTTATTTACAGAGACCCAAAATCCCCACCATGAGCAAGTCAAAAGTTATACAAAAATAGTAGAGTGTCATCTACAGATAAAGACATTGAATGGGTATACTTTAAAAGTAGTGGAGGATAAGACATTATTAGTAAATGCCAGTGGAGCAAGGTATAAAAACAAAACAAAGATAATATTAAATAATAATAAATCCTTTATATGTCAGATATATTTGGTTTGACTTATATTTTTATATTCTTATAACTTCAGGTTTTTCTACTGTTTAAAATGACAGTTGGACATCTTAAACTGATGTTGTAACTCTCCTACAGGATTTTTTATGTGAAAGCATTCGTTTTTCTGAGGTACTGATGACGTATGTAAAACTCTACCTCACTGCTACAATCATCTCATACCTGTTCCATATCGTTCCTGTTTTTGCAAAACCTAACTGGTTGGATAAAGAAGCAGGAAAACTGCAAAATACCATTAAGAAAATAGACGTAAATCATACTTGTCTATCTGCTCCTCAGCATCACTCGTTTTTGGTCCTGGCTGCATGGCGTCTCCCTTCGATGAGACGCTGATGTCACACTTGACATAACCTTTGACCCCAGTGCTAATATCATCGGGATTGGTCAGCATTGCCCACTTATTGAAGAACTGGTGGCCTAAGGGGGCAAAAAGAGATGGTGGTATTACCCTGAGTACAATAGTGACTGAAATGTCTAATGCTGTTATCTCATTTAAGAGCTATCATCAACGTGTCCAGTAAAGGACGGTCCCAGTGGTCTTTGCACCATAAAAAGCCACTTTTGAAAGTTGAAAGTTGTTTCAAACCTTCAAGCACTTTAAAGCAGGCATTATCTTTCAAAGGCTGTTTTTAAAAAAAACGGTGCAGCTCTATTTACCACTTCTTTAAATGAAGGGACATGTCAAAAAGAGCTGAGCTACCTGGCTGTTTGTAGACTGTCCACACATCCACCTTAAAGGACCCAACACAGACACTCCTCAGCATTTTAGTGTGCATCACCTGGAGAGAGGAAGAGACACAAAGAGAGAAAACGAGCTTGAAACTGGCAACCCAAAGCTAAAATACAATGGAAGAAAACAGAATAAAAGAAAGTTGTAACTTTTCATTAAGAGAAACTCAATTTTCTCTTTCATCTTCCTTTTTATAGGATAAGAGACCAGATGACACATTTGGATATGTTTAAAGAAATGAAGTATTTCATGACTGAAAACACCTAATCGTTTCTAAAGCTGTATAATAATGCTGGCTTTCTGCTGAATTGATCATTTAAAATCTCAGACATGACGCCTAAAATTCATCTTTCAAATGTTTGTTTGCTGTTTTTTTTTACTCACCGACAGTTTGATGACTTTGTCAAAGAAAACCTCTTTGTGGGCAAAGAAGTCGAACACAAAATACTGGTGGAAAGAAAAGAGTCAGAGAATAATGAACAAGGACCAAACATCAAGATCAAGCACTGACAATCAGACTAGAGACAAAGATGATTCAAGAGGGGTCTCTTCAGGTCTTTCTAATCTTTTCATACCTCATTGTAAAAAGGAGCATTGGTTCCTTCTTTGACTGAAGTCTGTTTCTTCTCATCACCAATCTCAATCACCACACTGGGGTCGATGTTTTCTCCCACCAGCTGCCTGGCCTCTGTGATGTTAATGGCAATCTACAGGCCATAAAATATATCTATATATATTATACTATAACAAGACTGGATCATTCCTTCAAATCATATATTTGAAATCATATATAATCAAAATATATCCCATTACGTTGTTACCTGGAAGCTCTGTGGTTTTCCTTCACTGTCCTGGATGCGAGTTTTCAGTTTGGCCCTGTGAAAGTGTCATTATTAAACAGAGTAATACAGAAATATGCACCTGTAATGGTTAAGATAATATAGAATTTTTCATGATCCATGTGAAGGAATATTTAACAGTAATTTTTCCTTTGTGATTTACTTTTACAAAACGGCTTAAAAAGTTATTGTGATTTCACCTGTCTGGAGTCTTCTGCATCACAGAAAGGCTGCATTGAACTGAAAACTTTATTGAGCAAAATAATATAATATTAAGCTGTGATAATAATATACAGCTCAGGTCAATCCTGTCTTAGTTAAATGTGCAAAAGCTCCATCTAAGACGCTGATTCAAGACTCAGTTGCTGCTCCAAACATCAACTATATGTTATAGATTTTCGTCAATAAATTTAGAGGTGCAGTTTCTGTGCACAGTTCAGCACAATTGTCATTTGTGTGATGATATCAAGCTGATTTCTGCTTCCAGATACTGTACATAACTTTTGTGCAGTGTGCATGCCTCCTACCTCTTATTGTTTGGTATTATTCTGGTTCGGACTGCAGAGGTTCCCGGTTGCTCATCAGAGTTTTCTCCCTGCAGCAGCAGAGATTCTTCAGCAGGTACCTCAGCCTCACTCTCTGCACATACACAGATTGACTTTATTTTCACAGCTTCATGTAGCCAAGAGAGAAATAAAGTCAATAAATCACGATATAAAGGATCCTAAACACCTGTCTAAATACTGTGAGCTTATTGGAGAAAAGGTCAGTGAGGTTGTGCTACAAATCCTGGCAAACAATGTGAAGATATCTTCTGTTTGAAGATAACTAACGCTAACAGCAGTTACATAACACTTAAAAAGTGTTTCGTTTGTGGTACAAGTGGCTCTTAAATTACTTCAGAATATTAAAAAAAAACATACAGATGTTCATAACAGATTGAGCCTTTACTGATTAATAACTTCAACATGATGTTGGATGGACAAACATTTTAAACCACAGAAGAAAATTTCAGAGACCTTAAGGGCACTAAGCACTAGATAAACATCCTGTGATGGGTGATGCTCTGTGTTGTCCTTGAAAACCTAAATTACCTATAATTACTGTTACTGAGTATCCCTGCACTCAACATGTGACTGTTTGACAAGGGTTAGCCTCACCAGTGACAGTGATCTTACTCTGCTGTAAACTCGAAATACAACTCTGTGTGTGTGTGTGTGTGTGTGTTTGTTTTTTTCCAGGCCTTACCCACAGCTCCCTTGTTTGCCAGGACCAGGTCTGTGTTGACTTTCGTCTTCTTCTTCACTTTCAGGCCAAACATCAGCTTGGTCTTTCTGTTCACAGAGGAGGAAAACTTTCAATGAGTCAGATTTTATTTTCACCTGAACTTCATATGTAACTTCAGCACATTTAAATGAAACAGTCAGTATGAGGTTTAAGTCCCAATTTAGCTGTAAATGTGTTGGAGGGTTTAAACATCCATATAGTGTGAATAATGTCAGACTGTCATAACCCTTTTTATACACCATATTTCTCAGTTCCAAACTGTGTAATTTTCCTCACCTGTCATTCTCGTCTTGAGAGCAAAAAAGGATCTTGAACAAGTAAAATGTGAAGATGGCTGCAGTACAGGTGTCAAAGACTCCAGACCATTACTAAATAACACTATATATTTAGTATGTTGACTATACTTTCATTTTAATTTTCCATGAAATACCAATGATAAATAACTTGTGGATGATACTACCTGATATACCCTGTTGGCTTACTTGTGCAGATTTAGAGTCTGCTCTATCATTTTTAGATTTTTTTAAAAGTCTAAAATGTTTTTTGTGTGCTGAGCATCATTTTGAAATCTCTGTAATTTGTGAAGAAAAATAAAAAGAAAGAAAAAAGAAATTACATCAAAACATAAATAATAACAACACATTTAAAGGCTGAACAGAAAAAGCAAAAGTTGTTTGAATTTAACAAAAAATCTGTCTCGCGCAACAACTTCCCATAAGCTGAATTAAGTATTTTCTTCTTATCTTTTCTTATCAGTAATATATACAATGGCGCAGTAATCATTTCCTTTTAGGATCAATGGAAGCTCACTGCTATCAGACAAAGTGCCCATAATGTTAAATTTCCTCTTTCATACTCTGCATCACTTCTTCACTCTGGTAATTAAATTTTTCTTGGTTTAATGTTACAATTAGAATGAGATGTATGTTTGTAAGTCGCTCAGCCAGAAATCTGATTTTGTTACTATTAACTGGTGCAAAACGCATCTTGAATTCAGATGTTTTCTAAAAGAAATACATTCAACATTTCTTTAAAGAAAATGCATTGCATAAAAACCTTTAATTCAGTCAACGATTGCAAAAACATCCCTCCTGGGATTAAAGAATAAATATGATATAAACTATGATTATGTGGTTATGACTGCATGTGTGCAATTTGTGAAAACAGAATTTACCTTATCCCTGCAATATTTTCTAATTTGAAGAATACTTATAGTTGTATATTAATGTATACTGACATTTTTTTTTACACAGTGTAAATCTTACTCCTCTACTGATGTGTCCTCCACTGAAATCCTAAGCATCATAATTACTAATATTTTATTTGGCTGAAAGTGCCAAATGTAACACAGAGTCATTTTAAGAGTCAGTAGCTCACCGCCGCTGGGTTTCAGGACTGTCTTTGAGATCCATTCTTCTGAAGTCCAGAGACGTTTTCTGTTTTTTACTAACAGGCACCAGGAGGGTTCTTCAAATTTACGTCTAAAAAAAAACTTCACCACAACAGCTCACATCTGGTTGCTTTTCTGGCTGATTTGTTTCCTTCTCATCTCTTTGTTTCACTAAGACACTCTCCCTCTCTGGGACAAAGCTGAATAAAACATGTTATCATCAACCATTTTCAGGATTATTGGCCCTGGCTAATACCCAGAGCAGAATTGTCTGTTCAACACAATTTGCTCACTCTTTACAGCCCTTCCTTCACTGGAAGCGCCTTTATGATTTGACGTGACTGTAATGTAAATAAAGACCTATTGAAACATCCTTCAAGTCGTTCTCACGAAAAGGCCTGCTCACTCTCCACAGCTGCCACCTCAAGTCCAAGTAAATAAACCTGAACCAGACGTAGTCCACAACATCTCTGCACTCGTGGAGTAAACCTGAGCATCCGGCGGTTTCCTCCTCTGTCTAAAGAAAACATTTTCTCTCATCTTTTCTCTCTACACTTCTCATGTTTAACTTGCTGTGTTCCAGCGGCTCACTTTCTTTACAGCGTTGTGTTAGTTTGTGGTTTAAAAAAAGGGACCTGCCCTCCTTGCTCTATTTAACAACTATTCACATATCTTAGAAAGATGTAAGAAACACACCACTGTTTTCAATCGCTGCCTTCACAACCAGAATGTGAAAGAAAGAGATGTCATCCAGTGACAATGTAAATATATCTTTAAAAAAATTGCTACTTTACCAAGAAAAGTAAAGCATAAAGTATCAGAGGTGGAAGAATATGACTCGACGCCAACGGATGCATATATCCGTTTTTTGTTTGTTTTTTTTTTTTATTTGTGGGGCTAGTGTAATTGCATGGATCAATATTTACTGGTGACAGTACAAATCATAAAAGGTCAGGTGTTCTATAATTTAGTTACTGATAATAAAGAGTTCATTGCAATCACAGAACCTCTACTGGACAATATGACAGACTCTGAGTACGAGCTGCTGCAATTTAACTCCTCACTGGAAATCCACGTTTTTGCAGATGACACTGCTCTGTTCGTTGTTGAAGAGGATAAAAATTTATAAAAGAGAGTTGCTGTAAGTGCAAGCCCAAAATCGGAAAAGAGGATAAACTGTCAACAAGATAAAAATTTTATTTTAGTATTATTATTTTTTTTTTTTGCAAAGAGCTTAAAACATCAGTACATCACATCATATTCACAGCCTAAGAACATATTCCACCACGACTCTGGTGTTGTTGACTCTCTGCTTCTGACAGAAGATGGTGAGAAACAACAAGGTTTGCGTGTTATGTGGTCTGAACAATATTTCCAGCAGTAAAGTCTTTATTTACCAAAGGATCTCCTTTATAATCACCTTACAGATGATACTTGAAATCATTCCAGAACAAATAAGGCAGAAGGGAAGCTGCAGGACGGTGACTGCTGCACTGTCATGTGATGCCATTTCTGGAGACATACATGGAAAAATGCTTCTGCTTGGGACTGAGAGGTAGTGTTTAAACACCCACAGTAACAGAGTGACACTGTTTTAAAGGACACAGTGACACCAACGCCTCAGGTCACAGAGGAGAGTGCACCTCTGGCGTCTGGTTCAGTATCAGCACAGAGAAAAGCTAAATGTCTGTCAGGATACTTGTGGGGAAGCTAGTTGTGTAAAAAAGTTCACAAAGTCCACTCTCAATGTGCTTTTGTAAGTTGCATATTGAACCACAATTAGCTTCCAAACTAGCTGTGATGTCAGAATATCTTTTTCTGAGGTTTACGGTGAACACAAAGAAACTTTCCACCTTCAGCAGATGAAAGTGAAAACAGCTCTCGCACCCTGTCAAAAAACACATTTTTGAACAGAGAGGAACTTATTAGTCCCATTTATATGTCATTTTGTCATGTCTATTTATCAGGAGAGAACAGTCTTTGTTCAGATTTTCCCTTAGTAGTTGTTTGGCAGGAAAACAGCACTGCATTGGCTGCTATGTCAGTGAAGCACTTTTGCTACAGGTGCTTGTGAGACAGCATAATACTATCCAGGAGGTCCACTTTGAGTAATACACATATGAGCTTTGCAGCCTATCAGATGCTAAAACACTGCACTGCTGTTCATTTAAAATCTTATAACTCTCATAATCATCATCTCTCGTCTCTGTCTCCATCATCACAGTTAACAGTTGAAGTACGGTGTTTACCTTACGAAGTCATCTACCACAGTAGGAATGTGAGCTTGCGTGCATTTGATTGGCCATTTTAGTGCATTGTTAGATGACGTAGCATTCAGTTGTTTTGTTGGATAATCCTGCATTTTCTCTTCCAGAGCCTCTGATGTGTCAGTGTTGGTGTCACTGAATAAGGATGAAACTTTACTTTTGGCTATCTGACCACAGCCTCACATCTGTGTGGTGCTGATATGTAAAATATCAAGTCACTAAAACTTTCAGGGTATGTGACTTGATGTTTACAACAGTGTGACCCTAAAAAAACTATCTTCAAACCTTTGAAAGGACTGTTTTTGGTTTGGTTACTAACACAGACTTCACATTCATTCATTCATTTCAGGTTAGAAGAGTTTAAAAATTCCACCACAGTAAAAGACTAAATTAGCATGTCAACTGAACACCGAACACCACCGCTGTAATCGAAGGGCAGAGCTGGTCTCTTACCTCATTTTTGGATCCATTTTTGCAGTCGGACGTCAGTGTCACTCATCAGCTCTGTCAGGTGGACACGCACCGCTGCATCCCTCTGCATGTGTTGGTTTAGACGGAGTTGGAGCCAGACGTTGAGCGGTTGAATAACAGCCTGACCGAGTGATTGGTGGTTGAAGTGTTTGTTCAGAGGATGAAGTTGTAAAGCTGGAGGAGCATGTGGGTGATGCACGGCCAGCTCCTCGATGACCTGCTGGAAAGGTCGAGAGATTCCAAAAAGAGTTCACTTTTCTTTTTTTCTTTTAAATTTTTAAATGTCTAGTTGGTTTGTTTTAATTGATTTAATATCTTACTTCATATTACATCACACTTTTAGCAGCAGTGGTATAGTATTATCTGCCATAGTAGTAGAAGTAGTATTGTTAGCAATCCAAACACTGTTGGTAGTAGCAGGAGTGTTGATAATCCTTATTAGTAGCACTGTTATCATTTCTTATAATTTCTGCATTGGATCACATATAGAGCGACATAAAGATACAAGCAGAAGCACTTGTGTTTACCAAATATGTATGTGTGTGTGTTTCTGGTAATCATGTGACCAGGATGTATGAAAGAGTTAACAAACCCACCCCTGGTAAACAGAGGAGTCACACCCTGTCAGTCAGAGAGGATCAGCAGACAGCAAGCTGACGGATGAACTCTTATCACATCAGCTGATCACCCAGCAGAGTGATTCACTTTACAAATATCTGACCTTCATCACTGATCCAACTAAATGCTTATTAAATACATATTGATCACATTTTAACTTGCCAACATGAAGTCGTAGAATGATATTTGTGCCTTTAGTGAATCTAAAATAACTAAAATACCATCAAAACCAACCAATTTTACACTAAAACCAGTGTAATTTGTATTATTACCAAACTATTTAGAGGAAATAAATGCTGTCCAATTCATCTACCATCTTTGTTTCCAGGTTAAAAAGAATCAAATTAAAATTTGCTTTCATGTAACAGTGAGGGTTTCATATATTTACCCATTATTACTGACAAACATAAAATTAGTATTTTTTATTCCTTATGATTTCCTCTTTGTTCCCCTCTTTTTCAGTTCATAATAATAATTATAATTAGTAATAGTAATATTACCATTAACACCAAATCATTACTAATGTATTACCAGGCTATATGTTATATCATCAGGCAATATTTACCCCCTTTTTACCTGGCTTACTACTACACAATATTCTCCTATAAATGTTCTTCACATCATCAAAACTAGTTTCCCTCGTTGTAAAGTAAAGCAGGTATTGTACTTACCACCACACTTCAAAACAAATCGTGTTTATTTCATTTCACAGTGACGGGAGAATAAGTGCATTTACAAAAAAAATGTGATTCCATGATCCAGTATTTTCATAATATGAATGACTTGTAATCATTCTAAGACCAGAAAGTTAAGTACAAACCATAAAACAGAACATCACTTTTTATCTTTTATCATATTGTCGTATCAACAACCCAAATACCAGCCTGTGAAATAAACCTGATGTTTAAGTCAAGGTCAGTTTAAAAGTCTTTGGATGTGCATCATCAGCACGATGCCGTTTTCGGTGGTAATGGTAACTTCCCGACAAAACCACAGTCCTCTTTTTGGCAACCACTGAGCAGCATCACTTGGGACTAAAGTGCCTTGCTAATGGGCACATTATTACTATTCACAGAGAGTCAAAGTGTTTCCATTTTCATTTTCTCTCTCCATATTTTTCTTCCGGACTGGGATTTAATAATGTACTCTGCCACCTCACAGTTGAAAAGTCTTCATCTTGTTTTCTTCAGTTCTGACGGCTCGATTGAAAAATATCTGGAAAAGATGGGATGATCTGTTACTACAAAGTGACTAAAACCTCACTTTTATCCAAAGTTTTGTCACAACATTTTACCATGTTCTTCATAAATAAATAAACTTTATGTGACAAAGGTGAACATTTGTGCTGTTGCCATATAACTGAGACCTTATAAAATTCATACACATTCAGAAACTAATCTATACAATATTTCGTGTTTGTAAAAAAACGACAAGCGCTTACACACACAGCCTGATGCTATGGATGGTTTCGTCAAGAACTCAAAGCCATGTTCACATCATATCAGAGGACCCAGAAAAACTGGATGTTATTGGATTTATACAGCCTGAGTGCATTAAGGTCTTGCATTGTTGGACAGCTGTGAAATCAAT
Organism: Scortum barcoo; assembly: GCA_023238725.1. Lineage (NCBI taxonomy): Eukaryota > Metazoa > Chordata > Actinopteri > Centrarchiformes > Terapontidae > Scortum > Scortum barcoo. The sequence goes on from CM041550.1 coordinate 4,300,849, forward strand.
TACTGGCTGCACATTTTTAGTCATATCCATTTAGTCATCATATTCTTTGATAAACTGATTGAATAAACTTCAGGGAGCAGATATTCCCACCACTAAAGGAAAACCAAATATGAAATGTCAAAGCTGCACATCCTAAAAATACAATAAATACTTAAACTCCATCTGGTATGATGTTAATACAGCGTACTGAAACATGCTGACAGAGCTGAAGGATGATAACGCAGGCTTGGATTGTGAAGATACTCAGTCAATTCCCTTTGTTTGAAGAAAAGTCAACTAGTCAAGAGTTTCAAGAACTTCAAGCAGGTCCAGTTGACTTTCTTCAAACTCAGAGGAACGCAGGCTTGGTTTGTGAGGTCTTCAGCCTAACATGTGCATAAACTTTTGCATCACAGAAAACATCTCACAACAGCTGTTCTTGAGCATTTCAATCATATCACATGATGCTCATCAGCAGATGGAGTTTGCCCAGTTGTCAACCTCGGTTTTTGCTATATTTAGTGCAGTTTTCACATGTAGAAAGGATAAAATTAGTGGTTCAAAAAGCCAGTGGACATGGTCTAACATGTCAGGCTAGAAGAGGCCAATCTGAGTAACATCCAGACAGAAAGACAGGCGGTGACAGATATAACTAAATTAAATTAATCCACCCTCTGTGATATCACCTTAACTCCAAAACACTTTTTAATATTTATATTTTGACTCGTGATTCAGTTTGGACATTAATCATCTGCTACTGAAGAGGGAAGGAATCAGATTTAACTTTTTCTCACATGCTCTCTATTAAAAATTCTGTTTTACCATCACATCAGCTACATGAGTACAGACGCCTCGTCTCCACCCACATCATTAATGTGATGCTCCGGTAGCAGACAACATGTCAGTGGATTCTTAAACCACTGATGGGCGGGAGTGGTACAACATTGGAGTGAAAATCACAGAATGTGGGCGACCCGTGTTTTATTTAATTTCTTTACTAAAACTATTCAAGATAGATGCAGTAACTAAATGGGTACCAATTCCCCCGTCACATTATCCTTTTGAAGAATCTACAAGAGAACCACAACAGGCAGCAGCGAGAAACTTCGTCATTTAAAGGACAAGTGAAGATGCAAAATCAGACAGGCAGCCACCGGCAGCTTGGGTTGGTTACCTGGGGGTGTGTTGGCTAAGAGGTTCTGGTGGTTTCAGAGGAGCAACTGCAGCATGAAGACTTTGGCTGACTGACGAAAGAGGGACATTTTGGGGGAAGGTGTGAAGGGTTGGCCACAGACTTTGTAGACCGTAGAAGATAAAGAAACTGCTTGGTTGGTAGGTAGGATGACAGGATGTTGGTGGAGGTAACTGAACTGCTTTTGAAGATGGACTGAAAGACTGAGTTTTTGATGGTGAAAGCAAAAGGTGGTTTGTTGATTTTGGCTGGACTGGAGCATGAAGTTGGTTGGTTTTGGAGAAACAGATTTGAGGAAGGTTGATCACAGCAAAGCTTGAGAAAGTATTTCAGAGGTTGATCTCTGAGTTACAGGGGGTCTTTCGATGAATCCATGAAGGGCATAGTTTGTAATTATTCTTGGTAGGAATACAACAAAGCATCAGGAGATCTCAGAGAGGGAGGAAACTGGAAGAGCTGTAACTTTAATACCAGATCATTTCACATGAAGAGAAGAAGGACCCTCACTGTCTTTAGGAGGATGAAAAGTTGAAGATGAAGAAGACTTTGATCAGTAGGAACATGAGCGTTCACAGGAGGAGAAGGAGCATAGGTCGCCAGAAGCAGCAGGAAGCTTTGGAGGACTTGAAGGCAGGTGGGGGGTCGGACAGATAACTGGGGGACTGAGAGAAATAGTGAGGGATGATTGGAAGAGGTGGGGTTAGGAGTACAGTGCATCAATACCTGCAGGAGTGAGAACCAGGGCTTGGAGAAGGTCAGACAGAGAGACAATCCCTCTCACCACATCCTTGTGGTCAACCAACACCAAGCGATGCACCTGAAGGAGAAACCCAACAGGATACAGTCACTGTCAACTTGTACCACATTATCTGAAATAATGGAGGTGAGAAAGGAAATTATGATGAGAGAAAATCTGAAAAGGCTGCAGTCCTAAACAGCAAATAAAAACACATTAAAATTATATTTGATCACTGCAAAATCATAACGGTCTGACAGACATTTAAAGACAATGCAGAAAAAAAATTGTTTTTCCACTTCTAATCAGGTGTCTAAAATTATATAGTACAGTATTTTACATCAAACCCTTATCTTTTCTCTAATTTATGAATTAGAGAGGCCCCATCAGCTCCATAATGCTTTATATTGGAGCACTTTGAGTGGTGCAATCAAATCAAAAATTTAATTAGTAAATTCACCCTTCCTGCACTACTGTAACTTCAGAGTGTTGTAAATTTGTGTGTCACAACTTGAGTGGGATCTATGCTGCAAAAAATTGTAATCTTGCATGACAATTCAGTCCGACATATCGGTCAGACTGCAGAGTCGGTGCGTTACCTCGGCCTTCGCGATGCGGTCGATGATGGTCTCCAGTGTTTCATGAGGGTAACACTTGAGGACTCCCTCCACGCAGCAGGCCCTTGAGTCAATGGCCTCTCGCATCGTCATGTTCAGGTTGTTGTAGTTTTTCTGGGCCGCGAGGTTCTGAATGATGAAAAAGACAAAAGAGAGAAAACAATGTTGTTAAAACATGCTGTTGCAGGAAGAACCTACGACTGATGAGGATTCGTGGTAGTTTAACTGACTGACATTAATTTTATTTTTTTTCAACAACCACTTAATTCCTTGTTTAATCTAGCCATGTAAAGGCCACTGTGTTGCTAATATAACATACTGAAAAGGTTTATTTACTGTTGAGCAATCTGTAATGTTTTTAATGAATTCATCCTTTTATTCTTCCTTGCATGAGGGACAAAGTCACTCACTTGAAAAATAACTTATAATTTTGTAAGTGAATCACAAGATTTATATAATTATCCCACATAACGCAGTTGCAGTGATGCAGAATACATAAACACATTAAATTAACTTACAATGACATCAAACCTGGAGTACAGCGCCACGACTTTCCCTACAGAGGAGACATAGAGATGTACAGACCAGGGAAGGGAACAGAAAGACAAAATATAAATAGGTAAATGTCAGCTTATGTTTTGTATACTATTATACATAAAAATCAACTAAATCAGAGGCGAGTCTGACTGGTTTTTGATGATCAGAGAAATTTCTAAAACAGAAACACACCCTGGCCCAAGTGTTGAAGCCAGGAGTCATTTCAGTGAGGAAAATAACTTAAACACTGCCTCTCAATTTAAATAATAAAATGCATCCAAAGTGCTTTGGAAATAAACCCTCCACTGACCAAACTGTTCTTCTTTTCAAGGTGGATTAAACCACCAAACGTCAGAGTGATGTTAGACTACCTTGCTCATTGACTACAGGCAGAGCAGAGACTCTTCTCTCTACAAAAATGGACAGAGCGTCATAGACGGAGGCCGATTCCTGGACTGTCGCAATCTCTCTGAAGGTGCCAATCGCCACTTCATTGATCCGCTTTTGAAGAAACCTGGGCTTAGGAATCATAGATCCCTACAGGAGAGGGAGAAGAAGGGAAGGAAAGAGAACCATAACACAAAATATACAAATTTACTCCAAAAAGAAAAGACTTTAACTTTAATTGTAATTTCAGTTTTTCAGTTCATCTATCAGAATTAAAGTCATTGTTTTAATTATACAGTGTTTGAATTTGTGAAATTTAGAGCCCCCATTTTTTTTTTAGGAATATTTCAAGGACATTTGCAGAATCCTGTTTTAAATGCTTTAAGAAACTAGACTGATACTGAATGTGGACAAAATGTGCAAAACCTTGCGACAGACTGTGACTTTGGTTCGCCTTCAGACAAGTGTTTAAAAAAAAAAAAAGAGGGACGAAGTCTTACAAAGATGTGGAGGAACTTGAGGATGCGCTTGTGAGTGAGAATGTGGAGGACGTTTCCTGACGCCGGGTCGATGATCGGCAGCCGGTGTATCTTATTCTTCAACAAGGAGTAGATGGCATCAAACAGACTGAGGGGAGAACAAAACTCATGATTAACATTATGAGAGTTACACATGAGGATCGTAACATGGAAGATGTGTTGGATTATCATTATTCGATGCTTTAAAACCACAGCTCTGGTTTGAGGCAGCAGGAAATACACAAAATAGACTTTTACTTAATAGTACTTCAACCCAAATGTTTGAGACGATACACAAATATCATACAACAAATGTTAGTCATTATTATCAATATAAAATGTCCTTTGACAAAAACAACAACACAAAAGGGTGGGGGGTAAAGGAAGATTAAAAAAGTGTGTACTTTATGTATTATTCCGCATTTGAAATGATGACGTGTAACTTTGACCCTGAATTATTTCAAAGGCCGCTTTCACCTGCAGTCAGGAGTGATGCTGATCAGTCTGTTGATAGAGTACTTTAGATAGATCTCTGCCAAAAGAAAAGCAAGTTATTAACACAAATTACCACAACTGAATGAAGATGTTTTTTATAGAAAACACTTTATAAAGATTTGGCTGCGCTGCACAAACCTCTCCATGTCTCTATCTTGTGCTCTTCCAGCTCGTAGATCTGAACCTGCAGACAAATCAAACGACATCGCTGGTCCTCAGCCTGAGCCTGTCTGTCTAATCTCAGTGTGGATACGTGTTATTTGTTCATGGATTTTCTAATAATCTGACATGTGACAGCACTCAGCGAACGACCGCAGGTGTACGACAGACTCATAGGCCAAATGTTTGATCCACAGATCCAATTCAGAAGCACGACTCACCAGAGGAGACTTGTAATAACGATGGAGAATGTTGATGAAGTCGGTGATGGTCAGCATACCTGCACACACACACAGGAAACATGGATTAATTTGATGCAACGAGTAAATCATCAATACATCCAATATTTATTTTTTATTACAAGCTTGAAACACTGAATCCCTGATGAAGTTGGTATCACATCGTTGTTCTTTTAAAAGAATAAAATACATCCCTTTAGGAGATCGAGGACACAGTTACAGATCTTTGGACTCAGCAGCACCTTTACATGGTAGCTGTGTGTGTTATTAAACCAGTTATTGTACATAACTCAGATTTATTTAAAGAGAATCACCCAAATTAATGATATCAGACTGTAAATTAGCATTTAGTGTATTAGCAAGGAGGCAATAGACATCTTAAAAGTGGTTTCACTCACATAGAGCGGTTTTTCCAATGTGGACAATATGGATGTTGAAGAGACAATGTTTAAATAATTTGCCTGTGAGAAATCACTGAAATGGCAGCTCAGGTACCTTTATAATGTTATGAAACCCCCACCACCACCCCTCCAACCCAAATTGATTCAAATTTTGTACTTTATGGATTATTTTATTACATTGCAGGTGCTTGTGTTCGCAGGCGCAGATCTGGAGTCTGTGTCAAGGCGCCCTATGACCTCTGGATGACTTACGTTCCCTTTGTGTACCATATATGATCACTCCTATGCTGTTTTACTATTTCACTGTTTTGAGATTCCCCCATGCTGCTTCAAAGACCAGCAGGTGCCTGTCTCTGCGGAAATCTGGGTGAATGTGATGGGAACGCACTCGCCCATGTTCATGATTTCATAATTTTAAGAGGTAAGGGTCAAATTGGACCCGAAACAGCTTCAGTGTACAAAAATTTGTAGCACCTGTACAAAAGTAAAAAATTGTAAAATATTGTCATTTTTGTGTATTTTGGGTCACTTTAGGAAAAGTCATCAAATTTCAGGCTAAAAGAATGACATTTAGGGTATTTTTTCTGCTGTCAAATGTCAAAACGGGTTCAAATTTGACCCGAACAGTATGTAACAGTTAAGGCTGCTGCTGTTTCAATTACAAGCAGAAAACTGACACCCACAGATCGGCTCAAAGTGTCAAGACGTTCAGCTCCATGAACTCGGTGAGGGACGGCGGTTGTAATGCTACACAAATGTCTTGTAGTTGACCTGCTTCCTTCTAAATGTTAGCACCGAAACTGGGCCGGGATAATTTGAAACCACTTACCCACAGTAACAAAACATGAACACGATTTAGGTCGCACACCTATTAAACACTGGGCATGTCTGGAACCACAGTTCTGGTTCAGCAACCAAATGAGTTGTGTTTACAGCTCCGAGTATCAAAGTACCAAAAGTTAGCCCTGGATGCTCGGTCACATATTTATTCTTGTTACTCTTATGTATTGTTTGATGGGACTACCTGATTTAAATAATAACTGAGTTTATTTTATGCAGTATTTTATTCATACAAACATGTCCAGCTGTTGATTTTGTAAGAAAAATTCCCACAGATAACCACAGATTAAACTAAGATTAAATTTAAAGGTTTTCATAGTTTCCATCACTGTGTTGTTTGATATTTTTGCTGATGGTGGTGATGACACTGTCCCATCCTTCTCTTATAATCTTGGGGTTGAAACAGAAAGTGGCTCTTCAAGGTATGAAGGATTAAAATGAGTTGTAACTGGATTAAACTGGATTTATTTAAAGCTATCATACACACTGGATTATATTTCATGGCCGGAGCCTGACAGATTTTGAGCCTGATCAAAATGTCTGTGATAAGGCCGGTGAGCAAAATGTAACGGGAATAATGAGCAAAATATTTAAAAAATGAGACTCAAAATGTTTTCATTTAAAATAAAAAACTCGGACAAAGTAATAACTTCATGATTATATTGTACCTTCCCCTGTTTTTCAGTAATATTTGAACAATACATCATAGCTGAGCAGAGTGTCAGCACTTTGAGGATTGATTAAACACCAGTGATAATGATGACACACTCACATCATTTGAGTACCAAACAGCTCTAAAGTGTGCAACAGACTTAGACAGAGATGTATTATGGCTCACCCACAAAACAGTTAAGCTTGCTGTCCCACAGCGGCGCTGCCCTCACACCGTTAGCCACCAGAGCAAAGAAAGCCTTCTTCACCTGATAGAAGAAAGTTTGTCAGTAACTACATCCCAAAATTGTCATGCAGTATTTTTTTTATTTTTTCAGTTGTGGGTCTCATTGTTGTCTAAATGAGTTTATTTGAAAATAATGAAAAATGAAAAACAATAAGGTGTAGTACCTGTAGTGTTGTGTCAAAAATGACCAGTTTGGAGCTGGTAGGGATTGCATTGTAGCAGCAGTGACTCTTCATGAAGTTCATATATATGAAGGTGTCAGGGTCCGAGTCTGCAGGATGTGAAAGAGTATGTGTCGCGTATGGACAGCCACCTACACAGAAACAATTTAAAACGCACCAGGAGACATCATGTCAAAAATTTATCGCCAGTAATGATGAGAAATGTTGGATTTTCATATTTGACATGGACATCAACATGTGCTTTTCATAATCTAGTCAATAACATTGGAGTTGACACTACCCCTCAGGGTAGAAGTAACACAGGAGTAGTAACTATTATCAATCAGTTCCCATGCACAAAGTTAAAAAATCTTCTTGTCACTACCTCTGCTCTTCATTGAGAGAACATCCTCTTCCTCGTCCTCTTCCTGGTCCATCTCAAATAATGGGACCTGGGAAAAGAAGTATATCAGCAGTTTGCTAACAGCCCCAAAGTTAAGACGTTGAAGACTCTATAGACAGATCTGCAATGATCCCATCCATCTTTGGCGGCCATGAAAGTCCTCTGCTTCACAACCGCCTCTAACAGCGATCTAAGATTTGAGCAGTTGTGGTTTCTGAGTGGCACCTGATGATTTCCTCAATGATTTATCTGACTAACGCTGTGGTTGGATAATGTCAAATTGTATCTTGCTAGCCAACAAGCTAATCACACCCAAGAGTCTGGACTGCTGAGAGGCTGCATGCAGTCACTCTGTTCAGCTGCTGTCAGTCGTGACATAGCTTCAATGCGTAAACTAGCTGCTCTTTCATTTAGAGTCTAATCATAAGACCATTACATTAATAGAGCCCTCATTTCCTTTCTTTGTTGATGACAAGATTACCTCGAGGTGATAGTTTTCTGCAAAAGGAAACTCTTGGAGCATTTGTGTAACCTGAGGGACTGCTCGTCTTCAGTGATTTCTCACTTGCATCTAAACGAGTCTCATCTGCATTCTGGCAGGAGTTGGAGGCATGTAGTTGGCACAGACTGTGTTGAAAACATTTGCTGTAGAGGCAGCTGTTAGGGGTGTCTACAGGTTGGTTGGTGCATGTCAGGGCAGGAAGCCAAGAACCTGCTGGTGGACGTCAGCAATGAGGGAAGGAAGCGTTCACAGCCCGGTTACCACAACTGAGTCCAGAGTCAGTGGAGAGGTACTGACTGTTTGCAGGGACAACTATAAAACATCAGTGGAATATGGCGCTTAAGCAACAGTAAATCTGGGAAACAATTGGGTGACTCCTGAAGCTGTGATTTTGAAAGATTCAGGAGGTCTTACCTCAATCCTGAACAGAGGAAAATGGGTCACCTAAAAAGCTTCTCAGGTGAAGACACTTCAGGTGTGTCCTTCCTCCAATTATAAGATGCTACACTCTGTGTGGTCGGACTGTTGTTGTCCTTTTTGTGTTTCATAGAGAGCAAAGTTCAACTCAGTAAATGACACTGCAGATAGAAGCACCTGAAGACCGTGACCAGGTGTAACAGTGCTGCTTCCTTAAAACTGAAAGAAACTAACTGAGATGATATAAACTTTTAGCAAGATTGATATATTTGGGATATTTTATACAAAGAACTGGTCAAATATCACTGATTGCACCTCAACAAAAAAATCAGAAAATACTATTTTAAACTTGGAGGAAGTTACAACCTTAACTCTTTAGACTGTAGTGGCATCATTTGGCTTCAGACTGAAATATTTCAACAACAAGATGGATTGCCAGTTTTTGTACAGACATTCATATTCCCCAGAGGATGAATCCTATGGACTGGTGATGCTCTGACTTTTCCCAAATGCCATCATGAGGTTCACATTTGTGGTTTGGAGGGCAATGTCTTAATAACACTTAGATGGATTGCCATTATCAAATTTGCTGCACACAATCAAACCCACCATAAGTCAAACTGTAATAACTTTGCTGTACGTAATTTAAAGTAGTTTTTAATCCAAATGTTGACCTGAAAAGAAAAGCCATCATCCGCTTGTATAGATTAAATGCAAATAAAATCATCTTTTATGGAACCAACATTTTTATGAAGTGAATTTCTCAATATTTTCAAAGTGATTAAAAAAAGTAAAAATAGTTTTTTAGAAATACCTTTTTAAACTTTGTGTTTGACAGCAAACAAATGTCAAGAGAAATATCATAAACTGCTTTAGACTACTAGTAAATATGGGAATCGGAAATAAGAAAATGAGGACAGACTACTAAACACAATGAAGAGCATAAAACAATAATGAAAATGTTTGAGGGGCTCTTCTGACATCTCACAGCTTAACAACTACAAACATAGCATCAGACACTTTGTTTAGACCCTAAACACAGATATAGTCTTTGAAACTTTGCCTGAGAGATTATCATACTTAAATCAATATTTATGTAATATCCATATCTGCTTTTAATTTTTATAAAAATTGGTCTCTTTGTGTTCATCTGCCCCTTTTTAATGGTCCCTGTTACACTAAGCAAGCAAAAATTCATGTTATTTATATGCATCATTATGTCATCAGAAAATAACATGTAGTGTATTAATTTATGTCTATATGGCACATACTTGAATGTTGATGGCATTTCCATTACATGCTCATGAATCATTAGAATCGCCTCTGAATGAATCTGAATTTTTTTTGGTTTTCTAACAGCTTCAGCAACAAATCTGCATTTGGTTTTAACTTTAGATGCCTCATTTACAGCTGCTGTAGTCACTGCGCGGTTCATGTAGTAACATTAAATTGGGTTTGTGTTGTTGAGGAGATTTATAATATATGTAATAAGTTACCCCTCCTTGAACCGCCACCTTACACGTGGTGGAGGGGTTTGTGTGCCTGAATGATCCTAGGAGCTATGTTGTCGGGGGCATTACGCCCCTGGTAGGGTCTCCCATGGCGAACAGGTCCAGACTAAGAGCGGTTCACTAGCTCACCATGGATATCACAACATCAAGGACCATTACGTTGCCCGGATTGGTGTTACCAGGGGCCCCACCCTGGAGCCAGGCCTGGGGTTGGGGCTCGCAGGCGAGCGCCTGGTGGCCGGGTCTTTTGTTTTTTGTGATGTTTATGCGTCTACGGGCCATACGGCAGTACAGAGTACCTACCTTGGAGTCCCTAGCAGGGGTACTTGATGGTGCTCCGACTGGGGATGCCATTGTTCTACTGGGGGACTTCGACGCTCACGTGGGCAGCGTAACAATGATACCAGGAGGGGCGTGATTGGGAGGAATGGCCTCCCCGATCTGAACCCGAGCAGTGTTCTGTTATTGGACTTCTGTGCTAGTCACAGTTTGTCCATAACGAACACCATGTTTGAGCATAAGCGTGTCCATCAGAGCTGCACGTGGCAGCAGGACACCCTAGGCTGGAGGTCGATGATTGACTTTGTTGTCGTTTCATCTGATCTCTGGCTGTATGTCTTGGACACTCGGGTAAAGAGAGGGGCTGAGCTGTCAACCGATCACCACCTGGTGGTGAGTTGGATCCGCTGGCAGAGGAGGAAGTTGGACAGACCTGGTCAGACCCAAACATATTGTGAGGGTCTGTTGGGAACGTCTGGCCGAGCCCTCTGTCAGGGAGGTCTTCAACTCCCACCTCCGGAAAAGCTTCTCACAGATTCCAAGAGGGAGGCTGGGGACATTGAGTCAGAGTGGACCATGTTCTCTGCCTCCATTGTTGACGCATGGCAGCTCGAAGCTGTGGACACAAGGTCTCTGGTGCCTGTTGTGGCGGCAACTCCCCGAACCCGGTGGTGGACACCGGAAGTAAGGGATGCCATCAGGCTGAAGAAGGAGTCTTATGGCCTCCTTCTTCAGCCTGTCCTATGGCAAAAACTCGGGTCTGGGAGTAGTTCAGTGAGGCCATGGAGGAGGACTATCGGTTGGCCTCGAAGAGATTCTGGCAAGCCATCCGGCGCCTCAGAAGGGAGAAGCAGTACTGTGCCAACACTGTTCACAGTGCAGGTAGGGAGCTGTTGACCTCAACTGGGAATAATGTCGGACGGTGGAAGGAATACTTCAAGGACCTCCTCAATCCCACTGACATGCCTTCCACTGAGGAAGCAGAGGCCGGTGGACTTGTCCATCACCCAAGAAGAAGTCACTTAGGTAGTTCGCAAGCTCCTCAGTGGCAAGGCGCCGGGGGTGGATGAGATCCGCCCTCGAGACCGGAAGTCTCAAGTCTCTGGATGTTGTGGGGCTGTCTTGGCTGACACGCCTCTGCAACATTGCATGTAGGTTGGGGACAGTGCCTCTGGAGTGGCAAACTGGGGTGGTGGTCCCTCTTTTTAAAAAGGGGGACCGGAGAGTGTGTTCCAACTACAGGGGGATCACACTTCTCAGCCTTCCCCGGGAAGGTCTACGCCAGGGTACTGGAGAGGAGAATTTGGCCAATAGTCGAACCTCAGATTCAGGAGGAACAATGCGGTTTTCGTCCTGTCCCCTGGTCGTGGAACACTGGACCAGCTCTATACCCTCCGCAGGGTGCTTGAGGGTTTATGGGAGTTTGCCCAACCAGTCCACATGTGCTTTGGGATCTGGAGAAGGCATTTGACCGTGTCTATCTTTTTTATAACAGTACTGATGGGAACACTGAAACACAAAACTATCAAAACCTGTTTTCCATGTTTCATTTTATTATCACTGATGTAACCAAGTACATTGACAGAGAAATGCCTGATAATTAGGTCTTATTTATGGCCTCACTAGAGTAACAGGCTTTTGATGAATATATAACGATGATCATAATGAAACAACAGGCAGCTCTTGTTAAAATAATTCTCTTGGAGTGTCTGTATTTTTCTTCATAGTGTCTCTCAGCAACAGAGAGGAGGGAAAGTAGTAGTTAGCTAGTTGAGCCTCCTTAGCCAGCCTGACCTTTCACCTTTGAATACCTTAGACTGGTATTCAAACCCTGCTCACCATTTCAGTTCAGGGAATCCATCCTGTCTGAGCAAACTGCAGATGGTACTTCACTTTCAGAGGTAAATATACACAGATGATGCTAAATCAAATAGTTTACAGTGAAAAAAAAAAAAGAACATGGCGCTATAATTTTGTTAATGTGGCGGCATGTGCAGGACATGCTGAGGATTGAAAGTATGTTTCTCTAAGACATGGCAATAAAACAAAGACATGGCAAAATCACAAACAGTGCAAATTGATATGGTAGGGTAGTAGATATGGTAGTTAAAGTGGCTAAAGTGGTTAAAGTGGTTAATGTGAATATCTTATGTCCTGTAAAGTGCATGTTACTGCCGGAGCCCCGGTCCTCTTTGTTCTCTCCAGTCTTGCAGGTTCCTCACTGATTCTGGTTGTGGTCCATCTGTCTGAGGTTCACTGGTCCTGGTGGGGACATGATCTGTGTCTGTGTTGTGGAGAGAAGGTCGAGTGGCCAGAGCTCCATATGAGGACATCTAGAGATGCACCTGGACTCATGGACTCATTTTCCATTACCTGTGATACCTTCACACATGGACTAAACCCATGAACTCAGTTTATCTACAATTTATTATGACCCATGTATAACTCCATATATGACTGATGATGATGTTCTCTGTACATGTGGCATCTATTGCACGTCTGTCCGTCCCAGGGAGAGGGATCCCTCATCTGTGGCTCTTCCTCAGGTTTCTTCTTTTTCCCATAAAGGCTTTTTTGAAGTTTTTCCTGACTCGGTTCGAAGGGTCTAAGGACAGAGGGTGTCACAACTGTACTGTACAGATTGTAAAGCCCTCCGAGGCAAACGATGTTTGTGATTTTGGGCTTTAAATAAATAAAATTGAAATTTGATTTTGTTAGAGCAGCAGTTTTTTGTTTTGTTTTTTCCCCCTCCAGCCTCTCAGTTACAAAGTCATGTCCAAACGCACACACATTTCGGTTACCAACACAAACAGATGTCCAGCACAAGTGGACGAATCAGAGGTGGGGGTGAGTCAGCGGGGTGTCTTACCTCTGCAAGAGGCTCCATGGCCAGGGAAGGGGAGCAGGAAGACCGCCTCTGTGGACGCAGGCCAACTGACAAAACCCTGAAAACCTCAACCCGCCGTCCAACTGAGACATCTGGCAGGCTCTCTTAGCATGTCAAGATACAGAGTCCATGCATGGTTAAAAACAGTAAAACAAAATAAAGGAGAGGAAGAAAGGAAAGAGGACTTAAAGGACGAGGGAGACGAGGGAGACTGTGCACCACCGGCCAGCTTCAGGCAGCTGGGTCTGAATGTCTGGGAAAGACTGAGGTCTAAATCTGGACTGGAGGGTGATAGGCCTGTGACATTCACAGAGAGAGAGAGAGAGAGGGAGAGGAGGGAAGGTGGGAGGGGAAACATGCACCGGGAGAGTCGGGGTGGCTAAAGACAGACATATGCGCTGCATGTTTCTGTGGTGATAAACACAAGTTCCTCTTATTATCATCAATTATGGAGAACTTCACGAGGCAGCAACTTGGAGAGAAAAAAACAAAGGCCAGAAAGCAAAACCTCATTCCCCCTCACTTCACTTCCAAAAAAGAGAAACCTGCTGATGAAATGACACTGCTGGATTACCAATCAAGTCTAATCAGTTGAGATGGATGAACTGAGCTGTGGCTGACAGGATTAAAGGAAAATAAACTAAACACTGAGGATAAGGAAGAAAAGGAAAGTCTGCCTCTGTAATCATGTGATATGAAACATGAAAAAAACATACAAAAAAATTAATAGTCATATAATCATGTTGGATTAAAGGAGACATAAATAAATCTGGCAAACAACACTTGCAGATGTGTTAATTCAGGCTGAAAATCAAACCTGAATGACGAAGCAAACATGAACATTGTTAAGGATCAAATGCAGATTTTGCTTCCAGCTTGTTGGAGAACAGCTTGTAACAGGATGTAAAATAAAAACGCACAACTGCCTCAGATTGTTTCAGCAGATTTCAGCTTTGACGCGTGTAAACAACTATATGAGTCTATAAAGGCTGAACTTTGCAAAACTACTGAAAGGTCTCAGATAGGGAATATATTTTATCCAATTATAAAGCTTCAAAGCTACATTAACTGATTTTTGACCACTAGGAGGCAGCGTAACAAGCTGTAAACACAAGACTAATAAATCATCGAACAGACACGTCCAGTAGACTCAGAACAACATTAACATGTCAAGCTGAGTTGATGAGAGCTGTGAGAGAGATCAAAAAGAGTAAAGTTAAAACAATGAGCTGAAAGACAGCAAAATGCTGTGCAGAGTCGAGGACAACTGCAGGCGATGATTCTCTGTGGTTTTGTCAAGAGTGCAGAGTTAATACATCACTTACTGTCATCTGATCTGATGTTAACAAAAAAATATAAACATTCAACTGGTGCAGCTTTAAGGCTTTGCCACTGCGGGAGACATTCAAGTTTTCCCGTCCATTAGGCTACATGTCAAACTATTTATAGTCCTTTATAACTCCTTTTAACAGAGTTGTGAGTTTTCATGCAGCTCAACGTTGAAATTATCTGTTGCTCCAACAAAACATCCTCTGTCAAGTTAAAGTTGTGCAGAAATAAAGAAATTAACTATGCAAATGATTTAAATACTATACTGAGCACAGAAAAAGCCTGCACTTCACTGGTAAAACCTGCTGGCATTAATTCACCATTTCACTAAACTAATTCCAAGATCTGTTTGTTAACTCGAGCCAGAATTTAAAAAGGTTCTCTGAATCTAGTTTACAAGCTATATTTCTGATGCACAGCAATTATGAAATGCCTTACTAATAATAAATGCGGTTTAGTTGGCTTGTCGCTGCTGGTTAGAGACAAGCTCAGATATTAATAGTTTACAACTGCTTAAAGAGTACTGACACACTTTCAGAATACCACAGCAGGTTTGTCAGTCTTCACTCTCATAAAGCACTTCAAGCAATGCTCTCCATAGCAGACTGTGTGTGTGTGCACATTTCAAACAGGCTCTTGATGCAGATTGTGTATGGCCAACTGCTTAATTAAAGGCCATAAATAACTTACACATAATTTAACTGTTTAACTTCAGGCCTGATGTGCATTTCCTTTTAATCTAGAGCCTGCTGAAAAAGAAAAAAAAATATTCAGAACTGATTAATTTCCTCTGGTCTTGTGTCCATGATCAGATATCAAAGACAAATAATAATAAAAAAAAAATAGTTATAATTGTGAGAGGAAAATATTCAATATTAATCAATATTTCAAATATTTCCAATCACCCAGTTAAAGACCCGATCATGAGACTTGTACCACAAATAACTTTTATTTTCAAATTGTCATCCTGAGCAAATAATACAGCCCTTTAACACGGAAATGTTACAGGTCAAGTTAGTACAAAATATTATTTACTTACTTTTAACATTTCTGTTATGTTTAAAACAACTTCAAACCTTATTATCCACCTTTGTTATATATAAACTCTGAATTCAAACCTGACGACGGAGCAGGTTGTAGCTTCTGTCAAATGAAAATGTATGAATGATTTTAATAGTTAAATTGAAAGTTTAAATATTCATCCATAAACTAATTGGTTTTATGTCTCAAGGGTCTCTGAGAGTTGTTATCTAAGAATAGCTTCACAGACAAAAAGCTGTGTCAAAAGATGACACTGGTGGTTTTGTATATTTTTACTCATTTAGCTTATATTTTGGATAACAGTAGAATAGGAGAAGCTTTAATATACACAATATATTTAACGTAATATGGGCAATGAGCACAAACATACCAAACCACCTGTAACAGCCTGTTGATGCAGACTGTGCGTTTCCTCAGTTGGATGTGAGATGTTCGGTTTATACTGAGCAAGGTCCCGTTCAGACAGAGAAATGTCAGATGAAGACGATGCTTCGGGCAAGAGGATGTGGGACAAAGCCGGTACTATGAGGACATTACCTTTATGTTTTTATTTTCTGAAATTTCTTAGAAAGAAGGATTCATCACCTTATAAGAATATGAAACAATCACTAGTTGCAGCCTTACCTGAATTACAGAGAATTTAAAAGCATTTCTCCTCAGTGGAGTTTCTCTGTGTGAACGGGCCCTCTGTGTGTGTTTTGAAAAACTTTATGAAAAACATCTAGTTACTCCGATGAGAAGAGTCTGTGCACTCAGACGCCACTTTGTGCCTCCACCTCACCCATAGGTTGTCAAAATGTGATGTGAATTTATTTCTAGATTTATATTCTCATTTCATCTATTCTATGTATAATAATTGTTATCAAAAGCTTGTGTGAAGATATAAATGTCTGCTTCATACTGACACTGCACAGCAGTTTGGCATCTGTTAGTAAATTCCATAAAAACACTCTATGAAACACGTTAGCTTCCACAGAAGGAATGACAGAAAAAAAAAAGGACTTTTCAAATAGTGTCCAGCAGGATACAAAACAGGACGTCGTAATGACTGTTCGGAGAGTTTCAAATATTCACACAGGTAAGACGTTTCAATGTGACAGCTACAGCATTCTCATCTATGACCAGCTCAGCCCGTCAGTTTATTACAATAAGAAATTTATGAGAAAGTGTACCCGAACATTTTCAACTTCAAGTAATTCTAACCCCTTTTCTGAAAGTGTCCTCACAGTTGATGTATTTTTTTTTAAATAACTTCCTTTATTTTTCCTGAGGATGTGAAATAAATCTTAATATTCCAAACAGTGAAGCACACACACCACCATCTCAGTGCTGATGAGTTTCAGTGTTTTTTTTTTCTGGGAAAATCTGAAGGACGAACAGTTGTGTCAATGAACTTTCAGGTTCAGCGGGGGAAAGTTTGGGTGCTGGACCTGGCAGCTTATAGAAATTTAAACTATAAATCTGTGTACAAATAATAGTCACACAGAAAACAAAAGCCCTTTTAAAAGTTACATTAGGTTGCTCTTCAGAAGTTAAACTGCTCAAAGTTCACATTACAAATGTCGTTGATAACAACTTTAATAATAATAACTTTGCTTTTGTCCACTGACATGCATGTTAGATGGAGTAATCAATGTTTCATCTTCAAGTATCTCTGACATACTGGTAATCAAAATGAGGTTTTCAGAAACACACCTGTAACACCACCAACCAGTGAAAATAAAATCAAGTACTAACACTTTAAAAGATGAAATAAGCAGCACAGATCTCAACAAAGTCTGGTGAGCACAGATTGATCTTTTTTTCCCCTCTTATCCAACTCCTCATCCCTCCTTTCATCTACTGACAGCCCTTTTTTTTCCTTTTTCTCTCCTTTTAACAAGTTAACAAGGCTGGGACTGTGACACCTGTGGGATCAGTCCTCTAAACACCAAACCAACAACCCTCTCAGATTTAAGACATCGGAGAAATCACAGTATTGTGTCATTATTTATCACCACTGTATTCTGTAAGGTCGTGTTGGCTCTGCAGTTTTAGTCACGCTAACGTGAGCACATAAAACACACAAACCAACAGTCTACAGTGATGTTGTTTTGTGGTGTGTGCGGTGAGGAAGCCGAGTATTCACAGTTAAGGTTTAGTACCAAAGACCAGTGATGTCAGTGTGTGTGGAGGCAGATGGGATATGACCTTGTTCTTATCGTGAAAACATCGCAAATGGCACAGCGTTAAAAAAAATTCTGTGTTTGGCTGACTACGGTTGCAGATGAGGAGACGAAGTATCATCCATGTAGTGAATACATTTTAGAGCAATGAGCTTACAATGTGCTTAAGTTTCAATACGTATCTGAAGCCAAACACTGGATTAAAATACCTAAACGCTCATTCTCTGTCAGGACAATCACGAGGTAGACAGCAGAATAACGTAGTTCTTTTCATCAAGTATCGACCAGGCACGTCGCACGCTCGTGCTTACGGTTCTTATTAAGATCAATGTCAAGTCTGCTTCTACTGCTGTCAAGTGTGCGCTGCATTGCCATATAACGATATAAATTTGACAAATGAAGCAGACATGAAGTTCACTGTGATGGATTCTGTATCTGCAGCATGTTTCAAGTCTCTGCAGGATGATTTTCAAATAGAAAAAACAACTTCTTGGTATATTACTGATTTGTAGTAAATGTAAAAAAAAAACACCGGCATGGTCCTTTAAGTGTCTCAAGACTAGAAAGGATGTACTGATTCAAGCCTGTGCAGTATCCCTAAATACATTTCCGTAGCGTCTCAGATCTACAAGATGTGAAAGATCAACAGCAAAGGTGTTTGGGCTGAGTCCTACATAGATCCTGAGCTTTGTGTCTGTTCTGGGTGCTGTACCGAGCCTCACAGCGAGGCAAACTGTTGGGGAAGTAGGCTGTGGGCGAGGCTGGGCTGAGGGCTCACGCAGGCACTGCTGGTGACGCTGGATCCGGGACTCGGCGAGACGGGCAGGCTGGAGACTGATGCGACCTCCCCGTCTGAGCCGTCGTCGTCCTGATGGGAGCGGTGCTGATGGCTGACCACCACCCTGGAGAATGAGGTGGGGGAGGGTCTATTTACTGCACAGTGTATAATAAATCTCACTTTTAACACGCTGTAAATAACTCAACAGGACGTTTAAACCTCTGCAAGCTTTAAAATAGAAGCTGAGCACGTATTTACAAGTATGTAAACTATGTAGAAGATGTAGGGGAAGAAGATGGTCTTTATGCCCTTTATAAGCTAATCAAATATGCAAGTGAGGATTTAAAGTAATCCTTTAATCATGAATAGGGTACTTATTTTATTAACCTAATTTTACAAATACAACAATAATCCAAAGAAGAATATATACACATGACACTCGTTATGCATACAAATACTACTACTACCACTACTAACAAGTGTGTGTGTGTGTATACCTGGATTTAGATGGGCTGACGAGCTCTTGTCTGTGGGGTTCAAACCGGGAGGTGTAGCTGCACTTGGACCACTGAGGAGACACGACACAAGAAGAAAACAGAAGATTTCAAATCCAAGCACCACAATTTTCTGATTCTAAGAAATAATAATAAGTCATTTATTTTATAACAAATTTACTGAGTCTGTCCTCAGTATCTCACCATGTGAGTGGGGTCGTTTGTTCCCAGGTGGACTCCTTTCTGACAGAGAGTCTTGAGCAGATTAATTCCTGCACAAAAAGAGACATTTCACACACAGAAATAAAAAAATCTGGACTAACCCTGGCAGTTTCTTCTGTCCTCTGTGTGTTATTCGCACCTTAAGATAAAGTAAGATGTGCTGTGCTGTGCTTCTCTTTCAGTTATCACATAAAGAATAAAATAACTCAGTTCACATATTTTACATTTTCAGAAGGTTTCTGAGTGAAGCTGCAAGTGTTAAAGGCTGTTGTATAGACTGTAATAAATCCTACAGTGCTGCTAATTTTCTACATTTTCAAATATGTTAAATCACACAAGAACTTTTTTCATATCTTGTATCTGTGTAATCCTCTAAATTATATATTACATTAACACAAACAAACTATTTTAGATGTACTTCCCTTCTGCTCTTTTGAAATTAAGTCTGGCCACAAAGTAAATCTTGCTAAACTATCTTTGTCTGACTGGAGCTTTAAAAACGCACCACAGATCCCTGATAATTCACTGCGACTAAACTAACCTCATTATTATGAAAATGCAGTTTGTTTTCTTACCTTTTGACCTGTTATTCCAGTTCTTCTGCTCCCACTGGTCCAGCAGGATGTTGAGGTACCTCGGACACTCGAAGAAGCGCAGGTAGCGAGACGACGACAGCGACGGGAAAATTCGCTCAAACTCTCCGTGACGACTCAGCTCGTCTTCGGTCTCCGCCAGCACGCGGACGTCCTCTGGAGTCAAGACGTCCAACACCGAAGAGAGGAAGTCCTGACAGAGACAGAAGGAGAGAGACAAGGCTGTAATTCTGTTCTTGTTTTATTTCTTATAATGAAACCAGCGCACGTTATCTATACCATCAGTGGAACAGCAGTGGTGAAGAAAAGTAGGCCATCTGCTATCTTTCATCTTGTTTTTACAAAGTTCAATGAAGAAAAGTTTGAAATGGAGCTGCTTTTGTTGCACCCTCCTGA
The DNA here is from genome assembly GCA_023238725.1 of Scortum barcoo. NCBI lineage: Eukaryota > Metazoa > Chordata > Actinopteri > Centrarchiformes > Terapontidae > Scortum > Scortum barcoo. The sequence goes on from CM041550.1 coordinate 4,321,025, forward strand.
GTTTAGCATGAACACATAGCTGAGTAAACTTTCAGACTTTTAATAATGATATTACATGCTTATTTTTTAAAATTATATTCCTCTGATTTAGTATATATTTCCTTAGTGCAGATTATTAGTGTGTGTTTGTATTTATTTACCTGATCAGCGTAGCGTTGTGTGAGGTAAAAGGCCCGTTTGACCTTCTCATCAGCAGACAGATCTGGCTTGGTCCTCTCCTTGTTTCCCCCCAAAAGACTACACACACACACACACACACACAAACAAACAGAGTTGTTGAGTCAACTATAATGACTTTCCTGAAGCTGTAGTTTGACTACTTTGGATGAAGTTATACTGAAAGTTGTTCCTAAATTGACCAGAAGATCTGTAAGATGCAGTACCGCCTCCCTACCTGCTGGTGGAGCTGGAGGTGCTACTGCAGGGAGCCACCACGTCTTCTTTTTGGGGAATACGGAAGCCGGCGAGGTTCAGGAGGTCTCTGATCATCTGACCTTTGACGGAAACGTCCAGCGCCGTGTTGGAATGAAGGCTGGATCACAAACAACAGTTTCAAGATGAAGAGAAGAGAAAACTTGTATTGTGTGTGTTTTTTGTGTTCTTGTGTGTGTGTGTGTGTGTTACCTTGGCGATATGTTGACCTCCAGGATCCAGGGTTTGAGTTTCTCGTCCAGCATAATGTCGAAGCCGAACAGCTCGTGGCAGCTGTACGGTGTCTGAAGGTGCATCTTCAGCAGAGTGTTAACGTACGGCTCTGACCTGAGAGACGACACACAGGAGGAAAACTGTTTTATTTCATGATCATTATTACTTCATTATTTCAAAATGACTGACAGAGCCTCTGGTAATGTCGACACACCAAAGAACCCTGAGATGTGCAAAACACACCGAATTGACCAACTCATTTTTATTATTTGGACAAATCCTGAAGGTTTGAGGGATCGACTGCTCTGTTGCAAACACACACTTCATGCAGTTGCAGTGTGAGGATAAAACTTTTAAATAAGAACACACTAAAAAAAAAAAAAGAGCTATCTCCTGTGATACAAAATCAGCAAATACAGCAGTGTTGTTCAAAGTACTGCATATAAAATTTCTGATTTACACTTGAATATTTATCACGAAATACTGTATTAAATATTTCATAATGAAAATACTGTACACCTACTTTGAAAAAAGAATATTTTCAGTCTTCTGTCATACTATATTTAGAGAGAAACTTCAGTTTAGAATTAGTGAACCAGTTTTGAGGACCATCTTTGATATTATAAGAATAAAAGGTGAAACAAAGAGTTTCAATAATCAGAGCTCCAACAAATGGCAAAAGTACATTTCACTTAGAGTTTGATAAATAATATAGAAAAATGATAACTGTCCTGCAGGGAATAACTGACTGAACGAGCAAACTTACGCAATGACGGTTTTTATCACAATGTCTTTAATCTTCTCCCAGATCAGAGTGGTGTTGACTCCCTTAGAGCCGAGATACTGCCACAAGGCCTTCAGAGCCCTGAAAATACACAAAACACACATTTTGTTGGAGACATTTGCTCAGACAACAGTCGTACAAATGTGTCACAGATTTGAGCTTCACTTTTACAAACAGACAGAATCGTTGGTTTAATCCCTTTTGAAAAAGTTAAAACAACAATTAACTTAACCTTCAAACAATTAACCTCTTCTTGTAAACAATTTCTTGGCATACCTCCATACATCTTGGCATACCTCCATTCAGTCCTCCCTCCACACCTGTCAAACACACACATTATTTCCTTCTCCCCTGCCCTATTACACCCCCTAACTTCCTCTTCCTCCCCCACTTCCTGCTTTCAATTCTTCAGATAACCATCGTCTCTCCCTCCATGTTTCTTTGATTCAGACATCAACCTTTCACTCTTTTCTCTTCCTGTTACCATTTGTGTCCCTGGCAGGCTTTGTCGTCGCTGTTCGCCTGATATTCAGAGTTTTTCTTGTTGACGCTGTAGTTGGTCAGGTGCATGAACTTGTTACCCAGAGTCTTCATGGAAGACGAATACCTAAAGAGCAGAAATAGGAATGTAGAAATAAATTAATTATGACATCGATCCTACCACCCTGTTTAAATTTTACAAATCATTTACACTCTGTCTAACTAATCTGCAGTATTTGGCCTTGTGTCTGTGGTGGATGTGGTGAAAACTGACTTGCAGCTGGCGAATCGAACCAGTCCGTCAGAGAAGATGTAAATCCTGAGCGGGTCGTAGGACGTCACGTAGACGTAGATCCGCAGGTCAAACTTGTTACCGCTGATGAGGTAGGGCTTGTGAATGTACCTGCAAAATACAGCCAGAGAGTAAGAAATATTTCAACCAAATGATGAATGAACTGAAAAGAAAATGAACTCTGAGCTGCTAAAGTCTCAAACTATTTGCAGTCTATTCTGGGCGACTTACTTCTGGACCAGCAGCGGTCTCTTGCGTGGCAACTGGCTCCATTTGTGGATGACCTGGATACCTATTCCTCTGGCTGATGCAGGCTGTTACAGATGAGAGGAGAATGATAGCATGTAAAAATACAAAAACCAACAAACCTCATAACATTTCCCTGACCTTCAATGTATTAAGCATCCCGAGATGTATAAATCCACGTTTTGAGACCAATTTGCCTTCACAGCATCGGCACAGCTTCAAGTAAACCAATCTATTAGCAGAACGTACAGGTTTGATGATCCATTTCTGCCTGGTGCCACTGTCCTCCCAGGCCTTGCGAAGCAGCTTGATGTCCTGAGGAAGGACGAAGGTGCGGGGGAAAAAGCTGAACTCCTGTTTGCCGAAGCGAACCTGCATCTTGGACAGATTCCTCCATAGACGGTCCTTCCTGCCGATCTGAAACGTTCCCGGGAAGTGGTTCAACTGGGACAAAGAAAACACAAACACAGAGAAGGTCAGTATGATTTTGTTAAGAAGCTCTAAAATGATCGTTTGACTATTTCACCTCTCCTGAAGTTAAAATTTCCTCGGTGCACAACCCAAATGAGTCGTGTGTCCACAGTTTTTTTTACCTTCTGGTGCTCTCCGATAGTCTTAAAGCAAGGAGACTTCATGTGGTGTCCCCAGCAGCCCAACCAGTCATGACTTTCTACAAGAACAACAGAGGGACAATTATCACAGTTACTTTTCTAATGTTAATTTACATTTCAACTTGTGCATGTTACACTTACATTGAAATTATCTTTTAGGTACTAAAACATTTTTTTATCCAGAATAAATTTGGTTAGATTTTGACAAGAAATATTCAAATAAATCAATTTAAAGTCAAGTCACTCACAGAAGCCATATAGCCAAATACAGATAATTTGACAGAATTATCTGTATTACAAGTTGTTGACACCTCCGAACACTGTGATCGAGTTTAGTGGTTTGATGTGAGTGACTTCCTCTGTGACGCTGTCTGCATTTCTGAACTGTGCTGCAAATGAAAGTGTATCTTCTATCAACTCTGACCAACACACACATGACAACTTACTCTTGGTGACTTTGAAGTGGGACCTGCCTATGGTGTGTTTGACAATATTTGGAGTGACGGTGCTCATCTTCCATTTTAACAGTCGTCTTTGTTCTGCAGGCAGCAGCTCCACTATAATACACACAAGTAATACACGTTACACCTACGCAGATTTCAGGATAAATAACAACACTGAAACAGGTCACAGAACTCATATAAAATAAACTAAATAAAATAGTTCAATAAAACAGCAATCTGGCTTAAATAAGATACGATAAACATGACAAACCGGACCTAGTGCCTTCTTCTCAAAGAGGAGTCAGCATTAGTTCACAGACTGAAAGTGGGATAATTTAGATTTGTCCTTTAGTCTTCAGACAAACAACAAGCTAAACACAGTCATTGCAAACAAGCAGCATCTCTGAGAGGAACAGAGAGAGTCCATTTTTATTACATTATCTTATCCAATCTTATCTTGTGCACGTTCTTGCACAGTTTGAGGGAAAATATTTTATCAAAAGATTTATTTGTTTCTGTTTGGTCTCTCAGTTTACTCTGCCTACTCTTATAGCTCCTGTCGGTTTGACACAACATCTCAGCGCGTCCTGACCTTTCTCGTTGGCGGTGCTGAAGTAGAGCGTTGGAGGCATGTGAGGGAACAAACTGGGAACCAAAGCCGGTTTCTCCTCTCGATCGTCTTCAGCCCCCAGTGACATCGCCTCCTCGACACTGAGGGAACGAGAGAGGAAAGAGTGAAGGCAAACAGATGAAAGATTGATGGACATCCAGAAACACACATCCAACATCATAACAACAAGCTATTCATATCAAAGGGATGAATTCACACGTGTCGGTCACAAGCACAAACTCCATGAAATATACTTTCTATATCTTGCTAGCGTGAACTCCATCGAATGTGGTTGTTCTGAGTTTTGCGTCCGTTTCCTGTCCCCTCAGCTTGTTACAATAAACAAGCAAATTGGAGTCTCACAACAGAATTAAAAAGTAATGCAGCTCGAGTTTCCTCCACTGACTTCTAACTAACGGAAGCTGGCATCCAGTCACCGCTCTGGTTTGTAACGTAAGTCGAGCACTGGGCGGACGGATGATCCTTTTGCATTACACGCCGGTAACACAACGCCTGTGTGAGTTTGAGGTTAGAGACATCACACGCAAAGTGCATGTACCGCCTGACACAGAGAGGCTGCTGAAAATGATGGACGCACTTTCTGATCAACCTAAAAATGAATGTTCCCCCCTTTAAAATCAAATTTCATATATATATGTTAGGCCACAAAACATGATTAACTTCAACAATAACACTAGTTCTGTAGCAAGATAAGAGCAGGTTGTATCGGTGTATTTTTAGTCCATCGTTTAAAGACTTTTTTTTCGCCCACATCAAATAATGAAACTTTCCACACACAAAAACACTTACATGACAGTCATATAGGAATGATAATATGGCTGTGATGGTAATAACCTCTTCGTGTCTCTTAAATAAAATCCTTCCCCCACTGACAGGCACACACTGGCATGACAGCTAGAGTCAACGAGGCCGACTTAACACTACGCTATACGCATACAGGATCTATAGCATTCAGGTGGAGTAGGGAGAGAAAAAAAAAAAAAAAAAAAGAGGTGACAATAGCGGTCCCTATCCAGGCTGTTTTAGCAAAGAATCAGCTCCGAGTCTTTGGTGGGGAGTTCTACTGTTGAGGCCATCATGGTGGAGAACAATATGATACACAATGCAGCAGACCTTTCCACCACGCTCTGCTGCTTTCAGCCTCTTTTAACAATGCGGTGAGAGGGAGAATGAAAGAGAGGGGGAGAGAGAGAGAGAAAGAGTGCACAGAATCCGATGGATATACGTTTTATGCCATTTTCGGAGAACAATTAGAAACCAGGCTGGGCGGACGTCAGGCGGTCTAAGGAGGTGAGCTGCTCAGGATCTGGCTTATGGTACACTTCATTATGAACACTGTGTTTTTAATTATTGATTTGTTTTATTTAATCTGCCCACCAATTATTTATATGGTCATAGGGAGGGTTGAAAGACCTTCTTAATGATAGTTCGGCTCATATAGAAAGCAGGAGATTTGTATGATTTGAATGGCTGCAGTCAGTCATTATGCTTCACTGGGTCAACAAGAAGAGAAAAAAAAAAAAAACATACAGTAACAGGGAATGTGGTGGAAAAACTCTGTGTGGATTTAAACTTTTGTAGAAACTAAAGGCTATCTGCTCTGTGAGAAAGAAAAACAGACGAGAGTCCAGAAAAAATGTGTCCAAAAACAACACAACAAAAAGAACAAGAAAAAAAAAAAACAGTTTTGGTGATCAGAGTTTTCATTGGTCAGTGTTTATGTTAAATGTCAACATAAATAATAGGAATTAAGTGTGTGTGTGTGTGTGTCTATGGAGTGTGTCTTACCCAGAGAGGAGAGCGATGGATGTGATGGAGGAGGAGCCGTTGATGGACGAACAGTCTGAATCATCTGAGGGCGAAAACGATCAGTTGTTTACAACATAAACCGAGCAAACTGTCAGCAGAGTAAAGACAGCCTGAGTGTGAAGAAGTACTCAGAGTGTGTATTGTAAATCTGAGCGTGTGTGTGTCTGTGTGTGTGCATCTTACCATCATCACTGCAGGCATTTTCCAGCTCGTCAGGCAGCTCCTCCTCAGCTCCATCCACCTGTGTAACACACTCCTGGCTGGAGACAATTAATAAGAGCTTAAATATTCAGAAAAAAAAACAGAGCTGTATCTACTGATTGAGGAGCGGTTGAAGCTGCTGCTCACCCGGACAGGTGAGTCTCTCCAACCTGACACTCCTCCGTCGGCGAGGGTGAGGAAGTGAGAGGAGATGAAGACTCCTGCCTGGTCAGATGTATGGCGGAGATCTGAGTGGTCACCGAGCCCATCAAGGCTCCTGCAGGACAAGAAGCCGTATCTACGACAAGAAGAACATCCAGAAAGTTTGCATTGGTCTATTCATGGTTTCATGACAGCTACTTAGGAACTAAATGCTAAACTGTCATATAGAGGGTGACATCAATCAAGTTTTTTTCTATCTAGATGATTCCAGTATTTCATAGTGTTTCAGAGGAAAACTAAATGAACTGCAAAGTATTTCTCTAAAGGTTAAAGTTCCCCACCACTTAAAAATATGGTTTTCTTCTTGTTCCTACAGTTGAATGTGTTCAGTGTCGCTGTACAGGACGATGTATGTTCAGAGTTTGACACTAGAAGGCTGTTTTCACGTTCATCTGCTGAAAGTGGAAAGTTTCTATGTGCTTATTTAAAATCCAAGTTTAAGGGATGGACCTGATGCTAAAAGCATTATTTGTGACATGACAAACAGTTTGGAAGCTCTGGTCCAATATTCAACTTACCAAAATGTGATGTGACTAATGAATAAAGTGCAGCTTACTTGTCATCTTTCTTTTAGATCTTTTCTTCCTTTACGAAAAGACAAAACTCTGATGATGTTGTTAGTTCATGCTAAAATATTTAAAACAAAATGAATATTTTCATGGAGTTACACTGGGGTGTGCAGGTTTCTTAATCAAGATAACATATTTGTGTATACCTATTAACGTCTGTAGGAGGGAAACAGCTTTCTATCTTTAAAACTGAACATTGGTGATTCTTCTTTAATAAATTATTATTTCTTTAGCCTCTGATAGGTTCAATTTTATCAAAACTTCCTGCACTTGTGAATACTTCTGTAAAACTTGTCTTCATTATGTTTCAAGTTCTTGACTCCCAATCTGCAGATCCACTCTCGTGTCTCAGTCGTGTCACAGCAAATCAATAATCCTGATTACCTGCGATGACGGGCTGCGTCTCCTGAGTGGCACTGACACTGGCACTGAGCAGTCTTCGCGTGGGGCCGTTTGGAGCAGGACGCTGCTTGTTTCGGTCTTCGATCAGCGCTGGAGGACCCCCTCTCACCACCAGCTGCTCGTTTAAAGCAGGTGCTGTCAAGCAGCCGTTGCATTTTGTCGTTTGTTTGGCTGAACGGCTCCTCCTCGTAGTTGCTGTTGTTGCCGTTTCTCTCGTTGTGCTTCTTGTTTCTAAATTTGCGCTGTCGAGGCTGGAGGCATCCTTTCCCAGTGCTGCCCCCTGATGTTCCCAAAGAGTAAGGCACAGAGGAGGCACTAACGGCGGGGAGAAACAGTCTGCAGCTTCAGGCTAAGAGGACAAAACGAGGAAAGGTCACACGTGGAGGAGGAGGCAGCAAGTAAATAAAGCAAAAGATTCTGACTTAAACATGTGTAATTGTGAGATGTTTTGATGCTGCACTTAATAGAAAACTCAGCTCTAACAGTATTGGTATTGAAATAAAAACTTAGTTCACCAGCAAAGGTGTGAAAAACAAACAAAAAATCTTAAAATGTTTCCTTCATATCAGTTTCATGGTGCAAAATAATATTAAGTTAAGTTTACACAAACATTATTAATGCGTATAATGCATTTTATATGAAGTTATAGCTCAGCCTATATTACATTTTGAAGGCTGCTGCTGATACAGAAGGAGTTTATAAAAAGATTATAACCATATATCATCCAGTAGCTGACATACATTAAAATATACATACTTAATATAATCAACCTTGACAATAATCCATTATTCATTTTTAAAGATTTTAAATATTATTATATTAATACCAATACTGATAAATCAGCTCTACATTAAACCCTCAAAGTCTGCCTTTTTAAAGATTAAGATTATTAAAATAAAAAATTTAACGTCAAGAGTTGAAAATCCAGCTTTGTGGAGTGAAGACATCTTTGTTTACCTCTTCTTCCACGTGTGGAAACCTTTCACACTCACCATCGGTTTGTTCGTTTGCAGCAGAGTTGGCTGTCCTTTGACGAACAGCTCTTGCTGACAAACTGACTGAAGGAGCTCGAAGGTCGACAGAGCGTTTCCTGTGGCGGTCGGACGACTGCTCGTGGATAAATCGCTTCCGGGCCGAGAGGTTTGGAGCGACGAACATTTCTGCGTGGCGCCCTGGACTTCCTTCTTGGGGCTGGTGGAGTACTGCTTCAGTATTTCGGGGGGGCTCTGAGTCCCGTCTGGCACAGCGGTGAATTGGCTCTGGGCGTCGGGTTTATTTCCGTTCCCTTTCCCCCCCACAGGAGCCGCAGAGGGGGGCGCCTGCCTCACGGGGGGGGCAGACGGGGCAACATTACAGGAGAGAGGTTTGGCTTGATCATTCCTCCTGGACAGCTCGAGGGGGGGCTGACCAAAAGGCACTTTAGTGGCCGCAACTGCCTTGGCGTGTCAGCGCCGAACGGAGGCTGAACCGGCGGGACTTTCTGAGCAGGAACAAAGCTTCCCCCCACCCCAGGGGGACGACTGGTTGGTGGGCATGGCACCGCCGACGAAGATGTGGTTGTTTCCGAAGGGCAGAGTTGAGAGAGAGAGAGAGAGAGACAGGCAGGATGGGAATTAACAGTCGAGACGATGCCGAGGCCGCTCAGTCGCTCCGTGTCAGCGAGCGCTTCTTCTTCTGCAGGAACGACCTCCGAGATGTCAGCTGCAGATCAACAGAGCTGTAAAACTTCTGTTGGTCACTTTAGATTGACTACGAGTTCTTGATAAATCCCGACCAACCGTCAACATAACTGCCGCCACAGACGCAGCGTCAGCAGAGCCACACTCAAAGCTCAAACCCGAGCCGTAGGTCGGCAGTGGCTTTTTGCGGCGAAGCCTTCAGGTGAGGCTCAGGCGGACAGACAGGCACATGAGGGGGGTTGTTGTTTTGTTTTCCTGAGGCAAAGAAAGTCCGGCTCCAACTAACAGTCAAGTTTGATAAAAGGCCGAGCGACAAGCCTGAAGCCGCCGTTTGTCCTCTCTCCTCTCTGCTCTGAGGATGAAATGAAAGCTTCAGGCGGCTCAAACACTGAACGGTATCCGGTCCGAGGAGGAAGCGGCGTCCTTCGAGTTCTTATATCGTCCTCGGCGGATTCACGGGAGGCAATAAAACAACAGCTCTCACCTGTGAGATGAGAAGAAAACAGCGTCCAAGAGGAGTATTATGTAGAAATGAAGTCACTCAAAGCCATTTTAATAGAGTTACTGAGCATCCTTTAAAAAGTTGTTTAGAAACTTTTCTCTCAAGATGTTACTGTTTGTGGGGGAGACAGATAAAGAGCCAGTATAGCAGCTTGGAACAAAAAAAATACAAATACAATTTAAAAAAACAAAAAGCAAACGAACAATGCTCCTGCTTTAATACTTGTTAACAATAACTTTTAAGATTTTGAGTGTTCATGTTGTGCAGCAAAGTGAAAATTAATGAGGTGGACAAATAAATTTCCTGTGGTTTGAAAGGATTTTGTGCAACTTTTTTACATTCACAACTTCTGTATTTAGAAAAATAAGTGTAAAATAAAACGATTTTCTTTTTTTTTTTTTTAACTGTTTATTGGACTTTTTGAAAATGTATTTAGTTAGTCTGGACATAAGTCTATACATATTATTAAAATTATGAATTATTAATTATTTTTATAAGGGTTGTATTGAAGTATAGCAGATTAAAATGCTGCAGCTGATAACAAAGGAGAAGATTTGATGAATTTACCTGCTGGGCAGAATTTGTCTCCCAGAGATCAATAAAGTTTTATTTTAATCTGTAACATTACATCATCATTTATTTGTTGATTATATTTTACATTATTGATCTGAACATTAAAACAAACTGAAGGTATCAGATAAATGTAACTGAGTAAATTAAAAAGAAGCAAAGGAGGGAAATACTCGAGTATTTCAAAATAGTACTTAGTAATATTATTTAGATTCAAGTGTGTGTGAGTGTGTGTTTGTGTGTATTGATGTGTATTTTCGTGAGTGTGTGTGAGTGTAAGAGTGTAAGAGCTCTGTGTATCTGAGTGAGTGTGTGTGAAAAAAGAGTGTGTGTGTGTGTGTGTGTGAATATAGAAGTGTGTATTCACGTGTGTGTGTGTGACAGAGAAAAAAAAGAGTGTGTGTGAGTGTGTATATGTGTGTATTGATGTGTATTTTCGTGAGTGTAAGAGCTCTGTGTATCTGAGTGTGTGTGTGTGTGTGTGTGTGAAAAAAAGAGTGTGTGTGTATATAGAAGTGTGTATTCACGTGTGTGTGTGTGAGACAGAGAAAAAAAAGAATGTGTGTGTGTGTGTGAAAAGTGTGTGTGTATATGTGTGTGAAAAAGAGGTGTGTGTGTGTGTATATGTGTGTGTGTGTGTATATGTGTGTGTGTGTGTATATGTGTGTGAAAAAGAGTGTGTGTGTGTGTGTGTGTGTGTGTAAAAAAGAGACGTGTGTGTATAAAAGTGTGTATTCACGTGTGTGTGTGTGTAAAGTGTATATGTGTGTATGTGTGTGTGTGTGTGTGTGTGTGTGTGTGTGTAAAAGAGACTGTGCGTGTGTGTGTGTGTAAAGTGTGTATTCAGTGTGTGTGTGTGTGTATTCACGTGTGTGTGTGTAAGTGTGTATAAGTGTGTATTCGTGTGTGTGTGTGTAAAAAGAGACTGTGCGTGTGTGTAAGTGTGTATAAGTCACGTGTGTGTGTGTGTATAAGTGTGTATTCGCTTCCAGGACACGCTGAGGAAAACGTGAGCAATCATCGTGTTGTAATCACGTAAAATAACCCAGTTCTTTGAGGCCGGCCCGCCTTTAATCCGTCAGTATTTCGGATGTAATCTGAAAATAATCCGACAGATTGTTGATGTTTACCTTCCGCTCGTTTCTGCTCAGAGCAGCTCCGTCCTGTTAGCTTAGCAACGAGCCGCACAACTGTCACCGGGTGTTAGAAAACAACCCGCACTCAGTAAGAAAGCACTCAGTTTAGTTTAATCTCTGTAAAATATAATCCGGTGCCTACTTGTTCCTCTGATCCGAGGCTGCTGGCGCGTTGTTGGGTCGGAGAGGAGTCACCGCCGGGACTTTCTGACGCCGCGGCTGAACCGGCCGAGTGAAGCATCGTGGCCGAAGATCGTCTATCGGAGCCGCAGCCAATCAGAGGACAGCCGAAGTATCTACGTCATTTCCGAGTCTGCCTCTGACTTAGAGCGCCGTCCAGTGGTGGATTAAAGAAATACAAGTTAATTTAAATAAATTATTAAATTATCATCTTCTTTAACATGTTTTTTTTTCAGTCAGTTGCTTGGTATGTAGACTTCTCTTAAAAATGTGTTTTATTTTATTAATGTATTTATTTTAACAGCGAAACAATAACATCAGACAGAAATATAAACGCAGATATAATTACTGATCAGGTGAACACATGGAAGGAATTTGTCTCCTATTTTTATCAGGCTCTCTATATATGTTTGTGTTTTATTACAGGGCTATTGCACAAGGATTTTAAAAAATAATAAAAAGATGATCATAATCCTGAATTATTTTCCTGTAAGGTTTTGGTATATCGATTACTTTGCAAAAATATATATATATATTATTTATTTTTGTTTTGTTTAATAGCGATGCAGTAACATCAGACACAAAGATCCTAATCAGAATGAGTTTTTATTGTCAAGCAGGTTTTCACAGTGAGTTTGATTTGGTACGCTGGTGCAGATGAAAGCTGCAAGAAGTAATAAATAAAGTTAAATCAATAAATAAAGATTAGAAACTAAAGACAGAGAAAATATAAAGAACGTGGAATGAATGCCATCTTTAAAATAATTTAATCTCATACATGGTGTTGATATCTGATTTTTTAACCAAAAGTTGAACATGATTGTAGTCAAAGGAAAGGAATAAAGACATATTAATTATTGTAAAGATACGAGGAGCACTTCTCAGAAAACAAGACGATCAAACAAGACTTAGACACAGTTTGATTTTTCATTTCAATGTTGCAGATTCTTTATGAAGTACTTCTGTTTTCCCTCATTCAGATTCTTGACTGTCCATCTCTAAGAAAACTTCCCCTTTAAAGTGCTTTTCTCCTCAAACTGAGGAAACTTCTCATGGCCACTCTATATTTTTACTGTTTGTGATGTTTTTTCCACCCTCAGTTGGTCTTTTTTCTTTCATTTCCTCTCTGCAGGCGGCTTGTTCGTCCCACGTTTCATCAGTAGGGGGCTCACTGGAGGAGCCACCGAGCATCCTCCTTCCTCTCCTCTGTTCTGACTCCTCTCATTTTCTTCTCTTTCTGCTCCTTTCACATCTTCATCTCTTCATATTTGCCTTTCCTCTCATCCTTTTCCTTTCTCTGCCCTTTCTTTTCCTTTTTCTTTTTACTTCCATCCTTGTTTCTTTTTTGGTTTTCTCCTGCTTTTCCTTTTCTCCTTCCTTCCTTCTTTCCTTCCTTGGTCCCTCTCTTTCTCCATTATCTGTTTTCCTTCCCTCTTTTTCTCTTTTAAACCCTTTACCATTTCTTTTACTCTCTCTTTCCTCCCCATCCCTCTATTTTTAACTTCCACTTATCCTCCCAGTTTCATATCATCTCTTTCTCCTTCTCTTCTTCTCTTTCTTACACCCTTTTCACTCCACCTCACATTTCCTCTTTCCTTACCTTCTCTTCCTGCTTCCTCCTTGTTTCTTCTCTTCTCTTGTTCTACTTTCCTCTTTCTCTTCCTTCCCTTCATTTTGTTCTCCTCCTCCTCCTCTTCTATGCATCTTTTCCTCTCCCGTCCCTTTCTCTTTCCTCTTTTTATCACTTGTTTGCTCTCTCCCATCCTTTCTTCTGTCATTTCATGATTTTGTTTCTCTTTTTCTTTCCTCCCTTCCCTTCCCTGGTTGTCCATCTCCTCTCCTCCCTACTTCCTCCACATCTCTTGTTCTTTTACTTTCCATCCCTTTTCTCTCCTTCATCCCTCTTCTTCCTCCTTCCTCTCCTTTTCTTTCCTTTCCCCTCTACTTTTCCATTTCCTCCCTCCTCTCTCTCTCTATCCTTCATTTCATTCCTCCTTACTGGACTCTCCTCTATCTTCATGTCCTCCCTTCGCTCCCTCTGGCATGCCAGAGCTTGCAGACAAGAGTAAAAGTGTGTGTGTGTGTGTGTGTGTGTGTGAAACAGAGAGAGAGAGAGAGAGAGAGAGAGAGAGATAAAGAGGAGAGTGAGCAGACTGAAGCTGAGCAGTGAGCCGGTTGAGCAGCAGGAGAGCTGTGGACGATCTCGAGTGTCACTGAGAGCAAAAAAACAAAAAGAGTCTGCAGGACAAACTGGTTGGAGCAGAAGAAGAAACGAAAGGATCTGATCTGTCCTCCGAGAGCTGAGCCTTCATCAGGACGACGTTTTCTCACTCCAGGATGATCTATCACCTCCCAAAAGCAGCACAGAGCCTGAAGCCACTCGGCTCGGCTGAATAAATCATTCCCTCGAAAGAGGAATAAAGAGGAAGAAGAGGAGGAGGAGGAGGGGGAGGAAAAGTCAGTCTGTCTACAAAAGAAGAGAACGGCCAAAAAAAGTCTAAATTGGCGCCTTTGGGGACTTTTGGATATATTGTCCTGGCTGAGATCCAGAAGAAAAAAGGAATAATAAAGAAAAAGTGACACGACACGAGAAGGAAAAGGCTTCATTGTCAGAACAACCAGAGGAGGATGTTGGTGTCTGTCGCATCCACTCAGAGGCAAAGAAAGGAAGAAAAACAAGGAGATGTAAAGATGAAAGCAAACACTGAGTAAGAGAAGAAAAACAGAAACCACAGGTGTCTGGTTCTGCTGTTTTCTCTCCCAAATCCGGGAAGAAAAGTAGGAACTGAAGCAGAAAACTAAGAGTCAGAATAGGAGGAGGTTTTTCTGTCACTGTTCATGATCAGAGATGTTGTAGACCAACATTTGTGTGAACTTCACTTTGTCAAGTCTGAGTAAAGAAGGAAGGAAAAGAAAGAACTAAAGGACCATCAGCTTCTCGACTGAGAGATTCAAGGAAAAAGAGTCTGAATAAATGTTGACTTTTTAAGTTTTTGAAATATTGATCACATATTCGTAAAGGGAGGGACGAACACAACTTAAAGAGTGTGAATAAGCAGTTTGCTGAAGAGAAGCAGAAGAAGTTCAAGGATCAACTATAAAAGTCAAAGGAAGCTACAGAACTCAGAGAAGTGAAGGAATTAAAAAGGGAGACAAAGAGGACAAGTGGATACAGAGAAGAAAAAGGAATAATCGAGGGGAAAAAGGTAAAAAGGGAGAAAAGGATGAACCAACAGGAAAAGCAGGAATAAAGAGCAAAACAAGGAAAAATCTGAAAAAATATAAAACAATCCAGAAAAGGAAGTTCAAAAGTTTAAATTCCAGAAGCACCGAGGTGTGATGATGAGGCTGCCGGTGCTTCTCGCAGCTCCCCTCTCCATCCTCGTCCTCCAGGTCGCCGTGGCGGCCCAGCCGGGCGGCGTGGCCCCGGGCCGGCTGGAGCGCTGGGTCCGATCCGGCCTGCAGTCGCTGGAGTGGGACCAGCTGGACCGCTGCCTCCGCATGTCCTCCCTCTCCGAGGCCGAGTGTCGGCGGCTCGCCCACCTGCCGCTGTCCGCCGTGGCCGTTTACGTATCAGAGCCACGCACTGCTGCAGGTACGGAGGTCAAAGGTCAAACATCAGTTTTGTTTGTTTGTTTAGTTTTGTTTGTTGCAGTTGATGTGGCAAAATATGACGACATCCACTGAGAAAATACAACCAGTTCATGTTCATGCACAGTTTGTGATGTGTTTAAATGTCCATGATGAGGGGAAATACAATGAAATCAATATTCTAATAATAAAGGAATAAAGAAGAGGAAAACTGACTTATTGCCTTACAAAATAAGAGTCTGTTTTAGTGATCTAACTGATTAATGGGTGCAAAAGTGTCTCCACTGCTCAAAAAAGAAAAACTGAAAGAGTCTGAATTTGAAGTTTGCAGCTATCACTGTATGGCAAATTGAATGTCTTTTGTTTTGATCACAAGTTTAGGTAAAGCTTTTTCTCAATGAAGACATTTTGACATGTCACAGTAAAAAAAAAAACATGAATAAAAATTAACGATGGCTGAATTCCATTTAGCTGCTTCAGTTTCGTGGTCCTGGTGTTGTCGCCTCTCTTGAATGGAACAGAGCCTTCGTTAATGTCGTTATTACACCTGTCGTTTTCCTGTGACAAATGAAAATGTCTCCTGTTCAAAAGATTTAAATACATGAATAGATAGGAACTGTTTTTCTTTTATATTTTCTATTTCTATTATATCATCAACATATAAATGTAGTCAGAGTTCAAGTAAAGGTAGATTTTACCCCTGAAGGTCTCAGTATAATATTACTCTAATGTGTAGCCTGCCTGTTGGGTTTTTATGGTAATTTAACAGCTGTATCATCACTAGTGTAGACGCACAGACATTTCTATCTCTTTCAGGTACTTTTAAAGTGCTCTGAGATATTCCTTCATCACATTCCTTTAAAATGACCATAATAACTGCAGTAACCTGAGGCTGCACATCTTTTAATCTTATATTTCTTTTAAATGGACCATCAGCCTTGTACAGTTCATTTCCTCAGTAACGGTCTGTTCTTCCTCCAGGTAACAAAGTTCTGGCCATCCTGCCGGACTCCTCAGGTGGGACAGTGAGCTCCAAACCGAGGGGAGGTTTCGGCGTCGGCCAGGTGCTGAACGGAGGTGAAGGTCCCCACAGGCACCAGCAGCCGTTCCCCGGCTCCACGGCCCACGATGCTGTGCTGGTGCTGGATCCGAGCCCCGGGGAGAACTTCGGACACCCAGTGGTCCTCTTCTACGTGGATGTGAACGTGACCAAGAAGAGATGCTCCCACCTGGACGGCATCTACCTGGGTGAGTCAGCAGACACTGACAGCTCTGTATGTGCAGATACTGTCAGGTCATTGTTTAAAGGACTTGGGTTAATCATTACAAGCAGCTGTTTTTGGCTCTGAAATGCTCAACAACTCATTTTTTGGAGACATTTATTTTTCAATTTGGGCTAAATTAATCTACACAGTATATTATGGAAATGCCTGTTAGCTAATCATAATTGAAAATAAAGGGACATTAATTGAAGATAAATTAAGAAACATTACGTCTTTAACAGCATCATATTGTGGATTCACTTGTTTTCTAGTGTTAACTCTCATATTAAAGACCAGTCTGTCAATTTAGGGTGATGGTGGCTTTAAACTTGTAACATTAGTATTAGCAAATGTTGTAATAATGACTTTGTAGAGGTAACAGTATTAGTAATATTGTAAAAGTAGTGGAGATAATAACAAAAGACAGCAGCAAGTAGTAGTAATGACTTTCATTACTACCGGGGTGCTGCAGGGGCCTGTTCTTGGCCCATTACAATTAATATCATAATTATTATTGTTTCTAATTAGACTTTTGATGTGCATTTTTGCGTGTTAAGTGTGCATGCATTTTTAGTGGCTGTGTGTCTTTGTTTCTGGTGTGTGTGTGTGTGTTTAAAGTTCAGGATTTAACTGAAGCAGAAGAGAAAGTAAAAGTTGACTGTGCGTGGTCTCACCCTCTGAAAGCTCCATTTATAGCTCATTGTCTGATGTAGGACACTTTCCTGCTCAGAGGGGGGTCCGATCCAGCTGCCTCCTCGGCACTTTTTGCCCCACAGCAATATCTATCACGTCTGTGTGTGTGTGTGTGTGTGTGTGTGTGTTGTGTGTGTCTTCTTGCATTTCTATCTTTGTGATAACCAACTTTAGTTTTAGACTCAGAGTGACGACATCTGCAGGCCGGAGATATTTTGGTTCATCGTTACTTCTTTATGGAGTGTTTTATGGTTTGCTGTCTTACGTTTAAAGGTTTAGATTAAAGGATCATTTCAGTTTATTTACATAGTGGTTAAATAAAGAAAGAACAGCTAATTATAACATATAATAAAACAAAGTTAAGGAAAGGCATGCAGGTCTGAAAGCTTCTTTAAAATCATGTCCTCATCTTGTCATCTTAATTTTTTTCGTAGAGTGAAAGAAGCGTTTCCAAAGTGCTTTATTTGTGCAGAAATGGTCCGAAGGGATAGAAAGTGAAAGTATTCAGAGACGCAGCTCCTGTAAGAGAATCGTGTTTGAAAGTGCGAGCTGTTGACCTCCCACTGTGAGCGAGGTTAGGGCCAGATGTGGAGGTGAATTCGGTCCGTGTTACACGAACACACACCCGTCAATTATTCATATATGGCAACACACACACAGCACCAAGCCCCCTGCTGGGTCCTGTAGATGGATTTGGACCAGAGCCTTTTAGAGCAAAACTTTGTTCAGACCTCACTTAACCTGGAGAGACGTAAACGAGAAGCTCAGAGAGTGAAAGTAAATTGGAGGAACCATAAATAGTAATGGTGAAGCTACATTTTATTCATTTGGAGAATATTACAAGGATCCCAACCTCCCTTTCCAATAACTTTTTATTCATTATGTTTTCTACACATTTTCTCACATGTTTTTAAGCCATCGTGGTCAGATTAACCTGGAAAGATGCTTTAGGTGATCATGCAGAGACGGCCTGAAGGAAGGAGGGTCTCTAACAACATCTTTCTCTCTCGGTCTTCAGGTGAGGAGTGTCTGACTCTGGCTTTGAAAGGTCGCTGTCAGAACCAACTGAAACGTCGGCAAGCTGGGCCAGAGAGGCTCATGGGTAACGGACACGGCCGGCTGCGAAGTGGCACCATTACCACGGGCGGGGGCGGCCGCCTGGGAGAGCGAGCCATCGGAGGCCTCTGTGAAGTCCACTTCCTGCCACTGGTGGTCGGAGTCGGAGACAGCAACCGGACACAGAGACTCAGATGTGTCGGTGGGTCTTGAATCGTTCTTTCTTCAGGCCTCAGAAGACCTGAAGCTCATTTGAACTAACAAACTTTTTTTTTTTTGTTTTACTCTTTATCATCCAACCAGGTAAAAAAAACTATCAAAAATCAAAGAGTACAGCTTTAAGCGCTAATCCTGATCCTAATTCTGGTCAAATCAACATATTTGGCATCACCAAAGATGTCACTGTTCATAATGAGTGGGACATAAATGTACCAGATTTGATCATTCATGCAGTTACTGGAAATGTTTTTCTCACAACCAGAAAAGTCAACCTGCTGGTGGTGCTTTGGAAAAAGTCAGGAAATCATAAAGTTCAGTTTCAGATGTGAAAAAAAAACATATTAATGATATCAATTAGTCTTAATAAAATATGCGCAGCGTGGATTGTATCATGACAATAAAGAAACAACCTGGACTTTGGACCTTGAAAATTAAAGACGTTAAACTCCACCTGAGTGTTTTTTTATAGCTTTGAGTGGCATCCCGCTGCACTTTTCCCGGTAGGAGGCTCACTGAGAGAAACGCAGAGTTATTCTCATGTTATGCCAAGACCACCCACACCTGCAGCCTCCTGCCAGCAACCTGGGCCTCGTGAGAAAAACTGCAGGAAAACGATCATCGTGCTGTTATGGCAAACATTGACAATCCTCAGGAAGAAACCGCAAACCACCTCTGGCGTTTCTTCAAATATGTGGAGATTAAGTATTCCTTAATTGCTGATTGTGCCCAATTGAGCCCGCTGTCAGCTGAGCACACAGGCATACCAGGTTTGATTGGACCTGATGAATGTTTCAGCACTGAGGCTCTGTTTTATTTACAAGATGTTTTCAAGACGAGCACCTGTGCGTTTTATGTGATGCTTTTTTGTTTCTGACACGCTCTCGCCTCCAACAGACCACGCAGAGTTCGCGAGGTGCCCCCAGCCGCTGCAGATGGGCTCCCCGAGTCCGCCCGTCTCCAGCTGTGAGCTCAATAAAAACACCAGACGCTGCCACCAGCAGCCGCTCGCCACTCACCTCTCCTGCCGCCTCTACCAGACCTGCGACCACGCTGTGCTCATCTCAGGTAGGACAGTTTGTTCGTATTTTATCACAAAATGTCACCAAATGATGAACCCAGATATACATAAAAAGGTCTGTGACATCACCTGGACATTATCAAAGGATGTCTGGAGTTTAAATTTATTGCTTACTGACAATGGATGACAACTGATAATCAACACATACCTTTATCTATGTGAGCCTTAATGTCCTCTTAATGGAAGATCATATGTTCTTTACTAGCCACCAACATGAGAAAGGCAGTTAATGTTTTAGTCAATCCCACACATCTCTGTATAAATCTCTATTCTTGTGAAAGCACACAGCTGAAAATAGTTCCCCACAAATACATTATTCACTCCTGTTCCAGTAACATTTGCTAAAGTCCAGTGCCCCGCTGTTTTAGGGAGCTACAGTACATCTTCAGTAGGACAGAATGAGCTTATAGACGAGTGGGGAAGTTTTAAAAGCATCGATGGAAAATCCTCTTTTCCTTGGTTGTTTTGTTATGTTGACTCCTGCATGTCTTAACACCATCTTCACATCACTACAAGCAAATCTCAGTAAAGGTATTCAACTCACCATGACTCAGAGTACATCGCCTGACTAATCTTAACATGTGACAAAAGGTCGAGCTCAGAGCTGGATGGATGTGGAGAACAGATCCCTGTGGCTCCTTTTCTTAAAGAAAGATGCTTCATCGTGGCTCATCAATATCTGACTGAAACTGTATTCGTGAAACCCTCTGAAATTGTGTGTGTGTGCATCAGGTGGTTGGCAGCAGCAGATGACTTTCCAGCGTCACGTTGAAAACCTGCAGAAGTTTTACAGGATGCTGCAGAACAACGGCTTCCATAAGGATCACATCAAGACCTTCTTCGCCAGCAGCGGACAGCTTCCTGGTAGGACAGCGTTACTCTATGAACTCTTTCTTTTTTCTGTCTCATCACAAATCTTGTTGTTTTCTCAGTCAAACTTGGCAAATTATGTGAGCCTCATTTATACTTCTTCTGTTACTTCACTGCTATGGGATCTCAGGTAGAACAAAAAAAGGACGAGAGCATATATTTCAAATTATATTAGAAAAAAAAGAGCTTTCTTAGTTAAAATGCTGTCTTTATTTTTGAAAACAAACATTTTAAAATCTTCAAAATATCTGAAAAAGTTTCTCTTATGCTCTGACAGCTTAATCAGGATCTTTAAATCACACAGTGGCCTGACTCATGATTCACACCATGTGGCTGTAATGTGGATTAATCCTGTATAAACCCAGAGCAGGTGCTGAAGAAAGTAAATAATACTGCATGTATTATTATTAATAATAACAGTTTTGTTTCTCCTTTGTTTGTAAAGATCAAGTTTAGACAAAACAGCTCAGAATTTGAATATAAGATTTCTTTCGCAGTGGATAAAGAAAAGTCGGGCTGTGTGTTTCTTCTCTTAACGTGCAAAGTAAAACGGCAAAACTCCACCAGCCTTTTTAATCCCTACAACATTTCTAACTCCTTTAATCTGTCTCCTCTCCCCACAGATGATGTAGAGGGTGTGTACTCGGCCACAGAGAAAGCGGTGATTCGTAACCACGTGTCGTACGTCTGCAGGAAGCAGCACTGTGCCGACACGCTGGTCCTTTACCTGAACTCGCCAACACGTAACGACGGCACCATGCTGCTGTGGGACGCCAACCTCAACGGCATCGTAAGACACACTCACACACACACAGATCAGGCACTGAGAATGAATGAATTTCAGCAAAAGTGGGTGAATAAAAGGAAGAGACGAAACATACACACACACATTTCAAACAGACACACAATGGAAAATGATTTATTGGACACACATGGGAGCTATTAACAGCCTGATAAGATAATTCCTCAGACCACACACACACACTCACACACAGGACCACCCAGTCAACGGTATATCTGTCGTCTCATTTACGTTTCTAAATTTGAGGATATGAGCTCATTAGATTGAAGACAATTATCACAGAGGAATGTTTAAAGGCAGATCAACCGGTCAGGCTGCGGGTCTGTAAACACATCACACAAACAGGATTTAGATTGGGATTATTCAGTTAAAAGCAAAAAACACGTGGTGGTGATGCTGATGTTAGAAAATTGTTTAGTAAATCCAGAACAAGTGTTTTTCAGTGTACATGGTGAATGTACACCAGGGCTGAATTGTTTTAGGGTTAAAAATCTGATTTCATTTAGATGTAAGTGCCACCGGTTGATTTATACTTTAGTGGTCCTTTTTCTCTAAATGGGCCAGTGGCTTCTTGACTCCCACTGATTATTATTAAGATCTGAATGATATGCTATGAGCAAGATATCATAGCCAGATGTGCTCGATACCTGAGCTATCACAGCAAACAAATGCAAAATCAGTTACAGGAATGAGTGATGACAGAGAAGGGAAATGTAAATGTTCATCCCTCTCTGCATGTCTTCACTATCCTTCTGAAACTTGTGTCTCTTTGACGCTGCGTCTCTTCCTGCCTCTGTGTTTCCAGGCGGATCTGAAGGAGCGATACTCCGTCAACGAGCTGCTGGCCGACCTGGCCGGCTGCAGGGCGACCCGAGTCCTGCTGTTCGTGGACCAGAGCTACAGCGGCGTCCTGTCCAAGAGGCTGCGAGGCTCCCAGAAGCACCTCAACGTGGTCCTGATCCAGAGCCAGAGCAGGCAGACCCACAGCCACCAGAGGCTGAACGCGGCTTGGGAGGACAGCAGCTGGTCCCACATCAGCCCGGCGACCTGCCTGCTGGACCACCTGGGAAAGGTGATTTATCACAAGTGAGACTTTTCTTTTTTGCTCCTCTGAATGATCTAATCTCCTCCTTCATCAATGGTGTTATCAGGGCGCTGGGATGTCTCGCCTGCTGGAGCCGTGGGCCGGCCTTTTGAACGTGACGTTGGCGGGCGCCCCCTGCAACGCCACGCCGCCTCTGACGGACAGCGAGATGCGACGAGAGTACCAGGGCTGCCAGAACCTGCCAACCGCACTGTGGCACCAGAAACACAGGAGGACCAACTGAGAGACAGAGAGAGAGAGAGAGAGACACTGAGACTGACTGGGAGAGAGAGAGAGAGAGAGAGAGAGAATGAGTGGGACACAATTTAATTATGGACACACACACAGACCATACACAAGCGTTTGCATTACACACACACATATCTGCCGGCGTGTTAACTTAGGACTTTAGTTTCAGTGTGCTTGGTGAACACTGGTTTGTGTGTGTGTGTGTGTGTGTTCTCTGTCCTGACTCAGACAGTAACCATGACGATGACAACTCATCCCAACGGGAGTGTCCTGAACACCATGTGAACCGTGTGTGTGTGTGAGATTGTGTGTGTGTTTGTGTGAGTTCAGCAAGAGGACAACCGCCCTCGGAGACCAGTGCAAACTTACACTTGGGTCCAGTGTGTGTGTGTGCGTGTGTGTGTGTGTGTACGCTGCATCTCCTGGGCTCTTGAACATTTCAGAGCCAATCATCTATCTCTATTTTTATCTTTACGACAGTTTCTTCTTCATCCTTTTCTTTCTTCTCTTCCTTCCCTCGTCTGTTCTTTCTGTCCTTTGCTTCACCTTTGCTACCTCCTCTCTGTTGTCCTCTTTCTTTC
This sequence comes from Scortum barcoo, assembly GCA_023238725.1. Lineage (NCBI taxonomy): Eukaryota > Metazoa > Chordata > Actinopteri > Centrarchiformes > Terapontidae > Scortum > Scortum barcoo. Next base: position 4,343,912 of record CM041550.1, read on the forward strand.
CTTCTTTTCTTTCTCTGCGTACTTTCCATTCTTAAATTTCTTCTTGTGTTTCTTCTGTTGGCATTAAATCGTGTTACCATCTCTTCTTCTTTCCTTTTCTTCTTCTCTGCCTTTTTTGCTGTCAGCTACTATTTTTCCTTGTCCTGACAGTGTTCGAAAAGTAATTATATATATATATATATATATATATATATATATATATATATATATATATATGATGTGTATACACATTATTACATTATATATATACAGAAATGACGAAATCCTAAAACATAAGGTGAGTTTCCATCGACGTGTTACATGCATTTAGAAAGAAAACCTGAACTAAAACACCCTCAATTTGAAAGAAATGGTACTTCTGAAATCTGAAGTCACGTCCACTTGCAAGCTTTTACCTGTATTTTACAGTTAAAAGCACCTGAATGTATTTATTTTCTGTCAATCTGGTGTTTCCAAGGTCAAATATAAATAGTCACACTTCAGTACTGACAATATTTTTGCTTTTCTGAAATCAGTCTGTGGCAAGCAGAAGTATGTTTTCTATAAAAGAAATTCTGAACAAGCAACCAAATGCTGCCAATTTTCTGGAGAGGATGGTTGCCATTAAACTATAAAAAATAAGATTTCATTTTGCAAAAGAAAAACAACCTGAGTGATGAGACAACCATTCCAGGTTTTTAGACAAATCCCCAGTTTATCTCATCATCATCTAAACCACGTCTTTGGATCCAAACATTGAAAACCCTGTAGTCTCTATTCTAAGAGCTGGAGTATGATGACCAGCAGGAATGAAGACAAAACCCACAAAAGAAAAACTAAATCCAGGTTGTAAAAAGCATTGAATCTGACATTTAAGCAGAGCGATATCTGAGGTCGGGAAACTTCATTTTAAGACTAAGAGATGGAGAACATTTTTCGCTTCTTAAGCCGAGAAAGGGAGAGAAAAGAGAGACGCTGAGACAGAAACGAGGGACAGAAACTGGTTGGCAGTGATCATGATTAAGAGATGAAGCACTGAGACTGCCCTCACTGCTACACAGACTGTCTATGGCATTTTAATAAGGGCACAACTTGCAAGTGTGTGCGCGTGTGTGTGTGTGTGCTCGATCACATGGACAGAGGCATCACATGACACATGCACACGTTCTTATTATTAACCCACCCCGACACTAACAACCTCTGTGTTGTCCTCTTCTTGTGGTGGTATGTTTTTTTGTCTGTACATTACCTCCTGTCCTTTCTCCAGCCCAGTAACCGAATAAACCACAGCCCAGTGTGTCTGATGTTGTACTGATCTGTTTTATATTAGAGGAGAAGATGGTCGATCAAAAGGACAACTTTATTAATGTGTGGGAGTTTTGTTGTTTTTTTTTTTGGGACAAGAGCTGCTTCCAACCAGTTGACAGTGTTCATATTCACAGTTTGTGTCATGATCTGTACAGAGTATGAGATGTAATTTAGCAGAAATGTTTCTAGTTGCATGCAGGAAATCACAAAATCTAGTCAATAAAGTACTTTTAGAAACCAGTGAAGCGCGTGAGATTTGTTTTTGTGGCCTAAATCATGCATCCATCCAATAATGCATCCCGTCTATTAACCACTAAACCATTTTCTGCATGGACAGTGTTTGGTGATTGGGTTTAAAATGTTGGAGAATACATGCAGCTTTCCCATGTGAGTCATCAGTACCAGCAACAAGTCGTCAGTTCAGCTCAAAACCGCTGCTCAGGCTGCTAATGGCTAAACAAAGGTTTTTGCAGCTGTTCGTCATAAAACGACAGAAAATCCTGATTTCTCAGAAACAAAGCTGACATGTTTATACTCTGCAGGCATGACATTATTCAGACTCCCACTGCTCCTTTTTCTACTTTAAGGAACAATCGCCGAAGGAAAACTGCGACTGTAACAGGGAAAATGGTCTTCAATCTTTCACTTCAAGAGGATATCGTAATCCTCGATATAAAAACACTGAAATGAATTAAACAAAAAAGCTACTCTTTTATCTGTAGTTCTCCTCCAGTGTAACTACATGACCTTGAACATATCAGCACTTACAAAACTTCTTGTCACTTGTGCTCTGTTCTTGCAAATATCACATAATTATGATATCAGGCTTGTATCAGAGCTGCTCAGTGTGTCAAAAGATCTTCAGTCACAACGAGACACTCACTCTTCTCTGACACTCACTCTGACTCAAAACATCTCTTTAAAGTGAACTGACAGACCTCATCTTTATTGCCTGTTTCTTATTTGTAACAGATGTACTTATGAAAAAAAAGTGTTGTAGATAAATCTTATATTTCCTCTGCAACCTGTGCAACCTCTGTCTTTTCATATGAAATATTAGTTCACAAATAGCTGACACAAACAAAGACAAATAATTAATCAAACAGTGGACTGAAATGCTTTATTCTCTTTCAGTATTTCAAGGTTGATCAAGTGATTTAATAGTATAATATAATATACCGGCACTATGCATCTGACTGCTGTGTTGTGTTTACACAACATTTATTGGAGTTTTTTTAATACTATTAAAATATAAAATATTGTTTACAGTGAAAAGGTCTTGTTGCAGAGCTGTGCACCTTCAAAGATGAAGACTGTTGTTGAGAATTGTTCTGAAATTTTATCTCAACATAAAACTGATATAAAATTGCTTGTCACATGTCTGACAGGTGTACAGAACACATGAAATATCATTTTACATTAAAACACATGATATGTTTGCTGTTTCAAAGGATTTTATTGCTAACGAGACACAGGTCTCCCTAAAACACACTCTCTATCTGTCTTCCTCCTTCTGGCCCTCAGGCTGCTGATATAGTTTTACTCCAAACAGTCACATTTGACTCCAGGACGCCCATCCAGGATGTTTTGACCAAAACAGTCTCTGTAACATAATCGCCACAGCTTTTAATGACTCAAGTGAAACATCTGACCGCTTCTGAGCTCTCCTGCTTAAGATGAACTTTCACCTTGACATTTAGTCGGTTTTTCCCACACTGTATCTTCAGTTTTAGGCGCTTTTCCTACAACATCCACATGCAACAGCTTGTCCTCAGCAGAATATGTTAACAGGACAAATGTGATGCTTCATGAAACTCCCTCACCTCATGTTCTGCAGGAATTTCTACACATGTGAGAGCAATTTGTTCATTGTCACGCCTGTTTGACACGTGTCCCCCTGCGCCACCAACAGGAAAGGACATTAATGGCAGCTCAGAGATCGACACGATGATGCTCCCATCAAAAGTCAAGGAGCTGCTACGACTTTAAAACTAACATCACCTGAAGGGCATGACTGTTTTACCTGCAGGTGCTTCATGATAACTACACGGTTGAACATTACCTGCAAAACTCCAACAATAACCACTTGGTTTAGAAAAGATGGTGAACCTGGTGCTTTGAGAGGTGCGTCAGTGAAGTAGTGATGGCTACAAAAAGTTATTGTTGACTGAACAGCTCAGAGGGTTAATTTCATTTTCCAACCAACTGCCACGTTTCAGCTTCTCCAGATTTTATTTTAGCCATAAGAGCAGATACATGAGATTATAATACATCAGATATGACAAAAAAAATTATGTGGTCAGTATTGAAAAAAGTGTCCATATACAGTTCAGTGTCAAGTGTCCTGAGTCTGATTGTTGATCTCTGCTTCTGTTTGTGTGTCGTGAATTTTCTGCTGTTTCATCCACATGGCTGCGTACAGACCTCCCTGGACCAGCAGCTCCTCGTGTCTGGACAGGACGGGAACATGAGATGAGAGAACAAAGAGATATCTTTAAAAAAATGTCAGTAAATCCTCTGCGCCTGTCTGATTCTGCTTTAATGATGCACACATTTAAAATACAGATAAAAACGCTTGAGAGGAGACTTAGAAAAGTCACTCGGGAGAGCTCAAACCTCCACCACTACTGACCTGTCATCCAACCGAGCATCCTTTAAGTTTTGTGTTCATCATTTGTCTTCCAGATTAAATTTAAGAAAATAAAACGGCATGTGACAGCTTAAAAAAACAACTTGGATATCCAAAATGTCAAATGTCAGACCTTCACTTCTAACTCTTGAATGCAAATCCAAACAAGAGGAAAAGGGAAGAAAAGAGTTCAACCTTGTCTCCTAAAAAACAAATAAATTCAAGTCAAATTCTTTTTTTAATTAATAAGCAAATGTTGATATTGTACATGCCTGCAAATTATTAATTGCCAACACAAAATGTTCATACGGCATCAAACAAATCTGGGAAACATTCACCGTCATCACAGGGTGGGTCACTCGTAATGTCTTGTGACACCAGAGCTGCTTTAAAAATAAAGTTGAGCTGTCTAAAATCCTCCTGCAGACTTTAGCTAACTTTACTATGAATTAGTAAAACCACAAGTGGGTCACTGTCTGGACTGCCAGACAGAAAGAGAGCAGAGAGAGAGAGAGAGAGAGAGGAAGACAGTGAAGGTCAGAAACAGAGAAAACACAGAGAGAACAGGTTGGCGGTAAAGAGTGAGATTAAGAGCAAAGGAGGAGGAATAAAGAGAAACGTGCAGAGAGAGTGAAAGAGGAGGACGAGTGGTCAGTCTGAAAAAAGAAAATGAAGTGGAAAAAGAAGGAGAAGAGAAAAATGAAGCTTTTCTTATCTTAAAGGAGAACTCCACAGATTAAACATTTCACTCCTGTAACATCACATCAGATCGACAGTTGAAAAAATCGTTGCAGAAAGAGGGATATGATTTTTTTATTCCACACATTCTTCTTCCTTGTCAAAACCTGCCACCTACATTACCCACAATGCAACTCGAACACCGACAGTTTGGCTGCATATTCAGGTGTGTTAAAGTTGCAAAAATAGTTAATTCTGAGCTGAGCCAGCTGCTTCCTCCTCCACCCTCTTTCAAAAAACATCGGCCATCACAAAACCCAGAAAACAAGCGCGACATACAGCCACTGTGAACATGGAGAAACTTTTCACAAGAAATAAGTCACTCTTTCTACCACACTAAGCTGCACTTTCTCTCACACAAAACATAACTTTGCAATTATAAAATATTATCTTTGATTTTACAGTTTGTCTGGATAACAGGTAGTATCCAAGAGCCACAATTAAATCTCAGTTTTGAGCTCATTCAGTTGTCAGACATGCAAAAATATATAAAATAGAGCAACTAAATCAGAAGTGTGTTTCTGTTAAAACACATCTGTGACTCTGAAGAACTTTACAAAAAGCCTGAAAAAAGGACGCATACATGTAAACAGTGTTTTCAGAATTAGCCGGCTTAGCGTGGACGTGGTGCCTGTGAAGAATGTGAAGGACAGCCCGAGGCCTCTTCCTGTTTCCGTTTCACGCTACGCTCCCACACTTTGTGGCAAACATAATGTGTGTATTCTGACACCGGAGGTTGAATGGGCCTCTGTTGTGTTTACATCACAGTGTCGATCAAAAGATGAATGCTTTTTTGTTTTTTGGGTTGGTTGGTGTTCCCCCGTTCACGCCTGCAGGGGCAACAAACAAAACCCATCCAACCCCACCAAGTCATCTTTCAGGTGTTTTCTTATTGATACCACAGCTTTATTTCAGACATCACACTGAGCTGGATGATATATGTCTGTCTATTTCAACATCAGAAAGTGTGAGATTCATCACCTCCTTAACCTGTGTGTGTGTGTGTGTGTGTGTGTGTGTGTGAGATTCAGTGAGTGACAAAGGAGGTCTTCATACCCAGCTCCTATATCAAAGAACTGTATGCATCAGCAGTTAAATGGCAGCTCCACTGTGTGTGTGTGTGTGTGTGTGTGTGTGTGTTTTGATGTGTGTCTGTTAGTCTCTGGGGCTGAGATACCAGAAAGATACCAGAGGGTTTAAGAAGGTCACACACAAAAACACACTCAGAGGTTTTGATCTACAGATAACCAATTTGCAGCCACTTAGGACACACACAGTCGTTCAGGTGTGTCTCACACACACACACACACACATCAGTAGCCTTACCTTCCTCTCTCTGCTATCTGTCCATTGTGAACCACCAGGATCTGGTTTGCTCCGACGACGGTGGACAACCTGCAACATCATAAAACGTTATTCCTCTTTAATTTCCTCTCCTGATTGCCGGCTGCTTTGTACTGTTATCAATCAGGCATGAAAGCCAAAGATTTTATTGGCTTTAATCTTTTTATTTTGGCCCGGTCAGTTACTGGTGTCCAAGAGTTTGCTTTTTACTTTATCTTGTTTCCAAGAAAATTCAGCAGAGGAAATATCTTCTACATCCATCTTTATTAAAGCAATGTGGAGGACGTGGTGATTGCTCGAAAGTTTGCTTAAATTTGGTGAGGACGCGGCGATAAGGTGATTTATTTGATACTTGAAAGGCAGATTTTAGTTTCAGTGTATCAATAAACCTGAGAGATATCAAACATACTGTGCACATACAAATGCATGAATGTTGCGTATGAAACTGTGTCACCTGAAACTGTTAATGTGACGCGTGCATGAGCTGTAGTTTGGTCGTTCATACTTCTCATAACAGTTTGGAAACCTTTTGTCTCCACAAAAGCAGAGAAACAGACTTTGAGTGTCTCATTAGTCTTTTGCAGCAGCACAGAAATGACATGAACGCCAATCACTAAAAGGGTAACGTGTTGTATATTTGAAGCATCAGCATCATCGTTTTTACTAAAAGCACTTTATTTGGATTTAAATCTGAAAGTGAGCCCACTTGAATTGTTGGAGGTAATCCCTCAATTCAAGATTTATTGTGTGTTTATTATATCATTATATGTTTATTATCTGTATGAACGTGACGTGTTTTGGACTTATAATGTTCTTATTAGCAATAAAAATAATGACCAGAGCTACAAACACAGGAAACTATTTGAAATAAACCAAAAATGCTCAAAGTGTTCAGGAGGCAGCAGATCAAAGATTTCTGATCAATCGTCTTCACAGCGCGTCGGAACAACAAAGAGAGGAAGGCAGATAGTTATAGAGATACGAGAGCTGCCAGAGGTCGAGAAAAAGGGGGGAAAAGACGAGGAAATAATAAAAGAGGGAGACGCATACTGTAGAAAGAGAGCGGGAGAAAGTCATAATGTGCAATTAGATGTTTAATATGTTCAGCTGCCTTATAAAAGTAAAATATTTCATTCATTCCTCGGTAATGACTAACAGAAACATGCAGACACACTGCAGTTCTGTCATTTCTGTCACACACGTGCAGCAAACCGATACACAAACACACACACAGCCAAGTGCGTCGCTCTCGGTTGGAGAACTCTGTGTGAACTTTTCTGTAAATGATTAAAGTTAATATTTATGACCAGTCTCTGATGAGAGTCTGATTAAAGCCACACTCAGTGATCTAAATGAGTGCTCAGCTCGGGACTCTCTGATGTGAACCGGTGGGGAATCAGGAGGTCGTTTTCTTAGGTGTTGAGCTTTTCCCTTAATAAATGAACTTTTTTTTTAAGATAAATGTAAGGATCTGATGCAGTTTTTGAAAACTGGAAACTGGAAATGATGCTGATGATGTGCACGGTGCCGCGTGCAGGACAAAAACACAGCTGTGCAAAGTTTCGAGGGATGCCTCTCCAAACTGCTGAGTGTCACTTTAAGCTTCAGCAGAGCTACCACTCTGCTTTAATGTCATCAAGGCTATCTTTGGACGTCCACCTTCAATATTTGATAGAAAACCTCGGTCAAAGGTAGAAATATCTCTCCCCAGAGACTGCAGACGTCAAAGGTTTTTTTTTTCTTTTTTTTTTTCCATCCACACATTCAGGCTTTACAGCGAGAAGAAAACATGTGTGTGTGTTTACAAGCACATGTATGATCAGAGCGTACAGTTCATGTCCTGTTTTGGAGGTTAGGTTGAGGATAAACTCTGTACTGCATATACGCTCCTGGCATGCAGTGAGAAAATCGACTCGCGTTAACCATCTTTTTAGACCAGACATACATGTTTATGATGCAAATTCATAATTCAGATCATATAAAAAAGTAACAATCAATCAACAATAAAGTTAAAAAAAAAAAAGTTTTAATGTGCAGATTTGGCTTCTGTGCTAGAAGTGAATACAATATTTTTACCTCTCCATCCTATTGTTGTATTATCTTTGTCTTCATTAACACAAATGTGATTTTTATGGTTTCAGCTTGAACAAATAAATATCCAAACCTGATTACCTGTTGCCCTGAGTTAGATAAAGGCACACATTTTGACCTCATAGGAGGAAACACTCAGGTGTTACTAAAAACATCATTGATGACTGATTTGCATTTAGATGCAGCAGTTGCAGGGTTCAGGTATTTTGCATGCTGACTGCTTTAATGGAAAGAAATCTGTGTTAATATCATTAATTACACCTGTGATTTTCCTGTCGTAACAAGTTTGCTGTGAAAAAGACCTTTTAAACCTGCAGACTGCACCGCTTCGCTTTAATTCTATATAAAGTCATTTATATCCTTATATAACCATTGCAAAACAATAATAAACTACAGTCCTGCTTGTTGTTTGTTGTGATATATGAAGCCTTCTTATAACACATTTTGTGAACCAATTTACTTTTTTACAGAGGACATTTCAACATGTCACAGCAGGAAAATGCACAGGTATAAATAATTAAATGCATGATGGCTCAATTCCATTTAGCTGCTTCAGTTTCAGAGTCCTGGTTCACAACTTGACGGGACTCTTGAACAGAATGAAGCTCCTGTTAATGTTGTTAGTATAACCATAAGTTATTATATAAAACTGCATTTTTTTCCACGATAAGTCAAAATGTCTGCCATAACAAAGGTATATATGTGTATATGAAATACAAGCAGTATAAAAGACAAGGTGAGGCTTGATTTTATCAGCATATTTCTACCATGTTCATGAGATGAGAAACATTCCTTCTATTTAATAACTGACGTTGATTAAAGAGAGATTTCGGCTCATCCTTCAAAGTAAAATCATGGGCTGTCTGTTGTGACTGTGTGTGTGTTTTAATTTTATTTAAGGCCCGACTGATGAGGTCAATAAACAGGCCTGATCCCACGAGCAGACTCCATCTGTTGCTGCTATTGAAAGATTAAGAAGCTGGTAGATCAAAGACTACTGGTCGATACGAGGTTTGAGAGAGAGAGAGAGACTTACACTGCAAAATGAGCACTGAGCAATTCATTTAAAAAGGATCATAATTAATAAAGACGACATATCAGGCATATCTTGCCTGTTTGTTTGTATTTGCTTCCAGAGAGTTTGACAAACGCCTCAAAGCTTCAGTGTCAAGATGTCGAGTCACAGTCAACATCTGTGAGCAATATTTGTTTGCTTGGGTCAGAGTTTCCATTCAGGTGTGTCAACAAGTTTGTTTTAATGAACGGCAGTTTTTCTCTGTGTTGGTATAAATGGGCAAATGCATCCACCACATTATGTCAGCACTAATGTTGTGTCTCTATTTGCATAGCTCTGTACTCATGCTTGAGTTCGTAAGTGCATTCACACCAACAAGTATGGCAATATGCAGAACACTATGAGTACCCGGATGGTGTATTCATAATGATCAAAACATTGGGTGTGAAATGCCGGACACTTCTCACTGTCAATGGTCGCCATATTGGCCGAAACAAGGAAGGGGAAGGAACAACAAGCGGGTTGAGATCAACAAGGTTGAGATTATAACAAAAGTAAAAGCACACTCATTTTTATTAATTTTTAATCAAATCGGATGGAGGTCAAGTGAGCAATGAGGCCGGCGATAATTTAGCAGTCAATAATTGCGGTCAAATTTTGATGATAGTGCTCGGCCCAGTTTGAATTTGCCATTAAAAAGAAGAAGAAGAAGAAGCAAGCGTGTTGCAAGCGTGCACACAACGCGGCCATACTGGATTTGAGAAAACACTAACCTGTTGAAATCCAATACAATACATCAACCAACACACCGACACCATCCCTCGCCCAGCACGGCTAATCTATGACTCAGATCAGATCTGATTTAAATTTCATACAAGGAGCTGAGGAGCTGCTAGCGACTAAATAATAAAAAGAAAATCAAGTTCAGTCTGTTAAACCATCAGCTTCATCTTAATTATATCAAGATAACGTTAAAAAAAAGGAAATCCTTCAGGCATTTTATTTTCTTTGGAAGCAGAAATTATTTTCCAAATTCTCATTGCATCTTTGTTGTGTTGGAGCTGTGTCAAACACAGAGTTTTGTCCTTTTGTTGACAAAAAAGCCAAAAAGCCACAAGGTCGACATCTAACTATGTGACAATACAGCTGAGTGTAGAGGTGTGATCTGCTGAAAACAAGTGTTCATTGTCTATATAACCTCACAAGTGGTCGGTAAAATGTCACTAAAGCAGAAGGTAAAACTTGTGAGATGATTCTTCCCACTGAATGAAGCAGATCGATTTACAACATCTCCAGTAAAATCTGTCCAACCGAATATCATTTCCCCCCCATGTTTTAATAACATTAGGCTTGGAACAAGAAAGAAATGATCCATTGTTATGATGTAGAACACAGAGGAAATCATTTTAGTGTCCGCGAGTGTCAGGGCCTTTCAAGTCTTTTTTAATATCACTCAGACTGATGAATAACCAGACATCTGTTTCTTTTACTTTTGTTGACCTGTCACCACAAGTCATCTCATATCCTCCAATCAGCTTTTCATTTAATCTCTCCATCCCTCTCTTTGTGTCCGCTCTAATCCTGTTGTCCTTTCACCACATCCCTCTTTTCCTTTCATCTCCATTTGTTTTGGTTTTTTTTTCTTTTTCGAGGGTTTGGTTCCTGCACCGCCACCGCGGCTATCATCACACATCTCAGTCACTGTCATTTTTAGGATAGAAACACACATCTAGTACCACAGTGAACCACCTTTTCCTGAAGTGCCACTCAAAGGCAGTAAAAGATGGGCTTGCAGCACCAACAAACATACTCATCACATCTTCCTGACTATCACAGATGTTGTTTCTGTATACTGATGCCGTGTTTGTGGTCCCATCTGAAGGTGTTCAGTGATACCTGGAGGGTGTCAAACCATTTTGCTAAAGACTGAAATAGACTGAAAAGTTTTGCAGAGACATTCATAGTTCCCTTGATGATATATCCTACTGACTTTGGAGAACCCCTGATTTTTCCTCCAGACTTTTCTGAAACATTTCAACAACTACTGGACACACACTCAGGATGAACTTTTAATAACTTTGATTTATGAACAAATACCTGCAAGACTCGTCTCAGCTGTTCTTTGGTTTTGTTTTAGCTCAAAGAAAAGTTGTGCCGTACAGATTGTTGATTCCCTTTTGTTCCAGCGCTTTTTTTGAAAATATGTTTTAAAGCCAAAGTTGTGCTGTTTTCTTGGGTCACGACATACAGCTCGGCAGCTGGTGGTAATGTCACCTGTGTGCGACCACCACTATAGTCGTCCTGTTGGTGCAGACCTTGGCCAGTGAAGCCTGGATGTTCCTCTCGGTCTGGGTGTCCAGTGAAGAGGTGGCCTGGTGAAACAAACACCCAACACAGTGCATTTGTGTAAGTATAATGTTAGTCATGTAAAGTACGGGGCAAAAAAGTAGTATAATCAAATTAAATATCTTACCACAAAAGTTTCCTACTTCATATAAAACTCATGAATTCAATAAGTGCAGTTGTGTGTGTTGACTGAATTGTCTTGAATTGTGTTTTTGTGCTTATAATTTGTTCTCTCATATAAAAGAGATTTTGAACTTAATGTGGTAAGCAAACTAGGCAGGAGAGTGTGTGAGCTGCCTGTCTGTATGTTGTTTTACTGAAGTGCTGTAACTCCACAGGTGACCTTCCCTGTTTCTTCACCTCATCCAGTAAAATGATCTGAGGCTCTTTCAGGATGGTCCGAGCAATCGCCACTCTCTGCTTCTCGCCGCCACTGAGCTTCAGACCCCGCTCCCCCACCTCGGTGTCATAACCTGATTAGACACAATGCCATCATTATTCACCTTCTGTCCAGATTTTCAATCAGGATTCAAATGTCCTGTCGCAGGTCTGCTTCAGCCAAAGTCAGATAACAGAAGCGTTTTCATCATTATCATCTCCACACACCCCAGCCTGACCCTGAGGGAGCTCCAGTATCCGGGCGTGAATGTCGGCAGCCGCGGCGGCTCGCTCCACCGCCTGGTCGCTAGCTGTGACACGGCTGTAGCGGATGTTGTTGCCGATGGTGTCGTTGAAGAGAACCGTGTCCTGGGGAACCACGCCGATGTACGACCTCAGAGAGGACTGACGCACCTTGCATGGAGAGAGGGACAAAGCTCCTGAGCTACACGAATATATTGATGGTGTTTTGCTATCCTGGATTCAAAATAAAACCCATATTAGTAATTAGTAAGCAATTTCATATCAAATTTACATGGATTTGTACCTGTTGAGTGGCAGTATACGGGATAAGATCTGCAGATCTGAATGATATGCAAAGCAAATCTTTTCCTACTTGTTCTTCCTCTTTCCCCCTCACACACACACAGAGCATACATCTATATAAATGTTGCATGGCTTAATCCATCCTATACTATATAATGCATGCTGACCCAGGTCACAGACGGCACACGTCCTGAACCAATTTCTGTCCCCATCTGCCCGTCTCTCTACATCACTTTTATCATTACAGACTTACCTTTTGCTTCTTTATATCTGTTTTAATTTATGTATCTTTACTTACTGTTTTATCATGAACACCATAAACATTTATATCTAATATTTCCACCACCAACAAGCCTCCGACCATGAACATTGGACCTTCTCCATTATGAATGTGTTTCAAATGTGAAAATATCAGCAGAATACCATAATGTCCAGACAAACCAAAAGGCCAAGGTGCGGCTTTATTTTACTAACTGCAGCTTGACACATGCAGTAAGATAGTCATGAAAGGGCGGCAACAGCTCAAGCGTCATTAAACATTGAAATATTCACAGCCTGAATTAAAAAAAAAAAGCGGACTGATTTTAGCCTCCATTACTTCATATTTCTATACTTCAGACCGAGCGACTACATGTGATGTGAAAGAGACTGCTGGTAGTTATAAATAAGATCACCTTCAGCACTGTGTTTTGGTTTTCTTGTTCACAAATTCAGCGCTCATAAACCTCGTTTCCAGCAGCAGGCAACTATTTTCCATCAAAAAAGCTCCACTAAAGCCACCATGAAGCCCAGCACCAAACGACTGATGAACACAGTTTAGTGGAGCTTTTAGCAGCTAAAGAAAACACAACCTGCTTTTTTAATAATAAAGGTCAGTCCTCCATTGTCAATGAAGCGCTATGATTGTGGATATATCCCAGCAGCAAACCACAAGAACAGAAATTCTCATGTGACCAAAGGAAAACCATGAACAGTTTGCCAAGCTCAGGTAGGCCATCGTAAGGATTAAACACCTTTACATCTCCACCCAAACGAGAAGGGACCAACTCAGCCTCGATCAGTTCAGATCCAAACCTTATAGGTGTCACTCAAACACTCGCAATGTTTTTCCCTCCATTTAAGAAGGAGCTTCTTGGGGTTTTTATGAATCTGGCTTCTGATCTCTCCCGAAATAATTTCCGGTTTTCGGTAACTCTCTGGTCGGTGTGCAGTGCTTTGAGTCTTTCCTGTGGAAAGCTTTCCTCCGCAGCCACAACAGTACAAATTCCATTTCCTGGACCAGCTCGGTTTGGCTGGTAATCACTCACTTTCCCTTAATTTGATCTTTGCCGTTTACTTTTGGTATTTATTCCACTCGAGAGCAACACTACATCTGTTTCTGATAGAGGCGGGCGGACGGAGCTGCAACACCAAATGTTCGAAAGAGGGACAGATGGAGAGGGAAAGGGGAAAAAAAGGGGGCATAAAAATGGCTTTTAATGCTTCTCACTGAAACATCAACCGAGGAACAAAAGAGGAAATATTAGTGTAAGACAGCTGTCCTCACACACAAGAAATAATGACTAACATGACAGTAAATCTGTGAGATGATGCAGCATTTAAGATCTTTCTAAAACAACCTTGATTTCCACAGAATTTGCCACAATGTTCCCAGTAACTTAACCATACCAAAGTCTTAAAATCAGAGCAAGCTGGGACACATTTAGCATTTTAGGGAAATATGCTTATTCCCTTTCTCGGTAAGAGTTAGATAAAAGTGAAATAACATGATTAATTCCAGTATCATGTTTGTATGTTAAATTTGAAGCCAGCAGGTGGTTAGCTCACCTGAACAAAATCTGCTGAGCTTTAAATCTTACATGTTGTTTGTCCCACATATGAACCCCTGTGAAGCAACAACCTGTCATTTCTAAACTTGGGTCTTTGTATGGGTCAAATGGGTCATTTATCAGGGAGCTTTAAGACACTAATATACTCCAGCAGAAGTGTTTGACAGATGTTCAAAGAGGTGGGGGTGAGAGAGTAAGCTGGATTTGAACTTCTCGCTCAAGCTCTCACGTTCTCTGATGATATTCATTCGATTTTAGTAATTTTCGCACTTCCCTCTCAATCACCGCAGACTTTTTATCCGTTCCGAGCAAAGCTAATCAGCCGCTGAAGCTTCATTATTCACATTTACCTCTCGGCTAGAAATAAGTGTATCCGCCAAAAAAACTCTTCCTATAATAATTTGGCTCTCGAGAAAACCTCCATTAGTCTCTAACCGAGTAATGATTCAGCTCATAGTTATTGATGAAAGTGTGCTTTAATAAGAGCCTGCTCTCTGACCAACAGGAAGATGTGTCATAGAATAACAAGCAAAAAACTGGGTCTAAATTAATTGTTTATGTCCCTTAAAATCTATAAAAGGAAACCTGACATACACCTTTAAAAAACACAGCGATGAGTCACAGCAGCTTTCAGTGACCGGCACTCGGCCTGCATGTTTGGGCACATTCACCACATGTGGCTTCCATATGCAGGGACAAACAGGACCGATGGACAGAAACAAACCCAGAGGTCCGACGAGCTGAGCTGAGCGTCCACCGTGACTAAAGCGGTGCAGAGTAAAGAAAAGGACACACACTTTTGCAGATGTCCCATCTGACAGGAAGGCAGAAAGACTCACATGTGAAGGAGCTGCTGTTGAAATTCGCCTTCACAGTTTTAAAGCCACAAACTGACACATTCACTCATTCACATAAATCTATTTATAGATTTTTTTTATAGATTATTTCAAACACTCACAATATGTGTTCGCATTTACAGATTCTCAAAAACTTTACTTCACTTCTTGGAAGAGGAATAATCACAGTGACCAATAACTCTCATGTGAGTATGACAGATTTGAGAACAACATCTCAGGTTCAGCTGGAACATGTGGACCACATCACTGAAACTAATTCTGGTGAAAATTTCAACCTGTTGCAGATAAAAAAAAAAAAAAATGAAATGCCTGGCAAAGTTAAAGAGGAAAACGTCCAAGTATATCTCAGAAGAAAAACGACCAGAAAAACGCCAGTAAGTGGACCTTAAGACACATGAAAGGCTTTTATAATTTTTAAGAGGACTGTTTGTGCACTTCCTCAAACTGAAGCGAGGAATGACATCTGCTCATGGTAAGAGGCAGTGTTCGCAGATGGAATTTCATACCGAAATTAAAATTATACAGTGATACAGCGCCTGCAGAAGCATCCCTCCCTTCTTTGTGCAGGTTAAGGTTTGCTGGAAAAACAAGTGCAAGTGCAAAAAGTAGATTTCTACTAGACACATCAGGAAATGCAGTTATATTCTTTAAGCAAGATCAAAAATAATTTCATATACAGCAAGCACGGATCCATCCAAAGTGTTAAAAATTGGTGTACCAGCACCTTGAAATGTTCCTTATCAATGCATGTTGTATATTACTTATATTATCCAAACAAAAACAGACATTTAAACACAAAACGGGGAGTTACAGTACATGCTGGAGCTATTTCTCATGTTGAACCCGGCTAGCGGTTTCCATCTGTTTGCAGTCTTTATGCTAAGCTAAGCTAATTACCTGCTGGCTCTTTAGTTATCTTTACATGAGCATTTAGAGATGAGAGTCAGATTGATTTTCTGCTCATCCTATAATGCTGATCTATTCCTTTAATTACTTTTGCATCCAGTGAAACTGCCCTGGACTCAGCAGTCTGACTCAGTTTCACCATGAGCCTGAATCATTGTTCGGACGGACATCTCTTTACTGGGTAAAACAGGCCAACGCGTCCTGCGATAGTGACACATTAGAGAAGTATTTATGGCGTCCCACATGAAAAGCACGGCGGATGTTAATGGAGTGACAACAGGAAACATGTGAAACAGATGGTGTGTAAAAAAAATTAAAAAAACTCTGGCATCAAAACCAAAGCACAAAATTCTCCCCGTCTTTCTCTCTCGATCCGTAACAAAGGTGAGACTTTATGACTGCCATCTGATCCAAATTTGTTTTTATTGACACATTCAAATGTGAGCGAGCTGTTTAAGGAGATTACCACCAAGTTTAATGGTTTATTTCAGTGTGGTTTATTTCAGTGTAATGATTCCTCATTTTCACCTGCATTGTTTGTAATAACAAATAAGTCAGCGCTCATGTCAATAGATCAGTATGTCGGAGTTATTTTCAGTTTCTTAAATTAATATTATATTCTTATAGTATATCTACAATCTTGGTAAACAGCTTATAGTAATAAATATTTAAATATAATCATGAGAGACAATGAACAGAGACTTAAAAAAGTTATGCCCTGATCAGCTGATCAAAGTATCTGTACTGTATTTAGTACTTTTACCTAATTAGAGAATTTAAATTTGATCATACTTTATGCCAGCATAATAAAATTAATTCAGATAGAAAAAATGTACTTTTGACTGCACCATATTTATCTGACAGCTGGAGTTTCTTTGCAGATTTTACAAAAAATGATCAGTTCATAAAATATGATGCTGTGCTGTAGATTAAATTATCCAATAGTATATAAAGTAGTTCAAATGTGCTCCCTCACCACCAGTTGTAAGAGTAAAATGTTGCATCAGTAATAATATGCCAATAATAAGACACATTTAATAACTTGCTGAAGTTATCTTAATACTTTAATACACTTTTCTGTTAATGTTTTTGTACTTTTATTTAAGTGAAATCCTGAATTTCAGACTTTTACTTTTTTATAGAGCAGTACTGCTACTTTTACTTGAGTACAAAATATGAGGACTTCTTAAGATGCAGCCCGACAGAATGAATCCTTCAGCAGAGGAAGTTTTACCGCTTCCTGCTCCTCCTTGTCCTGGAGAGGTTTAAAAAACTCAGATTGATAAACAGGCTGAATCTCATTAAAGGGGCGACCACATGTGTGTAAGTGTGTGTGTGTGTGTGTGTTGATTAAACCGTCCTCCTGCTGTGTAATTACAAACGAGTGTCCTTATAATCATCACCATCCTGTTCATCCGAACAACCACGTCCGCCGCGCAGCTCGAACAGGTGTGCATGAGTGTGTGTGAGAGCGTGTGTGAGAGCGTGTGTGTCGTAGCGTGTGTAAATGTGCTGTTTGGTTTTTATTGAGACTTTCGGCAAATCATAAACAGAGTTACTTTAACTACAACTGCAGTAAATAAATAGGCTATCTTTACACACACACACACACACACACACACACACACACCATCTGGCGTCTGGACTCTTGCTGTATTATTCAGGAACCTTTTACTATGATTTATTCACAGTGTGACTGGAGCTCACACACTCAGGCCAGCTGTGTGTGTGTGTGTGTGTGTGTGTGTGTGTGATAGTGTGAGAGAGAGGGAAAGTGGAAGTCAAGGTGCGTGATGCAAAGGAAGGAAACAGCGATGAAGAAGAAGAGGGAGATGACGAAAGATGAAAAGAGAAACAGACAAATGAATAAGCGACAGAGAAAATCAGACAAAACACATCACAACTGATGTTTAAAATGATTACTTATATATCACTGGTATAATATATAATAGTTTTATATAAAAGAATAGTTTTGGGGAAAACTCTTATTTGCTTTCTTCTACAGAATTAGAGGAGATACCAGCTTTGTGTCCATGCATCTAATATGGAGCTACATCCAGCGGTTGTTAGCTTAACTTAGCACAAACACTGGAAACGGATGGAAACAGTTAGCCTGGTTCAAAAGTCCACCTACCATCATCTTTAATTGCCACCTGTCATTTTAGTTCAGATCGAACTGAAAAGTCATAAAGCGTGGACCAAATGAGGTGGATATGTGAAATGTCTCTAAAGCTCGGTAATCTGTATAAAAACCGAAGTGTAAAAACAGGAAGTTGTGGTTTTAAGGGGTTTATTTCATCTCAACACCCGTCCAAGAAATAGTTCAGCTTTTGTGCCAACATAACTGTCAGCTGGACAGATATCAGATATCATCTCAGGAAGAAAGCAAATAAGCAAATTTCCCAAAACTACTTCCTTCAGAATAGAGTCCGATCTCACAAGTGACATTATAAAAGGCGGATTCAGACCATTAACAGACTTTCACAGCAGCCTGACCTGGATTACTTAACAACACGTCACTTCACCTGTTGTTTTTTAGGCTCAGGGTTGAGAAGTTTTTAAAACTGTCCTCAGAAAAGACACGAGAGGACAACGTCAGGATGAGAGAGACGTCTTGTCGGTGGTTAAGCTCAGACTGGTAAAAATTTACGGGTATGAAGGAATGTTTAATTTGTCTTTTGTTGACCTGCGAGGCCAGAGTGCCCTTCACATGTGTTTTATGTGAGGAGTGTCTGGAGGCAGAGATAAGATGTTGTAGATGTCTCAGAAAAGGGTTATATACAACTTTTATACACGGACGAAGTTCATACCAAAGTCGTACACATAATTATCATATGGAATCAAGTTTACTCGTGTTTTTGGAGGAAGCTAAACAGCGTGGATAACTCTCGGTTAAAGTCGTTCGTCATTCAGGATTATCTGGTCTCCATCTTATCTCCACCTTCAGACACTCCTCACATAAAACACGTGTGAAGAGTGATGACACAAATGAAACATTCCTTCACCTTCATAAATTTCGACCACAGAAACACAAGCTCTTGTTTCGGTTAAATCTTAATAAATATAAATGAATTTTTCTGTCATTTTTTTTAAACCCTTACCATACTGTACCCAAACATGACCAGAAAAAGTTTAATCCAGTTGGTATCACTTTTCTTTAAAATAAGTTGTATGTGAACATCATTTATTTGCCCCTGACATAAAGTATGTGTCACTTCTTGAACCGCTGCCACAATAAACCGGATCATTAAGTGACTAAAAACTGAGCAGACTTAATAAATCTCAACATATTTCAGCATCTTTGTGTCTTCGCTGCACTGTCACGTTATAAAGCAGCTGAGAGCCATTTTGAAAATCTTCCTGTCATCAGCCGCCAAGCTGTCAGCACTGTTTGTTTTACCTGCTGCCGCTCCGCTCTCAGACGTCAATACACCTGTCACGCATCTGTGCACATAGTCTGCTGTAATTAAAGAACACACAGCTTGCATGATGAAAGTATTGTGGAGCTGTTTATTATTTGTGATTGGTGTGTGTGTGTGTTTTCATGAGGGTGTGTGTGTGTGTGTGTACCTTGGAGATGTCCTGACCGTCGATGCGGATGCTGCCACTCTGAGGCTCATAGAATCTGAACAACAGACGCAGGATGGAGCTTTTCCCCGATCCAGACGGACCGACCTGCATGCACACACACACACACACACACACACACACTTTCATTTAGTCTTCACAACACGCGGATTCAGACAATTAAGCTTCTCTCACTCACCTTTGAAGTTTCTAACATGCAGATAGTTTTGGTTTGATGTGTGCTGAGAAATGATGGAAAGTAACTAATTTACATTTACTCAAGTGCTTTACTTCAGTAAAACTTTAAGTAATTTGAGTATTTGAAAGTCAGTGTACTCTCCACTCCATTTACTCCATTACATTTATCTGACAGCTTTAGTTACTAGTTACTCTGTAGATTCAGATTATTAATACAAAATATAAATTGACTCATACGTGATTATTACAACAGTATCCAACAGTATTTTCCATATTCTGTTGTATATTACCTAAAATCTGATATTTAATTTTATTTTATAATAATAATTTAATAATAAATAATAAATATAATTTTATTATATTTATTATTATTATATTTATTATTATCATTTTATATTTTAGGGCTGTATTTTATTTTACTGCTTAAGTTTATTAATTATTGCATGTGTGATCTTTCTTGTAAATATTTTTGAGCATTGTTTAAGTGACTCAAGAGTTTCATTGCGAGCGATTACTTCATGTAATTGTTGTGCACATGATAATAAAGTCTTGAATCATGATGTGTTATTTTATTATTATTATCATTATATATTGTAATTTCTGCAACATTAAACTGATCACCACATTAAAGCATCAATAATTATGATCAGTGATCCATTATGATGCAGTAAACGGAGGACGACGTACCAGAGCGACCGTCTGTCCCGCCTCCACCGTAAAAGTCACGTCCCTGAGAATCTCAGTGCTACACACACACACACACACACACACACACACACACACACACACACACAAATATCAGCAACCCTCGGGATCAAGCTTAATTTCTTTTAATTTCAAATAACTTTTTTTACACATATTAATATTTTATATTATTTATACATGTTCTTCAACCTGAACTGAACTAAACAGCTTATTTCTATCAAGTCATTCATGTAAACAGTTTTTGATAATCAGGTTATTTATAAGTTAATTCATTTGGTTATCTTTACACACCCGAATCTGTTTGGTTAAAACTGGATAAATCTGAGTTCACAGTGAAAACAAACAGAGTTAATGCGTCACAGGATCAACAAACAGTGAACTCCAGTGTGTCAGTCAGATGGTTTTTGACTAAATAATCAATGCTGATTATAAATTACAGATTGGAGGATTTAAACTGTAAATAAATATAATAGTTTTCGGTTACACACCCAGAAACGTAGCTGAAACAGACTCTGTCAAACTCCACCTGACCTGCTGTGAGCTGCAAGTCCTGAGCATCCTCAGCATCCTGAATCTGTGAGGAGGAGGAGGAGGAGGAGGAGGAGGAGGAGGAGGAGGGAGAAGAGGTGAGAGGAGAGAGAGTGAAGTGCAAGAACAGGAGGTGAAAGGAGAAGAAGAGGGAGAGGAGAGGGTAAAAGGAAGGGGAGGAGGAGGAGGGAGAAGAGGTGAGAGGAAGAGGACGAAGAGAAGGAGGAGGAGGAGGAAAAGGTGGAGGAAGAGGAGGAGGTGAGAAGAAGAGAAAGAGAGGAGGATCAATATGGTTATCTTATTTTTCCATAAAAAGGAGGAGAGGACGATATGAGAAGGGGGAGAGAGGGAGATATAGAAAAGAGGAGAGTGAAGGAGTAAGGAGGAGGAAAAAGGAGACACTTGCTGCTCTTTCATACTATCCTTCCTCCTCCTCCCTTCCTTAAATCTTCATCCCGTCATCTGCCGACTGATTTTCTGACGTTTTTGAGAGCTTGATTGCGTTTTTTTTTATTTATCACCATCAGCTTTTGCACTCCCTCTCTCCTCTCTGACCTCCTCCTCACCCTCCTCCTCCTCCCTCCTTCCTCCTCCCACCTCCTCCTCCCCTCTCGACTCCCCTCGCCTGCAGCTTCCCAAGCCAAAGAAAAGGGTCGCTGTGTTTTTAAGGTGCTCTAATGCTTTTGTCTACATTCATGTGGCTGTTTACCATATCAAGGGGCCTGTGAATGTAGGAGCCTTTAGCGAGGCAGCCGGAGGACGCCTTTTCCCACCGAAACACACACAAAAAGGCAGACGTACACACATACACACACACACACGGACGTACACGCAGAGTGTTTTTAGTACGCTACGCACGGATACACAAAAAAGTCACACACAAACACTTGTTGACCTCCTAATCCTGCTGACCTCTGACTGTGTGAGCTTCTCCGTTTTCAGCAGGACCGAAGCAGAGTTTAGTTTTAATATCCACTTTATTATTATACTGAATTTATACTGTTAAACACACATTTCTCTGAATATTTAATTTCCAATCGGTCTAATCTGTAATAATCCTTACTTCTACTAGATTGTATTTCCTCTAAACTAATCTGACAGTTTTACTACATTTGCAGTAGCGGTTTATTGCAGATGACGTTTTTATAATTTAACACTAATAAGGTAAAATTGATTGAAATAAACTGGCAAATATTCTGCTAATAAACATCCGGGACCAAAAAAAGAAAGATTAGGAAGATTTTTAGCCAGATGGGATGGATTTAAAACTTCCTGTTTTACTGAAGTGTCCTTGACCCTGGACCAGGTCGTGACCTCTGTCCCGACTGAAAGGACGATTTCTTTGTACGAAGGAGCACAATCCTCTTTCTGCTGATGCCAAACAAGGACTCAGTGTCTCGCTCACCTTTATTTATTGCGTTCGCAGACGAGGTGGAGAAAGTATTTTCTTCAATAAATCTGCCCGAGATTAAACGAGCAGCTGCCACAACTAATTCAGGCTTGTTTGCTTCTCCAAACCAATCAGCCTCCACACAGTTCTGATTTCACACGGCAACATAAAGCTGTGATTAAACTACAAAACAAACTACACACCTGATTAGATTTCCAGATCATTTTTTTTAGTGACTCACCTCCTTCTGCTCGCTCAGCAGTGCCAGCATGTTCTCCATGTCGACGAAGGCGCTCTGAATCAGCCTGCAGAGACACGATGAACAATCAGCGTTATTAGAAGCAATGAAAGCAGCAGAAGACGAAGAAGCTTTAGTGGCAGAAGTAGTTAAAGAAGTGCTATCAGGAGCAATTTAAAAGTTTTCTTTTGGATTAATATACTGTAATATTATATGTATATGTTAAATAATTATATTTACTGCCATCGGTAATAACAGTCACATCAGTGCATGTTTCAAGATGTCTTTCTCTTGTGTTTAAAGCTCAGGTCTGCAACAAGTAAATGCAAAAAATGTTATTTTATTATGGAAATTTGTGGCATCTAAAATACAGCACAGTACTTGTAAAAGCATCATACTGTTGAAAATTATAATGGTGAGCTTCATCAAATATTGTGTCACACACACACACACACACACACACACACACACACACACACACACTGATGAATCATAGTGTTGTTTGTCTGCAGCAGTCTCTTGTTGGATCTCACCTGTAGTAGGTACCAAACCAGTTCAGAGGAGTGTACAGCTGAATGATGTAGGTACCAAACAGAACGTAGTCTCCAACCTGAGGAGAACGTAAACACACACACACACACACACACACACAGAGCGTATCCAATAATCTAATAATGATAGTAAGCAGTATCAATCAGCCTCAGGTGAAGCTGAAATCACTAAATTGACAGATTATGATGTGAACAGTGAACACAAACAAAGTAAGAGACACTAACTGAGTCAGTTACAACCCTTTAACTCCACACATGATCCCAGTTTAAATAATTATATGGCTGCACCAGTGATGTCCCAATAAAGAAGGTGAACACTTCAGATATTTATGAACTAATAATGATCCAATTAGTCATCAATATAGTATCTCCCAGTCTGCTCCCTAGTAACTCACCATTAGCTAGAAGTGGGAGAAACAAACAGGTATTAAATTGCAGTACTTTTCTGTAAAACTATTCTGTGAAAAATAAAAGTCATGCATTCTAAATTTTACTTAAGTAGAAATATTAGTTTATCTAAGTACCTAAAGTGAAAATCAGTCATTAGACGGCTGAGAGGAACATTATTACTGGTGCTTTAACAGAAAAAGGCAGCATTTTAATGTTACAGCTGGTGGAGGTGGAGCCCATTTTAATGGTATTATATACTGAGGGATATTTTAATCTGTAGCACAATATCATATTTTATAAACTGACTGTATTGTTTTTTCAAAGTTTAATATGCAAAGTAACTAAAGCTGCCAGATAAATTAAGGGAAATAAAAAATTGAATTGTAGTGAGTACAAATAAAGTTCGTCAAAATTGTGATCAAGTACAGTACTTGAGTAAATATACTTAGTTACTTTCCACCACTGGAGGTGACTGATGGGAACTTGTATTATACTAAATTTTGGATTCTTCTTCTCTGATACCTTGAATTGTCCCTCAGAGACCAGGTAGGCGCAGAGCAGAGATCCAGCCAGCAGTCCTGATCCGATGATGACGTTCTGGGTCTGATTCAGCAGAGCCAGGGATGCTGAGCTCTTCCACTCGCAGCGCTACCAACATGAGAGATGTAAACAAATGACACTGCATGCAGCTGAAGCAGGTTTAGCGTGCCACATGATATTATCCTTAACTTGATGGTAAAAAAAAGCTTACTTGATATTTCAGAATGGCCTCCTCAAAGCAGCGGACTTCATAATCCTCAGCGCCGTAATATTTTACCTGTGAAAATAACCTGAAATGAAATGACGTGCAACTGAAATATACTTCAATACTATCTCAGAAAACATCAGGAAACATCTCGGTGTGTCGTTGGCTGTGATCAGACGTTGAGCAGACGTGCATGGTGGTGCTTACCGTCTCAAAGTTAAGCAGCGAGTCCACAGCTCTGGATTTGGCATTGTTGTCTTGATTGTTCATCTCCCTCCTGTATTTCGTCCTCCACTCTGTGATCAGGATGGTGAAGGCTGCAGACAGAGAACGGTCAGTTAACATCATTGATAAGATTTTTGATGCAAACAAGGGAAATGATCTGAAATAATTCTTACTATTCACATTTATGAAGCATTAATTTATCTGATAAGTGTCTAAAAACCTCTTGTGTTTGGACAGTCTCACACTTTGGCCTCACCTTCACATTAAAATGACTGAGAATGAGAACCTGAATTTTGTTGTCTCAGTACTTGTGCTCAACTTGTGCAATGACAATAAAGTTTAAATTAGTCGAATCTGATCTAATCTAATGTCCCTTTCGCATCACACGGTATGTTTGCCTCACGTCTCTCCCTCCGTGAAACCCCTTCAACTCTCCCGCACAAGCTCACACTTTGAAAAACCTTCGTTAGAGTTTAGCGAACTTTCATTGAAGTTGTGGTAATAATCCAAATCAAATGAAAGTAAGCACTATTACACACATACTCATGATGTGTCTAATCTGCCAGAGAAGCTGTTGGCTTTATGGAGGCGGACAGAGGTGGAGCAGGTTATCTGCTCATTGCAGGGTTGGCAGTTTGATCCCAAAGTCAAAGTGTCCTTGAGCAAAGCATTTTATATGGAGTGACATATAAAAGCAGCCACTTATCTTTTAGGTCCTTCATCTTCAGATCACAAATGAAATGACTGACAAATCACTCATCTGTATATAATGATCTTAACTGCTTTTAAATGTATTTTGTCATGCTCATATCTTATTCTTAGATTGTATCCAGAGATAAAGGTTTGGCATTGTTTGATCAAACCATTATTTGCTGATAATTAGTTAATAATTGCATTGTGGTGATTTTTGCTCCATTTCTTAAAGGGACACCTTCTTTTTCTTGATGTAAGAAAAGATTCTTTGATAATGTCATATTATTTTATTTCACATTAATGAGATATCACACTCGAGATATCATTTACTCACTGAGGTAGAGGACCATGCAGGTGAAGATGATGAGTCCAAACCAGACGTTGAAGTAGGAGACGAAGTAGATGATGGCGATGATGATGTCACAGATGGTGGGGATGATGCTGAACAGGATGTAACTGAAGGCGAAAAAACAATCACACGTCATGTCTCACCTGCTGTTATTGAACCCCAGAGGGAAAAACCTGAACCCGGCTCTCCAACCTGTCCGCCTCCTCCCTGTCCTACCTGAGCAGGTTGTTGATGGAGGAGGTGCCTCTGTCGACGCTCCTCAGCACGTCTCCGGTGCGTCTCTCCAGGTGCCAGCGCAGAGACAAACCGTGCAGGTGGGAAAACAAACACACCTGCAGAGTGGAGGGAGATGTGTTACTGTGCACGCCGCTTACAACCATTACTGCGTGTGCTCTTATATATGTATGTGACAGAGGAGGGACGCTCAGCAGAAGTCTGTTCAATTCAAGTTGAAAGCTGTTAAGCACATTTTTTGTTGTTTTGTTTTTTTCCAAAACTACTGTGTTCCCAAATTGTTTTCACATGTAAACAGCGCTTTGAAGTTTCATAAATGACCTTAAGAAAGGATCTTACTACCAAATGATCGTGTGGCCGTGAAGTGGATCACAATACTTTCCAGTAACAGAGCAAAATACACTGCTGTGGCTTAAAAAAAAATTCAGATAAGTTATTTCAAAAGTCCTTTATCCCGATGAACCTCTTTCCACATGTGATATAAAAGGAGATGTATTTAATCAGACACTGCCTTCATGGTATTCTGGCTCAAAGAAACTTTGATCTTCTGTTTTTTTTTTGGCCTTTTTCTTTGATTTATGATGTCAGAACACGATAAGATTGAAAGAAAAGTCCATGAGCAGCTCATCATAAAGGATTAAAGCAAATCCAAATCAGTTTAGTTCACTGTATTTGTGAAGGACAATGCAAGTGGTAAAATTAAGACTTAAAATGCACATTCATGAAACATTCATTTCAGAAGAGATTATTATCCGTTTAGATAATCTGTCTAAACTCTTGGCTATTCTACATTGACACAATCAACTGTCTTGCCCTATGAAACTTGAGATGTTTCTATCTTCATATATCTGATGTTTCTATTGGATCTCAGCACTTAATTTTTTGACGTTTATCGAAGGAAGAAATGAAAACTCCCAAAAGAAGGGCATAGTTGTATTAAACCAAAATGATCCTTTAATCCACCAAAACAGTTTGGAATACACCTCACAGAGTCAGACGATAAATTGAAAGGCAACAGGATGAAAATAAAAGTCAAGAAAGAAGTAAAGAAGGAAAGAAGTAAAAGACGTCTGAGTGGTACCTGAACGCCTCTGCTGGTGAACTGCTGGACTTTGATCCACATGAACTGACGAAGGTTGCTGATGAAACCAGACGTACCTGCAAGAGACACACACATAAGAGAGGAAGACGCTCACGTTCACACAGGAAGTGGCTTTTTTATTTTTGCACACACACACGTTACTCTGTATATGGTCACACACTCACCTGCACCTCCTCCCTGCAGGAACTTGAGCAGTGTGTAGATGCAGACGGTCACAATCAGTGAAGTCCAGTCGCCTCCTGCAGAGAGCTCGTTCACTGCACACACACGCAAACACACACACCATAAATAACTTTGATTCCCATTTGACAGCAGTGATAATCCAGCAAACTCAGGTACTCTAAATCAAATCAGAATTATGAATTTTTTGTGCATATTTATACATTAAAAAAAGAAAAATTAAACTCAACACATTGTCCTGTAAATGAGGCCTCTGATCTTGTTAAACTTCCTCACAGTGAAAACACGCCAAACACACACACCAGCATTTACTCAAGCACTGTACTTACAGTTCGGAGGTACTTTATACTTCTACTCCATTACATTTTATGGCCAAATATTGTATTTTTTACTGCACTACATTTATTTGATTACCTCAGCTACTTTGCATATTCAGATTAATAATAAAAAATATAACAACTAATACATTATCATGTATTATTTCTAAGCTACTCTACAGTACGAAGTAGTTAAAAGTATCTATAATTTTACCAGCTACAGCATTAAAGTAATTTATATTATATTATATATTAATGCATCAGTATTTATAATCCAATAATATAATGTATATGATTCTGAAATGAGACGTTCTGTATAACAAGTGCTTCTACTTTTTGGTACTTTAAGCTTTACTTAATGCTGATAATGTACTAGTAGAGTATAATAAATACTTCATCCACCACTGACACACACATTCCCGTTTCTGACACACACACACACACACACACACACACACTCTCATTCATTCATTCATTCATTCATTGCCATTTTGCACAACTGCTGGGAATCAGGATGAAATGAAAAAACAGATAGAGATGAGGGGGGGGGGGGAGGAAAAGATGAAAAAGAACTGAAGATCCGGACAGAGAGATAGACACGGTGAGAAAAGAAGAGAGGAAATAACATACAACAAAAAAAGATGAAGAGAAATGAATAAAAAGAAATGTGTGTATTGGACGTTCTTTAACGCTCTCCAGTGTGTGTTTTCAGTTCAGGGGGGTATTTTCAGCTCTTTGGCACCGGGTCCTGGAGTCGGAGGGTGGGAGGCGGGGTCGGACCCACAAACAAAACGTCCGTTGTACCGGTGTGTTAACTCCACGAAAAAGGCCGCTAATGCCGGTTAAGCATGACTGGCAGGAGGGGTGACCTCCCAGAAAACCCTGCGGCACACACACACACACACACACACACACACACACTAACAACCCTCTGAACCCCCTTCCCTCCCTCACTCCCTCTGAAACCTCCTCCACGCCTTCCTCATCACACAAAGCAGCGTTTTAAGCTCGGCCTCGTTCTCGCAGTTCTGCAGCTGGCTGGCTGATACTTTCATGTTGCTCCAAAAGCCAAATGGGCAGTTTTTCTAAAGGGGAAAGTAGCCGAAGACAAACTGAATGCTGACTTCCTCTGAAGTGGAGACTTCTGGGTTGTTGCCTTGTGGCAGATGCAGTCCTGTGTACAAAACAGGCTACAAAAGACCTTGGCAAGTGATGACACCCCCCGAAAAATGAAAGTAGTTTCCTCCTTAAACCATCCAAAGATCTCATCCTAATGTGGCTGAACTGTTTTATTACACTTTATGGTGACGTATGTCAAATTACTGGATCAATAACCTGTATGAAACGACAAAGTGTGTTTCATGGACAGTGTTGAGGAGCAGTGAACTATAAGTATTTAAACTCGTAGTTTAACACACTACATTTTGCAGAAGCTTGCCGGTAGTTCAACTACATTCACAATAACTTTGTATTTAAGTAGTAGTTAACAAGTGAAACTACAAATAATTTTGGGCCATAAAAGAAAAGGAATGATTTTTTTTTTTAACTACTTCTCAGACAGGATCAAGCTCACCTGTGAAAAATATTTTGCTATAGTTTTTAATGTTTTGGATCTGAAAATGTCAAACCAAACTTGAATACATTAGGTGTCAGTTAGTATCAATTAATCAGTATTGATTATTGCTACATATTAGTGAATGCTCAGAAAAGTCGCTGCATGCTATTTTAGAAGATACCTGACTCACTGAGCGACACCCCACCTGGATCTCTGGAGGCAGCTGTGACTGACTCACTGGATACAAAACCAAAGCTGCACTTTCCCATGAACAATGACTGATTAGTCACTATTGATCACATGTATTTTTGATCTTCGATCTACAAAGTAGTGTGAACTACTTTTTCTAACTCACTGTAGTTAACCAAACTAGATTTCTCTCCGGAGAAACTTTGCTGTCGTTCAACATCTTCCAGTTTGAAGTGTTGTTGCTTTTGGGTTTATTTTTTCTTTTTTTTTTCAACAATCACAGTATGTCTCTGGGTAATTTTTCAAAGTAGAAGATTCACATACAAGATTCAAATACAAGATCATTCCTGTTTAAAGTGAATTTCTCTTTGAATAATGTAAAATTACAGATGCTACAGACACCAAATCATCACCTCCTTGGAAGTAAAGTCACCCATATCTGTGATTTAAACATATTAAATTAAACAAAATGTCAATTTGGTGTGATTTACAGATAAAGCAAAAGTATATTTCTCCTTAATAATTTATGGAAACCACAACCACAGTTGCATTAGAGGAGAGGTGAAGATACCCAAAGTGACTGCTTTATATTGAGGCCAGCAGTCAGTGACAGTCAGCTGCTGAATCTCATCAAACGAGTCTCTTATTTTGATACCTGACGATCATGATCAGGCTAATTCTTATCCACCTTGAGTAAAAGTTTGACTGAGCTGGGCTGGATAACCGGCCAACAGACAACAAATAGATCCATCAACTCCAGTGGAGTATAAATCAAGAAAATATTTTTTAAACCAACCACAGAAAAGATCAGATTTCCATGTCAGTGTATGACAACGCAACAACAGTTAGTAAGTGTGACCGTCTGCTGGATCCTTTCCAGAGCAGTTTAACTCAGTTTAATCATGATGTCTTTTATCCAGTCTCTAAATGTCTCTTTTGGAGGTACTTCATTCATGTTTTAGAGCTAACTTGTGACTTTGTAATTTGAGATATTACATCGTTTTTTCTGTGATCTTTAACAACTGTTGTGGCTACGACACTTTGTTGGGCTAAAGGTATTTTCAGACGGTGAGCGGTTAGTTTCATCTGCTGCTCGGCAACATCACTGTTTGTTCTGTGATTTAAAGGGCGGCGACGGGGCGTAACTTCTTCGTCATGGTTACCTGCTGCAAACGAAACCACTAATGACCCGTACCGAACACCACTGTGTGTGTGGAGGGAATGATTGGCAACATCACATCATTAAAGTCATAATCTGTTTGTATTGGCTCTGAGAGGTCACATCTCTCAGCACCTTTTTTTGTTGTGCTTGTTGATTGGTGTTTTTGTTCATCTTCCTCTGTGAGGTTTGTGTGGTTGCCATGGTCATACTGCTTTTTTTTTTTTTTTAAGATGGGAGTAATACTCAGTGTACTAAAATCAAATTCATTATTAAGTTACTGCTCTTTAAGCTCTTTTCTAACTATAATGACATGACAACCTGACAAACCAAAGGGGACGGAAACATTAAAAACAAGGACGTTATCAATCATGAGGACTTAAAGGAGAGGCTTCAAAAAACTTTAGCACACTGCCATCTACAGTTTGGATGCTAAAATGCAGCAAAAGGTTTGACAGCTGTTCATTTACAAGTTTAAATGACCCGTCTATAAGAGAGTTTCTTTAAAGCATCTTCTCTGTTTTTTTAGGTGCTCACCGATGTTCTTGGAGTAAACGGGAACCAGCACGTTGACCAGCCGCTCTGCTGCCAGCAGGCCCATGCACAGCAGCACGAGTCCCTGCAGTGCCGTGCTGCCTTTGGGCCAAACGTACGGCAGCAGCAGCCTCACCTTCCTCCCAAAGCCTCGCCAGACAGACGGCAAAGAGGAGGAGGAGGGTGGAGAAGAGGACTGTTGGATCTGAAGAAGATCAGAAGAAGAAGAAGTCGGCCAAAAATCTATCCCACTGATCAGATTTGATGTACACTAACACTATTGTAAACGTTTTTATGTGGTATATTATCAATTATACTGTGTTCCTATATCTATAAAAATAAATGGCATTTTTTTGTTTGTGTAAATATATATTGACCTTGAACCCCTTTTTACAGCACAAGAACCCAAACAGAAGTTCATTTTTTATTTTTTTTGTGCAAATACTGCTGGGAGGCCACAGCCAATAAATCATAGGCCAATAGAGAGCACTTGTAAACATGTATGTTGATTTGTGATTGACAATTTCCAAAAATTTGTGTCTAATGAACACAATGCTGTCTATTCCTGCTGTGGCCATCCAACATGTGGGAGCGCACTAAATGCACATTACACAGGTCGTCTTTAGAGTCAACATCTTCTGGCAACAACAAGTGAATGAACGCGTGGGTGAGAAAATTTAGAAAAAACAGCATCTTTACACATCTTTACATCTCCTAGTTTTATAACACAAAATGTAAAACAGGGCTCCTCAAAAGCCACAGTGTAATCGAGATATAAGCAAACTTTAATATGTGACCTCCCTTTTAATGCTACCACACTGTATGAAAGTGGATTTTATGATAGTTATAGAAGCAAAAACATGCATAAACTATTTCCAGATGATAACAACTTTTTCTTTTTCTGTCATCTCACAAAGAGGCTTCACCGATGACGAGTTCAGAATCTTTGAATCTGTCTGTCATCTGAAATGTAAAATAAAGTTGTTACCTCAACATTTATGACTCCTTTTCCTCCTCCTCCTCCTCGTCCTCTCTTTACGGTGACGTCTGCCATCTGATTCACCTCCTATTTTATGTTTCTGTATGTTTCAGCAGCAGTGCAACAAGCCGCACACACACATCTTACTTACGGGATTATCTGCAAATATTTCATTAACCAGAGCTGAACTGGTGGCTGAGAGCTGAACCTGCTGTGATGGACACAGTGGACACACACACACACACACACACACACATTTCTGTTGTGTTTTGAGCTTGTAGCTGTGGTCAGCAGTTTGCTTTGAAGGGGAGCTGTGTGTGTGTGTGTGTTAAAGAGAGAGGTGTGTATGTGTGTGTGTGTGTGTGTGTGTGACAGGGTCATTACACACAGTGAATAAAAGTAACATGATCATAAGGTGGTGATCAAACTGTTTAATTATAAATCAATATGTCACAAACATGTTTTTTTTGCGGCTTAATTGAAGTTAATCAAAAGTTGAAACTGGCTTTCTACAACATGTTTTATCTTTTCTTACTTGTTCTGCTGCTTTTAAACCTGCAGACAGAAAAGAAAGACATCAACAAATCTTTGGTGAAACATTTTATAAAAAATAATTTTGAATGGATGTTACTGCTCCTTCATTTTTAATGAAGCTGTAACAGAAATCAAAGGTAGATGACACATTATTCTTTCTCATTATCATTGTAATTACAGCTCTAAATCTCACAGTTTATACTTTTAAAATCTTTAAATTTTTTTATTTACTCTCTGTATTCATTTGACTAAACAGCCCTGCCTGATCAAATTGAACAAAATCAGTCTGATGCCGCAAAAATAATATTAAATATCAATTTGATCATCAGGTAAAGCTGTTAAAGCCAGTTGTTTGTCCTTATTGTGTCGACTCTCCTCCACATACCCGTCACTTTATAGTTTTAACTCAAAGAATGCAAACTGACTTAACATCTCAGGGAGGCGGTTTGGTTATAATCTGCTAAACTGTTGACTCAAGCTTCTTAAAACTACTTTAAACTAGCATCTTAATTCCAGTTTAAAAATGTTCAGAACATGTGAATGGATTTAGCTTTTCTATAATCTTACTTTATAATCTTCATAAAGAGGTGGCAGTGAATGAGACAAAAGGAGAAAGAAACTACAAACAAGCAGGTTCTTTATTAGTAAAGAGTAACAAACCAGCAGGTTGGATGGAGTAAGAAGAGGCAGCCTATACAGAAGAGCGCTGCTTCACATCAGCAACATGAAGCCATCAGCATAATGTTTCTCTGTGGACAAAGCTCAGCATGAACACGATCAGGACGCAGCACAGACGAGCATTCAACGGGGTGCAGCCGCCACGGTGCTACGCGGCTCACCAAGCCATGACAGATGCATTGTGGGATTGGGACTGAGTCGGCAGCGGGAGGGTCGGTCTGAAGTTTTGAGTCTTTGGAGAAGAAGATCTAAGGCTCGGTGTGACACGTCAGTATAAAGTAGTTAAAATGAGCAACATCTTTACCAGCTGCAACATAAATTAATGCATCAATTATTATAATTCAATTAAATATTATGCAGGATATTGTTCAAATGGGCTATTCTGCATTTACTTTCTGAACCTCTACTATATTTTTATTCTAACGCTTCACTTAAGTTAAATTTTGAATGCATTTACAAAGACTGTCTGAGGAAACAAAAACATCTCAGCCAAACTATTTAACCAGCAGTGATCAGATTTAGTTTTTTTGGTGGAGTTTGGGTACAATTACATCAGTCTGTATGTCATTATAATCCACATGCTGGAAAATGTGTGAAAAAACAAATGTAAATTAGGTCTTAATTCTTGGAAACATCATTGGAAAAAGTCTAGAAGCTGACTTTTAATTTTCATTTCTAATTTCTGCACACTACAATCAGGACTAAAGAGGTTTTCACTTCTAAATATTCCCTTTAACCCAAACCTGAAGACAAAATGTGAATTAAATAAAAGCCTCCTATCTGGAAACATCTTGACTTGTTGACTGTAGGACTTTCCTTCAACACAAAAAGACTAATGCGATGTCTTCTTTACTCTCTTCCATTGGAGACTGAAGCTCAAAGATAAGCTGAGGTTTAAGTTTTACACCTGGGTTTTACACTGAGGATCCAGGTGAAGACCAGAGGGCAGAAAGTGAAGTGACAAGATCAGTGGAGATTACCGCTTACGGTTGATCCCTCATGATGAAGTTTCACATGGTATAGACAACAACAGATCGGCTCTGTTCCTCAGAGAGTTAAAAGAAGCCTGTGTGTAGGTCAAACCCGGGTTAAGAGAACAGCTGAAATAAACCAGAGTGTGAAGCTGTACTAGTTTATATACTGTACACCAATAACGCATCACCAAATTTTAATATTTCTACTGTCAGTTCAGATCCAGAGGAGCAGGCTGGGAAATCATTTGCAGAGTCAAAGACTTAGAAATAAAACTCCAGAGGTTGTTGATAGATGGTCGTCTTTGCATAAGACTATTAATTTTAACAGGACTTCAGTAAAGCTTAAATATTTAGCTGCTGAAGTGGTACGTGCCCTGCAGGCTGGGTTATAGCTCATGTAGACCCTGAGTGCTACGCTAAATACTAAAATGCAGAGCGCAGATATTGAAAGAGTTGAAATGTAAAAGAAAGAGTAAATGAAGGGCTCAGGCTCTTTAACAGATAAAGTCCTCTCTGTGATTGTTACCATGAGATCTGCTGCAGCAGAAACAGACCTGCGACCTGCTTATGGACCCGAAACTGCAGCAGCTGAATTCTGATCATTATTGGTTTTCTTTGTAAACAACAACATTTACTTTCTTTAGATGTTCAGGATCAACTCAGGTCGGTAGCAACTGATAATTACTAAAGATTTGTGGTTTTATCGTGCAGTTAAAGCGAGCATAAACTAAAGGCAGTGAGACAGTTTGTAGTTTTTTTTCAGAAGCAGCCATGTTGACTCAGCACCAGCATGGTTGCCATAGTAAACGGTCATTTTTCATGTCGCCCAGGCTGCGGTCTGTTCACGAGACAAAAACTCTGAATCTCCCAGCTAACGGGCGGTGAGGCTGCAAAGTATGGAGGCCCAAAGAGTTCAATATATGATCAATAAACAAGACCTCAAAGAATATGGATCATATGAGTAAATACAGACAAAGCAAGCAAAAGTTCTTAAAACTCTTATTTCATCTTGCTTCTTTTTCACAATAACAGGGTTTATTTCTCAACTTCAAATTTAATTTCAACATTTGTACTTTTGAATAGTCTGATTTTATTTTTTGTTGCCATTTCCTTATCTCTTTTATTTCATCTCACTTTCCCACTTTTTTCTGTTTCATTGTTAAATTACATAATTTGTCTGTATTTGTTCATATAATCTAATTTATTTATCTAATGTTGAGTCCTTTGAGTCTCCGTAAAAAAGACCAAGATTAAATACAACTGTTTTTTTTGCTGTGTTGGAACTAACGTAGTAACATTTTTTTCAATATTGATTATAGATATTTTTCTTAATGAAAGGATTCATTCATTTTTTCAGCACTAATGTGATCAACAGCACTCTGCCATGTCAGATAGTTAGTCGATAGCACTTTTCATATTATTTTCAACCATTTCACACAAAGCTGTTCTGTGTATTAGGAGATGATTAAACATTTTAAAATGAACGCTGTGTAATGTTTACAGAGTATGTTGCCATGCTGATGAGATAACTGTACATCAGACCCCCTCAGGGTACAGAGATCTTTTTGTTTGCTTCAAGTTGGGAAGCTGAAATTTACCAACAAGTCCCTGCTGAGAAGATGAAACTGAGATGAAACTAGTTTCACTGGTACCTGAATAGATCTCATTACAGCTGCACTGATAAACACAAACCGTCACACTTTACAGGGACGTCGTCGTATTAAACATCATAAAGGTGAAATATGCTCGTACATAACATCTGCACCATTCTGCATCCCCGGGCTGCATGAAAATAAATGCTAGCTATCGTAGTTTGCTAAATGCTTGCAGGGGGAGGCGGATTTAGGGATGCAAAATGGCCGGCACTGTGAGGGGGAAAGCATTTGGTGAAAGCGGAGCACAGCACTTGTGATGGCGGAATGACATTCTACAAGAAATTACATTCATCAGTAGAAACAGGACAGTAAATGGACTCCTCCATCTAAATCCAAGACCAACTCAGCAGCCACATGAACTATTTTACAAGCGGACAGGACGCTATGGTCGGTTACTTGCCACAGTGGCTGGTAGACAAATATACAAACGAAAAAAAAAGAAGTTTCAGGGTGGAGTTCATCTCCTACCTTTAACACCAAATGTCACAGGTTTTTGTTCTAGAAACAGACAGATCTCTAACCTGATTTCTAAAACATCCCTGGTGAGCTTACATGCAGGTTTTTCCCTGATTATTCTACTTTTTTGTAAACTACTGAAGCATTTCTTGGACAAAGTACCTGTAAACAGTGATAGGAAGAAATTAAAGGTGTAGTACAGGGAGGATTTCAGTCTCTGTGGTGTCTTTTCATGTGTTCCTGTGTAAGGTCCAGTAGTTATTCACTGATTTTTTTCCATCTTCCGTGTGGTGATGCTGCCGGCTCCAGCTGCCCATTTTAACCCAGTTCATCGTGACTGTTCAGTCCGGCACAGTTCAATATGGATTGATCGGTGATTGGGTGTAAACTCCAACAGTTCACTACAACACTATTCACAACGTAAACTCTGATTCTGCTAAAGTCCAGTTCAGCTCAGCTCTCTTTAGTTCGCTTTGATTCTGTCAACTCCACTTAGTCCAGGTCACCATATTGCAAATATGATTTCACACTCAAACCTCAGTCCTGGAATAAATAAACATTCAATAAATTAAAAAGGTATATCACAGCAAGGTTCAGTGCATGGAAACCATAAAGATTTCTATGTTGGTGGTTTAAATGTCCAGGTAACTGTCAGAAAACATGTGAGCACGATCCAGAAATCCTCTGCAGTGACAAGTTGTCTGTTACGCTTCATACCGAGACAAGAAGAGCAAAATTTCCATTTTCCATCCAGGTTTCATGCTTTCTGTTGTTAAAAACATTTTTACTGTTTTCCTGCAGTATGTGGAGAGGATCAAACTAAAAGCTGATTTTTTTGGGGATAAGTGAGCAGAATTTATGTTAGATTTTTGTTTTAAGTTCTTGGGGATGTGGACTAATTCAGTGAAGATACTGCACGAGGCAGCCTTCAAATAAAATGCAGCGACTATTCTGCTCATCCTGTCAGCGTGCCAATGGGCGAGACACTGATCCACAACAGTAGCACAGAACAGGTTCATTTTTCTCCTCTAATGTGTCTGTTAGCTGTGATTAGTCAGTCAGGTTTGGACTCCTTAACCATTCATGTGAATTCCTCCTGTTTCTAATTCAAATCATACTAGATGACGACAAACGCATCGTCAGTTTTGTCACAGTGCATGAAACCAACCTGATGACATCCAGGCAAAATATCACTGTCTGTCAAAGCCTGCCCTCTAGTGGGCAAACACTCAATAAAACCCCTTTAATGTTTCTGAGTTTACTTTCAGCTCTGTTTGCTATAACATGTCAGCTGTGTGGTAAAATGCCTCTCGGTGAGAAGGATCCTGCTGGCTAGCTGTCTAGTGAGGTTAATCTCTGCTGGACTCAGACCTGCCCCGGTGTTCCCGAGTAGCCTCATCCTCAGGTGCATCAACATGTCGGGCACTTGACTCCAAAATCATCTGTCCCTGGAAAAATAAGCATTACAAATATAAATAAATATGTTGCCGTTGTGTTTGCTGACGGTTTTCTAAATGCTCACTCTCTCAACTTTGGGGCGATTTCTTTGGGTTCTTACGGGGCGTCTAAGCAGTTTTTTGTTCATGTGTAATGGTTGATAATGGTGGAAGTGAACGAAGATCAGTGTGTTAGTAGGTGATTAAATATTGTACAGCCATGAGTTTCAGTTTCTGTTCATCTGTTTCTGCTTGTTTGATCTCGCACCTCTGGAGGGATTCAGGCACCAAATCACTTGTCCACTCACACATTTATAAATACTAAAGATAATTAAATGTTTAAAACATATTGTATAGTTATTCTGGGTGCCCTGAGGGGCCACAGGTGTTTACTGAGTGCTCAGAGGCTCCGTCACAGTGTTTCTCACATGCTGCTGCTCACCAGCCCTTTGATATTAGTGATGGGCCGGACATCGTGCAGCTGCCTCCTCCTGTCAATGAACGTGGCCAACCGCGTCGTGTCCAGCGGCGTCTTTGAGTACTCCCCGCCATGCACGCCCCCGCGACCCACCCATGGGTGCTGCAGACAGGAGGTGGCGCTCGGCCTCTTCCTGGGATCCTGCTGCAGCACCGAGGACACAAAATCCCTCGCCGCCTGGCTCACATCTTGGAAGTACTCGTCCGGGAAGCAGAAGTCCAGGCGGCAGATGTTGACGCAGGTTTCCTCCGGCGATTCATCCAGGAACGGGGAGACGCCACTGAGCATCCGCATCACGTAAGCCAGCCAGACGCCGACGCTCTCACACGTCTGTCCATCGTGGCGACGGAGACCGGCGCCCCGCGGATGAGCTCGGGAGCAGCGAACTCTGGGTTTCCAAGCAGGAGGTGGACGTACTGGCGGTGGGCGGACAGCTGGACGGCATCGCCGAGGTCGATGAGCTTAATGCTCGGCGTGGGAGTGTGGAGGTCGACCATGATGTTCTCAGGCTGCAGGAGAGACAAACACAACTCAAAAACAGACAGAAGCTCCTGATTTTATTTCATATGTGATTCTTTAAAAAGCAAAATGTCAGCTGTCAACTGATAACAGCACAGACACAAAGAATAGAGATAAAACTCGAGTCAGTCTTTATTTATGCAGCACACACACACATTTGGTTCTCACCTTCAGATCCAGGTGGGCCACTCTGCAGGTATGAAGGTGCTGAAGGGCCTCCAGTGTTTCTCTGATGAAGAACGCCACCTTCTCTTCCATCAGCTCATCGTGGGCTAGGCGACGAGGTAATCGAGCAAACGTCCATCCTCCAGCCTAACACACACACACACACACACACACACACACACACACACAAAAACCCCACAAACAAATAAAGAACCTTTAGATTAAGATTAAATAATCAGCTGGCTGTGCGTATTATGATATCTGATCAGCTGTTTGCAGCTACATCTTGTAAGAGTTAAAAGACAAAACAGAAAAGTTCTCAAGAGCTGATAAATTAGAAAACTCTGTCTTGTGTTCAGTTATAAAGAGGAAAAGTTTCAGTGTCAACATACTGTATGGTTTGATATCTAACAGTTGACAGGCTTCATCTCAGGAGTGGTGCAGAGTAGAGACTAAAGTAAAGACAGTTAACTGTGCAGCAGTATCTCGGTTTCAGACTCACAGCTCCAGGATCAGCATCAGAGAGGTGGGAGACTCGTACGTGTCCAGCAGCGCCACCAGCTGGTGATTCTGTACGTGCAGGAGGACGTCCGCCTCGTGTGCCACCTGCTCCTTCTTCTGCATCTTCTTACTCACAAACTTGACGGCAACCTGAGCAGAAAGAAAGCGAAAAGTTATAGCACGCTGCAAGACAAGGCAATGCAACAGAAATTAGCAAACTTCAAAGTGAAGTGAACTTATTTCTGCTGTGAGAGAAATAAATTCAATATTTCAACCTGAAACACAAACTTCACTGAGATCTGGACTGCACAAAAATAAACATATATATAAAGATCTTTACTTTACTTTAAAATAAACCTCACTGCAAAATGAAAAAAAATAAGTGCAACTGAAAACACATAAAAAGGCCCAACTTCAATTTCTAACAGCCTTAATGTCAGCAAATAATTAAAAAAAATAACCTAAAATACAAAAACGAAATAAAATTTGTTTCAAAAGTGACAAACTAAAATGTCCTTGCAATCTTAAATATGAATGTTACTGCAAATAAGTACACAAAAATAGATGTTGTAATAACTTACAAACATCTATCTGCAACCTGAACAACCTGAGCAATGAAAAACTGCACAGACTTTACAGCAGCATCAATTTAATTAACAAAACTCAGTGATGACCTACCTCTTTCTTTGTAGACTTGTTGAGACATTTTCTCACCACTGAAAATCTTCCCCTGGTGAAAAAAAGAGCAAAGCAGCAAAGATAAAAAAAAGGCAGAATTAAAAAACAGTCTGGCCTGAAAATCTTTCAACATTTTGAAAGTCAGCGACTCGTGAAGTTTTACCTTCCGATCTCACAGATCTCAGAGAAGGTCGACTCAAAGTTTTCTTTCCACTGGATCCCCGTTCCATCGTACCCAGAGTCTGGACGGAGAGAGATCGAAGGATTAACTTTCTTTTTAAAACATTTCATGATCTTTTTATTTTTTCTTCCATCATCAGTCATCTCGTGTCCCACATTTTCCTGTCGTGGTGTAACTGAAGCTAAAGTCTGCAGAAATTAAGATCTTCAGTCTAACAAAACATGAACATGGCCTCACTGTATGGTGTTTTACTGCATCTATTGATAGTTTGACATTTTGTCACTTTCTTTCTGAGATTGACATGAAAAGACTGATATCAGTCTCTTATCTGTCTGTGTGTATCTTAGCATAAAGACTTAAAGAACGGGGAAATGTTAGCCTGCAGCTCCCCAAAATCAGAAGTGGTTGTTTTTACATTTTTAGTTTATGTTTAAACAAGACACACTTTTTAAATAAGAGAGCATTTGATGTGTTGGTCGACATATTTTTCTTCATCTTTAAAGCACAGAGACGAGATATTGGTCTTCTCATTCTCAGAAAACAAGCAAAAAAACAAAAAACAAACAAACAAAAAAACTATTTCCCAAAAAATTCTGTAGGTTTTCTGTGGGTTTTTGTGCATACATTAATGTGTGTGTGTGTGTGTGTGGACTTACTGCTGCTGGGCAGTGTGACCATATTTGAGGGCTCGGACGGCGGGCCGACCCCCCAGCGGTTGGAGGCTCTCACTCTGAACTGATAGTGACCTCCGGGGATCAGAGAGTCGATCTGAACACACTCCTCTCGGGTGCTGGCCACCTGCTGCCACAGCAACGAGTCTGAGGGAGAGCGAGGAGGAAAGGTTAAGAGTCTTAAAGAAAAGAAAAGAAAAAGAAAACGACATCCTCAGTTCAGCTGGTCATTGATGATCCCACACAGACAAACACACCTTCCTGTCTGTACTCTACAGTGTAGCTGCTCACAGCACAGTGAGCGGATGAAGCCGGAGGCGGCCAGTGGATCATCACCGCCGTGCTGCTGGCCTCCTGAGCCACCGGCCTCCCGGGGGCTGCTGGGATACCTGCAGGAGACAGAGGAAACAAATGCAAAGTCAGTGCAGCTGTTCTGAAATTCAAACTAAAGTCCCACTGCAGCATTACACTTAATTAACCGCACAGTGCTGAGAAGGGTTGCTGCTTCATTAAGGTGAAATGCTCCTTTAAATCCAGGTGTGTTACCTTGCACTTTAATGGAGGCGGATGAGGAGGCTGAGCCGTGATCGTTAACAGCGACACAGGTGTAGATCCCCGTATCCTGAGGCATCAGATTACAGATCTTCAACAAGATGTCACCTGTATCCCTGGAGAGGAGGAGAAGGAAGATGATGATGGAAAGCATGGCAGGAAAGTGAAAAAAACTGAACCCAGTGGAGGAATAATCGATATAAAAGGAGACACACACACACGTGTGCACTCGGCGTTACCTGATGTCTATGGTGAAGCGGCTGTTGCTGGTCACCAGGTTCTGGTCCGGGCCCTTCAGGGTGACGGAGGGTTTGGGGCGTCCACAGACTTTACAGCAGAGGACTACAGTCTCACCGAAAGCACAAGCAACGTCTGACAGAGGAACGAGGAACTCTGGAGCCACTGCACACAGGAAACAACAGATTTCCTCACTTATGTTCACTCACTTTATAGACTTTATATTATGATGGAATATTTGAACTTCAGATAAGAGCAAATAATCCTCATTGAGCCATGTGGCAAACACTGTGGCCTTCTGGTTTGTGAAAATGATTTCATCCCTTCCCGTCACGTCACACCAGTGGACGGTATAATCTGTTTTCATTTCAACCTCAACTTTGTAGTAGAGTTTAGACTTTACAGATTACCAACCAGCTGTGTTGTGGCACTAAATGGATTAAAGGTTTTCCTGCTTTGCTTATACAGCTGCCAGATTTGGTTTCTCATTGGGGCCCATTTATCAGCCCAGCCCAGTGTGATCAGGCTGGTTCTGTTGTCACTGATCACAAGTCTGACATAATTCACCAAGCAGGCGTGCTAGCAACCCAGCTTTAGTGTTGGATCATCCTGAGGTTAAATAAAATGAATAATGTAGGATTTCTATTTGCACTGCAGTTGATGATGTATGTGTGCAGGAGCCTCAACTTTACTTTTGAGTTCAAAATATTTATGTATAACATCAAGTAACAACAAAATCTGAAGCTGAAACTATGTATTGGACGACTTCATGTCTCTTACCTTCCTGGATGAAGTTTGGGTTAAGAAGCTGGGAAACAGATGAAGTCAAAAGTTAAATGTTTATGTGAGGTTCAGTCAGCTGCACCATCTGTTTTAATATTTGAAAGTATTTAAAAAACAAAAACAAACACTTATTTACTTTTTTCTATCCACACTCATACTTTAAAATGATTTTAATCTCGGTCATATCTTGCATATTTTAGACATTTGCTTTTGTGATGTTGATACACGAACATGTTTCTACAATCAAGGTTTTTTTTTTATGAAAAGCAGAGTGTGCGCGTACCTCCATGCCTGTCTTTGGGTCAAGTTCATCATCACAGTCTGACTCATCTGAAGTGTGAACCTCCTGGTGGAGATTTACGGACGAGGACAAAACGAGAGAAGGGAAGGCAGAGGACATGGGAGAGAAGAGAGTGAGAGGAGGGATTTAAAGGGGGAGAAGGGGGAGTAAGCAAGGAAGACAGAAGAAATTGGGAACAAAGGAAAAGAAGAGGAGAAAAATAGGAGAGGAAATAAGATGCAAAAGGTAAATGAAGAAGTGAATAAAGCTCCAAAAAAGAAAGAAAAGGAGGGAAAGGAGAAATGTCAAAGAAAGAGGTAAAGAAAAAAGCAAGTGAGGAGGATGAAGAGATTATTGGGAGTATTGTATTGTTAGTGTGGCTAAAGAGAGGACAAGAGGATTGAAACGGGTCATTCCAGGTCCTAAAGAAAGTTTCTACATTGAATCCTGTTTGTCTGATACTCACCTGAGAGCTTAAGTACAGGTGTGGTCTCTGGGCTTCAGCTACAGCTCAGACAAAATGACATTTTTCTGATCTATTAAAATACCAAGATGGCAGCAAGCGGTCAACCAGACTCTTGACTTGATATTGATGTCTGAGTCCTGACAGACAGTTCAGGCAGGATCCACGTTCTCAGTTTATTACATTTGTTTTGCTGACATACATAAAAGAACAGAGATTAAAGCCTCTAAGTTTCATTTATAGCTGCATACGGTGTGAATTTTAGTAGAGATCTCAACATCACTTCCTATTCTAACACTGTTCTTTCAGCAAGGATAATTACTGAGCAGAATTCATTTGTGTTTTTTTATATATTCAAAAGATGTGGTGTTAAGTTATGGCAGGAAGTCAAAAGAACAGAACTAATTCTTGTATAACACACGTCTGTAGCAGAGATCCTTCATGTAAAAAATGCAGAAGAACAGCATGGAGTTTGGTCTGCTGTTGTGCAGTCTTTCAACTGTGAAACATCATATGAACTTCCTGTGTAAACATTATCACATTGTCCACCCTGTGTTACTGGATGATGTTATACACACACACACATCAAGTTCCATAAATGTTAGACCACTACAGAAAAACATGGGTTAACACATCAGAGTAAAAACAAGCTTAAATCAAATTCATTGAATTCTACTTCTATCCATGCACGGGGAGGGAGAAATAAAT
This sequence comes from Scortum barcoo, assembly GCA_023238725.1. Taxonomy (NCBI): domain Eukaryota; kingdom Metazoa; phylum Chordata; class Actinopteri; order Centrarchiformes; family Terapontidae; genus Scortum; species Scortum barcoo. The sequence goes on from CM041550.1 coordinate 4,387,655, forward strand.
CACAAAAACACAAAAAAGAAATCAGACTTTATTTTCAACAAAATCAGTGCATTTGAGGGTTTGAGTGAGAACAAAAATATTTAAAATAAAACTTGCAGTGTTCTTCTTTAGTGGTTCTCAACCATCTAATATCCATCATTTACTATTTCGCCCTTCTTTAAACTGCTTCCACACCTGTTCACATCAGTATTTACAACAACAGTTTAAGCTGGAGTTTCTTTGTGGACTTTAAAATGAATTTAATTGCTTCACATTGAGCTGGCTGTTGTGATTGGCTGGCATCTTCAGTGAGAAAGCAGGTTACCAGTTAGTTTGCCACCCGCGGCAGCCACACAAACCACGTCAGCAAACTTCCTGCACCAACTATTTTCTGTACAAATGAATTTTTCTGTGTCGCTTTATGTTCTGCAGACATAAAGAAACAGACACTGGTTGAAAGCTGAAGTCGTGCTGTGGTTGTTTTTGCCCCCATAAATACAAAATGTGCAGAACCTTGAATAAAAATTTAAACTTGGTGTCTGATGCAGGTTGAGAACCACCGCTGGAGTCACATGGAGGAACTACCATGTGTAGTTCCTCCATTCCTACACGGGTTATGAAGAAAACTAAAAAACCGAGTGGGGGCGAGTGAAGGGGGGGGGGTCTCGGCACACACACACGACATTATCACCGTGCGCCATCGGCCTACTTTACTCACTTTGCCCTTCGCCCTGGTGGCGGGGGAGGCGAGCGTGGGAGGGGGCGTGGTTTCTTTGGGCTTACGGAGGAGGCCGTTCTCTTGACCTCTGATCCCGATCAAGGAGGCGTCCTTGGCTTCGGCGCGCTTCCTGGCACGCAGCGTGTTCCAGGACAGAGACTTCCTGTACGGTACAGGAACGAGAAACATCAACCAGCCAATCAGAGGGAAGCTCAGAGGGGTCCAGCTCAGTCTGGCTGCAGAGGCGACGAAGCGGTCAGGTCACGACCGTCTCAGGAGCCTCTGCAGTGATTAGGTGGTGCAAAGTGTGCTATAAAATTAGTGCAATGCCCTGTATGAGATTTAATAAAAAGATATTTCTATTATTAGATCCCATCTTGTTTTGATTAATTTTCATTGCATTTATACACACAGGGAACACTTTGTAGGGAGTACTTACAAAAAATAACTAATAATACTAGCAGAAATGGGATTTAATAAGAACAAAAATGAAAGCTACACTGAATATGATGGAAAACAGCTGATTTACTTTAATATCCACTAGTTATATGGTCCCTCGTACATCCTGTGTGCTGTTTTGAATCATGACTGATTTAAAAAAAAAAAAAATCTCTGTCACGTTCTGGCCTCTAAAGTTCCCCTTACTGCCTCGCTAATGTTTCTCAGGATGTCTTAATGTTTGTGTCCTGGTGTGTCGCAGCAGAGGGTCCTGAGGGGGGCGCTGTTGCCTGAAGCTGCAGCCAGACTGCTGGTCTGTTAAGAAACAGGAGGGGAAGGACAGAGTGACAGACGGACGGACGCTGGTCTGACTTTACTGAGACAGAGATGAAGTTAGACTGGAAGAGAGAGCAACAGAGAGGCGTGAGAGAGACAGAAACATACCGTACCTTCATCTACACTCTGAACATTTTCAAGAATCAGCTGCACTTCCTGTAGGATCACAACTATATTTTGTCTTTAAGATGATGTTTGTAGTTCATTCAAAATGCATTTCAGTGTCTCAATAAAAGTGTCATGTCATATTATATTAACTACCTCTTTACCAACACTTCAACACTTTTGTTTGCAGCTTTTCTCACTGCAGACACTACTCAAATAACATCGAGCAGCTATTAGTTTTTAACACGGTCAAAGACACTTTAAGACCATCATGTTTAAAAAATAAGATTAAAAAATAACTATATTTGCAGCTTTTTCTGCATTTATCCCCGTTATGAATCTTTAACTGAATTTATGTTTGGACCTTCTGTGGAGTGTCAAACCGTCGAGGTTAGTAAAAACTGAAATATAAAACGTTAAAAGAAATGTCACTACGGTAACAACAAATACGAAAAGCTGAAATGAACCATACAGGGGAAAAGTGCACAAAACAATTTTATAGAAGTGAAGAAACTTTGGATGTTCTGTTGGACGCTTTCTAGAGTTTACGGTCATACATTTTTAATAAATAAACTTTTCACTCTCAGACTAATTTCCCGTAGAGGATCCTCTGTAGACACAATCTTAAAAATATAACCTTAATAAATATTTAGTCACTTCCCTCCTAAATCTGTCAAACATCATCTGCTGGTGACACACAGATCAGGCAGAAGGCTCAGTTTCACGTTTGCTGTTGTAGTTTATTTACAAATATTAAAAACTACAAACCGTTAATCATCTTCATCCTAACGAAGAACAAAACAACTTCACCTTCACGTCGCTTTGCTAACTCATGCTCAAGTCCAAAAGGTTTATTTTACATATTTAAAATACATTTAAAATCATTATCATTAGACTACCAACAGTACAATGCTGACCGCTGCCATTTAATGCAACATATTGCACAGCCTGAACTTCATTCATATTTTTTTTTCATATCTTAAATAGTGCAAAAGGGAGTCTTTTTTTCTTCTTCTTTAAACAGGAATGTTCTAGAGCCTCAGTTGAAAAAAACAAAATGAACTTTGTACAGTGAACTGCCGACATAATAAACAAAATCAACATGGAGGAAAAAAATCCGACTTTGTCCGTAAAATAAAATAATAATTAACAAGGCAGAAAAACAACAACAACATTAAGAGGAATAAACATAAATTTCTGTATAGATTGCCACAGACAACAAAATAAATCTTCTCCACTGCGGAGAACGGGGCCGAGTCCACCTGAATGCCCCCAGGTGAGTTTTTTTTTTCTTTCCAAAAACAGTATAAAGAAAAAAAATATACAAAAAAAAAAAAAAGCAGGGTGTTAGGAACTGAAATAAGAGTCTGGTTTTAACTCCACATTGAGTGTCAATGGTTTTTCCTCTCTCTGCTTTCCAGAGTCGGCTACACGTTACAAGATTTGCTATCCAGTCTATTTCTGTGGGATAAATCCTCAGTACTCGTTTACATGAAACATTAACAGTGTGTGTGAGTGTGTTTTATAGCTCGGTGGTAAGCCTGAAATCCATTTTTCACGTAAGTTGCCGCAGAGCCGTCGAGTGACAATGGCTCAGAGATAAAACTGTCCCCTGCAGCAGCTTGATGGACAGTAGGAGACCAGTTCTGTACCTTTTTTGTTTTGTTTTTTTAACCTCAGAGGAGCGAGTTAAAATATCAAAAAGAAAAAAAACAAAACAAACAAAAAAAAAAAAAAGGGCTCCTGTAGAGGTCCAAGAGTTCGTTCATAAAGGGAGGAGGAGGAGGAGGAGGAGGGAGGAGTTAGGAGGTGAGGGCGACTTAGGAAGTGGGGGTGAGGGCCAATCAAAAAAAAAAAAAAGAAAGAAAAATGGGTAGACAGAGCTTTGTCACCTCATTTCTTTCATCCAATCCGAGCGCTTGGTTTGGAGAAGTGCGTCTGTCTGCAGGTAAAGAAGTGCTGGATGGGGGGTGGAGGGGGGGACTTACTTGATGTTGTTGGCGTCGGCCACCGCCGCAGAGAAGGACGAAGCTGAAGAAGAGTCTTTTATGGACTTTGTTGGGGGGCCCAGGACGAGCCCCGGCACCCAGCCCTCGGCGGCAGGCGACTGGCTGTTGGCCGGCCGGTAAACAAGGTACATGTTCTGCTGATTGGTGGCCAGGATCTGCACCGTCTCCCCCTGACTGACGCAGATCTCATTCTCCTTGAGCGCCGAGTAGTCCTGAGTGACCAGCATGGTGGAGGAGACGCCGTTGCAGCCGCCTTCACTGTCCTGAGGAGGAGGAGGAGGATGGGAAAAAAAAAGAGACAAGAGGAGAAGACAAGAGGAGAAAACACAAAAAATGAGGAGAAAAGATGGAAAATGACAGAGGAGAGGATGAGGACAAGGTTAAGGTGCATCTACGTGGACTGGACGACGGTCCTGCTGCCGTTACAGCTGACCCAAACCTGAGGAGGAGCAGAGGGAGGTCAGGACCGAAGAGGAGGAGGAGGAGGAGGAGGAGCAGGAGGACGAACAGTGACGATCAGAGCGTGAGCATCGAGTCTAACCAGTTACAAACTAGGACGGTCAGTGGAGGTGAATTTGAAAATCTGTAAAAGTCATCAGAAACTTCTCTTCGCAGAAACAGTGTCCTGGTTATTCTGGATGATCCACATACCTGATTGTTGACAGACTTACTGGGAGCTTTTTTCTACATAATACCAGTGTGACGGCATTTTTTTTTAAAGGAAATACCACTTAGTTTCTCTGTGTTGGGGGAAGCAAAAGTCTCAGAAGCACAAATCTCAAATCACAGCAAATAAGAACAAAACTATCTGCCGGGACAGGAAGCTTATAAAGGCTGTCATATTATATAGCATTAAATACTGTAGTCTACTTTAGTAGTCTGAAATCATGACTAGAAAACTCCAGAGATTTTGTTTTTAGGAACATTTCTCTCTTGTCGGGGGTCAAGGAGCTTTTATGTAGAGCTCTGCAGGCTGTAAATTACAAAGTGAGCCGAGCTGTCCAGCTTCCTGGAGCTTTTCAAGTCCAAGTAGGGCAGAAAGAGAGCAGGTTGGTATGTATGTACATATATATATATATATATATATATATATATATATATAAACCCTCTACAGTATGCTGCTACACCTGCAGTAACCCAGATTTTAACCTTGGTTTTTTTCCCTTCTTTTTGGGACAGGTGATAAACTCTCAGACAGCATGAAGGAAAAAAAATGTGCTTCATGCCCTAATTCATCGCCTGTCTGCTTCTCTTCATCGCTGGTATTGTCTCGACCTTTCCATTAACTGTAGATTGCAGCAGTGTGTCTCAGCATGACGAACATAAAGGTGCATGATAATTTGAGTAAGTTTCTCCCTCATCGTGCCCGAGTCGTTCGCAGAAACTCACCCTGGAGACGAAACACGACGAACCGCCGTTGGAGGTAGACACTTTCATCTGGCTCCTCCCTCTTTCCGCCTCCTTCTCGCCGAGCCCGACCGCCGAGGACGGGCGGCTGTGAGACGACGCGGTGGGACGGGTCCCGGAGGACGAGCGGTTTCTGGTGAGCGAGGAGCAGCCGCCTCCTCCGCCTTTCTCCTTCTGGTACTCGATGGGAGACTGAAGAGCTGAAATCAGACACGGAGCGACCGTTTAACTTCCTCTTTTGTAGCATCACTTCAGGTGTTCGGACTCTTCAAACCTTTTCTTGTTTTTCCTCCTCTGGACATGAATGAAAGTTTGACATCCTGCTTGTTTTAAGGCATTAGGTGTACTGTTACACTGCAGCTGACCCGTTTCCAAAGAACACAGAGGTGTTGCTGATTTAAATTATTTAAATGTATTTGCCTGCCGTCTGGGCAGCCACTGTTTGGTTCATTTCAGCCCTTTATTTGTTTTATTTTTACCTCAAAGTTGCATTATGATCATTTCCACATTTTCTTTGTGCATCCAAGTGCAATCAGGAAACCTCAACATCCAAAAACCTACAGCTTCACATGATGTCCACATTAAAAATCAAACCTAAAAAAAAGCCCTCACTGCGCCCATGTCTTATGGTGGTCAAGACTTCTTGGTAATGTTAGAAAAAAAAAAGCACTTTTCAGCTCCTAGACACCTGATTTAACAGCCAAAAACACAAAAACAACTGCTATGATTCTGTTAAATGTGTTAAACGCATAAAATCTTAACTGTTTTCTTCATGTTTGTGTGTGTGTGTTTGGTGTTTTCTCACCAGACAGGAAGTTGCTCTGAGCGTCCAGGACTTCCTGGATGTGTCGGACCCAGACCTGCTTGATGTCGACGTTGGCGGCCTGCAGGGTGAAACGCTCCGACGAGCCGCGGCACGACAAGACGAATTTACAGGGATCGTTATCAACGCTCTCCTCCAGACCCAGGTAGGATACCTACAGGGGGGAGGAGGGAGGAAGAACAGATTTAGTGTGATTATAATTTATAGATTAGAATTTATAGATTCCTCTGCTTTATGTTCTGTATAACACTGGAACCTAATTATAGTATGTAAATGTGGTCATTTTAACTTATATACTCTTAAAATGGTGTTGGAAATATATCATGAGGTAATAAGGTTATAAAACAATATTGAAAAAAGATGTGTTTATAATAAAAAGGAGGTTAATTAAACAATTCTTCTGGGTGAGAGAGTTTTTGGTTCAATGTGTTTGAACTTATTTTCAAACACTTGAGTCAGCCCAAGTATTTTGTCTTTCCTTTACTCATTTTTATAAGTTCAGTATAACAAAGGTAATCTGAATGACTTTCAATTATTCCTTGTAGATCAATAGAACAACTTAACACTTTTAGCTTAAACCAGGACAGATCCCAGGTTTTGTCATAGTTTTATCGCAGATTTGTGCACAAAATTACTGTATATTCCCTAGAAGAAGGAAAATAAACACTTTGAAATGAACAGAGTGCAATAAAAATGACTGTAAATATAATTTACCATCTCAAAATGTGGATTTATTGTTAGGCTATTCATTATTATACCCAGTAAAATGACCCGTACCTTGATGCTCTTCTTGAACTGGTACCCAGGCGTGGACGAGCCTTTCCTGAGCAGCTCGCTGAAGATGACAATCTGCTCAAAGAGGAAAACTCGTCGTTCTTTAGAGCGCGACAGGACGCCGGCGTCCTGCTCCGTCACAAAGAAGGTTTCCTGCTGCAGCAGTTTGCCCTGAGAGGTCAGTTTACCCTGCGGAGGCATTGGACCGGTAAGCCTGATTAATCCAATGTCATCATTATCAGTATTAAACACATACTTGCATTTCTTTACCGCAGACCTGTTGTTATTTAGCAGAACAGGAAGTGAACGTACCTCGTATCCCTGCAGCCGACCCAAATTCATCATGTCGTTACACAGTTTAGGGACCTGAGACATCAAATCTACAGCTTTCTGTAAGAGCAAGAGAGAGGCATTTTAGTACTTAATTAGTTCATTTCAGCTGTGTGTCGACAAAGAACAAAAAAAAAAAAAATCTACACAAATCCTGGGTTCATCATAAAGACAGGCCGAGTACACCAAGTTGTGTCTTTACCTCAATTTGTTCACAGTCCATTCCTGCCTTGGAGCTGAACTTCAGGAAGTCCTGAGGAGAAATGGGAGCACAACTTCAAACGTGAATTCAGTTCACTGCAGTTTCAATGCATCACTTTAGCCTGAATGTCACAGACGGACAGGCGGGTCAGATAAATAAAGATCCACCTGTCCTCTTTGCTTGAAATTAAAACAGATTCTGCGCGAGACGACACCCAAGAACATTTCAGTGATATATATTTACGGCACAGTTTTCTAACAGTGACCGAGATGGACATTTCAGTTTGAAATCTCTTTAATTATTTGCCTCAAACTAGTTATCAGTAACTTAAATTTTAACTTCAGAGAGCCTTTGCAGGATGTTTGAGCTGGTTCAGTGCTGCTGGAGTGGGCTTATTCTTCCATACTGTGAGTTAAACGTTGCAGAAGTTGTTTTACTGCAAAACAGACTAGTGTAAATGTTATTTTATATATTCAGTAATTGCATGTGAAAGGTGCAGTGAAAGTCTCTTTACCTTCAGTAGCAGCTGGTATTTAGTGATTCTCTGGATTGGTTTGATGAGGAAGTCACTGATGGACAACCTGGACTGGATGTCCTGCTGGATCCCCTGGAAGACAAACCCCAAAACCATCAGTCTGTTTCTTTTTCATATGTTTGTCTAATTCATGTTTCTTTCATATATTCATTTTAGCTTAAATATCAAAAACAGCAACAGACTCTTCCATCAATGCATTAACACAGCTGCAGTAAAGAAAAGAGTCTTAAAGTCTTAAAGAACATTTGGTTGAGATCATTTCAGTTTAAATAAAACAGAAGACGACCACTAACACAGCAACATGAAGAGTCAAAACGTCACTTACATCAAAATACGTGTCATATTCAGCTACGATGAACTCAGACTTTGGTTTATTTTGACAATAAACCACGTACATGTGGAGTCTCCTCTCCTGTAAAACACACAGATCAATTGTTTTCAGATAGCAGATCAAAAAGGAGGGATTTTTCCAGACCAAATATAATGTAGGAGCACAAATTCATCATCATCATCATCTGCTCACATGTTTGATGAAGAGTTCAGGAAGGTGTTCGTGGTCGTCCAGACATTTCTCCAGCTCTACTACGAAGAAACTGATGGAAAAAGAGGAGGGATGTTGTTAGTCAGCTCGTACAAAACTCGACAAACAGCCTCAGTTAAAGGACCCGACCTGAACTTACTCTCTGTGCCAGTCGTAGATCTGGTGGATGTTCCCGAAGACGATTTTGTCTTTTCCTTTCATGTCATCTGGGACGCCCTTCTCCTCGATCCTCTTCATGAAGCCCTGCGGGGTCACAAAAGGGTCGGCGGGTTGAGGACGCTCTCCTCGCTTCTCAAATGAACAAATTAACAGCAGCGTGGCCGAGGAACATTTAACATCAGGCCGTGTCTCACCTCCACCACGATGCCCAGGTCTTTGACGTAGTCCTTCTCCGTCTGGATCAGCTCGTTCAGCACAAACCTGAAGAGAGCAAACAGTCACATCAGCTGAGGAAGCATCATCATCTTTAACCTGACAGTCGTTGGAGACGCAGTCGTACTCACATCCGTCCTCTCATAGCTTTCGCTCTCTGCTCCAGTTCGGGGTTTCGCGGCTGCACAGGAGTGGTTTGCTCCGGCGGCGAGAGAGAGGTGAAGCCGGGGTACGCTCCTGGTTCCAGAGTCTGAGGAGAAAAGGAAAGAAAGTGAGTGTTTAAAGGTGAATAAAATCTTTTAACCTCATAGATTCTCAAACACGCAGAAAACAAACTTGAATTGATTTATATAGACTAGATTAATTTATCTCCAAGGGCTTTAAAATGTGATCAAAATCTACACCTTCTATTACTTAAGATGTTCGATGAGCAAAACCCCACCAACATCAGGATAAAGAGATGAAGAGAGGGGCTCGATCTTTAGTAGCTGTCATGAACAGATGTCAAATGGCTGTGATATTATCATTTAAAGTCTGCTAGCTCTGTGGAAGAAAATGACCTCCTCTTATTTTAACTACAGATCAGGTAGAAGTCGAAATCAGAAATTCTGCATCAGGACCAAATCACATCAACTGATTGTGGAGAGGTTTATCTTCCTGAATATGCTGATATGAAAACTCTCCAGTATGTCCAGGTGTCATTCCAGGTGTCTGTGTCTGCAAAGAGCTGCCTTTTTCTGTATTTTATTATTTTGCTGTGCTCTGGATATTTCTGGGCATCAATTTCTGAGCAGTGGTGTGTAGGTCCCAGCTGACATGATCATGAAACTGACAAATACTGCTCAATATACCTTTGAATAAAAGGAAAATGTTACCGCAGCACCATTCAGTTGGAGATATTTTTCAAAGGGAGGTGCAGTGATTTTTTTATTACCTGTGCTGGTCTCATGTCCAGATTATGAATGTAGGTCATTTTTCATCTGCACCGCAGTTGTTTTGAAGTGTAATTTACATTTTGCACTTGCGTTTCAAAGTGGAGTTTCTTTGGTAGAAAGAGCTGCTTTTCCTTCTGTTTTTTATAGGGTCAGAGTGAAATTTGTTATGTTATGTTATCACTGACATAATGTACAGGCCAATAAAATGAGCTGCTGTAATGTCAGCTAAAAGGTACCGGTAAGGAGTACTTGCATGCAAATTTCCTTTTTTAAACTTATTCTGAATGAGATATTTAGATTGTAGGTCACCGACAGATCACTGGATTACTTTGACCCTTTAGACTATGATGATATTAGAAAGTTCTTCAGCTATAAAGGAGCCTCTTTTTTGTTTCTAAGCAGATTTAAGAGTCATACACACTCACCATCTTGGTTTTAACCAGTTTTTCTATGGCGCTAACCAGCTCTGCGGCGCTGGGCACCTCAGAGGACGACTGCAGAGACGTTAGCAAGGACGAAGACTGAGAGAGGAAGAGGAGGGGAGGATCAAAAGCAACAGCATGTTAGAGAGCTTGGAGGCGAAGGAACGAAGGCAGGAAGTGAGAAGAAGAAGAACCAACGACGAGTTAAAGCAAGAAAATAAAAAAAAAAACAAAAACACAGTGCCAGGTGAAAGAGAGAAAAGTTGTAAATGAGCAGAGGACAGCAGCAGGCTTAAAAACACCAAAGACAAACTGACCAAACTACTGCCTATCTAAATCTAATTTAAATATAACAATTGTACTAAAAATAATCAGAATATGACTGAAAATTAAAACAGAAAATTACAGAATAATCAAATTTGATTGAAAAAGAAAAAAAAAAAGATTAAATTTCATACATAATAAACTGAATATAACAACATGGTATATTTCAAGTTTATCAGTAGGAAGCATTTAAAAGCAAAAGCTATGTGGCAGAAGTTAGTGGACACAGAAAGGCTTTTAGAGAAACCGATCACAACCTAAATAAAGATATTAAAACCGTTATCAGGCTACATGTTGATCTAAGTGAAACCATCACTGTGTTTAACCAACATAAAGGAGAGAAACAGTGCCCCTCTGTCCCGTGCCTCCTCTCACCTTGTCGTCCTGAGCTGAGGGGTCCTTGATGATCTCCATGGGGGGCGGCAGGGGGGTGTGCGCCTCCTCGTCCTGCTCCTCCTCCCCGCCGCTCTGCATGCCGGAGGGCGTCTTAGCGAGGAGGTTCCCATCTTTACCGAGGACTCTCTGAAGGAGACAGAGTTCATCAGAAGTGGAAAAATCACTTCTTTTTTATTTTAAATCACCTTGTCTGTTTCAAACATCTCCTTATTGATTCATCAGAAATATCAGCCCATCAAAATGACAACACCCTCCGGACGATCAGACAAACTCTCTGGGCTGTTATTGGTCAGTCCATCACATTTCACATCTTCAGCCGCTGCAGAAACTTTAAAACTTCCCCTGAACTAGACCCCAAAGCGGTCTCCAAATAAAACTGAAATGAGATTCTGACTCACGCTTCATATGATGTTGCAGTTCTATTTTGTGAAGCAGTGATTAATCGCAGATAAGTGACTCCTCGTGGTTCCTGGTCAGGCCGGATGACGTTCTAGCTAACTTTGGCAGGCGAAGAAAACTCCTCAATAAAACGCAGAGCTGCATTTGACTGAGTTATGTTCATGTTTGTTCAATTAAGGCAGGCGAAACTTCAAGCTGCATTTCCTAATTCTCCACTGCCAGGGGATATTGTTTTGGAGAGGAGCTCTTTCCTGTGTTTAATCCTTTCAACTGATGCTTTGTCGCTTTACCGCGGTCGGCTCTGAGTCCTGTTGAACACGTGTTCTTCTCTTTTCAGATGTTCTCCAAAATTTCGTCTCGTCCTTGAACATATCGCCTTTACTGGTCATCAAACTGCTCTTACATCATATTAAAGTCAGTTAAGACGTTTAGAGGACACAGAAAATAAAAATAAAATAAAAATTTGCCCTGCAGGATTTTTGATAATGATGAAAGAAACAAGCATTACTGGAAGAGCCCCGAGGATTTTTATGTTTTCATTCATCGGTGAGCAATGCAGAAGTTTGATCATGAGTTTCTGAGTGCGAGTGTGTGTAAGAAAGAAAGAAATCCCTCACACGCCAAAAGAGGAACTTAAGTTAACTGTCTGGACTGTCTAATAAGTAAAAGCAGACAAGTTAATAAATTTCTTCTATGCTTTTTATGCTTCAACTATGTAGAACCATGAAACGATGTTTGGTACATATGTACGTTTGGCATATTCAAATATTTTATCACACCTCTCATATATCTTTAGAGTTTGATGAAAAATCAGCATGTTAGGTATCCCACATCTGAAAATCATTAAGCGTACAGGCCTGTTTTCTCGCTCTGCCTACAGATAGAACATATTGCACGTATAAAAGTGCTGTAATAGAGAGAAGATTATATTTACAGCCAATCAATGAGATTAAATTTAAGATTCAGAGGGTTGATACGAGGTTTATTTTTACTTTTGATGGATATAGTTTTCAGAGGGCACAGGGAGTAAAAGTGAATTCTTCTCTGACTTTAAGCTATGAATTGTCATCAGGGTTGTGAAATACCATTTATCGAAAAACCTAACCACTAAAGTTCATTTCTGAAACATCACTGCTCACCTCATCAATGATGTCATCCTGTAGGGAAAGGTCAGGCTGCCCAAGGTCGATGCTCTTCCTGCTTTCCTCCCTTCCTGTTCCTGGTCCTGCCAATCAATCAATCAATCCATCAATCCATCCATTACTCAAACATGTGCAGACATAAATAAGGATGTATTCTGACAGATTTAAATGACAGATAAGCTGACAAATATGCCTCCATCTTTTCTTATATTGCCAGAATCACATCTGATAAAATTTTAAGGGTATTTTTCCACATTTTGGTCCATTAATCACAAATAACATTAACTTCACATTGAAGTTCCTTGTAATGAGTAATCTATTACAGCGAGCACATTTATCATGTCACAGTTGTGTTACTGTCACCACGGTGGCGCAAACAGGAACTAACATGTTAAAAAAGGGAAAGTTTTAACAGGCGTTTCAAGAATCCTTTGGCATTTGAAATTTCACAGTCAGCAAATTAGCAACCTTTTCTTTTTTTAGGCATTTTATTTTTTGCCTTTATTGGACGGTGGCAGAGAGGAAGCAGACAGGAAATGGGGTAAGACGTGGCTTTTTGGCTGTAACCGCGCAAGATGAATTCACGTGATGATCCCTAACGTCCATAAACTCATAAAAGAGTCTGATACCATGAATGTAGGGCTGTTGAGAAAAAAATATAATACTGAACCATAAAATACTGTGCTTTAAAAGTCTCACTCTGCAGTGGCTTTTTTCCACAGTTTTATGTCAGTAGAGATTATTTTATGATCCAAGTCCAATACACCTGCAGCCCTGTGGTTTTATTTGGAGCTGGACAGTTTATTTCTGTTTTGTTTCTTACCCGTCTTCTTCTGTTTGTTCGGGAGCTTCTTGATGGAGCTGCCGTGGCTGAGGCGGCGCACCGGACTGGTCAGCCATTTTCTCAGAGTGTTTCCGGAGCGTTTGGGTCCAGGAGAGCTGGACTGCAGCGAGCTGAGGGATGGCTGCGGCTGGAGGTTCGCCACGGACTCCGTCTTTCCATCAGAGCTGCTGACGGGATAGTTTTCTGAAAGAAATCACAAAGTTCACATTTTAGAGAGATCGAATCAGCCTCTGGTACCACTTAGTAAAGGTGTGCTAAGAATCTTAAAATCAAGCCTTACATAACAGACAAAAAATATATACAACCAATTATACTTCAATTAAAGCTCCCTTGTTCTGGTTTTATAAATTAAATCCTTTCTGCCTCAGGTTTAAAATACATCAAATTCTTCATGGTGTTTTGCAGGTAAACAGAGGAACGTTTCTCATGTGACACTTTTAAACTTTGTCGTCCTGCTCCATTTGTCACCTTGTTGATACTCAAACAGAAGTTAGTCTGTGTGTGTGTGTGTGTGTGTGTGTGTGTGTGTGACATTTACAGTCTTGTTAAATCAGCTGATGGGAACATTCAGTTCACACACTCGTCGATCACCAATCACGTTTTCACCCCGTCTGTTATTTCAATAAATCATAAAAGCAGAAAGAGGTTTGATGTTAAGAGAGAGAGAGAGAGAGAGAGAGAGAGAGAGAGAGAGAGAGAGAGAGAGAGAGAGAGAGAAGGAGGTGTGTGTGTGTGTGTGTGTGCTATCAGTGGTTATAACAACGTCAAATCTTCAGTTCCAACTATGTGAGATATCATTTTAAATATTCATAAGATCTTTAATTGCAAGAAATCACATCTATCGATCATTTTAATTGAAATACGGAGTGATCAGAACTCCACTGAAGATCTTAAATTTAAGTTAAATCAAGTCTTTGTGTAAATGAAGGTAACTGAATCTTTAATCTCCACACAAATGAATGATAAATGTAAGGTATAATCAGATATTTTTAAATTTTATCTAAAAATCGTGTTTTGACTGGCCATAAATGAGTTGCAGTTATCTGTTGTGTTCCTCTTGTTTCTGCCCAGATGGTTCTGTGTTAATGATGTTCAGGCACATCAGTGTCGTGTCTTGGATCATGTTTTGGTTCTTGGTCAGCGAAGAAAGCACCGCAAGCTCCAGATGATTCGTTTTATTAATGAAAAACAAAGTCTGCTCGGCAGCTGCTCCCATGTCGCTCGGGCCTCATCTGATACAACATTTGAGACACATGTAGAGATGAATTCCTTCTTTTCCTTCTTCAGCGGCGTTGTCAGCAGCTCTGTCCATCTTTAAATGCTTACATGTAAATGACACGAACACACGCACAACTGCATTTTTTAAAATTCAACCATTTAAGCGAAGGGAGGGAAGCATTTGAATGTGCTTAAAGATAAGCAGGAAGCAGGAAACACATGTTATCGCACAGATGTGACATGTCGACTGTTACACCGAGATTATATCGCGTGTTGAGTGTGACATCTGCGGACAGTTTGAACCGCTTGGACCAGACCGGCCAGTTTAGAGTTTAGAGGAAAAAATGAAAAAATTTTGGTGTTTAATTTCTGCTGCAGAGCCTGAAACATCCAAACACGTGGAGATGTATCATGTATATTCACACTGCATAGAAATAGAAATAATGTAGATAAAGACAAAATAAAGACCCGCTGATCATCTATTGTTAGCCTGATTAGTCTCACTTGATTCCTGCACAGTCTTCACCAATAACATGTGAATGCTTTACGTTTGATTCTGCTTTAAAACACTGACTGTTTGATGGTATAAATGCAGAATTAGGCAAAACCTGCGTCTGCTCGCTCAACAGTTAGAAGAAGCTGGAGGCTGATGGGTGTTTAATTAACTGTTCTCTGATTGTTAATGAATGGTTCAAACTGTTAATTTACCCTAAAGAGCCACTGCTAATTAAGTGAGCAGGATAGAAACTTCTGCCGAGCTTCAGTCTGCCCTGCTCTGTGTGTGTGTGTGTGTGAAAACAAAACGGCAGTCATGTGTCGGGAGTGTGGTGGATCAGCTGCGCTCACACACAGCTGGGAGCTATGGGCTGCGGCGGCTGGATGTGTGTGTGTGTGTGTGTGTGTGTGTGTGTGTGTGTGTAAGGACAGGAAATGAAAGGCTGAGGTTGATCTCCCGAGGTGTCCTACTGAACTATCTATGAGTTGTAAGCTTTCTTTGTTTACCTTCATCTCTGCCCTCCCTTCTTTCTTTCTCTCCTCCTCCTCCTCATCTCTGACCTGCTTTTTATCTCGGCGTGTCCTCCTTGTACACAAATGTCTTTAACTGATGGCAAAAAAAAACATGTGATATTCTGCTCTTTCTGCAAGATCCCTGTAACATCAACATTAAAATCACTTTCCCTTCCTCGATCCAAAGTAGAACCAGACCAGGCCAAAGGGCAGCAGCAGTTATTTTAGTTACATTACCCAACGGCACTTCTGTTTTTTTTCCAATTCAATATCTTTATCTGACATTATTATATCAACTATACAAACATGTCTTGGATTAAAAGTGGAATAATGTATTAAAATAACTTTGCATACACTCAAAAATTGTTGTCCAAACACATTTTTTTCTCAACATTTTTGTCGGAGAGTGACCTTTTCCTGAGGTCACCTGACTCACGCACCTCTCTCCTTCATATTTTGCAGCACTGCGGGTTAATGAGTGTGTATTAGAGGTGTTTAGTTGTTATCAGACTGTGTCAGCACTGTGCCAGAGATAAAACTCTCCGGCACAAAAACAGTAGCCAAGGTCACTCAGTGCTACTAAAGGTGCCTCTGTTCCTCTTTTTCCAAACTCATGAGACAAACTCATGGATACACACAATACATAAAACTACTACTGGAGAAAAATACACAAAAAAAAGGGAATAGAATCGACCTTTGGGGTGCAAATCAAAATATCCTATTTTTCTATTCCCATTAAATTTTACTGTAAATGTAAGGATTTGCTGTCTGTCTATCCTTCAGTTATCTCGATAACTTTTCATCCGACTGACTTCACTCTTTGGGGGTGTGTTGCTGAGGACCAAAATGAGAGCAGTGTCAAGTGTGAAGTTTCTTGGGTGAGCGAAAAGATGCAAAGGAAGCAAAGCAATCAGCTGCTTCAAACAGGCATGTGTTGAACAGGAACTGTGCTGGCTTATATGAATAAAACACACACACACACACCTTTACTGATCTTTTCCTTTGTACAGAAACTGAATTCCTCTGTATTTGAACTGAAAGTCACTTTCTGTCTGAGAGTTCAACAATGTCAAACCTGCCCCAAAGGCAAACAAAGCAAATGCCTCCAGTGCTGGACAAACTGTTTTACTTTATCTGTGTCTAGTGTATATATGGACTGCTATGTATGGCTATTTATGGTGATATATAATTTGTAAAAGCAAAGAAATAACTGGGCAGTTAAGATCCAGCACAAACACCCAGTATTTTACGCAGCTCCAAACAAAAACACATTCAATCACCGCATAAAAAAAATAACTAAAAATAACTTCAACCTTGGAGATGAACTTTAAAGTCACACTCTGCGTAACCTCGAGACAAACATGAAGAGTTCCCGTCCGTCACATGGTCACCACCTTGTTTATCATTTCAAAGAATGCTCGTTTTCATGTATTTGATACAGAGTGATGAAAAAACTCAGCAGCCGGCTGGTGAGAAGGTGAAAGTTGGACAATGGTCTTTTTTATTTAAGCATGACACAGCACTTTGGCAGTGTCGCTTATCGCGCAATAAACTGCGCTCAAGCTCATCACCTTCACCTGCTCGCACGGCTGAACTATTAATGAGTAATTTACTGATACAGCCTCCCTTTAAGTCCAACACAAACGGTGAATACAGACTGTGACAGCTTCTGTCCAGACGTCAGGTCAAGGTGAGTCTGTGCACAAGACTGCTCATTAACTTTACATCTGGTTTGGATCGAACATTAAAATCGAGCGCATTCGTACGAGAAAACCAAGATTTCTCCTCTTCGCCACTGTTTTCCTCCCTCCCCCTCTCCTCCTGTCGTCACTCAGTGTTTCAGCGGTTTCCCCCTGAAGAGCCACTGAGCGAATGCAGTCACGTGTTCATAAGAGAGTGAAAACACGTTGCAGGTTACCCGCTCACCTGCGTGAGCTTTCAGCAGAAGTGGTCGGCTGACCACAGAAACTCATTAAGGACTCGAGCACACACACTCATACACAGCTGACTGATAAGACGCCGCTGATTTAACCCCCCTCCACACTCCTTCAGAGAAAAATGATGCTGCAGAACGAGCGCTGACGTCAGCTGCTGGGAGCTGAACAGTCACCAGAACGACAACCAGGAACAGCTGATAAAGGGCCAAACATCCAGCTCGATGTTTCATTCCTGAACTTGACAACATGACAAAAAGAAAATAATCCCGTAGCCTCCCTCAGAGACTGGAGCGTCGCTGTGATGATTCAGCTGCTCTAACTTTTATGACATACAAAGTATGTGGTGTACACTGCTCATTCTGCTGTATTTCATCATACAATGATGATACAGCTTCCTCTCCAGTAAGGACACTCCACAGTTACAGTAACAGGAGCGTTTTTTCTTTTTTAAAGCAGTGATGATAAAGAGTGAAAAAAAAAAAATAAATAAATAATTCACACAAGCCTCTCTGTGACTCACTCCTATATCTAAACTGATAACTATAAATGATCTGGACTCATGGAGGTTTATATTTTATCTTCTATCTGTTCCCAGTAGCAGTACGCCCACAGAAACTAAACTATTTTCCGACACGGTGCTGTAATCAGTCTGACCCTCCTACACAAAACTGTTTAAACTTTCAGAGCTGCACCTGACAAATCTTCTGTTTGGGAACGGTGATCGACTTTGATCAAGGTCATCGTTAACGGAGGACCGAAGCCGGATTTGGCTGGGAGACGTGATAGTTTGGGGGCTGAATATGGCGGCGTCGGTACCCTGGGTAACAGTGAATATGTGTGTAACAAGTGTAGTGTGTGTGTGTGCGTGTGTGCGTGTGTGTGTGTGCGTGCGCTGAAGAGAACAGCAGTGTCACACTGACGGCCAAAGTCAGGTGAGACCAAACAAGGATGCTTTTGTTCTGCAGCCGACAGAAAGACAGACTGTCTACTGTTAAAATCCCCATCACTCACTATCTTTAATCACTCTCACTCACACACACACACACACACAGATCTGACATCCAGTCTGTAGATACTAAACCAGCGGTCTGAATGCAACAGAACAGGGTTTTTGTCTTTGCTCGCTTTCTTTCTCTCTCTCTAACTAAACTACACACATACAGGTACACACACACTTTGTCTATGAATGGCTGTATTGACGAGAGAATTAAAACTCATGCACTGAGCTCCACATACGCACACACTCACACCCCTCTCTCTCCTCTTTGAATACCTGACTTCCTGTTTTGTCTCGTTTGGCAGAAACTCTCTCAAATAGCTGGTGTTTGTCTGCCTAAAACCGCCAAACCAGACGGGGAATCAAACCTCCAGCTGGTCCAACATCTGCGTCCAGCTTGTTCATGGAATAGTTGTTGTGTTTCCCACTGGAGGAGTACACTGTTCACCTCCGTTTACAGTAAATGAGGTCCTCTTACACCGAGGACACCAATATAATACACTTATTAGGTTGGAAAAACTGAAACACACTGGAAGTCACTGCTGTTTTTGCCCAAAGACATTAGCAGGCAACCTGCTCTGTTTAACCTGTTCTAATTATTGTGTTACCAACGCTTATATAACATTTCTCGCAGACGACTCTACCAAAATAGTCTCCGCTTTATGTGCTGCAGCTGGACTTGTTTGGCAGCATTTGTTTTATTCGAATAGATTGAGTACAGGAGAGACTAGTTTCGGTTTCATTTATGACATACCGTTCCACAAAAGCTGCAATCTAACACACAAACACACACAACATGCAACAATTTGCATTTACAAAGGAGACGCGAGGAGGCTGGGAATAAATTGAGCGGTATAATATTACTAAATACAGTATGTGGAAAAGTACTGTACTCCTCTGCCCGCCTGCTCTGCACCCATCAAGCCTTTCTGTCAATGACAGGGAGTGACAGTAATCTGGGAAGATAGCGTTCCTCTCATACCTCTCTCACACGTTCTCCCTCCTCTCCCGCGTTTCACATATCAGAAAACACACGCAAACGCATCGACCGCACAAACAACATTACTGACAATTATTGTGCCACTACCTCAAGGATGACACGGTTTATAATGAAACATGGAAACTTTCATGTATGTGAGGCCTGGATGTTGAATAATTTATTGGAAATCAAGTGCATGATGATTTTGACTTTGACTTTGAGAAACGAAAGTGAAAATAGTTTCATTTCTTTCATTACTGGTTTTGTTCTTGATTTTTATCTTTCCAGCAAATATGTACGGTATTGTAGATGTGATGTGAAGATAGATATGTTCAGAATTTCTCCATTTATTTTATTTTATTGTATTTTAATGCATTTAACTTTATTTTAGTGTATTTTATCTTCTTTATTCTTTTATATTTTATTGAATTTAATGTATCTGGCCACCATGACAACTTAATTTCCCTTCGGGGATCAATAAAGCTATTTCTCTCTCTCTCTGTGATCCCTGATCAACAGAATACATACACAAAGGTCTGTTAGCAGCAGCAGAATACTACAGTCTTTGCATTTGTTTCACTTGAAGTTGTTCTCTTTGTTTCTTCCTTTCACAACAACTATATATGATCATTATTCCTTGAAAGAGTAGAGTAAGTTACACGCAGTGGAGGTGCACCCTTTCCTAAAATGCAAATGAGCAAATAGACTCCTTTCCAGTCCTCTCAGCTGAAACGTAATGACTGCATCCTGAAGGGACCAAGACTGTTGATCCTCACCAAACATCCACACAGCTCAGTGTTTACACACTCGCTTATAAAATGTCGGCTTGCCTAATTATGTTTAATTTGGCTGAGACACCGACACAGACGAGCTCTCTGTCAACAAATCAGTGCTCAGCTCCCGTTTTTCTTCCACTAAAGTCCAGACTTCCTTCGGTTTCTTTGTGAGGACGACTTGGAAAAAGCTCTGAGTCCTTTTTTAGACCGAGCGGTAAAATAGAAAAAAAGACCGTTGTGACTATAGGAGAGAAAAAAACACTCCTCTTTATGGGAACTTTACAGGAAATACTCTTGGAAACACCTCTCAGCCGAAACTGAAAGACGTCACAGAAAAAGAAAGATAATTAGTGGATAATCTAGTGCCACAAATAAAAGCGGTTTATAAAAGTAGAAAGTGAGATTAGTCACTCATTTCTGGAGGGAAATGAGTGAGAAAAAGCTCCTAATTTTATTTCCCCATCACGTGAGGACAATCATTCTCCTCCAGTTTTCTGTGCACAACACCTGTATTAAAGCCATATTTTTAAAGCTTTATTCAATATGTAGAGAAAATTGATTTAAAAATGTATTTACAGGAAAGCAAAGGAGACTTCTTTCCCCTCTGCCACTCCTCAGAGCGATCGGATTAGTAAGTATAAATAAAAGTGTTGCTTCTAATTTCAATTTTAGACGGCAGTGCAAAGACTTCGCTAATGCTGTCTCCATCTATTATCTCTTCTGGGAGACTGACTGACTGACTGACTGAGTGTGTGTGTGTGTGTGTGTGTGTGTGTGTGTGTGTGCATGCGTGTTTGCCCCTCAGGGTCAGAGCAGTTTCCTGTCCATCTTCAGGTTTTTTTAATGGATGTAGGATCACTTTAGGGCCCAGAGTTAATCACTGTGAGAGGGAGGAAGTGCCTCTATGTGTGTGAGTGTGAGTGTGTGTGTGTGTTGTGCTTGTGTGACAGGAAAATATGCAATAATGACAAAAACAACAAACAAACAACAACAACCAGTCCTGGAGTTCACCCTCATGCAGACACGCTGTAATAAATACAACATCATCGACCACCGACAGTCTAACCAGCTGAGCTTCGGTGCTAAAACAATTATGTAATCTGTTTTACATAGTTAAAAATAGGTTATTGGAAGGAATGCCCTGATATTTAGGTAAATACAGCAGAAGCACATTACTTCCTGATACACACAGAGATGAAAACAACATTAGACTCTGCTGCTCACGCAGTTTGAGAATATGAAAATGTTCCCACTGTGCATCACACGCATGCAATCTCTAACATGAAGCCCGGCGACTCTGAGGCCAAAGTCCGCCGACTGTCCACACACAGAGCCGAGTTAACCTTTAGCTAACCATACCTGCATACTAACCACACACACTATTCATGTCTTCTTAAAAAGGTTCTGTGCATTTCTGCAAACCCACAACAAATGCACAGCGCTGTGCAAACTGGACTCATGCCAGAGAGCTGGTCTGCACAATAAAACCACTTGAAAAAATTCAGCCTGCTTCAGTGCATTGATTGGTTGACGGTACGTACAGATAATGGAGAGGCCTGAACTGAGAGATGAGTAACGTGAGCTGAGCTGCACTGTCAGTTTTATAATACGATAACAGATGTTTTCAAGGCTGAATGGATTCAGATCTGCATCACAAAGTCATCACAAATGTGTCTTTCCTCATTTTTTACCCAAGTTCTTTGCATTCTTTTAGTTGTTATTCATTTGCTTTACTGCCATGGACTTCGCCATTAAAATAAACAAACCATCGACCTGGACTCTAATGAACCTTACACTCTGAGCCTAAGAAAAGGAGCCTAAAACTACAAAAACTACAAAACAGCACTTTAGGTTTTTGTTTTACCTAATTAAAAAAAAAAAGTCTCTGCTGTTGTTGGTAAGTCACATATAGTCTGTAAAATCTGAGGTTACCTGAGCAGGTGTTTTCATTGGTGACAGAGCTGACTGCTGTGAGCACCAACAGACAGAACCGTCCTGTCTGACCTGACCTGCAGCACCGCGGACGGTCTGATCCTGCTCTGACTCTCGGTTCACCATTTGGCTAATGAACTGCATGCGACCTCGCTTTTACAGGCCACAGTCGTGTCACCAGATTTCTGAATGCAGCTCGGTTGACAAACAGGTTCAGACACGATGCTGAACCGGCCCAACGGCTCTGAATGAAGAAAACCACAGCGGCTGTCTGTGAGGAGGGACACACACTTATTGGGCAACTTAAAAAAAACATACTATAATGACTCCCTTTTCAGGCTGGCCAAAGGCTCAGACATAACATGCTACACACCCAAACACACACACACACACACACACACACACACACACACACACCCCTGTGCAGCGGCTTGACTGAATTGTGGGAAAAACAGATTGCTTAATCCAACATCTGATTTTCCATAAAGACAAAGGATGAAACTGTCCTCTTTTATCTCTCTCTCTCTCTCTCTCTCTCTCTCTCCATTTACCAGTCGGTCTGTGTGACACATAACTTCCTGCTTCAAAATTAATTTTCAATTCAAATTAGTTTCCAGCAGCACCGTAACAATAAAATGACAAAAAAAAAAAAAAAGCGAGGGGGGGGGGTGATCGAACAAACAGGAGTTTTTCTTTTCTGTGTCTGTTTCTTGGTTTGTCTACCCCTCCTTCATTCAGTCACTGTCACACACACACACGCACACATACACACACACACACACAGACACACACCTCTCTCACAGCTGAGTGGTTTGGGGCCATTAGAAACATGTCCTTTACTTCATTCCTCAACACACACACACACACACACACTTCATAACTTGTAAAGCATGCGACACAACCACAAATGCCAACACACACTTTCATAAATACCTGCACACACACTGATATACACACACACACACACACACACACTCCCATCCATCTCGTCCCACCTGTGCCGTTGTAGCAGCAGTAGCAGCAGCGGGCGAGGATCCATCCACAGCAACGCCGGCCTCGCTTCATCCTCGCTCACACACACATCCTACACTCACACACACCTCTCTCTTTCTCACACACACACACACTCTCTTTTCACACACACTCTCAGCAGACACACCTCTCTCTTACTCACTAACCGGCCGACCTGGGAGAGGGTGTGTGTGCACCAAGAGCTTCAAGTCCACACTGCTGAGATTCACCATACAGAGAGAGAGAGAGCAAATGAGGTGGGAGGAGGAGATGGAGGAGGAGCCTGCAGACACACACACACACACACTCGCCTTTCTTTCTCAGACAGAGCTGCTGAGTTTCTGTCCCTCCCTCCTCTCTTGCACACTTCACTTCTCTGGAACAGAAGTCAGTGTTAATTATCGTGGGGGGCTTCGTTCTCCCATTGTTGAGAGCGGGGACTCAGGTTCCAGCGCTGTATGTGGATTTCCTGTGTGTGTGTGTGTGTGTGTCAGAGAAAGGAAGGACAGAGGGAATGTGTGTTTTAAGCTCCTTTCAGAGCGACTCTGCTGGCCTCATCTGTGTTGGAGTAATGGCTTTTTGGCATCTGGCAGCATGAATGTGCTGTAATGACTGATATTCAAACATTCAAATATAACAGCTGATAGAGCTGCAGACACACACACACACACACCATGTTGGGAGCACAATGCTGGGTTATTAATTTTTCACTTATTTTGCCATTTAATTACTTTATTTTGGAAGGCAGAAATATTTAAAACAATTGATCACATGAGTGCTTGAATGCTGCTCACAGTGACAAACAACTTCCCTTTAGTCTTATAGTCACTTCTAGGTAATCAGTCCACAGCAATCAGTCCAGGTAATTTAGTCCACAACTTTTCATCTTTTCTTTCACCTTGTTTTTAGTGATAAATATCTGATAAATGCATCAAACGGCAGACATGCAAAGTTAGCTACGAGCTTGTTAAAACAGCGGAGAATTTAGCAGCTATAGGACCAGATATTTCCCTCAGGAGGTGGTGGAGACCAAAACAGAGGAAACTGGACTTTCCTCTTTGGACTAAACTTAAACTTTAACTTGGTGGAAACAACTTCTAATGCTTCTCTGTGTCCTTTTGTTAGTGAGTTTGTAACATTAGCTTAAAAATGTGATATGTTGAGTTCACAGCTCCCCCAAAATGACATTTTTCAACTTTGAATGAGCTTCACTTATTTAATTATTTTACTGATTATCTCTCATTTATGAGAGCTTTATGCAGAGCAGCCATGCAAACCTCCCGCTCTGATCCCTGTTGGACTTTGACCAAACGTCAGGATCAGTTTGGAGCTGGACTTGCACATCCTTATCACTGGAATTATACTTTTGTAAGCTGTAATCATGACATATTTATGATTATGGCCAGACTATTTATGATTTGTTTTTAGATTATGTTTTTTATTACTCTTCCACCCCGCATCATGAGGAAAGATTAGTTAACTCACTTTTGTAAACTGACCAACATGAGAGAAATGTCCTGATGTGATAATTATTTTATGTCTCTCTCTGTATTTAACCTTGTAGAGCTGTATCCTTTGGTACTATCACAGGAGAGTCTGTAGAAACATCTAATATCACGTTTAAAGCACGATGCTCATCACAAATTCTTAATATTAATCAGAAATGCTAATCCGCTTATAAAGGGCAGTTCACCCCCAGGTTAGTTTATTAATGTTTTATCTAATTCTTATCTTAAGTGTGATGTTTTAATCCTTTATCTCATGCCTGATTCTACCATCGGAGCTGACTGGCTTGTCAAACTAAAAAATGACCTATTTAATCTGACCAGTGTTCAGCATTTGGACTATAAATGCTCCCCTTGTGTGTGTGTGTGTGTGTGTGTGTGTGTGCACACCTTGACGATCACTGCAGCAGCAGGTAAGACAACACACACACGCACACACACGTAGCCTAGATAAAGTGCTTCCAGCAGCTCTGTTTTCCTGCAGTGTCCCATTTTATACGCAGCCAGAAATGCAGGAAAGAAGACTTAAACTAGTTCATACCTCCACGGCGGTACGTCTTTAACAGTGACAGTGAATTTTATGACGACTACAGTGTCATAACAAAAGGACAAAGTTGGTTAATATAGGAGAGAGGCAAGAAGACAACACCCAAACCACCTTACAGTGCAGTCTAAGCTGTAAACTATGATGATTAAAATGATAAAAGTCCTGATAAAAGAGTTTCAGCTCTCAGTTCAGTTAACTTCAGTGCCTTCACAGCCTTACAGGGAGGACAAGGAGACCTACTTTACAGAGCAGTCACAAGACCCAACACACACACACACACACACACACACACACACACACACACACACACACAGACAGAGAGCAGGGCAGACTGAAGCTTGAAAGAGCTCGGCAGAAGTTTCTATCCAGCTCACTTAATTAGCAGTGGCTCTTTAGGGTTAATTAACAGTCTGACTCATTCATTAACAATCAGAGAACAGTTAAACACCCATCAGCCTCCAGCTTCTTCTACTGTTGAGCGAGCAGACGCAGGTTTTGCCTTATTCTGCATTTATACCATCAAACAGTCAGTGTTTAAAAGCAGAATCAAACATGAAGCATTCACATGTTATTGGTGAAGACTGTGCAGGAATCAAGTGAGACTAATCAGGCTAACAATAGATGATCAGCGGGTCTTTATTTTGTCTTTATCTACATTATTTCTATTTCTATGTGGTGTGGATATACATGATACAGCTCCACGTCTTGATACTGAAGAGCAGCTGAATGCACAGTGCACAGCAAAATAATTAGTTATCCATGATCTTAAATGCATAATTAATACATGAAAAGTTAGGTTAGGTTAGAAAAGAAAGACAATTTTTTTAATGCTATCTTTGAAGTGATTGATGTAGCTGGATCAGTAAGTAAAACACACAACTTCATTTTTATGATCTATCTGTGCTGTGTTTGACTTCTCAGATATCACCTGAAACTCTTAGTGATGGTTTGTTTCTGCATCTAAAAGCCTCCCAGCCTCCGCTCTGCTTTTAGACCAGTGACTCTGCAGCTTCTGCAGCTCCCCCTCTCCGCTCAAAACGGAAAACCAAACATCTATTTCTGATCTATTCTCTCAACTGGTTCACATGATACACTTACATTTCTCATTCTTAACACAACTTCAGTGTGACAACAGATTGTTGTGTGTTTGGGTACGTTTTTGTGTTGGTCATGGTTAAATTAAGGGCTGAAAATTTGCAGACTTTGTCCGAACCAGGGAGCAGCTGGAAGTGAAACGTGAACGTGCCGGTCTTAGCAGAGTGTTAATGCTCAACTCTTGGCCAGATGTTACATTTACATTAAAATGACAAAAATGTTAAAACTAAATGCAAGTAAAATCAAAACAGTGGGCGTTGAGTGTTGCATGATATTGTGTGTTGTTGCTATAGCACCAAGAGGCCTGTTCTACACTGGGCGCCCCTAATAGGACTGGACTGGAGTCAGTGTCTTGACGCTGACTTGAAAATACAGGGGGTGAAACATCAGGGTCTCCTCAATATTTCACATATACAGATGTACATCATCCTTAATGTGTGTGTGTGCAGTTATTTTCCATGTGTAGCGGCTGCGGTCGTCTGATTTGCATCTTTCAACAGAAACACAAGACATCCTTTTCATCGGCGGGAGCAGAAAACACACCGTGGCTGCGACAGGCAAATCAGCTGATCTCGCAGAGCGTGTGTGAGAGAGAGAGAGAGGCTACACTAATGAAGAGAGTCTCCCACACACACACACACACACACACACACACACACACACACACACAAGCCTTCTCCTTAACCCTTGGTGAGACAAAAACTGAGAACTGGGTTGCAGAAAGGCTGGTTATATTAGGAAGTGTGCAGAAAGGCTGTGTGTAAGTGTGTGTAGGTGGAGTGAAGTGTATTGGTTGCGTGTTCGTTGTTGAGAAAGTTTATTGTCTTGATGACTCGTGTGTCGTCTCTGCTGAGTAAATGACTAATAAATTTCAGCATCCACTTCCCTCTCGGCTTTAAAACTCCCACGATGCAACAAGATGAGATCAGCTCGTCCTCATAACGAGGCACCCACTTATTGGCACTTATCTGCTGTCTGTCGATTATCGATAATGGTCAAAGGTCAAACATCACTTGAGGCAGGTGCAGTGAGGAGGCGTTAAAGCAGCTCCACAGCTACCTCTGCAGGACAAAACGGGAACACTCTAAAAAACTTGATGCTAAAAATGTTCTGGTTTAAAATCAAACTCAGACTTTGTTAATTGTCAACAAAAACCCAGAAACAGAGCTTTGTCTCAAATCGCAGCCACATTTTCTTAATGGTACCTCGGAGGAAACATCCTCTCCACACACTCAGACTCCTGGAAATCCATCTCTCAAATCCAAAGCGCTTCCTTATACCTGTCCTCAATTAATAATGCATTCATGTATAACGATCATTTGACAGCATTTATTAGAGGAGCTCTGTGCTGTCTGTCTGGAAGAAACAGCTAAACAGGTTTCGTTTATATTGTAGTATCCAGATCTCACCAGTTGAGGTCAGTACAGATCAGATTACTTGCAATGATCCGACTGAGGGAAGTCAGTGTTCTCTACTTCAATCTAATAAAGACAAAGGCATGATGAGAATAAAAACAAAAAAAGCATTTAGTTTTACATTTTTCAATTTTTAGAGCTTTTTGAAAAAAGTTCTTTCCTGCAGGGAGGATCAGCTGGATTCAAGGAGACACGTCACAGCTGGACAAGCTTCCTAAACTACATAATGATTGAGATCCAGCCAACCGGGCCACTTAGAAGCATTTGAACTCCTCACTTTGAATGGGAGCAGCTGCATGTGTCACTCTGGCTTCAGCTGGGTTTTTCAAATTCATGCACAAAAAACAAGGTCTGCAGCTCACACAGGCCTCATGATTCATTTCATTCATAACTGTGCATCATTCACAGCATCTGAAGTCACAACAGAGTTTGCTCTGTCTCTGCAGTGGGAGCAAAGCAGAGCCGATGAAAGTGGCTTTAACAGAAAGACGTGGTGGCCGGACTTCTCAAGTGAATCCATGGTTGTCTCACTCTTTAACTTAACCACATTTATCTACATTGAACCATGAAGAACATGCTGATCCTGAACCAGAATACACAGACAGACTGTTTCATTCATATTTTCTATCTTACTTTTCTAATTATTATTCTGTCTTTCTGAAAACTTTTAAAACTAAACCTTTACACCAGAGCAATGAAAAGGTTATCATTATCACTCAAACCCAGTCATAAACTTAGACAAAGCTGCAGGGCCAGTGAAGAAAGTTAATTTAGTTTTTCCTTCCTACCTTTCCCCGAGCCGAAGAAGCAGTCCATCTCCACACTGGAGCGCGAGTGGGACACGCAGAGTGCGGAGCTGGGAACCAGCCCCTCCTGAGGCGGACTGCGGTCGGTGGTTCGGACCAGACACCAACCGGGCCGCTCGCTCGGCCGCTCCAACAGCTCCACTGTTTGACCTGGAGAGGAGGACAGACGGCTGTTTTAAAGCGTCGTCATTTAACACAAGAAAGCTCAGACAGAGATACTAAGTGGGCAAAAATGTCCTGTCGAAAAACTAAACTGAACAACTTTACTTAAATTTAGCAGGCTTACGTTTAACTACCCACAATCTTTTTTAAACTTTAACTACTGAAGCTAAACTGTGATGAATGTGGTGAATGAACAGTCGACAGTTCCAGACTAAAACGTGTGAACAGGACCGAGCGGCTTCTCTCACCGGTGCTGACGGACATCTCCGTGCTGCATCCTGCTGTGAAGTCCTGAAGGACGACAGTCAACTCACACCCTCCAGAGAGCTGCGAAAAGAAAGACAGGATTAGACGTCTCAGAGCTCAAAAAGCATTAGTGGTTCAACGAGTGCCTCAAAACGACATCCTGTTTGTATAACGTCGCTGTGTATTTTAGCCTCAAAGCATCTGCTGTGAATCCACCTGGTGGTGGAGGAAGAGAAAGCCGATCCAGCCCCGATCTTGGTATTAATGTACCTGTGAAGTTCACAGTGAGTACCGAACAGGTCTGTAGAGCATGAAGGAGACAAAACAAAACTTGCAGGTTGGTGTTTCTGTAGGCTGGAGGAACATGAAGACCGAGCAGCATGAAGATGTGTGTCCCTGACTCTCTTTGGTTTTGCAACAAACTTCACACACATAGAAAGAGCTGAACCTAACACAAATAAAAGCCGTGTGAGAGTGTACAAAATCCTCAACTAGTCCTGAAGTAAACCAAGGACAAAGAGCTGGTATGTGTTTTTACAGTGTCTGCTGTCAACTCAAACACCAGTTCCCGACCAAGAGGGGCAGAAACTGATGAACGGTCACACACATGAAATTAGATGTTTTAGGACTAATCTAATTTATTTCTCTATAATCTGTATGAAGCTTTATCCAATTCAAGTGCTTTCTGGCTGTTAACACAACTGAGCAACTGTAGGTTTAAAAAAAAAAAAAAACAAAAAAAAACAAACCACAGCAGCATTTTGCAGAAGTGGTCAAAGCCCGTGAACACACATTTTAAGCAATAAATATAAAAAAAAAAAAACAAGAAATAATAATTGAGAAAATACATTTTTAGGGCTTTAAAATTTTTTTTGTATAAGCCGAAGACGAGGAGAGGCACAGAAGGTCAGCTGTCAAACATCTAAATATTCATAAATTTAGATGTTTGACAATTAAACTTAAATGTTGTGGATTCAGAGAAATCCCCTCAGGTAGCAGCTTTAAATATCAGATGGACAATAAAGAACATGTGGTTTCATGTGACTGTGGCAAACAATTGTCGTTGGGCGTCAGGAAGAGATTTTCTCCAAATGAAGCACCATCAGAAGCTCTAAAAATGCCTAAGTCTAGGGTATTTAGGGTTGCTCAAATCGATCAAACCTAGAGACCACAAGGATTTTAATCAAGTACCAAAGTTGTCATTTCTAAGGGGGAAAATATGAGTAACTGACCAAAAAAACTGATAAAAATGGCTGTCAAACATTCGTCTGCAGTTGGGAGGAGCAGAGTCAGATGATGTGTGCAGTGATCACTTCGTCAAAGGTGCAGTAATTTAAAATTATCTGAACTAACACAGCACAGGCTTTCCTCCTCGTCTTTCCGCTTCCTTACGACCATTTAACCTATTAATGACTGACAGAAAGTTACGACAGTTTTAATCATCAAGTGTTCAAGGTATGTGCTCGAGACTGGACTGTGGTAATGGCTTCATAAAGCTGTTATACAGAGGAAATTCACACACACACACGATAGTTAAATAGTTGTCGTCATACTGCTGAGGTGTGCTGACCTTTATCCCCCTTAAATCGAAACACCATATGAACCGAAGTCATAAAACGACAACAGGATACATAAATGCATTCGGCACAAACACCACACAGGCCAGAAACAGAACAAATTCAGACGATTGAAATGAATCCTTCCAGAAAAAGAATTTAAGAAGATAAAAATCTGAAAACAAACTTCCTGCACCGAGCTGACCCAGACACCCGTGTACTGTAGAAACACGCTGCCTGCTGATGACCGCGGGGCTGTGTGTACTTTAACGAACTAGTGAAGCCACACGTCACCTGGATCTGTCCCATGTTATTTGACAGTGTAGAGCCAAGGACCTTTCTGACCTGTGGATGACCTACAGACAGCGCACACACACACACACACACACACAGCAACACACGATTAAACTGAGCTGGTGTTTAGTCTGAAAGCAGCAGATGCACAATATGACAAAACTGCCACGACGACTGAACAACCCCCAATATGAACAAATGACCTCAAATAGATGAAGTCAGTGGTGCAAATAAAGCCACTTCCTCCTTTTCCTCTGTCTGCTTTGTCGGTCTTACTTTCATTGTCTCTGGAAATGTCAGGTGTAGAGTGTGTGTGTGTGTCAGTATCAATGTGCGAGTGTGTGTCTAAGCGGGCACTCTTTGCCAGGCTAAAGATCTCCTAGCAACAAGGACCCCCGTTTCTATAAAAGGTGCAGGTGAGTTTCTACCTGACAGATGGCCGTGAAAACACACGCGAACACACACACACGCGTCAAAAGGCCCTGCAGCCCACGCAGGTGTTTTCTGGCTGATTAGACCTCTGCTCAGGTTGAAGGTGGAGCAGTGGCGTCACCGAACTCTGTGCACTGATAAAAAAAAAAAAAAAAAGTTAGCTCCATTTGGTTGAGCTGGAGTTGCACAGACGTGGAAAGCTGCTCAGACAGAGCGAAAGAGGCAGCAGGTCTTTGTGTCGAACAGCTGATATCAAACAGCAGCAGGTATTCAAGATGCTGTGCTGATCTTTAATCTTTTGTTGGCAGGCAGCGTGGCGCGTTCTTCATTTGGAGTTCAGCCACCACGAGCGACGTGAAATGTATTTATATTTTGTTCACGATGTCGTTCGTACATGTGGGATTTCCTTTTCTTGCCACACAAGCCGCCGATTTAGGTAGGCGTGAGGAGTTTGTGCAGTTTTGTGAGCCGAACTGAAATAGAGTTTGATCGGTTGATAAGATTTTGGAGTGCGCTCATTGATAAAAGTTTTGGGTGCGTTCACAGCAACTTCCAACCTCGCTCAGCTTTTGCTGCAAAAGGTGCTGCATTGACCAAACAAACATATGCAAGCGTACATTTCTCAGAAATGACTTTGTAACATATCACTCTATTCCTTCAGTATACATCACAATTTTAGAAGCAAAAGATAAGAGTTGCTGCTGTGATCATTTGTAAAAATACAAACCGTTGTTTTAACACAGGGCTGTTATCCACCTAAACCCTTTAACGCTTTTATTGTCACCTTTAATTGTTAATCAAGCACCGGCCTGTCCGCACAGTCCTGAGATGATGTCTGAATTATTTCGGTGGAGAAGAATCATGTCGAGTAAATCACCTGTGTGAGGATGTAAGAGTCAATCTGACTGGTAGCTACAGGTGTGCTGCACCCCAGTTTGACAACAAGGTGATCCAATGGTGTCAAAACGTGCAAGTTCAACAGGAAAGTAACGATGGCACGGTTCACTCAGTCGTCTGGAAAATGTAAAGCACGTCTGATCAGCGACCATCATCCAACCATCACTCCGGTCAGCCAAAGTTTGTCCACCTGAATTTCAACTGTTGTAAGACTAAGAAATGTGGTTGGAACCAAAAAAAAAGCATCAAGCCCTTCAGCTGAAGTTCAATAACTACAATTAATCTATTTACACAATTATGGGAGTTTATGACCTCAATATTTTTGTGTGCTATTTAACGTGTTTATCATACTTCCCCATTTGTAGGACGTCTTAATTAAAATTTATGCCTCAATACGTTCTTATATCAAGGGTCAGCAGATGGAAAATAGTCATTTTATTAGTTATTTAATGATGTTTTATCAAATAAAGTACAATGAACTTCTACTACACTGTGGGTGGGATAAAACTCGAGGTCCACTACTCATCTTATGAAACATTTTCACTACAGACACATTGGTGCACTATCACGAAAACAAGACTTTTATTCAAGCTTGCTGAGAACGTAAGCGATAAGAGATACGAGATCTAATGCCAGCAGTGTGACCGGCCGTCATCCTTCGCACCGCTCCAATCTGACGCTTTTGTTTGTGTGTGTGTTTGTGGGTGTGTCTTGTGCTCTACTGCTTTCTGTTATGAGTCATTTCTTTGCACTGGAAAACACACACACATGCACTGGCAGCTTGTGATGGTCACATGTTAGAGCAGAAGACGGCCACGTACAGCAGAACGAACACGCTTCACCTCCTTCGGCAGCATAACTAATTTCTTATCAAATCCTCTGCGATGAATGAACCTACTTTAACGTTCCTTCGTTTCTCCTTCGTATTCTCTTGAGTGCTTTAAAAAGAAGTTT
This sequence comes from Scortum barcoo, assembly GCA_023238725.1. NCBI lineage: Eukaryota > Metazoa > Chordata > Actinopteri > Centrarchiformes > Terapontidae > Scortum > Scortum barcoo. The sequence goes on from CM041550.1 coordinate 4,420,453, forward strand.
CGACAATGGTTTATTTATAAAGCTTTCTGTTAAAGCTTTATATGTGAGGATGAACTCTTTTGCTGCAGAAATCAATTTTGTCTTCACCAGAAGACAAACTAATCACTTCCCTTCAACACTATCCCACTGTTAAAAAACTCCTTGTGCTCCCTGCTGCTCTTCTTCGCTCCGTGCACCATGTAAACATCACTAATACACAAGTCAAAGACATTGTAGATGGTAAAGTTGAATTACTGACAGAAGAGCCGAGTATGACAAACGATAAACCCACAAGGTGAACTGTGGATTGATGTCAGTGGTGGAGAGTAACTAAGTACTTTAACTCAAGTAAAATTTTCACATTCTTATATTTAATTTGAGTCTTTACATTTTATACTTCTCATTACATTTATCCAGCAGCTGTAGTTACTTTTCAAATTGTGGGTGTTAATGCAAAAGTAACTAACTGCACCTGGACCAGCTCCAACAGGTACATGATCTTTATGCACTGATGCATTCATATTGATAATCTGATAACGTATTACGATCCTTAATCCATCGTGGGGTCGAGTACTTTCTCCTTTGATACTTTCAGTGTGTTTTGCTTCTAATACTTACGTATTATTACTTAGTGCAAGTTCACTTTTTATTGCAGGAATTTTACTTGTGATGGAATATGTATTGCTACTTTTACTGAAGTGAAGCTTTTGAGTATTTATTCCCCTAATGTCAGTTTTTAAAATGTAATTGTTATGGCTAATGGAGGCTTTTAACCAGGGCCAATCACCTTGGGATATATTCAGGATTAAAAGCTCCCAAAAATGGATTCACATGCTCACAATGATTGTAATATCATTCTGTTTGAAACTGTCTTTTGGGGCCAGACAAAACAAACAGAGGATGATTAATGTTAAAGCGTAAACTAATGAGACATTGGCTGGAGACAAAGCTTAAATTTTGTTTTATAAAACATAAAGCGCGGGGGTGTTATATAATGTGTGTTGGCTTTAACTGGCTGGACTTTAGTTGTGCTCGTTAGTTCGGCGTAAAGTCACCACCGAGGATGTGCCAGTTTTCCAAGAGCTTCTAGTCCATATGTTCAGAGGTTAAAAAAGAGGGAAGATCCCCTGATTCAGGCTTGATTTAGTGACACGTTCAAATTACTGACATTACTAGGCCCATCATCTGAGGAAAAAAAAAAAAAAAAAAAAAATCACAATGGAAAAGGTGGTTTGAAAAAGTGGATAAAACTGCTTGATATCAAAATACAATCAGATTAAAGATAGTACAAGGAAATACAAAAAACTAATAATCTGCAAAGAAGGCCATGGGGATTACCATTAATTTGGAAAAACCTGCTATTTTTACAGTCATATGACTTTTGTGTCTCTCACACTCATCCAGGCTTCTGAAAATGTTTTAGTGCTCTCGTGGCTGCCAAGGACTTATGTAGAAATATTTCTGACAGTCAGGGACCACCAGCTCTGTCTCCAGGGGATTACTCTCATGTGCAACTCATTTGCAATACTTATATTCGCTGGCGACGCTATTTTCCAGCGCAAAGAAGTTGGTGCCATGTTCTTATACCTTCGGCACTGAATAACCGAGGTCCACGTTCTTTTATTTAAAAAAAAAAAAAAGACCTTTCCAAGAACTTAACCAAATGTTTTGAGTTGCCTAAGCAAGACCGTAAAATACAGTAATCAAGCTGTTTGCCAGAAGCGACTACTGTAGGGAAAGTTATTATGTTGAGAAAATTTAGCAATGATCAGGACAGCAACACATTTCCTGATAATATATTTAGCTAAAAAGTTATATACGAAGAGATTTCTTAAAAAGCAGTACACCATTTCTATCATTTGTCTTTTTGTTGAAATCCCTAAAACAGTTAATTTAGCCAAATAACCAACATGACTACAGTTACAGTCTTTGTCACAACTAAAAATAAAAGCTGTGGCTGCCTTTAAGCTGCTGAACAGTGTCTGTTACTGCCATTTTCATTTAACAATGTCTGCGAACTGCGAAGATCAAGCAAGGCTCGCTTGTCAAACCTTAATTTAGTGGATATTCATGAGAAATGACACATTTAGCAGATGTATTTAAGTATTATAAGAACATAATGCTACTTTTCCTTCAGCAGTATGAGAGGCTATATATATGCACATACACAGAAGATATGGCTGCAGGACATTAAGGTGTTTTTTTTGTGTGTGAGTGTATGTGTAGCCTGCAGCTGTATGGATTTCAGAGAGAGTCAGACGCTGTATGTTGGACAAAATACAGCGTTTCCTGGGGTGGAAAAATCCCTTAAGACCCAAGTCTGAGTAGTGACTAACTCCAAAAACACCTCTATTTGAGGGAAACTCACCTTCCTCCTCTCCTCCTACTCCTAAGGACACATCTCGACGCTTAAATACATACTCTAAAAAACAAAGCAAGCATGGAAAGGTTCAAATGGTCCAAGCAGAGCAGCGGCAGCATTTCCCTCCATGTGTTTACACCGTGTATTTGCAGCAAGCGTGTGACGCATTATGTGACATAATTTGTGTTACGTTCTGATCACACGTTAGGCCGCGATGCTGCACTGCGGGTTATAATAAGTATAAATATATAAACATGCGTTTGGTGTTTGTTTGCATGGGAGCAGAATAGCATCGCACAAACCAGCTGAACCAGTCCGGCAGCATACAAAAAAAAATAAATTAATTAAGAAACAGGAGTGAAATGTTCAGCTGGGGTACATCATGACCAAGCCAAAGTCAAACTGCACGGGTGACAAATAACACACACAAACCAATGAGACCAAACAGACTGCCTGTAACGCCGCAGAAAATAGAAAATACCACTCAAACCGAGCACTGAACACAACAACATCAACACTAACTGCACAAAGTACTCCAATCAGAAACATCTACAGAAACTTCTTAAAATATGCTGCAGCAAAGCCTCCTCAGCCCACATGACGGCCTCGGGTTTGACGTCTGTGCAGCTATTTGCGTAATTTTCTGCTAAAAAATCTCATAAAAACAGTGCTCTTCTTAGAAATGACTGATTTCATGGGGGAGAAAAGTAACAAAAACATCTCTCAACCTTCCTCAGAAACCTTCAAAATGTTGGATTTTTTCTGATTTTCACTGAGGTGCATTTACCTGTTTGCAAATGACAACATCAACTAGACCAACAAAATAAAGGAATATCAAGCTTTTTATAGATCAAAATACTACAGAAAGTACTAAAACAATTTGATTTTAGGTTCATCCTCAGCTGTGAATGCACAAACTGCATCTGGGACTTTTGTTTCTTATCATTTGTTTGCAGTAGATCCAAAATCCAGGATAAGATGCAGTGATGACATAGAAAAAGTCGTTGCAACACCACAGTGAGTCCATGAGTCTGTTTACACGGTTTCTCCAGTGTGTCTGCTCTGTAATCTGAATCAAACTGACTTAGATTCAGCTGTCTGGACGCTCACATTTCATTTAGCCCGTCTCTCTGTGGTAACTAATGGCCTGTTTCCTGTGTCTGTCTGTCTGGCACATACACACCCTGTTTAACCATTAACCACACACGCACACACACACACACACACTCACACCCTTCATGCAGTCCTGCTTTATGACACGCTACGTGAAAGTCAACTGCACGTATGATCTGGATTAGCATCTGAATCAGTGACCGAACCTCAACGGTAACCAGAGACTTCGCCTCAACACACTTTTCCCTCCGATTTCAAGCTCAAATGAAGAAGCGACTCGAATCCTTGAGACTCTCAACAGCTGCAGGAGGAGAGCTGCACACGGACTCGCTCTGTTTTTTTTTTACAGTCTTCATTCAAACAGCAGTATCTGCACACAAACGCTGGATTTTTACAAAGTACAGGTCAGCATCAAAGGACGAGAGGAAGAGCTGTGTATTTTTTTTTTACTCTAAGCAGTTCCCTCCGTGTGGAAAATTGAGTCAAAACAGAGGATTTAATGCAGAGGGAATTAAAAATAGAGCTCGGAAGGAGTGACGTGTGTCCATGTGTGCTCAAACACTGCATTTACAACCACACTAGTTCTATTAATAAGACATAAATGAGCAACATACAGTTTGGTAGTATGCAAAAAGGTAAAAGTGTCTAATTTCTTTGTTGTGATCAAGTCCCTTTTTCCTTTAAGATTCAAACTCAATCAACTCAAATCATGACAGCTGTAATGTTTTCACCAGCATCACTGCTCGATGCTGGTGAAAACATTTGTAAGGAAAACACACATACCAAAAAAAAAAATAAAATAAATCACAGCCAGAAATGTTATATTATGCAATAACTTACTTTTACATTACTTCATTCTTACTACAGCATTTTACTTGTATGACAGTAAAATTCAGCAAAGTGCACGAGTACTTCCAGACACGCAGACTAATAGTATAGCAGCATGTTTGTCACTGCAGAGAATAAAAAGCGTTCAATGTAAAGTTAACTCGTCAAACTTTAGCTGTCAGTGAGAGTGACTGAGGAGTGTGTGTCGCCAGTGTGTGTAGTCAGTGTGGAGTCCAGCTGTTTGTACTCACTCTGCTGCTCTCTTTGAACAGTTTAAAGCTCATCCACTTTGGCATGTCGATCTCTCCACTGCTGTCTCTCCGCTCTCTGTCGCTCTCTCCGTCTTTGACAACTCCCTCGTTTGTGTCTTTGCCACACACAAACACGCCCTCTCTCTCTCTCTCTCTCTCTCTCTCTCTGAACAAACAGCTATAGCTTTGTGTTTGATGGGAACGGGGCACTCTGCTTGGTGTGTGTTTGTGCATGTGTGTGTGTGTTTCTCCCACTCTGAAAGCTGGAAGCTACTGGGGCAGTAAAACACTTTTCTACTACCCGGACTCCGTGTGTGTGTGTGTGTGTGTGTGTGTGTGTGTGTGTGTGTGTTTAAACATTAGTCATATGACCAGCAGATGGCTACTGTACAGATTCAGTCTGAACCCAACACTGAATGCATTTGATTCATAAGAACACACACACGTTGTAAGCGGTGTGCTGGGAAGAAAGTGAAGCACATCTTTATCTCTAAATTACACAATGCTCTATTTTTAAAGCTCTACTATTACTTATCAGAATATGTCATATATCAGTTCCTAAGTATTTGTATAAATTAGTGAATATTACAAAATAAAGCTCAGAAAGAAGGTTTAAATAAAAATACTGCAGCCTCAAAACAGTCGATTCAATAAAAACTAAAAGCTAAAGAGATCAGTCTGAGATATTCCCCGTTTCTGTGATGTGAATCCAGACACAGACACTTCCATGTGACAGCGATGTCATGTACAATATATCACATGTGCAGAAAGATAGAAATTTAATTGATGTACGCTGTGATATTAAAGACATGTGAACTCGTAAACCAGAAGGAAGTGATTTGCTATGATTCTCACTGAGGATCACTGAAGGGTCACAATACAACATTTTCACTGTAAACATGTCATTTCTTGTGATGCCAACAGTTTAGTTTAATCTGCAGAAGTTTGATAAATCTTAGGCCTGGTCGACACGTACATAGGTATTTTTTAAAAGTTTCTTTTTCTATGCATTTTGGATTTTTATTACACACAACCTAAAACTTAGGTCGCTGAAAACGGACCTTTTTAAAAACACTTTGGTTTGCACTGCTAAGTCTAATTACAAGATGTGAAATAACTGACCAATTAATTAGCTACTTGATTTATTGAAAAGTAAACTTCCTATGCATGCTCAGATTATTTTTCTCTATCTCGCTATATTTGGCGTATTGTTGTCGCAGCCGTTAACAGCACCTACTGGCCCGACATGCTTGTTTGAGCATTTGAAATAATTTTTCTGTTCTTGTGGACATATTTGATGGACATATTTTGTAAAACAAGGATTGTGCAGCCATGTCTTTTTCCCAAATGGGTGGAAAGAAGATACCTGGATATATGTGGACTAGACTTTAGCTTTGCACTGCCACAGAACTGCACACTGGCATTTAATTTGTGGTGCTAAAGATACTGAAAAGTTATATTCAAATGAGACTAATAGTCTACAGCCATGCTGGCAACTACTGTGCTGATGTTTAATATTCATCTTTATTGGGATGAATCCTTAGAGGGACATGAATGTGTGTGTCAAACTTCATGGCAGTCCATCCAAAAGTCACAGAGACATTTTAAAACCACTAATGTCAAAGAGGAACGAGAAGAAAAGTCATTTAAATATCTATGCTAAATTTAATCCACATTTCAATTTGGACTGAAGTGATGGACAAACCAATCAAAATGTATTATCTACATGGGTAAATAGCAAAAATCATTCCTCTTCATATACTGATTTAAGTCTTTAAGAAATGGAGGTAAAAATAACGTCAGTGGTGAGTCTCTTTCCAACCAGTGATGCATATTTAGTCTCGCAGGACCGGAGCACTAGTAGGTTTTATTGGTCATGGCTCACAGAAAAACACAACTTTTACTCCAACTGAAGGCGTGGGCTAAAAAAACATAAAAAAAACCAAAACAAAAAAAAGTGTTTGTCCTCTGACCTACAGAGCTGTGGTCGAGCCGTGAGGTCTGCCAAGCTGTCAGCCGCTGGAACAAGGCTTTAAATAACATGAAGACCACAGACTGAACCGCAGCTGACTCACTGCGCCAAGACAAAACACGTCACAGAAAAGACATATTCCACACAACGTCACAGAGCGGACATATTTACCACGACGTTACGGAGCTGCCTCCAATCTCAGCGTGTCAACAAACCATCAAATTCGTGTGCACCGACACGCCGCCCTTCATCGTTTGCATGGTGGCACAACAAGCCTTCATATCTAAATGACAAAAAAAAAAAAAACATCAGTGGTTTCTAAAAGGACCGCGTTCAGACGTGTTTTCAGCTCTGCCATCTTTAAGGTTAAACTCTGGTTCAGTCGAGGCAAAGAAAACTTGGTTGAAGTTGGGGAAACTTCGTGGACAGAAGAAAAACAACACGAACTTTTGGTGAGAAAAAAGGTCACAGACCACGATCTCTGATGTCAAAGTCACAAACCACATATGCCCAACCAACCTGCGACCTTTTGCTCCCTCCTCCTTTTCCCAATCAGAGAGGATGTCATTACTCAAGACTGTGTAGTTTTAAATGTTTCAACGAACGACCCGTGCTGTTTTTTCTGGTGAGAACAGATCCATTTTCCTGTTTTAGCACTGTAAACAAGCATGTCGGGTTTAAATTAAAACCAAAAATATAAACTTTAATTTCTGACTTTCAGATTTAATTGGAAGCTCTTTACATCAATGTTAAGTGAGCAGCATAGCAATGAGTTTGCTGTCAAAAATATCAGGACTGTTTCCAATTAATGTTCACAATGTGGCTGCAAACAACCATCAGCACTGTCAAAAGATTACAGTCAGCATATTAATATTTTGTCTCATTTCAAATCCACTTTACTGGAGAATGGAGCTAATTATTAATAAGTAAAATCACATAAAAGCTGCTCTGTAGGCCTGCTAAAGCTGGACCGGTGTTTGCCACAGGACGCAGGATCAAACTTGTCTCATGACTCCTTCAGAAGGAGGATCAATGTGCCTGCTAAACGTCAGCCTGCGTCTCAGACAGCGGCAGAGACGGTTCGAACTGGCTGCCACATTACGCCGTAGTACAGCACGTCTGTCTGGTCCACATAAGTGCCGTAACAATTTTTTTTTCTGTTGGAAGAACAGGCAGAGAGAAGCAAAGAGCCAAACAAAAAACTCAGACGCAGAGACGAAGAGGAAACAAAAAAAAAAAAAGAAAAACAGGCATTCGTCATATAAAACTTCTCCAAAAACCACCAGAAACAGTAGCTTCCCACCCCGTCTACACACACACACACACAGTCAGTGGAACATCTGACTATGCCAGTGCTGGGCTGTTATTATAGTATATGGCAGAGACAGAGAGAGAGGAAGATAGACGGAGACAGGAAAAAATGTGTGAAAACTGAGAAAGTGAGAAAAGACGAGAGGGATGGAGTTAAAAAAAAAGGAGGAGCAACTTAACGGCGTGGGTTCATCTAGAAAGTGATGGATCCAGTGATGGATCGCAGGAGGTGGAAAAGAGAAAGAGAAAGAGCAAGAGGGAAATAAACAGAGGGAGGGGAGGAAAAAAAGAAGAAGAAGAGAATGACAATAAAATAGGGTGAGGCAGGACGGAGAAAGGTAGGAAGACATTTACAGGAAAAGGGAGAGGTGAGGACAGAAAAAGGAAGCAACACAAACCCTGTATTTATAGTCTCCAGCAACTTCAAAATAATCATTTCCTCTTATAGCATCATCACACTCAAGTACTATCTTCTTATCTACGCGAAGAAAAAGGTGATTCTTTACCTCGATGAGCTCTCTGAAAGTTTCTTGTTAAAAGAACACTTCTTTAAGATTTTGCAGATTCTTGCTAACAATATAGAAGAACAATACTTCTAAATGATCACATTGTTTTGTTATGTCGTCTTTTTCACCTTTTTCTTCATTAATTCAGTAATTCTGCACATTAGAGAGAGCAGCTGTGTGTGTTTATCTTCCAATATGTTCTGTTTAGCCAAATATCATTTCGATGTTATGTAATTGTATGTTTTTTTCTCCCCAATCATCAGGTTTCTCTCAGAATCTCTTAATAAAGCTCCTGTTTGTGCTCTCTCACACACCCAGGTGACTGTGACGTGGTTCGTGTCCACACACTCCAACATGCTGATCAGACTACTGAGCAGAAAATGGAAAATGTGTGTTGTCTGACAGCACCTCGTCTTTGTCTAATAAATCTAGTTCCTTTAATAAATGCTCATCTTCTCCTTAGAGTTGAGAATAAGTGTCATCAAAAACCTTTCCAATGGTGCTCCAGTGAAGTTTTCAGTCTTGCTCCTGCATCCTGCTTTGTCTGAAACAGTCATCTGGTAAATAACAAAAGCTAGTTTAGATTTGCTGATTAGGGATAAACCCAGTGTGTATTTTTTTGTGAAAGTCTTCTATAAAGCGACATTAAAGTGCACCTTAAGAGCGGCTCAGTGCTGAACAAATACGCTCCGATCACTGACTCAATGAGCGCCATATCTCGACTTGTCTTTACTCCAAAACACACAAGGATTCGGTATACTTTATGATAATAAATTCCCTGGAAGCCTGGCAGAGCCATGAGAACGCAACAAAGAGGGAGCACCGCCGCCCTGCACATACAAAACAAGTGCTGCCACGACTCCACCGTCCTCCTGGGAACAAAAAAACACGAGTCTCCTTTAAACCAGACGAGCCTCCACCACCACCACACATTTGTACTTAAATGAAAGACACATATATTTAGGCAAAGTGAATTAACGGCCTACACAAAGGGAACGGAAAGGATGTTTTGTCAGTTTCCCAACAGCGTCTCTTCACATCCTCTCCAGAACAGAGCACTGATTACTTTTTATAATTCACAGCAAAGTCACTTTACGTCAAGTCCTCCCTCTGTTGTCGCACTACAAAAGAGCTCTCAGGCTCAACGTAAAGCCCAATTAAAGACAGAAACAAACAAAAAGTTCCAGTAAAAGAAGAAAAAAAAATGCATCCAAGAACCACACACACACAGAGTGCAGCTCAGCTCGCAGTCAGCGCTGCTCTGCTGTGTCAGCACACGAAATACAAAACAGATCAAAACAAAATGTACAAAATGTAGGAACCATATTTGTGTTTCTTTGATGTTTTCATAGAGAAACAGGAGGGGAGGGTCCAAAAATAGCGAGCTAGAGTTTTCTAAATCTTAGAAACAATAAACTGGACCAGAACAACAACACACCCACACTGAAAGAAAAAAAAAAAAAAAGGCTGGAAAACTTCATTATGATGTTTTTGCTGGACAGGAAGAGGTGGGGAGACGAGCTGAGACGTACAACATCACATAAACATGAACAGTCACACAGCAGCCGATGTGTGTATGTGTGCATGGCATCAATTTGCATGTGCGTTACCGATATTATTATTATTATAATCATCATTATTGTTACTGCTACCGAAATAAACGGACAGAAAACGAAGTGGATGTGAAAGAGTGACACTGATGGAGACAATGGCTGAATACTACAACACACACTGAGGCCTTTCTGATCGAGTGAGGAACAGAGTGTGTGTGTGTGTGTGTGTGTGTGCATGGCGCTGACATTTAGAGGCTGAGCAGCGCGTAGGCGTGGGGTTGCACGGTGAAAAGGCCACCCTGTGTAACACTACAGTGGGAGGCCATGACAGACATCTGTGTGGGGTTGTGTGTGTGGGTGGATGTGTGTGTGTGTGAATGGCAGTAACGAGGGAGGTGCTGCAGCAACACTGGAGGACAACCAGTTTGAATCTGAACAACCAAAACAACTGCTACACCAAAGTCCATTCAATATCTGCAAATTTAATGTTTTGCTGCTTATTTGCAATTTAAGCTGACCTAAAAAAAATGTCAGAAGACCTTTAAACAAAGCACCAAGAGTCACCAAGTAATTCAGCATACATCCAATTACACCCAATTCAATGAGATTTAACCATCTATATATAGGTAGTTTGCGCTTTTGCCTTCCTCCAAAAACATGAACTGTATCAGAAAGTACTAAAGCAGTGCCTTGACTTTTTAAACACAGGAAGACACGAGTTAGTAACCCCTGTCCAGAGAGACTTAAGTTCCCTCATGCTATTTCTGCACTTAAATTCCAACTGTCTGTCAAAATAAAAGCTTAAAAAACGAGCTTACTTGGATGTGAGAGGCCGGTTTGTAGGAGGCATCAGGACAGATGCCTGTACACAACCTGAAGAGGTTTTTCATCGCTCACTGCTTCTCTGTTCACATGGTGACACACATACCTCAACACAAAACTTTAACCTATATGTAAGCACAACACGCTCACAAACTCACAATTATGGCGCTGCATGCATCTCACAAACAGACTTCCTGTCACTAGAGCATGCACAGCCCCTGCTTCTGTCCATTGTAGCTGCACAGGAGACCCCGTAGCGCCGACAGCTGCGGGTCATCACCTCGTCACAGGCCGCAGAGCATCTAAATCAGACGCCTTCGTTTCCTTTATTTTGACACATAAAACATCAACAGCAGCTCTGTATTTGAGTGTTTCCTACCTTGTCGCTGTCCACGGTGTTCTGGGACGTCCGGGAGGCGATGGAGATGGTGTCTGGTTGGCTGCTGCCGTCTCCCTGACTGTCTCCATCCTCACCTCCCTCCCCCTGAACACACACACACACACAAAATCAGAGTGAACGTCATCGATTAGTGAGTGAGAAGGTGACAATGGGATCATTTAATTTCCTGTGTGTTTGAAATCTTTGAAAGGTTTCTACCTTCAGTAATGACACTTTTTTTTTTTTTTTTTTACCACAGCGATAAGGTTTCTGCCTGCAGTGTCTCTGTTTACACTGATGATGTTTCTAGTTGTGGCAACAGCGGAGGTGGGGAAAAAAGTCAAGTCCCAGATCTCCTTGTTACATAACCATCTGAGGAATGATCGCTCGAATAACAGGTGTTTTACCGGCTGTGCATTTCACCAGGTTTACAGAAGATTCACTCAACAGGTGAAGGTCAGCTGATAAATTCCTCACCTCTGTAGAGCTGATTCGGTTTTGTGCTTATGAGGCATTTTTTAAGTCATTTCATCTCTTCAACATTAATTACAGACCAGACCACTGAACTTACAATAAGACTTTTGAACTCCTCTTCAAAGCACCATCATTACTATTTTGCACCTCTGCACCTTAATTTGCAAATCTACCAACAACACTGTTACTCACATTCTACTGTATCTGTGTTTCATTATATACTTTATTTAGTTGTATAATTAATTTTTTAGGTCTAAATTTTATTTTATTACTCAATTGCTATTATTTATCTTTAGTTTTATCTTATCTTTTTTTTTTTTTTATATTGTTTTTAGGGAGCCTGACACTTTGATTGCCAACGATTGCTTAATGTAAACTGTTGTGCATAAGACAATTAATTCTTGAAACTGAGCTCTCCTTCACCACCAGGTGCTGACATAGTGTAACATGCACATAATGATCTGAGTAAAGATGTCTCTACTCTCAGAAAATGTGCACGTGTTTTTCATCAGTGACGTCTCTATACTAAGTTAATGCTCACAAAACAAACTGAAGTTTGTTTTGTGAGCACTCTTTTTTTTGCACCAACTTACAATCTTATTAATCCAAAATCAAAAGAGTTATGTGTGCCCTCGTTTACCTCTTCGTGTTATTCCTGGGTTTGGTCAGTGCTGGTGTTTTAGGCAGATGCAGAGGCTCCTTGAGCGCCCCCTTCAGGTGAGTCATCCTCTCCTGGATCACCTCCCTGATGTTTTTAATCCACTCCTGCTTCACTTCCATGTTGGACGCCTGGAGGAGACGCAGAATAACTGTTATTAACGTGAGAGCTCAAACTGGCAGCACACCAGTATGCAGACCTTTAATCAGAGGGCAGGAAACTTTTTTCATTCGGTAAAGTTCTCACTTACCTTCAGCACAGTTTTATTATCAGACGAGGGGGTTCTTCCTGCCCAGAGAGCAAATTTACAAGGATCGCCCTCAATGTGCTCGGTCACCCCCAACTCTGAGGTCTGCACGGCGGCAAGGGAGGAAGAAAGTATAATTATCAAAACGTGAGTCACACAAACACACACACTGCTTATTCTTAAATACAAACACACATGCAGTGTAAAAAGCCATGTAACTGTGAGGGGACATCTGGACTGGATGGACACACACCTGCAGACACAGTTAACACCATGCATGCAGGCACACACACACACACACACACACACTCTCTCTCTCTCTCTCTCTCTCACCAGTAGTCTGTTCTTGTACTGGTACTTGGTCCTGCCGGCCGAGTCCTTGATCTCCTTGCTGAAGACGAGGGAGAACTCAAACAGGAAGAGGTGTCGGTCCCGCCCCTTCCTGATCAGCGAGCGTGGATCCCACACCTGGAAACTGTCCTGCAGGATCAGCTCGCCCTGCACCTCCAGGTTCTCCTCGAAACCTGAGGAAGAGGAGGACCAAAAATAAGTAAAATAAGTGATACTAATAAAAACAGATAATAATATAAATGATATAGATTCTAATAAGAAGAGAAATACAGTTAACTATTATTATACATTCAAGTCCAACAGTAATAACAGCATCTTACCCTCCAACATGGCGAGATGCATGGCATCATTAGCTCTCTTAGGAACACTGAGCATCACCTCCAAACCGTCTTTAATCTCCCCTTTACCCTCCTCACAACAAGACAGTAACTCCTGCAAAAGACAGGAGAAAATACTGACTGCGATGAGAGGACAAAACAAAGTGCAAAAGCAGAAAAACCCAACTTACTGAACAAATCCATTTTTTAAATGTGGTTTATTTACTTATCATTGATTTCATTGACTTCATATTTCATGCGTCCCAGTTACTTCCTGACTTAATACGTGTGCATATATCTATAACACCTTTTGTGTGAAGATGTAGTCTGTGTCTGTATGTATACCTTAAGCAGTAGTTGGTACTTGGTGATCCTCTGGACCGGTTTGATGAGGTAGGAGGAGATGGAGTTAGCCAGTCCACGTCTCTGCTGAATGTCCTGTTCAAACACACACAGACAAAATGACAGCAAACGCCAAAATAAAACTAAATACATGAAATCCTCAGTTTATGGTGCTGCTGCTGCACCACCTGCTGACAAAACAGATGAACTACACACTCGCATCAGCATCTCCAGCTGCGGGAGGGAAATGAGAAACTTGCAGCTGCACACGACCAATTTTCCCTTTCAAATCTAAGTAATGTGTTTGACAAAGTATCTGCAGGAGAGCCACGTTTCAGTGATAGATGTTTATCTTGTTCATACTCCGCAGTAAGCATCCATCACAGCTAATTCCCTGCATCACACTGTTGCTGGTTAACCGCTGTGTTTTGCACTGAAGCGCTTTGAAACATAATATTCCTCTTTTTTAGTTATTAGAGAGGACATGTGTTTATATCCCAGTACAGGAGAGAGCGTGTGCAGGAGGAGGAAACGTTAAATGCTCTGAAGATGGTACAGAAAGAGGAAATTAAGGGAGACATTTTTAAAAGGTTTCACTTTATTTTTGTTTATGTGGTGATATGATGTGAATGGATCTGCAGTGAAATAATAAGATGTTTACTCACGTCGAAGAAGGTGCCGGCGTGCTCCAGTATGAGCTGACTGGAGTCTGGTTTGTTCTTACAGTAATCCACATAAATATGGAACTTATCAGCCTTAAAAAAACAGGAGCGGAGAAAGAGTTTTACATTTTATAAGGTCGCTCTATTCAAGCTCAGCCTCCCTATCCGGGCTGAGGACAGAGATCAAGGTTAGAAATGGGGAATAAGAAGAATATTAGGCTCACCCAGGTGACGAAGCAGTGACCGACATCCTCAGGTAGCTGCTCATAGTTCACCAGCTCCTTCAGGAAAATACTGGAAACACACAAATATCACACGTCTTTAATATTTTCCAATATGGATCAGCCATCAGAACACCGGACTAAATACCCTAAATGTTTCAGGCCGTCTAAATAAAAACTGATTGTTCTGTATCTTGTGATCTCACTTTCACTCAAAGTCTAAAAACCCCTCAGAAGCTTCGTCTGAAATCCTGCAGGTTAGAAGTTCGTTTAAGATCTAAATGGAGTCGATGAGAACAAGAAATTGTCTCCTTGAGGAACCACCAAAGAGAGGTACCAGAAGGAGATCAGAAACAAAAGGAAGGTTCCTCGGGGAAATCGCTGGCGTTCGTGAACCGCAAATGGAGGGAAACCTCAAAGACGCTTCTTCAGCTCCCCTGTGCAGCAGCAGCAGCTACAACATTAGAACAGACTCAGAAAGTTTCCCTCGGGGTGGGGCGGGGTTTCAAGCATCTCATTTAAGAGCATTTCCACTGCAGAAAAATTGGCTCATTGCTGACAAATATGCAAGATGCCTGCAATGATCTTGGCAATGCTACATGCTGTGTGAGCTTCAAACTCAGTATGCAATGTGTCACATGATTCCTAAAGAATTCCCACATCTGGTTTTGCAAATGTGACCAGAAATTGTGGATCCGTTCGAACAAAGACTGGATCTCCTGCCCTGCACAGATGCTGGACTCAATTAAAAACTTTCTATGCGTCTCTCACTTGTTGTGGAAGTCACAGATCTCCTGCATGTTGCCGAAGATGATGTGCTCCTTGTTGGCGATGCCCGGAGGAATCTCCTCCACGCCGCTGGTCATCTCCCACAGGTAGGTCTGACAGACAGACAGATAGAAAGAGGGGTCAAATATCTGCCGTTAAAAGAACGTCCGACGAGCAGCGGGGTCCTCGTCTTACCTCTAAACACTCATGCAGATCTCTCACATAGGTCTTCTCTGTCTGCAGGAGCTCTGCCATGATGAACCTGAATCAAGAAAAAAGAAGGTCAGACTATCGAGAGAAACAGCTCAAAGAAGGATCAGATGACACGAATTATACAATCGGTCCTTTTTTTGTCTTTTTTGGCTCATCCGAGGCCTAATGAGCTTACTGATGTTCCTCCAGGACTTTCTTTCTTTACAAACTATTCATCACAAGACGAAAACCACTTCAGGAGGCTGCAGAGAGAGCAGACTTGGATCAATGTAAAACTGCTATTAGCAGTTGCTATTAGTGTGTTTGAAGTCTTTAAATTCTGAACTGTAGGAATGCTCAAGGATGCAGATGATCACCATTACAATGACAAACTGAGAAAACACAGTCCTGACAGTGAAACCGGATTACATTTTTACATGCCTCATGTGTTTCAGTTTTGGGTCCTGATGCATCCGCAGGTCTGTTGGTTTACACACAGAGCTTTAAAATTGGAAATAACCCCTTCCTGATATCTTTCGTGTTTCAATTCCTTTACTCACTCTTTCTTCCTGGCTGACTTTCTCTTTTCTTCGTTGACCTCGTGGTTGGGGTCACGCAGTTTGACCTCGGGGTCATCCGTCAGGCTGGCGGGGATGGTGTCCAACTCCAAGTCTTTATTATCCTGCAAAGAGGAGTGCAAATGGAAGAAAAAATGATAAAATTTTATCTGTATTATGTCTGCAACAACACTCATGTCCATAAATATTCGTTCAGAATCCATCAGCAAGGGACTGAGCATGTTTGATGGATAGTTTGAAAGACTTGGCCAAACCAGAGGCCCAAACCTGGTTTCAATATCAGGAGCGACAGAGCTCTGAGGTACATGAAAAGTAAGTAAGTGTGTGTGTTTTCACCTCGGAGCTGACTCCCAGGCTCCTCTCGAGGCTCTCCTGGTATTTGGCCATGCATTTGCACGGAGAAGTCGCGGTATCTGCGGTCCACCGTGCTGACCCAGCGCTTCAGCTCCGACACGTGGGCGTGGCCTTTCTCCACCAGGTTGTCCGCCAGCTGGATCAGCAGCTTCACCTTCTCCTTGGTTTGCTTTACACACACACACAGATTACAAACTGCTTAACAGGGTCTAAGGTCAGACTGTAAAGCCCCTTGAGGCAAACTGTGATTGTGATATATGGCTGTACAAACAAAAATGACGTGACAACTCTCAGGTCTCATTTTTAGAGTGCAAAGACACACGAGTACACTGTAAATCAAAAACTCGGCGGTGTAGTACTAATGATATTTTTCCATATTACATTTACATTTACTGGCTTGATGCTCCCAGTAGTATCTTTGAGGCTCAATAAAGTGGTCGGTAGCTGATCTTTACCTACACACACACACACACACACACACACAGTGTACCTTGGCACTATGTCTGAAGTGACGAGATAGTCGTTGAGGAGCTGCTGCGTTTCTTCGCTGCTGTCGCCAGGTGACGTGTGTGTGGCCAGGTAAACCTCACCTGTCTCCTGGATCCAGTCCAATGCCTGCACACACACACACACACACACACAGAGCAGATAAAGTTGATCCTCAGTCTCTGTATATCTGCTCCTATAAACTCACTCCCTGATAAAATAAACCAGATGTCCCTTTAGTGCTGCACATTTCCCCAAAGCCAAAATCCAGCCAGAACTCTTTGTTTCACTAATGCACACACACACTCACACACACACAGTATACACATACATTATCATACACACACACGGACCTGCTTGGCGCTGCGTTCAAACACCAGATACTGCTGACACTGGTCCAGCCTTCGTTTCTTTAACGTCCAGAAGTGAAGGACTCTGTTCTCTCGCTGCAGCAGCTCGTTCAGAATGGCTGCACGCAAAAACACACAAAACGGACATATACACATTACATATACACACACTCCCTCCATGTTTATGTCTGATGAGGTTTTCAAACTATCAGATTAAAAACAAGCCAAATAATTAGGAATATTCTGTGTAACATTATTTTATCAGTGTTATTGAACTAAATTACACTTACAAATCTACAAATCTGTACAAAACTAAAACAATCAGCTTTGCATAAACATTTGAGCTGTCAATCATGATCAGATTTCTAGAAAAACATAAATGAGTGTCCTTTAATAGTAGCTTTAATTTGCAGCTCCCTATATGTGGTCAGTTTTAGCTGCACTCACCTTTAACCTGTTGTTCGGGCCCTCTGGCGTGACCAGCGGCTCCGGGGATGCTCACGTTGTTCCTGTGGATGTACTTCAAAAACACCTCAGCGTTCCTCCGGGCCAGAGTGCATGCCTGGAGCAGAGGGACGTAGTGCTTATACTGACAAACTCACACCGCTCAAACAAACATCAGGATGTGTTCGCAGCCGACCTGACGTGAGCGTTTAAAACAAACTCGTGTCGGCCTGTTTGCTTCTGTTTACTTGGGCTGGTGTAACGTTGTTGTTCGAACGCTGTTAATCAAACACATCCACCGTGTTTCCATCGAGCAAAGGTCATTTGAGGGTTTTATAAAAAGTTAATGAAACTCAAAATTGGCCAACAGAGAGAGCTTCAGCTTCCAGAGTAATTTAAACAGCTAATTTTGGTCAGATCTCCAGAGCACAACCTGTCGAGATGATGGATCTACTTGTTATCGCTCGTCTCATCTACCATCCCATTTCAGCATCTCATCTTGAGGAGTCTTATCTCATCTAAAACGCTGTAATAACCTTCATTAATTTAGTTATTCGGAAATATTTATTCTGCCTAATTCTGCTAATTGAATCTGATGTTTCTTCTTTTTTCTTGCTCAGCTTTTGTATGAATGTGCTTCTAACAGGAGCCTGGTGTGAGAACCTGAGATGAATCACCTTGAGGAAGGCTTCTTTCTGCTCCAGGTGTTTACTGATCAGAGGTAGGAGGTGGTCGCAGTCGGCCGTCATCCCCAGTTTATCGTGGCTGCCGCACCAGTCCTCATCCCGGCGGTACTCCTCCTGCTCCAGGCTCTCCAACACGCTGCACACCTGGACGCACACAAGAAGTCGGTGGCATCATAACATCTCTCCTTTTTCAAGCTTACATGAGAGATGATGTGTGTTTGAGGCGTACCTGTTCAGATGTCTTGTAGAAGGCCACGGAGGCGTTGACCAGCTTCAGGCGGTCCTCCATCTTCAGCATCAACTGCTGCCAGTGAACCGCCACTTTCTCGGCGCAGCTTCGAATCGCCTCTGGATCATAGTGACCTGCCTGGAGGACCATCTGGAGGAAGGGAGGAGGAGGAGGAGGAGAGACTTAGGCAGAGGTGGAGGGTGATACGAGGTCATGAAGGAAAGCCTGCGACACCTCGTGGATCCAACAGTGTGAAGGCTGAGGAAGTCTATCTACTACAGTAAAGTAGTAAAAAAAGAAGTAAAAAAGGTGTAGAAAGGATGTTTACCTCCGCTTTTTGTTGGACCTGCAAAGCGCTCTGATGAGTCTTCTGGAGAGAGTTAGCGTGGAAAAGAGACTGGAGGAAAAGGAGAAGAAGAGATGGTTACTATCAATTCAAATCACTGACTCATTAGTTTGGCTCAGCTTTCCTGTGAAGGTTTTCACCATCATTAATGCTACGGAGCGATTTTTTTTAATGCAGTGGTTCCTCTTTTGTTTGCCAGGGGTTTCACATCATTTTACCGATCTAGATTTCGCAGCAAAGTTTCCGGAGAAAAAAGCATAAGAGCATAAGCAAAGCGAAGAAGATGAAGATAGTGAAACAGCAAACGTGAACAATGTAAATTTCCAACTTCACTTTTGCAAATTTTTTTATGAGGAAGGAAACAAACTGAAGGCGTTTGTTCGACCTCAGGGGTTCACACATCGCGTTCTGCTGAGAAACACTGAATTCAAACAGACAAGAAAAGTCCACAGGGTACCTCTAAGTGCACTGTGGGTGCTATGTCTAAAAAAATAAAGTCAGTTTTTATCAAACCGTGGCAAGCCTGCACCCACCAGCTCCCATCATGCATTGGAGCCGGAGCCAGAGCTGATGTGTCTTCTCTTGAAATACAAAAGCAATATTTTTCCTACAGAAAATGATGGTCTTATCACCTTAATACATCTTGGTATTCTGTTAATATCCTATCTATCTCAGCTCCGTCTACTGTGCCCAAATGTGAGTGCCAAAAATGGCAGTGACACCTAAATCATATCTTCAAAGGTCAGAGGTCACAGTACATGTTTTTCTAAAGTCAACGTCCTGCGGTCTACTAAAACTGACTCGTAAATCAAGAACAGACAAAAAGGTAGTTAAATATCTGAATTTCATTCATTGTATCTGCATGTTTGTGGATATGTCTGTTTGTGGATACACACACACACACACACACAATCAGAGCTTCACAGGAGCTGAAACCAGGCCAGGACACACATGTTGGGTCTGTGCCAAAATGATGTGTTTGTATATGTGTGTGTGTAGTACAGTGCTGACCAAGAGGCTTTTACCCCTGTGAGTGCTCACACACCTCTGGAGTCAGCTATTTAAAGTACTGCACAGCGTCACACATACACACACAAACATACACAAGCAGAGATAGCACTTAAATGCATCTGTGTGTGTGTGTGTGTGCGCTGTGCATCTGTTACTCTTCAAAATCAATGCAGAATGAAATAATTATCAGGAGTGAGTGTGTGTAACAGTGAGCACACCCATCTGCTATCATTCAAAGCGATGCATACTGAAATAATTATTACTAAAATACAGTAAGCCTCGTCTGAACAGCAATAATTAGGATGTGTGTGGTTGTGTGTGAGTGTGTGTGACTGAGTGTGTACCTCTATAGCCATCTGGAACTGTTCATGTTCCCTCTGCAGCTGCTCAGCCTCAGACAGAGAGCTGGCATTCACCATGCTAGCATTCAGCATGGACTCACCGTTACGAATCCAACCCAACACCTAGAGAGAGAGAGAGAGAGAGAGAGAGAGAGAGAGAGAGATTCAAAGCCATGTACGACACTGCAAATCTTAAATTAGAGGGTATGTATGCTAATGCATGCTGTGGGAGGAAAATCTCCCACACAAAAAACTGTGAAAATAGGTGCACAGGTTAAGAACAGAAATGATATATATCCTGTATGTACACAGTGAGACTGATATTCAGTGTGATGAAAACATTGGGTTCAAACTGTAAACAATATAGTATGAAGAGTATAAATGGTGTGGATGCAGAGATTATTGGTGTGCAGGTTTTAGTAGCACGAATGGAGGTGATAATAATGGTGTTATTTATTGGCTTTATGAAGAATGGCATCAAGGTCTTTAGTCTTTATCTCCACCATCAGAAACCCTTTTTACAGATCACAAACGAGGGGCAGTCTGAGAAGGACAAATGTCACATACTGACTAACTGATGTTGATGAAACGTGTGTGAACAACAGTTGGACATTAGCTATATCAAATAATCAGGTTTTGGACTTTTTCTATGGTACAGGACTTTATCTTGAGTGGTTGTTTGACTGATGTGCAGCAGATGGCAGCACAGTCTGCCACAGATAAAGAAGCACGAGAAGCAGAGCGGACTAACTCCACAGTCTGAATAAGTTTAAAATGAAATTTAAAATGATGATAAATCGAACTAATTCAAACACACAAGTTCAATTTATGTAAAAAATGTTCATTAGTTAACTAAAATGGATTTAATCAAACATCCCACCTCTTGATACCTTTGCTGACAGCTCACCTGTCTATAGTTTCAGAACAAATGGCCTGATTGAAAAGGTATCTACAGCCTCTATTAAAACAGCATGATTTACTTTTGATGGTCAACAAGGAAACAGGGACAGCCAGTTTATTTTTATCTTTTATCTGTAATATTTGTAAAAGTGATGGATTATACTGACTGTCCCACAGATCTGCTGCAGCACTGACAGAATCAAAGCAACATTTGATGATCAATAAATAAATTAAAATGCAGAATTTCAATGACATATAACAACAGTGTGGTTTACTTTTAATGTCATTTATTATTTTTTTATAATTAATTTCCTTTTGATTTTTTTCTTAGTCATACCTACTAGCAGAGAGTTCACGCTGCTTACATTTAATTCCCAGGTCATTTTAAATCACTTTGCCTGACTAGGTGTATTTGCACATTTGCCATCCATTACATACACAACATTATTGCACACCTGACCAACGTTGTGCCTGCAGTTATTGTAAGTTTGCATTTCACTGAACTGTGCAGTTTCAAAATAAGTGTAATGGATATATGACCAGGAATATTCTATATTGGAGTAAGGAGGAGAATAGGGTGTAACAGGAGTGTGTGTGTTTGTGTATGTGTGTTATTAGCACATTGCCATAAACCTCATAAATTATTCAGTCGTATCCATCTGCAGCAGCAGCGTACTTCCTGTCTCAACATGCAGCATGTTAACATCTGGAGAAGCTTCTTTACAAAAAAAAAAAAAAACACGAAACATCTTTTACTTTAGCGGAGCGGAAGAGCTGGGTGTTGTTTTTGTCATTTATCCAACACGGAGGAGTAATTTTTTTACAGATTATTTTCTTTTGTTTCTAAAAAAAGCCAGTCCACCTTGCTCCATTAAGGCTCCATATCATTTCCTTTTTAGGATTTAGTTTCAAAGTCTTCTCCGGTTCAGGATCAGAATAAAGCGCCTGATATTTTGCAGGCAGGTGCAGTTTACTTAAAGAGGAACTCCACTGACTTTACACATCAAAGTCTGCATGCAGGCGCTTGGGGAGTGCTGCTGCATATGTGTATATTTCAAAAAGGAAGGTGAATGCATCAAATAAAAAGAAAAATATCCCTGGTTCTGCTGCACAGATTTACCCACTTCTTATTCAGTGTTTTAAGAATGCAATGCAATAAAATCTACGGGGATGAAAGTGTGAATACATCTTCATAGCGCAGTTTTAACTATGTTTTTGACCCAATACTCAATATATACCATACTACTACAGCATAACATATGTAGGGAGATAATTCTATGAGATATGAACTATTTAAAACTAGAATACAGGCCTCTGATAAGCCTTCATAAACCTGCTCAATGGAGGAGTGGACAGGTGGGTCCAGTTTAAGCAAAATAATTTAAACAGAATGAAATTAAATAAATTTATATGGAATTAAATCAGATGAGTGAGAATGAAAAAAATGCATGAATGATGTCCGGTGAGTTTCCTCAGTTTTCTTTCGGTGTCTCGCGTTGGCGTCGTCACTTGCGCGTTTACCTGTTTGACCTCGGCCTGTAGGTGGCGCAGCTGCAGGGTCTGCTCCAGCCGCGTGTGTGTGTGTTGGGCGTTGAGCTCCACCTCCTGCTGCTTCTCGTGGAGGAACTCCAGCAGCTCCTGAACCTGAGAGGCCAAGTCCATGTCCTTCTCCCCCGTCAGCTCGATCCCTGACACACACACAAACACACACACACACAAACACACACACACAGCTGCGATCAGAATCAGCTTTATCGTCCAAGTATGTGAACACATACGGGGAATTTAACTGTGTTTTTTTATGTTGCAGATGATCTCTGTTGTATTAACTCTAATTCCCCTGCAGCTCTGTATAGGCAGGATTTACTCTTTAACCTCTTATAATATTCAATATTTCTGCTCTCTTTTGCAGCTGATTACTTTTCTGATATATTACAAACTGTATATTTTATTATATAGATGGATTGTATTAATTTGAGGTGTAAATGTCTGATTGAAGCCTTGAATAAAAGAGAAGTGTGTGTCTCTATACCAGAATGTGTGGGTGTGTGTGTTTGTGTGTGAGTGTGCTGAGAGCGATTTAGCACTCCAGGGGGCAGAGTGTCTGAGGCTGTGACCTCCACATCTACTCATACACGACGTACACACTCACACACACACAGTAAGAGGATTGTGCTGTGACGATTTTTTAACCTAATTCTCTTGCCGTTCCACAAAACACGCTTTAATTTCCCTCTCTCCGTCATTGTGCAGCGCGGCCTGAGCCCGTTTAGCCACGTTCAGACAGCCGCAGGGACACGCGTGATCACGTCTGAAGAGCAGCGTGACTGTTAATGCAACAAATGATGTGACTGGAGCGTACGCACAGAACAACCCTCACAAACACGGTTTATTTAAGGTTTTAGGTTTAAACGCAGGCTCCGAGCAGCTCTCGCCTCGGGCTCCATCTCTGTGTATTTCAGCAAACGCTCAGAATTGGGCACTTGGGAAACATGTTAGATGTACAATGAAGCCAGGTGTGAAATCCAGTTCAGAGCAAAACTCAAGAGTATGATGGGAAATTATCTCCCCGAGCTCAGAAACACACTTTAAAACAGCATCTTTTGTCCTTTGCTCTTATCATTTCTATTCCTTTGACTCTCCTGCCTCTCTCGCTTAACGTTTTCAGTCCTTGTCCACCCATTTTTCGTCGCGGAGAGGTGCTTTTTGTGAGCGTTATACCTGAAGCCTGGACCTCCATGATGTACTGGTGCAGGTCTTGACCCTGCTGCATCACTTCGTAGGTCATGTTGTTCATGGCCGCCTTCCTCTCTGCGTGCCTCTTCAGCCGCTGCTCCGCCAGGCCGATGTCCTCCGCGCTCCCGGAGGAGGAGCCGCCTCCCCCCCGCTGCCGCTGCCCGACCGGCCGGCGTCGTTCAGCTGACGAGACAGATCCTCGTTCCAGGCGTCCAACTCCGCTGTGACCTGCAGGAGGAGAAAAAGAAGCGTGAGATCAGAGGATGGAGACACACTTCACAACACACACATCAGAAGATGCTGAGCTATCTGTGTTTTTTGTGATGTGTCCATCACTGTTGGCTCTAATTAGCTCTTCTCATTGGATGTTGAGCCAGTTGAACATGTTGAATTAACGATGGAGGCTGTAGGTAAAACACAGCTCTCTGACAAGCGATTTCACATTTAGTTCAGTTTATTTCTGTTTTTAACTTCGAGCACTTCTTTTCTTTTCTTCGTAAAAAAGACCTTTACTCATTTTGTTTTGTCTTTCTTCGATTTTTTTTTTTGGTAGATGAATAAATACTAATTATTTTCTTTGTCTCAGGGCAAAAGATAATCCATCAGTCACAAGCTTCAGCTGTGAATCTTTAGTGCTGCGGGGCTGCGTATGCTCTTGTCAGTGGTACTTCTCTAAAATCTGTTCGAGTGTTGTTCTCCTCTCTGCTGTTGAACACACACTCTCGCTGCTCTCTCACCTCTATAGTGTACTGCTCAAATATGCGCAGCTGCAGAAAGATGTCCAGTTTGATTTTGCGCTCGTGGAACAGCTCCTCCATCTGACCCTGGGCCTCATCCAGCTGCTGCAGCACGCCCTGGATGTGAGCGATGGAGCTGCAGTGCGGCGTCTTATTGGTCGACATGGCTGCGTCTCTGCGGGAGGAGACGGAGGGAGACGTGAAACCACATTACCCCGAACAGAAGACGTCATTATAAGAGGATAACGCATCTTTTTGAAAAGGAGAGGAGGAGAAGAACCGCTGTTTTCATTTTTTAAATGATTAAATGATTTTAAATTAAAGCTGTTTAGATAAACAACAAATGAAGTAAAATCAACCAAAATAACGCTTTATTTCAACTTTAAAGCCTCACAACTTGCATTATTTTGAATTTATTATTTTATTTACACAACTAAGTTTAAAATGAGGACAAACTGAGATGGAGACAGAAGTATAGATCATTTCAGACTTTCATTCATTGTGCCAATATGTTAATTATTTTTTGTAATCTTCCATGAGTGGTTGTAGGTTTTTTTAATGACATTTTAAGTATGAATATTATTACCTGAGCTCTTCAATGAATCTCTTTAATAACATTATAAATATTAATATCAGCCTCTGTATTCATTTTTCACCCTCTCAACAACCATCATGAATAATAATAATAATAATATGAATTTTATATTACCTGAGCTGCTGTATTAATTCCTCTCCTTCTTTAATCACGTTGAGCGTCGCCTCCAGTGTGGCCGTCTGCTGCTGCTGAAACTGCTGGATCAGAGTCTGAACCGAGTCCACCGAATCGCAGCACACATCGTCCAGCAGCTGCTTCTGCAGCTCCTCCATCCACGACCACAGCTGGACGCACAGACAACAAACAGACAGACGTGCAGGTTAGTCGATGTGTGATCAGTCCACTGGCACACAATATTCCTGTGTCTGAAAACACTGGAGTGAAAATAACACCAACAAATGCACGACAGACTCCAGTGCCGCTAATTATGTAAGCAAACGTTTGTCCAACTGGGACTCAACCTGCAATTACACATATTACACTTATCACACACCAGAGAGCAAAATTAAGGATTCATGACAGCGTGTTCATTTTTTGTGTTTGAGTGTGTCCCACCTCCTTAGTGTGTGTGTGGAAGGAGACGGACATGTCGAGCAGCAGCTTCCTGTGTTCGACTCGGCGGACAAAGTCCTGGATCCGGACCTCCAGGTGTCTGGCAGCCTTGTAGATCTCCTCGGGGTCACACTCTCCGGTCTGAGCCAGCTGCTCGGCCGCCTCCAGCAGCTTGTCTGCGTTAGTGTACGTGTTCTGAGAGAGGGAGGAGAGATCGTCATCGTCATCAACATCGACATTATCAAAACCTGCATTAGCTTCGTCTTATATCATGGAAAATATCACAGGCGTCGCTCACGAGTGAAAAAGAAACTGTGGTGAAGTGACAACAAAGTGTGATAATACACTTCAAGGGGTGTTAGTATAAAAAATATCAGACTTGGCAGATGGCGTCCTTCAGTTCTTCCTCCTCAGTTATGTTCACATATCAGGACATTCTTCTTCTTCTTGTGTATCATCACTAACATCAGCACTTTTGTAAATATTAAGTGCAAAGAAAACACGTCTGCCATCATTATAGCCTTTTTCACCATCACATTTCTTATCATCTTCTTTATCATCACCATGGTTTTCATCATCATCGTCATTATCAATTTTTTTTGTATCATTAAATATTAATTTCTTCCTTTTTCGTTACTTTTTTATATTTTCACCACCATCATATTTGCTTTTATATTATCACTCACAATAATACCTTTCTAATGAAATCACCCAGTTCACCCTCTCTGTTGATGTTTTAGACCTAATTTAATCAGATTTCCAGCTTATACACCACTGCTGGACGGGGATAATGCTACATCACACACACACACACACACACACACACACACACACACACACACACACACACACACACAGAGTTGGATCATTTTATATTAAAAAGTTAATTCCAGTTTCTTTAAATCAACAACATAAGGTTTCCTGTTTCTATCTCCCCCCAAAAATGGACTAAATTGTGTTTGAGTGTAAAAGCTAGGACAAAATGGATTAGTGTCGGTCTGTTCTAGTAAATGTGAGAGATTACTCACTGGAATATCTCACTTGAGGAAATATATTACATCTGAGATATTCTGGGGTGACTGGATGTTTGGGGGTGTGGCAAAAAAGTTTTTTATGATCCCAATTATTCAAGAATATGAGTGAAAGCTTACAGTCTGGATATTTCACATGTTTGAGGGATTAGTCGGAAGATAAAGATTAAAATTTACGAGAGATTATTACTTTTCACTGCATGACTGCTTTGGTTGAGGGTGAGGATTATGGCGGGGAGATGATGGGAAAGCAGAATCATCGCTATCACCTGAATATAAAAGACTAAAGCTGATGTTTTCGGGATATAAATGAACGAAAGAAATGAAAATCGAATAAAGACAACAGGTGATGGAAAAGAAGAATCCTCCTGAGGTGTTTCGTCGGGACTGAATGAAAATAGATATCTAAAAACTTGAGCAAATAAGACAAAGTTATCTGTTTGTATTTCCACTTTTCTTTTTAAGAATCAATACCAGTTTTCCCTTTCAAATTACGGCTATTTTAACAGTATACATACATATAACTACCATTCCTGAACACAAGATACCCACAAGTTACCCAACTAATCCACTACTAATTTCACTTTTATTATTACTCGCACAACTTCTATTACCTCTTTAAGTGCTATAAAAACATTTTAGTAACCTTGCTGTTCTCTGTAGCCACCGACACCGTGGCAAACATCCAAAACAGCCCATTATGGCATAACAGCATCTTTGAAACTACATCTACAGCATCATAGCAACCACCTAGTGATGCCATAGCAACAGACTTCAACACCCAGACAAATGGATATAACCACCCAGAGTGACATTAATAGTCTGGCAACCACCTAAAAAACCTTAGAAACCAGTAATCGTCTTTGCAACCAAGAAACTGTCCATCAAAAACGTCCCAGCGACCCAACAACACTGTGCAAACATCTGAGAAATGACCTGCAAAACCTTTTAGCAACTCATCAACAAAACCTTGACTTTTCCTTTTTCATTGCATTTCCAAAACTTGTGTTTCGAATGCTATCACTTCACAGCCACCAGAGGTACACTAGTTTTAATCTCTTGACAAAATCAAACAGTCTGACCTCTCTATCAACCTGTCGGTGGTGCGATGAAGCGGTGTCAGCGCTCCCCAGAGAAATTAAGATCTAAGGTGAGAGAGAAGCTGGAAGAACGCGGGCTTTAATGAAAGTAAATGAGGTTTTTTTTTTCATTAAGTCTTTCCGTTTGATGTTTGGTGGTTTCTAATGGAGAAGAAAGTAATCAGATGTAGATGAGGAGGGCTAAAAATAAAGAAGCAGTAACGATGTTAAAAAAAAAAAGGACGTTAAAATGTCGCCCGGGTTAAACACACACACAGCACATCCCACCGCATCCACACAAAAGGCCGTTAGAGTAAGTGTAATAAGGGTAAACATACTTACATATTCATCTCTTGGCATGTTCCTTAAATGTGTAGTACATTTATTCATGTTATGTGTACTGCTAAGTGGAGGGTTTTACCAGCAAAACACCACAAACTGCACACAAAAATGCTGATAAGGAGGAAAAAAAAAAAAAAGGAGAGAGAGCGTCTGACCCAAATAATGCTGATCCATGGCAGGTTATGAAGGTTAATCCTAATCCAGAGTGTAAACATCAGATTATACAACTACACACTTTTTTTACAGGATTAACACTCTTTTATGGGATTATAACTTTACTGAAACTCCACTGTCCAAAGCAGTACATTATTTATCCGCTTCCATCGGTCCAGGCTGACACCTGACTGACTCGCTGTTATTTGATTTTTAACTGCAGGATGTCGCAGACTACAGCCCGTTTTCAAGAACTAAAAAGCACTTAGATGGTGGAAATTGCTGAGAAAGCCTCTATAATATAAATAAATTGATCGAGGAGGAGACTTTGGAAAGGTGGCGAGACTTCAGCTTCAGGAAAAATAACATAAAGATGATGAGGAAGCAAAGAAGAAAAAGAGATGAATACCAGAGTAGTAAATTAGTCATCAGTTTCAATGGATTCAGATTAGACACTCATTCCCTTATTTGATGTTATAGACCACATTATGTTTTTTTTCAAAAACTAGGAAGCACTCAGATAAGGCAGACTGCAGAGAAAACCTCTATAAAAAAGCTGATGAGAGCGTCTCGAGACCACGCAGAGCGGTGGTGTGTGTTAAACATCAGCAGAGACAGTGAGGATTTGAAGATCCTGATCACATGAGATGTTGTTTAACCTTTCTCCTATTTGTTTAGTCTCCGAAGAAATGCTCTACAGCACACGCGCCCGCTATCTGAGCACATACTTGATGTTAAAACAAATCAAATCAGACAAACTGACAACTTCAATAGAGACGAACAGCAAATATTTTTACTGCGTCCCATCTGCTTCAAAGCCCTTCAAAGCTCCACTTGCATATGAACCAATATTTCAGTAAACCGACTGTGTGCTTTTTTTAAGCAGGCCTGCACATGTTGCATCATTTCAGGACTCGACCGAGATCTCTGCAAAAAACAGCCTGTGTGCTGTTTGATATTGGACAGAAGAAATTCACTGCTAAGCAATGTCTGTAATATTTATCAGGATTTCACTATATCAAATGTTTAAACCTTTTCTTTTGCAGACTGTGCACATCTTTCTTTTCCTCAGAGCTCCCACATGTTCCGTCTCCTTCTTTATGACCAAAACTTTACTTCCAGTGTTTCTAATGCGACCGTAGCGCTGAATTTCAGGAATGGATAACATCTTCTGAAGATCTTTCAGGAAAGGCTTGTGACCATACATGGTTATGTAGAGGCATGTCTTCATGCTTCCTGCCACCACCAGGCATGGTGGTTTTGAAAATTTGGGATTAATCAAGGCCAATTACTTACAGATGTTTGCAAGGCAAGCGAATAAACATTTGATAAAAACAAACTACTAAATTTTTATGGTATGAGCGGACCTTTTCTGTGTTTGCTGTGATACTGTACATGAGAGATTCGGATTTCTACTGAGTGTCTACTGAACTCTTGATGTTTAGACGGTGACAGTTTTCATTTTTCATGTAATGTTTTCAGAAATTCAGCACTGAGAGCATGAGTATTCCTCTTTAGTGCGCTCTTTAGCACTTTAAAAGAGAAAGTGTTCATTTCTTTTTAAAAAACTGATGATTATTGAAGTGATCCTTTTCATTACAGCACGTGGACGGACAGACTCACCTGAGCGACATCTTCGAAGTCGTCGTGTCTCTTCTGCAGGGCTCGGGCTCTGTGCAGGGATTTCCCCACCCCGGTGTGTTTGCTGAGGAACGCCTCGCCGTGGTTTTCTATCCAGTCCATCACCTGGATGAGAGAGAGAGAGAGGACACAGTGATCACCTCGACAACACACACACACACACACAAGCACTCAGGTTTAGAGGTCAACAGCTGAAGCTTTTGTTTCTTGGTGAAGCTCCTTCTCGCAGTGTGCAGACAGATCAGCGGCACAAAATGATCTCACACCTCATGAATTAAGGATGAAACAGATGAAACCTTCATGATCCGCGTGGGAAATTTAGGTCACGGCAGCTGAGAAGAACAAGATGCTGTTGTGCCGTCAGACGACTGTGGGCTTCACTTCTTCTTCATCGACGTGCCAGGCTGGATGTGCATGCATTGCTTTGTTGTTTATTTGATGCATTGTTGGTAGCTGGTTATTATATTTATAATCCTCATCAGATTGTATTATTGATTCTGTGATTCTTATTTCTTTTGTAGTGTTTTCCTGCTGATGTTGACTTATTTTGCATGAACCATTTACCCGTACGTCTGGTTTTTAATAATTTCAACTTAAGCAAACTTCAGAAGTGCCATCCAGGCGGATGTAAGGCCAACATCTACTTTTTTTCAGCTCTGTTTTTTGGCCTTTATCGTCTCTTTAGTTGTTAAATGCTTCACTATGTTCTCCAGCTGGTCCCTGAATGTGTGTGTCTGCTGTTTGGTGATGAGCAGGCAGCGTGGGAATGAGAAAGTTGCAGGCCAGACAGCTAAACAATGAGCTGAAACTTGGCCGAGGACTGCAGCAGATTCCGGTGATCACTGTAAGTTCATTACCAGGAGCGACCCCTTTCACATCACTCTGGTGTTATAGATACGATAATTATAGCCACTTTAACAAACCAAAAAAAAACTCCTACTGTGTTGTTAACTTGTCTCCCTGCTAAGTGTATGACAAATGCATTTACATATCTTAACATATTTCTCCCATTAAATTCTTTTTCTGCTGATGTATCTCGAGCCACGTGCATGTAGACGCTGATAAAATGTGAACACATATTCTGGTGTGATGCAGACGACCCCGTTCTCACACTGTATTTGAAACCAGCAGACCGAGCTTGAAATTTCAGAATCAAATCCCTCCTGACGATAACTCCTGCTCCAAACATCCAGTTTGGAAGCGGGAGCGCATTACCGCATCGCTCCGTCTCCGCCGCGGCCGTGTTTTTCAGGGGGCCTTGAAGGAGCAAGCGTGCGTGGACGAGCGGTGTTGTAACTCATGACGTCAGCGCGGCTCCGTTGGTCCAGCTGGAGCCGCGGAGAGGTCGGCGAAAGGTCAAAACATACACAAACCGGAGCATGCTGACTGCAGCTGGACCCGTCTTTGTTTCAACGTGTAGCTAAAACTGCCCAATAAAACTACACACCTAATATGTTCTCTTTCAGGCTTTACTCCTGCATCTCCCTCTCTTCCTCTCTGGGGTCACATATATCCTGTAGCGTTACAACTCTGGTTGGAATAGCCCCGTTTTCGGTGATTTATGGACTATTTGGTACGGGCCTACTCTCTCGCTCACTGCTCGTCTCACTTTCTGAGCTTGTCTCTCGCCCTCTGTGTGTCTGTGTGTGTCTCCGTGCCTCTCTCTCTGGGGTCTCGTAGAAACTGATGCATGACGAGTACAGTTGGCAAAGCTCTGTTTTCAATGAATTTATAACTTACTAATATGATCTCTTCTTCACTCGCTATTTCCCCCCTCTCTTTCTTTGTCTCTGTGCCTCTCTTAAACACTCTCTCACACGCTCCCTTGGGTCACATAGAAATGTTTGCATGCCGTCCATACCCAGAGCGTTCATCTTTGAATGTAGTCCACCTGATGCCCCCAATTCTCTCTCCCCAGGACCGTTCATTTATATATACAGTTCAGTGTGCTTCTGTTACTGTGTGTGTGAGTGTCCCCCAGAAAAAAAAAAGTCAACAACTAAACTTGAGAGAGGAAGAGAGAGAGAGAGAGCTATTTCGGGCGTCCCTGGTTCAAAAGTAGAATTTCCATTAATTTTTCCGTAGACGATGTTAACGTGACTCACAGTTGGAGCTCTCTCTGCAGCCTGGATCGGCATGAAATTCTCCTGGTTAAATAACCGGCACAAAAGATTAACAACTGCATGAGAAAATAGCCAGAAGATAATAGCTGGTTCTTTCATATAAAAAATAAAAAAAGGTACAAGCCTGTGCAACATAAAAACTTTGGGAGAGAACTTAACTACGGCTCCCATAGTGCATTTTAGACAAGAAAAATCTAATCACTGAGCTTATTAATTAAGTCATTTTAAAATCTCCTCACATCTGGGTCAATTTCAGGGGAACTGCGAGTTATTTACGACTGCAGTGACGAAGTCTTTCTCACCTCTGACCTGCTTCTTTTACACGGCATTGGCAGCTGAGCCTCATGGGTATTTAGACAGTATTTAAAATATGTTGAAATAACTGGTGTCCATAAAATGAACCTTTGTGATTGTTACACTATCCACGAGAGAACTGCTACTGCTACATGTGATACTGCTCCTCATCATTGCTACTGCTGCTATTGGTAATAACAGAGGTAGTAATAGTAGCAGTAGGAGTGTCTGCAGCAGTATCAAGAGTATTAATCATAATATCACTGGTACTCGTTACTACTTCTCCTGTTTGCAGCACTGTGAGAGAATTTGTCTCATGCATCTGTTATTTTCCTTGTCTGCAGGAGGCACAAATCAACGTGTCTGCAGGTCTGAGAAGTCAAAAAGATCCTGTCTTAGACTGAAAGTGTTCACAAAGAGGACCTGAACTGCAGATGTTAAACTACAGGAGCTTCGCTGCAGCTCGATGACGCTGTTGTGGCTTAGTTTGAGCTGTTTCTGTTTCCTTTCTGTACTTTATGTTCAAAACAATAAAAAAAAATTAAAATCAGTAATGCCAGTGGTATTTGGTTGTACCTTATTCCTGCTGAATTACTGTCAGACCCACAATCACATTAGAGAAAGTAAAATAGTACACGAGGCCTCCCCCTCACCCGCTGATTACATCCGCTCTGCTGGATGTCATCCTCCATAAAATATAGCTGTGATATTAAATTCTGAGCTCCCCAATATCTTCTAAAATCTCCAGGAAACTGGGCTGACACCTCTCCAAAACCACACAGTCTGCTCATCTATGAAATACGAGTGGCGGTGCAGAGCGGAGCAGAGAGAGATCGGCTCTGAGCGCTTTATCTCAGGAATTTTCACATTACGCAACACGCTGAGGCGGCAGAGATGAATGGACGAACGTGGTGACTCTCATCGGTTCTGTTGAGCAAAGTTCATCACGCACACACATCGTGGCCGTCTGCTCACTTGATTACACACTTACATGCGAGATTATATGCTCCACTGTGGTTTGACAAAATATCTGACCCTGTGGGTGAGTAATACTCTTATAAACCCCTTTCAGTAAACTCAGAGCTGCAATAAAAAGTTAGGATGTTGTTTTCCTCAGGTCCTAATAAAAGCTGGAGAAAAAGTTTACATCCAACAGCAACAATACATTCTCACTCCTCCACTGTGTGTTTTGGACTTCTCTCTCTCTCACAAACACACTCCTGATGTTTTCATTTCACTTGCTTGCTTGTTGTGCATGCATATTTGTGTGTGTACCTGCTGGACGTCTTGCTGAAACACACACAGCTGCAGTCTCTGGTGCAGTCGGACCTTTCGATGCTGCCAAATGTTCTCCAGACGCCGCTGATGGTGGAGAACTTCGTGAACCACGTCCAGGATGCAGTGGACCTGCGAAGAGACACAAATGTTAACTAGACTGTGACATTTTTGTTTAATATAATATACTTAAAGGCAACAAAGCCACAAAGGAACACAGAGGCACTGACCGCTTTGGAGTAATTGGCAGTGGCTGTCAGCGAATCAGAGTTGCCGGGACTCAGAGGCCTCTGGAGGACGTCCAATAGGGCTTTACCGTCCTGACTCACCTGGAAACACGGACAGGTCACAGAGAGGTCAGAAAGATTGCACAGACAGAAATGATGGAGAATAAGCAGATGGGTGAAAAGATTAAAACTGATTTTTTATAAATAAATTAAAATCAGAAAGAAAAGAAAAGCTTTCGAGTTAATGCATTTTTAGCTTCTTCTCTCCTCCCTTTGTTCGCTCTCCTCTCCAAAAACAAATATATACTTTCTAAATCAGCATTTTACTTCTAACTGCTAATTGATAAATTATACATGGAGACACACCGCCGAAACCTCTAATTGAAACATTAACTGCGTCACACACGAGCAGTGACTCACTTCTGCGAGAAACGATCCCAACAGTGTGTCTTTCTGTCTTATGTAAGCACACCGGAGTCCCATGTTAGTAAAAGGTGCCACACAAACAAATTTGCACTGGCTTGCCTGTGGCGTTTTTGTCACAGAAAATCATTTAAAACAAAAGTATATATTTTTTAAAGATCCTGTTAGGGAGATAGTTACTTCACTTGTTACGGGCTGTTTCACACATTCTGCCGCTCCGCGTGTATGTAAATTTTATGACATGTATGTCGTACAACTAATCAGCTAATTGCTTCAGCAGTGGTGCTTTAATTTGAGGAGGAACCGTTCCAGAAATTTTACTGGCCCCTGAGCTGGAACACTGCAGGACTGGCACAAACATGAGAAAACATTAAGAAGATTTACATAATGAGATGCACGAGGGAAACAAGATAAAAAGTGTTAGCGGTTAGCTGTGAAGATGATTCAAAACCGAGGACCAGCTCACAATACTGCCTCGATCAGGAGGTAAAACACCAAACTGCACGAGGGAGTTTGTTCTTTGGAAGCAGTAATGAAATAAACGCTCTGCAGAGATTACACACACACACACACACACACACAGGAACATCTGCATGTTCATCTTTTCTGCTTTTAATCATTAAAAGATGTTTGCAGTCACATTATTTAAACAAACAGAGATCACCGTGTTGTAACTCGCCTTAAACTGAACATGAAGATCTTCTGCTTACAGTATTTATTTTGTGCCATATCGCTGTTGGGAACCTCAAAGGAACTCTGTCAGCTCTGTAACACATATTCGCCTCATTAAATAAATGCATCAAGTCAACAGTACAAGATAAAAAAAAACCTCGCCTCTGCTAGTCTCCGAGCAGGAAACAATACTGTCAGAGCCGCCTCAGCCTGAGCCTCTGCTCAGACTTTATATGCGTCTATATATGGACTTATCTTCTGGCAGATAAGCATAAATTGAGGTAACACTGCAACAGCCTGACTAAAGATAAAAGGGGCTGCAGCGACAAGCAGAGAGGAGCGGGAGTGTTCCCAGACTAAATCTGCTTTTCAGACAGGAGATCTGCAGGACAGGAGCTGCGCGGCAGCAGCTGACCAACACTGCCTGTCGGAGCTGCCAAAGAGCAGCACGGACAGCACCCAAAGGAGACACTGGAGTCCACATCTCCCCCTGACGAACCGTTTCCAACATCCATTTTTAAAATCACTACCATTCCCTCACAACTTAAACTCTACATTACATCATTTTCTAACTAAGTGAAGAGTTTTCAGGACTTCCAGTACATTTTTCGATAATTTCCAGCTCTCTGAAAGCTCAAATGATTCGTATTCCAGTGTTATAAACATTAACTGTATGATAATTGGCTTTCTTAACCACCGCTGTCCCAACAATACAAACTGTTGCCCTCCTACAACACACACGCAAACACACACAAAGGGAAGCACACATTTATAGCAGCAATGCGGAGAAAGCGATGATTTGTAAGTAAAACAGAGGAAACAGAGGAAACAGAGGAAACTGCTGCCCGTAACTGACAGAGACGAATGTGAGCAGTAAACTGAAACTTCATAACTTCAATTTAAAAACCAAGAGGTGACAACACAGAAGCAAACATGTCAGATTGAACTTTATTTAGACAACAATGCTGGCTCAGGCCATTGTGGCTGCAGTGATTTACCAGTAGACTTCAGTTACTCGGTTATCATCAGTGCGGTCGGGTTACCTCGGTGTACGCCTGAGTGACCTGCTCGTACAGGCTCTGGTGCCGGTGGATGGCGATTTCCAGCTCCTGCATCTCGGACGGCAACCCTCCCTCGCTGCAGATTTTACACCAGGCCTCCACCTCCGACAGGAACTGAGGAGGCGGCACAGACGCACACAGAGAGTCGTGCACAATTAGCGAAAGAAAAGACAGTGAAGACGTAAATAAATACTGCACAATGTAAGAGCAGATGAAGAGTTCATTGTTATCTGTTTTCACCTTTTGACATGATCTGTCTTTTGGCCTTTTTTTTAATAGTTTTGGATGACAGTGATGCTTGTAAGATATTTCAACAACTACTGGCGAGCTTGTTGTGACATTTGCTGCAGATATTCATCATCCAAATGAATTTTAATCATTGTAATCTGTGTGGGTAAGTTACTGGGACATTTTTCCACTTTGTGTGAATCATGTGTGCATCAGTCTTCTTTCCTCAACATCTCTTCTCTCTAAAATACAACATATGTACACATAATATGCACAGTATGCTGTGTGGTGGGATAAATTAATGAACACAGTGAACCTTGGTGTTGTTGCTTTGAGATAATTTACTATCAGGGTTACTGTGGCTGCAGGAATGAAGACAGCCTTCACTCTCTCTCTGCCCTCTCTCTCTAAATTGCTCTCATTTTCACACTCTTCTATCGGTTGTCTTGCCAGTTTTGTCCCGCTCATCTCTCTTTCCGCATCTTGCCTTTCATCCTGACATTTCTCTGTTTGTCTGTTTTTCATTAGGTTTCTCTCTCAGTCTCAGCCAACCCCCCCTCTCTACCCCGACCAGCCTCCCTCTCCCTCTTTCAGTCTTTCATCTCCGGCTCTCTCAAATGTACACTTGTAGCTAATGTCAAGAGCCCAGCAGGAATCAAACAAGTCCCATCTGTTGCCATGTCAACCTTCCAAGAATCAGCAGTAGAGCGGTTTGATCTATTAAATATAATCAGACGCTAAAAAATGTCCCATTTACGTTTTACATTCTGGACGTGTGTCTGCTGCAGAGGGACTCTCAGGCGAGATGGTTAACAGACCAGCGCACGGTAAGTGGAGTGAAGGGGAAGTCCTTACATCAGGTTAGGAGGAGGAGGAGGAGACGCAAACATGGCCGATGTGCACGCTCTGTGCAGATTTATTCTCTGCTTGAAGAAGTTTACGTGACATGAAATCTTTCCTCTTGTGATCTCACCTGTTCGGCCTTCTGGTGAAAGACGGACGACATGGCGAGGATGGTGGAGCGCTCGTCGAGGGCGGCAGCAAAACTTTTCCAGTCCTGATCCAGCTGCCCTGAGATCTGTTTTATCTGTGCGGAGGCGTAGTGATTGGCCTCCACCAGGCGGCTCGCTACGGACATGATTCTGTTGATATTTACATAGGCATTCTGGGAAGGAAAGAAAACACGAACGAATACTGTTGGTTATACTGTCATTAATACATCTATATATAAAGTTGTTAATAATTTGATTAAAATATTTTATTAAAAATCTGTATAAATAACACTTTTGTATTTCTGTGAAACAATTTTAAGCTATTTCTAATGTGAGAGATGAAGAAATGAATGTTTATTCTGTTTTATTCTGGGTGTTTTCTCTGCTGTGGAGCAGTTTTTGCTAAATTTGAATGATTTCTTCTCAGTGACTTATGAAAAAAGCTGCACAATAGACAAAGATAACCTAACTGCATTACTATTTCTGAATAAAAAGCTTAACCATCACAGAGCCTGACTTTATGATTTACCATGGAGTTCATGGCGAAGTGGTTGTGTTGCGTCTGCAGCTCCACGGCGTGTTGGTAAGCTCGGCCGATCTCCGTGTGGCTCTGCAGGAACAGCTCCTTGTTGTGGCTGATCCAGTCAAACATCTGCACACACACACACACACACACACACACACACACACACAGTCGTATTATGCTAACACAGAAAACTGTGTCACACGTTGATTGATTCTGTGCATCGCTGCGCTGCGAGGTCAGAAAACTCAGCTTGGAGCTGAAGGCTGCTTTGGGGAACGAACAGAAACCATCTGCCACGACAGCACATGTTAAAGAGCTTTTGATCAATTTTTATAAAGAAGTAGGAGGAGGTCAGTTTGACGGATCTTAACTCACTGGTTCTCTGGTGGAAATTTCTGGAAAAACTAGTGAGTAGACTTTAAGTTTGTTTCCAAGATCAAATAAAACACACAAGAATTTCCTCAGTGAGTGAAGATGAAAAGATTGATTGAAGACTAATTAATCCAAGTCATTACCAGGCACTCTTAATGTTAGCTGGAGACTCCTAAAATATATTTAGTTCTGTTTTAAGCCTTTGCATGACGTTTGAAGTTCATAACATGCTTCACACGTGTGATGAGAAAAAGTTTCTTCAAGCAGCTGCTGTGACTAATCTCGTTTCTAAAATAAAGCTGGTGAGTAAAATGTGACCACAACTGAGAGAAACTGCGGCCAAAATGATATAAACATGCCCCAGGCAGTAAAAAAAAACACAAAGGAATTTTCCTTTAAAAAAATGAATGTCATCTTCATCTTCACCAGCTGATCAGTGTAAAAACCTGAGAAGCCGGGACAACCTTCTCTCGTCTGAATCAATCTTCGAAGACAGATGGAGGCCGGTTATCGCTCCGTGCAGTTACCATGGTTACCGCATCATCTACAGTCATTTCTCCTCGCAGCGTTTTCCACAGAGCGAACACCTCGTCAGGTCTGACTGCTTCCCCCGGCTCGACTGAGTGTTTCCCACAGTGTAAACTCATCCACACACCCCCACAGTGTCTCGGCATGATGTGGACAAAACCCTTTTTTCTTTTTTTTTTCTCTCTCTCTCTGTTTGCTTTACAGTAAATATTTACTTTACTGCTCCCGCATGTGGATTTCTGTGTGGAACAACACACCAAGCCAGTTGACGCCTGTCTGTCTGTGTGTGTGTGTGTGTGTGTGTGTGTGTGTGTGTGTGTGTGTGTGACAGAGAGTACAAGCTGCACTCCCATCAACACCAATGGCTACTACCAAACACATGTACTTAACATGGTCCGGCCATCTTGGATAAATGGACACCACCACGGCCATCATGCAGCACCATTGGCATTATAACTGCTTTTTCACATCCATTCATCTTTAAACTGTAAACTTTGTCACCAGAATATGCTGGTATATATACGATGTGCAGATGTCAGCAACTCCAGACACCAGCTATTGTGGTGTTTACAAAATAAAAGCATTTCAAAGGTTGTAATTTCCTGAGCTCCTTAAATACTAACCTCTTTACATCTGAGAGCGTTTCTTCCTTTTTTATCCTTCTATATATAGTGGTATACGTAATAGTATAGTGTAGTTTTGCACGTCATCTTGACATGCTGGTATGATAATGATGAATGGCTTCCAAACATTCAGTCACAACCGCAGCTAATCATTTAGCCGGTCTGACTGAAGCAATGCTGGCTGATTTTCCACTGCATTAAATGCTAACAGTGTTTTTCTGTTCGGATAAACAGAACGGGCTGATTTATTTAGGTCGCCGAGGAGTTTCCGGAAAGATTTATGGTGGCACAGATGTGAAAAGTCACTGCGGACAGACGGTCAAACTCTAAAGGAGGTAAAGATGAACATACAGAGGAGTGAAGAGGAAATACTGGACGTGCCTCGATGCTGTGATTTAAAACTAACAGTCTTATTCCTAAAGGTCCATAATGCTCTTGACCGTTTTTAACCTCACACATATTTTTAGATTCGCCCTCCTCGTGACGGCGTGATGACTCAGTAAACAGACTGGCTGATCCATCAACAACAAAGCACCAAATATTTAGAACAGCTTTCAATGATCAAGACAGTTGCTGCTCGTGAAATTAACCCTTTCTCTGTGCATCTCATCCTTCACAATAAAAGCCTCCTGTGTGTCAGAATAAAGCATAAAGACGTAAAACAAGAAAGTGTTTTGTGTTTAAATCTATACATCTATAAATCACAAAAAGAGTTATTTTCTTATCAAATACATCATGTAGTTTATTACACTAATTATTTCTTCTCATTTAGCGACATTGGGCTCAGGTGTGTCTCACCTTCTCAGCGTCCTGTTCGAAGAGGCGGAGCTGGAAGCACTGGTCCAGCTTCAGCTTCCGGACGTGCCACATCTGATGGAGGTGCTGCCTCGTGGAGTGGAGCTTATCCAGCAGACTGGCCACCTGGTGAAAAGTGAGAATTAAAAATAGTGAGATGATGGTTTCTTCCAATGTCTTATCCATCTGCAGTTGAGGTTTGATAGTTTTCTTTAAAAAATGAGCTGACTTCACTGTTGGACAGTTTAATGGTCTAATGGTCCCTAAAAACAACATCCAATGCATATTTTATCATCCAGTTTGATATTTCCAGCATCTGGCAGAAGCGCATCACGGCAATTCTTTGCTCCAGTTGAAACGCTTTCATCACATGCAGGTGCAGTTTTGCATCAGTTCACATCACCTGGAGTGAATTTGCATGTTTGCGGACATATGTGTCTTTCCGTTGGTTTGATTTGCATTCAGACCACCTCAAAATGTAGTTTTCCTCATCTGACTGTACGATAACAGTTTATATTTTCTTAAAAAAAACACAATGACAGGCTCACAGCTACTTTATATATTTCATCATGTGACATGATGTCATGTCTATCCTTTTTAATCCCAGACAGCGTGTTTGAACTCTGCCTCTACCTATAACATGTCAATCACTCACCTGTAGACATGCCTTAATTGCACTATCTTTATTTTTATATTCTAGGTTTCATTTATTTTTCTTTAGTTTTTATTTTAATTTCATTTTCAATATATATATTCAAATATATATATTCATATATATTTTCAATCAATAAACAAGATTAAAAATAACATATAAGTGTTTAAAAAGTCTCTTTAGATGTCTCTTTAGGCCTCATATTAAATATTAATATAAACGTATTTTCTCTTTGTAATGTAAACTTTGTGCTTTATGCAAACAACTTGTGAAATAAAACCCACTGTGTTCTTTCACATTTTTTCCTGTGGAGTCCTTCAGCTAACGAGCTGAAATGCGCGTTACTTCTTGTTAGTCCTAATGAGGGACACTAACGAGCGATGGGCCTCGGCTTGGCGAGGACAGAAATGAGAGCCTGTAGTTAGTCATGCGTTACGGTATCGTGTGCTTTTAGTATTCGCAGGTTGTAATGATGGGAGATGAGGAACACTGTTAGGAGCATCACTTAGTGAAACGATCGAGATTCATCTTTATAACTGGTGAAAATGACTTGAAAAATAATAAAATGACCGTTGATGACCTGTGTCGTGTTGGTTCTGCTCTTGCTGCATTTGGTATTTACTGCCAGATTTCCGAGCAAGAGTACATCTCAGTGTTTCTTGTTAATATTCCAGCAGACAAATGCGGTCTGTGTGTATGAAAATGTAGGTGTGAGTGTAAACAGTCAGTTCCCGCAGCATATCTGACGACGGACCTGAAAGCATCTGCAAATAACAAAGTTCAGTGCAGACAACGAGTGTCGACTACAAATTTCTTCTTAATTCCACATTCTTCGGCACATGAGGATAACACCTGCGATTCCACATTTCCTACAGGTTGTTTATGTCATGTGGACTGATTTGTGTATGTGCAGACAGCAAATAAATAAATAATTTCATGTTTAACAAAAACTAAGCTTTTAATCATATTTTTGTTGATTCTGTTCCTTCTTTTCCAGGTTCTTTTCCTTTTCTGTGCTGTACATAAAAGGTGATTTTGATGTGGCGTCTACTCCGCCGGCTTCATTCCCAAATGAAGTGAACGTCCCTGGAGCGGGTGACTTACCTTCGGCACCAGGCTCTGGAAGTCAGCAGAGCCCGAGATGCAGTTCCTCCCTGAAAAACCATCACTGGATCGGATACACTGCAGCAACCTCTGGCCTTCCCGGTCCAGCTCCTCCACTGGAGCTTTCAGCACCTACAGGAGATTCATTTAGTGGTTTATTATAATTCAAAGTTGTCTATAATGATAAGAGAACTTAGATGTTTGACACAGAGGTCTGCTTGAGACCAGCTAATGGAAATAAACTAATCTCTCATTTCTTTAGATGTTTCTACTGTGTGTATCAGACTGTCCAGATGATAGTACACTCACCTTTTTCTTCAGCTGTGTGTGCTCCTCTATCAAACGTCGAGATCCTTCCACATCTGCAGGAAACTCCTTCTTGGACAGAAGCTCCTGCAAAACAAACGCTTTCTTTAATCCTAATTCATCCATATTTCCCTTATTCATCTTCACGTCTATCTGTCCACCCCCCCACACACACCTGCAGGTCCTCCAGTCTGGACAGCAGGTGAACGGCGTTGGACATGAACTCCTCCAGAGAGACTCTCAGCTCCATCCACTCCTCATGGTTGTAGTCCAGAGAGCCTTCGAAGTCGTCTGTCAGCTGGGAGGGATCCACCAGTTTGGCCAAACCTTCAACTGACACCATGCTGGTCTGGTACACACACGAGGAATGTGATATATGAATGTTTTTAACAGTGATGCATCACCCACGTTGGTGCCATAAGAAAATAAATACATGTGAATGAATGAAAGAAAATGGCACGAGAAGAAAGAAAGGAACGACTAGTATCCTACAATGATATTAGAGATAGTCTTTTCTAAAACAGAGTTCAGTAAATAATTAATAAAAGAGGCTGACATGTGCTTCCCTTATGTTTAGCAGCATGGCACTGCCAAAGAGAGACTGAACTCTGGACTCCAACATTGTTAACGCTTCAATTTGGGGCTGAAATGTGTTTTTCAGAATAGAGAGCAGAGACACAACTACTGCGGAGAACATTTAAAATCCATCTTTGAAACAAACTGTGTCAGCTGCTAAAATAAACTGTCAACTAACCAGAACCAGACCAACTGGACCATCTGATAAACCGTTTTCTGTTTTACCTGCAGAAAAGGGAACCGTCAGTTTACCTGAGCAGCAGTTTCGGCTGCTGATGTGACACCTAAACTAACGTGAGGCTCACTGTTTTGCTCGTCGTGAAGATGAGGTATCAGCTAATCTGAACCAAACACTTGAAACTCGTAAACCAAACCGCCAAACATTTCCTGAACTGAGCTGTAAACTTGGCTGACTTGAACTAAACTGTTTTATGTGCAAATCTGAACCGTTAGCTCATTTAAACCTTTGATCTGCTCGTCTAAAGTGATGGTTGTTTGCTTTCTGTTAGCGTATAAATTGTTCTAAAATGTTGTTAATAATTATTAGATATAAATAAACCCGGCCATTCAAATTAAAGGAATACTCATGAATGTCAAGCAGCAATTAATAAGACTTTCTCTCAATTTTCCAAATAACAGACTGAAGTGTTAACTAATGGAAACCAAAGAGCTTTAAGAACTATTTTAGCTGGTAAACTAAACCAAAACCAAACTGTTTTACCTCCTAAACTGAAAAAATAGCTAACCTAAACCAAGTAGTTTCACCTTAAAAATTAAATTGTTAGCCTACTTGAGAAAAGCTGACTTGACTAAAGTGAACTTTTAGTTTGCATTAACCTGAACCAGATAGTTGTATCTGCAAAACTGAGCCATTAAATGACCTCAACAAGACAAGAAACAAAAACAAACATTAAACACCATGAAATCAGAAAATAACATTTCATATTTTTTAAAGGTTTGTCAGGGATTTTTCTGTCAGAATAAAGATGTTTGTCAAACGAGACGATGTTGTATGAAACGTCCACACTCGAGATTTCATTGCATCATTTCCACAAAACACTTTCTATATATAGTAACCTTAAAGGAAGAAGGAAGGAAAGACCAAGCAAGACCACCGACCTCGAAGGAGAACTTCGCACTCCCAAAGTTGGTCTTCTGCTTCTGCCAGAAGTTGTCCGGTTTGATGATGAGCGCCACGCAGATCTCGGCCGGGAAAAACTCCTGCAGCGTCTTCAGCAGGGGCTTGATCAGTTCCCACTTCGAACCGCGCATGTCGATGATGATGACGGTAAAACCCCGTTTACATACATCCTCACTGCGAGATATTGAAGAGGAAGAGAGGAAGAGAAAGACAACAAACATGCAGTCAGTCTTTGATATATATATATACCTACTACGACGACTTATACTTCAGTAATCAAGTGTAAACAGTCTTGCAGCATATGTTGGATGCACAAGA
Organism: Scortum barcoo; assembly: GCA_023238725.1. Classification (NCBI taxonomy): domain Eukaryota; kingdom Metazoa; phylum Chordata; class Actinopteri; order Centrarchiformes; family Terapontidae; genus Scortum; species Scortum barcoo. The sequence goes on from CM041550.1 coordinate 4,464,588, forward strand.
GTTAACAATGAAGAACAAATACGGTCTCACTTGTAGTTTTCTTACCAGAGAGACACTGAACACAGGAGTGAGATGCACTTTAAGGAAATAAGTGCAGTAGATTGTTTTTAAGGGGACATTTAGCACTGGATGGCTTTTATCAATTTACCTCCTGCACAAATCTCTGCATATCAAGCTTCAGTGGCTCGTAACGAAGGTAGATGCGCAGCGGTGTGCTAATGAGGTTTGGGTAATGAGAAAGGAAAAGCTCCTGCACACTTCAGACTAACCCAAATGAGATCAAATCATCTGGCACAAGAGCAAAAGCAATGCTGCAGTAATAGTAGTAGTAAGAGTGTTTTAATTAAAAGACAAAGATAATTCACTCTGAGCTACTTAAAAATGTGCTGCTATTCCTTTACATTTGATGTAAAATAAATGTTCCACTTTATTTCCATTGCTTCCAAATTTATTCAGTGATAGCTTTCTTCACATGTGGTGCAGATCAGATATGTATTAGCAAGTAAAAACATTTAAAACACTGTTCCTCACATGTGTAAATAAATGTGATATCAAGACATTCGTTATTGCACGTTAAACTGCACGGAGCAAATATGCAAACAAACAAACTGGGTAAAGGGTCAAATTTAAAATGACTGATATATAAAGTTTCATTAAGATAAAAACAGACATTTCGTGGTGACCAGGAGCTGCTCTAAAACCAGCTGTGTGTGTGTGTTTGAGTCCAACGGGTCTTAAATTCAGCTGCTCCTGATTGGAGAGTAAAAATATACCGAAATGACCTCACCTCCACACATGCTCACACACGGCCTCTATTAATAAAAACTCAACAAAAGCACATCCATTATGATCTGCCTCGGGGAAGCACAAACTCCCCTCGTCGCCATGGAAACAGCAGCTCGATTAGCAGGAGGAATCAGAGCGGGGCTGATAGGGATCAAACGATAACACAGATTTTGGGCTCGTTTGTTTCAATCACGTCGCGTTTCAGTCAGACAGGTGATGTGTTAACATGAACGTCAGTCTGCTGCATTCAAGGACACGCTGACATCCGATCATTTAGTCATCTAACGGAAACTTCCTGTTTATTTACAAATTCATATTTATTATTCCTATTTCACTTTTTGTTTAGATGTTCTTATCAATGTAATGCCTCTTAGCAGATGACAATCATTGATATCAGTGCGTCCTTGAATGCACCATTTTTTAAAAGAAGGTTCCTGTATGTCACTGCAAATTCAAAGTGACTAAATGTTCATTGTGGTTAAATTATTAGCAGACCTGTCTGTCAATGTTTATGTTATTTCATCCAAGAACAGAAGATATTCTTAATGAGTAATGAATCATAAATGACTATAATAAATTACAAATGTCAGATATAAAGTAGGTAATTTGAAGTATTAAACATGCTTAACATAGTTTGAACCACAATGTTCCTTCAAACTAAAAGTATGTATGTTTTGAAAGGGCAAAATAACTTGACAAATGACAGATATCATAATAATTATCTAGTTTGCCAAGACTTGACCAAGATTTACTGAATTTAAACAGAATCTTGATATAATTTTCTGCAGCTTTTTTCGTTATTCTTGAGATTATTTTAAAATATTTTAAATACTGTAATATTCTAGTGCTGGATATATTTTTCTCATCAGGTATTTTCTGTTGGCTCGGATCCAACAAAGTCAATTTAGATGATCTGGGTATCATCATCATCATTAAAATCATCAATAAGTCAGTTAAAATAGGTTTAAAATCTGACTGATGTGAGAGTCAAAGTAATTTTTGATTGATCGTCTAAACCAGCTCATTCCTCGTAACGTCCTCATGAGGGGCAGCAGGAATAAATGGACTTGAAGTTGAGTGTGATAGACTGGCTGCTGTCTGCTGCAAACACTGCAGCTTTCATGCTGATGCAAATCAAAAACACTGCTCTCAGTCTGCTGCTGTGATGGAGAAGAAAGAGTGTTTGATTTCACGGTGTGGACAGCGCTGAGGCACTCCACATGCACTTCACCTCCTCTTCTTCCCTCTAGTATCTGTCACAGTGACGTCCAGTTCACTAAACATTATCGACCTGAAGCACATTTCTGAATAAGACTAATAAAAAGTTAACTAATAATCACAGTACCTGGGTACAGTAGACAGGTAGGTCACCAGCCTCCTCAGGTCCTCCTGTTTTATTCGGTCGTGGTTACTTCTTGCAGGAAATGTGAGGATCGGTCCTCCTCTTTTGTCTCGCCCACCTGTGCATGCACACATACAGACAATAAGCTTGAGTATATTATTTTTATCAACAAACACTAAAAGCAACAAGAAATTAATTAATGCTAGTTAGTACTGTAAGTACTGTCTCTGTAATATGACTTCAGGCTATAAACCTCCAGTGACATTAGGAACCATCTGGTGACATTATTCCTTCATTATAGTGAATGCAGTAGTAGTATTAGTAGTAATTTGTCACAGTAGTACAGTAGTATCACTGCAGGTGATTATAAAAGTAGGAGCAGTGATAATAGCGGCAGTAGAAGAAGAATTAGTGGTAGGAGAAAGTGAAGTAGAAGCAGGTGTGGCAGTTGTACATAGTAGTACTATTACTAGTAGCAGCGGCAGCATCAGTAGTATTAGAAGCAGCAGCAGATATACTAGAGACAATACAAAAGTAGTAGTAATAGTAGCAACAATACGGATCATTATAACAATAGTTGCAGCAGTTGTAGAGATAATAGCAGTAGTAAAAGTATTAGTATTTAGTTGTTGTAGCAGTAGTAGTACTAATAGTTGTGGTAGTAGTGGAATAGAAGTAGTAGTAATCGCAATAGTAGTAGTGGTAGTAGTAGTATTAGAAGTTGTAGTAGCAGTGGCAGCAGTTGTAGTGAACAGTAGTAGTAATGGAAGTTGCAGTAGTAGTAGTAGTAGAAGTAGTAGTATTAACAGTAGTAGTAGAAGTAGTAGTAGTTATGGCAGCACTGTTAGCAGCTGTGGTTTATAGTTTTAAGTATTTCTGGTGGTTGTGTCACATAAAAAGAATTGAGCAAAGAATCTAATTTTAAATGATACGATTCAAGCGTAAGTAAGCAGAAAGAGAGATAACATGCAAATAAAAAAATATATGTACATATATATACATATATATATATATATATATATATATATATATATATATATATATATATATATATATATATAAATCAGAAAATCGATGATGTGGCCATTAGAGAACTATAATTACCGAGCAGACGTTATGCTGCACTACAACCATGACGCTCCATTATCAGCAGGCGGACTGTATCAGTGTTAATCTGCACATTACTTTACACTAATAGCTTCAATATCTCTGTATCTGTAACATTACTCCCATCACAGCTACATCGGCCAGTAAACACACTTTCCTAAAGACTCGGAGAGTCATCCGGAGTACAAACTCTCTCTCTCTCTCTCTCTGTGATAAATTATGTGTGTAGAGATGTTTTGGTTAGATTAATGTAAGAAACACAAACCGCAGTGTTTATGAAACTGCTACTCAGACGTGGAAAATCGGTTTGTGTGTGTGTGTGTTTAAGTGTGTGTCTGAGCATGTGATTTGGGAGGGAGTACGCTGCTGTAACCTAAGGAGGAATCTTGATGACAGATTGGTGTTGGCACTCAGTCTTTTACATGCTCTCTCTCTCTTTCTCTAGGTCTCTCGCCCATTCTCTCTTTCTAATTCAGAGTTAGTCTTTCACTTTCACTGATACACAAAGAAAGAACGAGTGCCGCTAATAAAATCTTATACTGCAGCGCCAGCACTTACTGTATAGGAAACATACTCCGTTCTGGTATGAGCCTGCGGTGCAACACCGTGGTATTTATATTTGAAGAAGTTTGTTCATGTAAACTTTTTTTTTCTGTTCAGCATCAAAAGTTCTTGATTCATCAGAGACAGCAGATTAAAACTTTTCTTTTTTTTTAAAAACATTTTCACTGGATCTTCAACAAGAAGGCCATTTTCATTATTTCCCCAATTAATCTCCTAATTTATCTTTTGGTCTATAAAATATCAAACATAACGAAACATGCTTGTTAGAATCTGCAAAACTCGATGTCTTGACTCCCAAAAAAGTCCAAATATCAATTTACCATCAAATTAGACAAAGAAAAGCAGCAACTGGGAATTTTTTGGTATTTTTTCTCTAAAAATGACTTAAAGGACTAATCAGTTAATAAAATAATTGAATAAAATCATAAATTTACTAATCACTTCAGCTGCCATTTTTACATAAAACATACATTTTTTACATAAAAAGTGCCATACATTACAACTTTATCATCACATATTCTGTTTCTAGTGCCAGGTAAGCCCAGACCCTGGACCTGAGGAGAACCGGGTCCAGTTTACATTTGGTACAGTGGGGTCTTTGTTCTGTAGTACTGTCATGGGTTTTGGGTCTGTGCATCAATATGTATGATACCTGAGTTGATTCAGACTTGACTGACTGACTTGTTATCAGATTTAATCCCAAGGCGCATCGTGGTTAACCAGGGTCGTGTTTTGGATTTTGAATGATTTAAGCACATCAGATCCAGGCAGGTTTCACCCCTGTCTTTTTTGTACTCATAAAGGCCTCAAATACAAGAATACAAGTTGTTCATGTGTTCTTTTTTTTGTTAAAAAGTGCAATCCGTGCTGGGGTTCTTCTCAGTTCACAGCAGCACAGCACTGATTTTTTATTATTTTGGAGGACAGCATCTCTGGTTGGTGAACTTCGGATGTCATGATGTTACATCTTGTTTGTTCAGAGTCATAATATACCGACATGGCTGAGTGTTTGTGAGTGTGGCGGCCCGCGGAGCGAAACAGTTCATGTGTCTGCTTCTCTGCTTGTTTTGGCACTCAGAGGTCTGCAGCGCCTGCCATAGGGGAGAAGTTCACATAAGTCATGTTCGGGGTGTGAAGGGCCTGTGATGATTTTTCCTGCCCGCTTCCTGTCTCAGGAGGTGTGCGAGTCCTGCTCCACACCGGTGATCTTTTCTGCAGCCCCGAAGGTTTGCACAGCTGATGCAGCACATGTGGGGTGAAGTCCTGAAACTGAAACTGAAGTCCACTGTCATGTCCACAGTTTGGAGAGTTTCAGAAAAGTTTCAGCTGTTTGTCACTGTTTTCATTGAGGCCATGGACCTTCACAAGATTTACATCTCAGGGCTAAAGTTGGATTAGTGAGAAGAAACTCCAAATGTCACCTCAGTGTTTTTGAATAATACAATGATTTATGTTCGAAGCATATTTTTATTATAATCCAACAACGCGTGTGTGCAGTAGTGAGGGATATGCCATAAATAGTGTTAGTTTCATCCAAATGGTGGTATTTAGAACCACTCTGTTAAAGAATGCAGATTTAATTAAATGTTTTCTATGTGTTTCTGTATATTAATGAACACTAATTAAACTGATAACTACTAACAAGTCAGTTCAGTCATGAAACATGATGTGATCAATGGGCAACGGTTCTCTGAGTTCTCTGAGTTTTAATATAAAGAGCTTTTACTTTCTCCATTTAGAGTTAAGATAAGGCCCTTTGTGAATCCTGGAGTTCGGTCCCACTTTCGATGTAAGTTTCTTTTATCAGACTTTCTTGTGTTTCAGCTGTGACCGCAGATATGACTTTGATATGTGATTTGGATGATTTGATTCTTGTTTGTTGATCGACCGACACCCACCTGACACGAAGGCGACTTTCTCCTTTAATACGGGAAGAACATCAGACGCCTTGATGCCTTCGGTCCTCAGCGACCCTGAAGGGAGACACAGCGAGAAACAGTGGAGCTTTTAGTATTAATCCCATTATCAGATCAACATTCCTCTGAGTCACACACACACACATCCACATTTTGCATGATTTTTTTAAAAAGCCCTGTAAATGATCAATCTTGTTCTTTTTCCTTGAACATACTGTAACATCGTCTTTGTCATCACAGGTATTTTGCAAGGATTAGCAATAAAAAAAAAAAAAAAAGCAGTAGCAGGGTGTTTTTCCAGTCGCTCTACAGGATCATGTGTATGTGCCGTAATGGGAACTAATGAAGTTCATTTTATTCTTCCGTCCTTTGTCATCTCTTCATGTCTTTATGGTTTCGTTCCCCTGCTCTCATTCTCTTTCTTCCCCTCCCAGTTCATCTGGTCATCCGTCTGTCATGTTATGAAATCTCTCTCACTCTCTCATTCTTATTCATGCTCTCTCCACCACCCTCACCTCTCTCTCTCTCTCTCTCTCAGGTAGAAAACAAGCCCCAAATGTCCTGCTGTGTGTGTGTGCACACACACACACACACACACATTCCAAGAACATTCCTCAGTGAGAACGCTAAGTCGGCAAAATCTATCTCTGGACACAGAAAGAGAGAGAAAGGTAAAGAGACACTAGATTTGACTGGTGTCTCCATTTTAAAAGCCACTTCCATGTTTTAAACATGTTTTCACGTCAACACAAGCCTGTTTTATATTCATGAAATATAAAAAAAGTGAGGCTGAAGGGGCTGTTTTAATATTCAAATCCGTTTTCGGTTTTGGTAAAGTTTGGAAGCATGTGAGCATTTTTCCAGTCTGTATCGACACGTTTCAAATGCATCCCGGGTGATTTCATCCCAGCTGAGCAGCTCAGCCGGGATCTGAACGCTAAGTCACATTCGGAGGTCGCTTGTGACGCACGCGACTAATCACACGCATGTGAGCTGTCCACAATCCAGCAACCAAGCAATTAGTCACGATCATTAATGTCGTTCAAGGTTGATGATCTAATTGATCGCATTTATGTCGGCTCATGTAACAGCGTGCAGAAACGGTGCTGAACCAGTATTAAGCCTGATGGAGCGATGAACTTACGGCACAGAGAAGCAGGTGGCTCCAACGTGTTTAAAACAATAGTGACAATATCACTGTTTACATTATTATCATTTATCATTATCATTATTAAAATGAAGGAAAATGGTGTTTGGGGAAATATCACAAATGTTCCTCTTGTCTCAGCTAGCTGGAGGGGATGTCGGTGTCTGAGTTAGTGTCTGAGGAGAGACAAAGTCAGCACGCTCGGTCTGCAGCCTGCGTGTCACGTGGAAACAGCACGTTGTTAGTTGTGCCGTCGGAGAGTACGAACCACACCAGCGTCTAACCAGACCCAAGTGACATTTCCACCTATGTTTACATGCTGTTTAATGTGCCGCAGCTGAGCAGCTAATTGGCTCTCTCACTGAAGTCACTTTTCCCCCGGTGAGCGTCTGTTTGATGGCAGGCTACAGTGTAGGACAACACGTGTTCATTTTAAATTAGAAAAAGGCTTTAACAAGGGCATTAATGTGGGTTGTTGCTCAGAGTCTGCTGATCGGCTGCTGTCTGCTCTGCCAGTGACATTTCTGCTTAATGCAAGATTTGATCGGCTGTATCAGAATAAGATCTGCATCCATGTAGACGTAAACCTAATCCTTCAATTATTGCAAAACCAGAGAGTGTCATCACCTTCTGATGTTTTCTCAAAAGAAAGCACAAGAAAAGTGATTTGTGTGCTCTAGGAGACCAAAAAAAATTAAGTTGAACCTTAAGATTTATTTTTCCTTCTGTTCCAGGAAGTCTTTGGTTTCCATTTGTTTCCATAAAGCATGACAGGACCCGTGAGTTGTGTAATCCATCACAGGAAACATCAAGCGGTCATTACTTTAAGTCACATTATCTTAGACCGCTCAAACTAAGCTGCAATTAAAGTTCATAACGGAGTAACCACAATGCAAATTCGACAAAAAAAATAATAACACTTGTTAAGACTTGTTGTTTAATGTGATGGATTTACACAACTCAACACACATGTCCAGTTTCAAGTTTGTAAAGAAATAAATGAATGAAATGCAGATGCCTGGAAATCAGCAAAAAGGTTAGCTGTGATGGTGAGTATATGCGAGTTGTAGTAAATAGATTAAAACATGCTAAACCGCTTGTGTAGTCTTTGTGTAGGCTCAATGTAAATGCTGCAGTGAATGGCTCCCGTTTCTCTCTCCTGGACTTTCTGTACATGGATCTTACATTCAGCCTTCTACTGTTTCATTTGCATTGCTTCCAGCCCCCTCAGTGAAGGTACCATTTCAAACGGCATCAAAATGTCATGTACTATTACTCGCACGCAGAATAAGAGCTGTTGTGTTGTCCAAGCACAATATGTTGACATTTAAAATCCTATTTAAAAACACACACTGCTCCGTGTGCTCATGTTGTGCCAGATTTTTCTGGTCCTGTGTGTTTTATAGTTGGCTGAAACATCTTCCTGAAGCTTGGACTCAGGTGATACATCATGCATTTATTAGCATTTTTATTGGATTCCCTCGAACAGAATTTCCATAAAGGTAAATAAATTACAGATCCACCCTTTGTTATAATTAACATACAGAGATGCATGGAATTAGAGAAATCGCTCAACTACATGTGCAGTGAGTACACTTTGTACAATTGTGACAAACATCCCAAACGCTGACACAGATGTTTGCATGCCAAGCAGACCAGGCTTAAGTTACACTCCTCGTACGTCCACTTTTATATCATCTTTCTCTCCATTTCAGCCTTCTCCTCCAAAAACAGACCTTCCAAATGGTCTCCACGTTTGTCTCTGGGATCGCTCATTTTAAATGTCATTATAAACGCAATACGCAGCTGTTTTCTTTAATATGTATTTATGTTGATTCTGTCAGATAACACCGAGATCATGAAATAATGATCCGGTAATCCAGCTGTCCGTCCCGCTCCTTATCAGATGTTTGCTCTGATGCAGTTTAGACGATTTGCCATCTGAAAAGAGGGCAAAGAGAAGAGATTTAGTTTGTTATTTTTTTGTTTTTTATGAAAAACACATTTTAATGTTTGGAAGCTTACTGTGGTAAAATTAAAATCAAATCACATCACAGTTGGTTCCTTCAAATTCAATGAAGCGCCAACTGGAAATTGACCCGGCTGGTCTGGTCATGTAATCTGGAGAGATTCTGGGCACCATCAGATACAAAACTGTTGTATATCTTATCTCACCTTGTTTAACAGCATCCGATGCACATTTTATTTGTGATATTTAGAAGTTTCTTAACTGGAAATGACGCACAATGTGCGTTATTAAATTATTAAACCTGGTTCTTATAGCTGATCTCCTTCCAGCCAGCTGCCACCTTATTTAGGTTTTTTGTAGTTAAAACATCTCTGTGGAGTTTTTAACTGGTTATGAAACAGTCTCAGTCTATTCTTCATACTCCAGCTCAGATACTAAACAGCACTGGGTTTGTGCTGGCTAAGGTTAGGTTTCTTCAGCCACAAACTGAAGGTTTCACTCGCTCTCCTGGCGGTGAAGTTGTCTAGTTGCAGCGGGGAGTGGAGCGTGTGTCCTAATGTCAGGTGAAACACTACCGCCTTTGACCACAGGGCCCGCCAAAACCAGCACAACATGAAAAGTTCCATTAAGCTGTTTGGAATGAGGAGGTATAGTACAGATAAGTCCCGATTTCAACTTCATAAATCAGCCATTCCTCATCCACAATGCAGCGCTTTCAAAACAAGCAACTAAACTAAACAGAAACAAGGCACCTGACGCTGGGATTCACTTGCATTGCATTCAATTAGAACAACACTAAACCTGCACACACACATGTACCACACCTACAGCGAGTGTCACAATGAAAACAAATCAATGTCATCTGATTGTTCACTTTGCCTGATGGTGTTAATGAGCAGATTGATAAACCACACGCTAGCTCGCCTCCACAGCTGGATGGAGCCCAGCAGAGATGAGTCTGTATTTGTGTGTCTTTAGATTAAAATTTAAATGATTTCCATAGAAAAACAGTGTGAGTTCCAGGAAACGAAGGGAGTGGAGAGCACGCTGCCAACATCAGCAGCTTTTCTCTAATACATTCAGCCGAGGAAGTAAGTGTGTGTGTCGATGGGCCGGTGAGCGAGTGAGACTCGCTCGTCCATTATTGTCGAGAGGAAACAGCTTTTGTCATTGCAACACACACAGGAAGCTGTCAGTCCCGTCTCTGGACACACACGCACATTTCAGATTTCTTTTGGGCGTAATTTTCATGTTGTGTTTGACAGGAAAGTGACGGTGAGTCAGAGTCAGATCGTTCCTGTGTGGGAACATACAGACTCACACACACCTCACTAAAACTGAAGCGCTCTAATCCAAGCGAACGGCAATAAATCCTGTAAATTATGATGTAATAGTGAAGTTAAAAGTGTATTATACTTTTATAGTTGTTTCTTTAATTCATCATTTCTTTCTTTCTCTTTCACTTTCAAGAGGACAAAAGGAGGAAGTGACAGAGAGGATTATGCAAATAGATCCAACTGTCGATGAAGCTGGGCACACCTACACTAAATACACACACACATTTGTTTTTTGCATAGACTTACATTCATTCCCTGATCCTATCTAACCTCAATCTCTTTACTACCACAACTAAAATCCAAGTCTTACCCTTTAAATATAACGGTTTACACTGTGGGGACCAGCTTTGACTGCAGAAAGGAGGACAGTCCCCACAATGTGACTGTGCGAACACATTTTTGTCTCCACACACACACACACACTCTGCTCTCCTCAGCGGCCTTGACAGAAAGCGTTGACAATCCATCAACGACAAGAACAAAAGAAATTGTAGAGAGAAAGAGCGAGACGGAGGAAGATGGAGGATGGAGCAAGACCGAGCCGTTCCTGTCAGGCTGGATGTCTTTTTTTTTTCTCTTTCATTTTATGTGAACACATTGTCGTTGAGTTTTTCCAATTCTTAAACTCACACATTTAATAGAATGACTTTCACAGCTGTCCCATCCTCCTCCAAGCTCCAAACTCAGGATCACCTTCTGCCTGACTGACGGCTCGGACTCCTCAGACAGGAGCCGATCCGAGTCCTCAAATCCTGCAAACGACGAGCTTAGGCCCGATAACTGTCCGATGACTTCCTCTCACAGAGCAGCGCTGACTCTCCACAGTGTGAAAATGCACTTGTCATAGTCAGACTGTGCTCCTGACTGACCTCTGTATAGCTGTCAACTTCAGGACCAATCTAACTGTCTGTAAGAGAAAGAACCTGCAGCGCTAACGACAAACATTCGACTTTACACTTTGAGAAAAAACATCTGCAAGTCATTTTTAATTGCTAATGTCTTGTAAATTGTGCAATAAAAGTAACAACAGCAATGTTTTCGCTGCATTTATTCAGCCTGAATTGTTTTACTTATCACCCACGGCCAGCGCGCGCTCTGTTTTTTAATGGACGATTGTGACAGCAGGAACCCTGTCGTGTTCTGCTCTCTGCATCAGATACTATAAAATAATCGACGCACACAGCTGCTGTTGATATTAACTCATCACTTCCTAAATACGCTATATCACATGTTTTAGTTGTAGTCGAAGGCTGCGGTGGGCCTTTCTTGTGAAGACGAGAGTTGGAGAAAACAGCAGGGAGTGATGATAAATCTGAATTTTAAGCACCTGGAGTAAACAAAATCACCCAGCGGGGCGTTGGTGAAGTTTAGTAGTTTGGTTTGGTTTGTTAGAAGGAAAAATGAAAAAGATTGAGACACACACGGGCGGTCGAATCAAGACTCTGAATAAGTAATAAAGAAGAGCGAGGACTTTTCTTTATGCTGCTGTTTGGTCTGCATTTGTAAATCCAAACCTGGTAATAAGACTGAATCTTCAGCGACACATCTGTGCTGCTGATTTCATTTTCAGTCAACACAGAAGCTTCAGCAGTTCATTTAAGGTTTTTCATGTTTTCTTCTGTAAAGCTGTCATTTATGTGACATGATTTATGTCATTCATTTTCTTGCCTTTTTCTGTCTTTAAGATGACGTTCACGTCCCCAATCCTGCCTACTGAAAGGATCTCTGGTGTTTTTTTTTCTAAAGCAGGAAAACATCTTCAATTGAGGCCGACGAATCGCTGCACCATCTGAGGCACAAGGCTGCGATTCAGAGGCAGGATGCGGTAATTCGAGTCGAGGTGTTGAGTGTGTTTACAGGTGGCTCCGCTCAGATTTGCATTACAGAGGGGACGACAGCTCTCCGGTGATGAAATAAATTCAGTATCTTGGTGGACATGATTTGTTCGCTTCTGTGGGCTCCCTCAGGGAAACAGAGTGAAAAAGGACAAAGAGAAAGAACATGTTGACTATCCTTTCATCTCTCTCTGTCTTTTCACACACACACACACTGCCTTTAATTATTTAATATGCTGAAGAACAATGTGGTCACAGTATCCAAATACATCTTCAAACTTTCAGAGTAAATTCAGTTTTGCTCTCAGGTATCAAAATGACTGTGAAGCACGTTTTTGTTCCCATCTCAGCTTGTCTTTTTTCTTCTTCTTGCTCTCTCTCTCTCTCTCTCTCACACACACACACACACCTTTGATCCAGCATGTGTTTCCTCCATCAGAGATGTTCACCACATATACACAAACTCAGTATATGTTTGTACAGTAGCGATACAGCAGTGATTACAGCAGCATATGGCTGTTAAACACACTCGACTGGGGCCACTGAATTAACCTAACACACACACACACACACACACACACACATATTCCCACACAGAGCTGGCAGACTGATCATACAGCCAAAAAGACTCAGGAGAGCCTGAACGGTTTGACAGTCCTCATCTTTGCTGCCACGCTACCAACAAGGCAGTGCACCTTCTCTGTGTGTGTGTGTGTGTGTGTGTGTGTGTGCTTGCCCCTACATACTGAAGCTGACATCATCCAGAGACCAACTGGAACATCTGCTAGCCATTGGTACACTGATGGAAGAAGACTTCTGTGTGTTTGGTTGCGTGTGTGTGTTTGGTGAACTCTCTATCAGAAGACTGAGATGTAATTGCACCAGCACATATCAGACTGAATGAGTCTGGTAGCAGAGGCGGTCCTTTCCAGCTGTAGTAGAGAAAGTACCAGAGGGACCAGCAGCAACTCAGCAGCAGTGATGAAATCAGAAATAGTGAAAGTTTTAAAGTTAAAAGTTAAAAAGCTCACAGATAAATTTGTAAAGCAGTGAGTCTTACATCGTCATTGTTTAACAAACAATGAGAAAACAAATGTCTAGGATCTATACTTAACAAATGATCAATTAATCAGTCAATATTGTTGAGGCAGGACATGAGAAAATATGTGATTATTCTTAGTATGCTTTTCTCTCTTGCTTGTAGGTGTGCATCTAGTTAGCTAATCACGCTATGAAAATCTCGAATAAACTGTGCAACTGTAAAAAGCAGTATTTAATAAAACTTCAGCTGCATCATAGTAGAGAAAGAGTTGGACCAAAGGCGCTGGAGCAACGACAGGAAACCGGGACTCTCTGTAGCTACAGTATAATAATTGGAGTGGCTGCAGATAATGATCCAACAGGGACATTTGGGAAGTTTATAAAAGGAAAACAGAAATGAACCCAACTGCTGGTGGTAGAACAGCATCAGCTGTGGAGCTAAAGGCTGTTGGATTTGATACCAAGGCCAGATAAAAGCAGACTGAGCCTCGTAATCAGATTTAATTGGGCATTTTCTTTCATTCATTATCCCTTGTTCTTGCATGTGTTTTGTGGTACCGGCACCAGTAACGGAGTGGAGAACTGAAGAGAGAAATACGCACAAAACAACCAAGGAAATGGAAAAGACTGAACTGCCATCAGAGAAAAAAATTTATCCAATTTATTCTCTGGATTTTTTTTTTTTTTTTTTTTAAGTCCTCAGACTCAGCGAGTGTTGCTAGGCAACCTGCGGAAACAGCCGTGCCCTGCTCGTCATTCTGCAGCATAAAAAACACTCGGTGAATAACTCTCTAATAACCGTGAATGACTGACTGTGTCTACGGCCTCATTTGCATGCCAGCAAGGATGAAAGCAATAAATTCAAATTAAGCCCGCTTTGGTCCACACACACAGACACCCAGGAGCGTCAGAGAGGGAGGGCGGGGTTGGGGTGGGGTGGAGGGGTTTGGCAGGTCAAACTGTGGAAGCTCTATATCACACCGCCACTGAGTGTTTGGAGCGAGCATCACATGGAGGTTTATTTCACTGATCATCACCAATACAACCGGATCAGAAGTCTCATGTAATAAATAGATAATAAAAGATTTAATAGGACCCCAAAAAATTAAAACACAGCAGCTCTGAGGAAAGTTTAAAACAACAGGCAGAGGAAAGACAGTGTGTCTGCTAACTATGTTAAATATATTAAAAATAAAATATGTTTAATGGACCTTTTAAAACTTATCACTTTCTCATTCTGCTCATGCAAAATAAAATGTGGTCACATTATATATACCGTATGCCTGTATCCTATAGATAATGGTAAACTATCTATATTATATTATATTTTTTTACACTGGTCTTATTCTAATTATTCCACAGACTTTCTTTCCAAAGTGTAAAGTCACCTCCCCCCTCAGCTTTCTGCATATAATGTCAAACAAATATAAGAAATTACGGCTAAAGATATAAATAAGTGCAGCGTAATCTTTCCCACATCTTTTACCAAGAGATATGAGCTCCAAAAACAGCGAAAGGATGCCTGAAAAACAACATTAGGAAGTTTATGTACTGTAAAGAAAAGTACTGCAGCACTTTCTGCAAGCGATCTCGCAGACACACACACACACACACACACACACACAGAAACACACTGTGATTTATCTCTGATTTACTGCCTTACAGTATTTCAAAGAAGTAAAGCCACACAAAAAAAAAAAAACAGCAGCCAAACCAGCTTTTTACACACACACACACACACACACACACACACAGAAGTCTCTCAGCGAACGATGCTTTTTTCATTTGGTGGTGGGAATAAACGTCGCTCTTATGTTCTGCTCTGTGACGTGTGTGTGTTGAGTGTGTGCGCATGCCTTCGATTAACAGTGTGTCGTCTATTCACGCTGGTTGCTATGGTTACCCCCTGAACTGACATCCCGGTAGTTAACGGCGTTACCGGGGCAGGTAACTCGGACGTGGTGGGATCTGAATGCACAAATGCAGCAAGCACACACACACACACATTCCACAGGAGCCAAACTTTAGAGAAACATTTATTCCCACACCACCAAATGAAACAAACAAAACGTGTTGAATGTATTCTGGCGTGTACAGTTCACCTCTTTTGTCACACCAAGGTCACACAGTCAGGAACTGATGTCACGAGCTGTGTGTGTGTGTGTGTGACCCATTTTATCTATGTCTATTCTTATGACTAACTACACGGGTAAGGTCACGATATGCTCGGCTGGTGTTCAACGTTTCCAGACGTGTAGATGTTAAAGGTCAACATGCAGTCCTGCTGGAACCATTAACACTCCTATACACACACACACACACACACACATACACACGAGCTCTTAGAAGCAGCACACGGGAACCAACTGATGACCCAGCCTTACAGGAAGGACTGCTATCATCATTGAAATGCACCCGTAATGCAGCCGGAGTGAGATAAGCAGTCAGATGCCTCCAGTTTTAAGTTCTGTTCACGTAGCAACGGTGAGAGACGGCAGACAGCGAAGGTGACACTGAGGATGCTCAGACAGCCAACAGACGTCAGTTTCACTTATTAAGGCTGCGTAAATCTCTATGAATATGATGTGCATTTGTTTTGAAGGGGAGAGGCTCATTTCCCAGATTTGCACAACGGTGGCCAAAATTCAAAAGGACAAAAGAGCCTTGTGTATCAGGGATTACAGCGTGTGTGTGTGTGTGTGCTGTATTTTGAATAACGACTGTGCACAGTTAAACAGCTTTATGCAAAACCAAGTGTGTCAGCAAGAGGCCACCACATGTGTCACATTCATCCACACACACACACTTGCCCAGGTCATGTGTGCGCTTAAATGTCTTTCAAAGGCGACAGGTGAGGCCATCGCCACTCCTAGCAACAGCTGCCCCCCCCACGACAACCGGCTGCCAGACCTTATGTGTTACCACGGAGACGGGGGCCTAATAACGTCGCTCATTTTACGCGTTAAAAAGAGTTCAAAGCGACGCTGTGCTGTACTCCCCCACATTAACGGCAAGGGGAAGGTTATATCCATGAAGTTATCGGCCGTTCATCAATCAGTGACGTCACCGCCGGTTACAACAGCGCGATCAAAGCAGCACTTGTCGTCCAGTCACGTCAGCATGTGTTATCTGTCAGGGTTGGGTTGCGTCAGCTGCTTGTATCTATTACTACATTTGTGTTTGAGCCCCTTTTAAGCTCTCTCTCGCCCCCCCACCCGAGCACTGAGCGGGAATGCGAGGCCCTCGGTGACTTGTGAAATGGTTACCAAGGAACATCTGTAGGGAGAGATGTCCAATCAGAGAGTAATCAATAACCAACATGGGAGCAAAACTACCAGAAATAGCTTCTTTTTGCCCCATTTATACCTGCTGTTAATATGCATTTATATCTGATATCTTGCAATAAAATGCAAACAGAGCTCATCCTGCCATCACAGGCGAGCTCTGCAAAAAGCTGCAGAGATACAGTACGTCGAGTCTGCACAGCAGCAGCGGCAGTAATCTGGATTTATAGTTGACACGAGGGGTTAATGGGAGTCCTGCTGTCGGTACCTGCAGTGTAGGTCCTGATTTATTGTGTTATCACATCCACAACGCCGGGCGCATGTGTTGTACTCGACCAGGCCATATCGCGCTTTATCTTCCTCACCATATCTGCCTTTGCATTCTTTACTTTGTGATAAGGCACGATGGTGAGCTGCACACAGAAGATTTATAGAATTGGAGCTACATCCAGGAAATATATATATAATGTTTTTTTGGTGTGTGGATGGGAGACTACTGACGTCTTTATTCTTATTCATTCAGTCATACAGAGCTGCGATCATGAGGAACAGAAGGTTTGAAGTGTCTATGTTAGATGTTTGTTGCTGCAAAAGGATCAAACTGAGGGCGAATAATTCATTTAATTGTTGGGACAATAAACATTTCAGCAGCAGTTCCTGCAGGAGACACCAAAGTTGTCGCCAAAAGTACTGTTGTAACAGTTAATAATATATTAAATGTGTATAAAGGAAATCCCAATTACTGCTACTTTCCTGTACGTCTGTAACCTCGGCCATTTGTGTGAATTGTTAAATTAGTGGGGACATGGGTGCACAGATGGCTCAGTGGTGGAGAGCGTGTGCCCATGTATGAGTCCATGGGCCACAGTGGACTCTGGTTCGATTCCCGGCCGGGGTCCTTTTGCTGCATGTCTTCCCACCTTTCCTGTCTCTCTTCAACTGTCCAAAAAATAGTTGGAAAAAAAATTTTTCAGGGGCAGCTTTTCAAAAAAACGTAGTGATGGTGAATTAACCAATTGACCATCTTGCGTTCTGAGTACACTCTTTTTTTTAATTGCAGGTGATTTTGTCTTTTCAGCCCACCACTGAAACTTCACCAGGTGAAACACTGGGCCACATTCTGTATATCTGACAGGTAATTAACGGCCCTACCTGCATGCTGAAGGACTAAGGTGTGTGGAGTTTGGTGGATGGGAGCCAGTGGATCAAATGACTGTGAGGCATATGAGGGAAGATGTAGTGCTTTAAAAAAGCATTGAACTGCACCAATAATTAGCATAAGTGCTTTCAATGTGTGTTACTGTATTTTCTAAAATAATACATACATACTGAAATCCAACAACAATGTGGGCAGAATCCAGATAGCAAGAGCGATTATTAACACCAGTGATCAGATGTTAAGATACAGATCATCCATCAGCTTCAGCTGAAACCAGGTAAATGTTTCTAAATTCTGCACTCTGAGGCTTCAAACTGTGGACCAACTAGCAGACTAGTTCAAACAAAGACATCCCACACAGACTGACCTTCACCTTCATACATGGATGCTTTAGTCTTGCAGGCGGAAGGGAGTGCATACTGAACACCTCAGTGGAGCCGACGGACGACACACATGGACAAGCAGTCGAGCTCTGTCGCTAGGCAAGAAGAGCTCTGCCCTCGACCGGGACAGAAATGTAATATTAATCAATTATACATTCACTTTGCTCATTTATGCTTCAAACTGCTTAGAAAAAACACAGAAACGGAGGACAGACGGACGTGACCTGTAGGCGATAAACAGTAAACAGCAGGGAGAGCTGCAGGTGAGTGAACTTTGTGAAGTGAGGTGAAGTTCAGCCGAGCGCTGCCTCTGCACTTGAAAACAGGAGCCCTGTGGAGCTTTCTTCTAACCAAACAGTTTACTTCCAGTATTTCTCTCTGAAAAACCCTGTTTGTATCCTCGAAGCCTCGCAAACATGTCGAGCACTTTTCCTCCCTCACATGAAAAAATTCTTATTTGAATATTTTGATTGTTTGCATCAATGTTTACGAGCAGTCGTCTTCTTCGCTGCTTTTGCTGGCACGTTCATGTGTTTCTTGGCTTAATAACACCGTGACCGTTGATCAGAGGAAAAGCTTGAAGCGGCCGGTGAGGGTGCATCGTCTCACACGTTTGTGTGTCTCTGCGCAGAAGAAACAAAGCAGGCAAATAAATAAAAATCTCCCAAGTGTTTCTGGTGGTCAGAGTGCTGAAATGTTTGTTCGCTTGCTGCAATATTTTTCTTTTAAATCTGAGATCAAGAAGTGATGTAATAATAAGTAAGTAAAGCTTTCTTTATATAGCAATTTTTAAAAACACACAGTAATAAAGTGCTTCATAGACATCTTCGAAAAATGAAATGTGTAGGCTAAATAATGAAAGAAAAGAAACAGGAAAATCTATTTAAATTAGAATATAAAACGCAGCACAATGATGGACAGACCAAACTAATGAACCAAAACATTAGACAGGATGGAGAATCTATAAATACACAAAGAGCCTCGGTCTTGCAGAAGTTCAGCAGCTACTTGGTTGAAAAAAGTCAAAACACAGTAAGTAAAGGATGCAATGAGAGTGTTTCAACCCTACAAAAACTAGTGTTATACTCGTGACGGCATCATGCAAAGCAGCGTCCCAAAGCTGCAGAAGAAAAGAAGAGATAAGGGGAAGTGAAGGAGAGCAAAGATTTTCAGGAGCTAAGCTGGACGTTCCTTACAACTCTGTTTGGAGAACGACGAAGCTCATCTGATACCGAAGAAAATCTGTGCATTTATTGTGCTACTAAACTACTTTCTGGTTTAGTAAACTAGAGAACATTTAATCTGCTGTCGCAGTCACACTGTGTTGCTTCGAGCATTTAACAGCACACTGGGTAGACTCATGTCATCATTTATGCACATTTCTTAGTAGCTATTGCAGTTTTGCAGATACTAATGAGGAAAACACTGATGTCAGATTGGTGTTGGTAAATACTCAACAATCTCTAGTTTCATGCTGGTTAATAAGTCTCGTGTTGGTCTGAACAGCTTCCAGTTTCAAGAGTCATCATATCTCCTGTTAGCTGCTGTTCACACCTTGCACATACAGAGCTTCTGTGGAGGCTAATGTCGTTTTACAGATGAAGCTGTTAACTCATGGTATCGTTAGCTGGTACACAGATGACCCAAGCAGCTCATTATTTTTAATTAACCCCATTTTTCCAGACTCTTCACCGGTTTTGAACGCATCGCTGCGGGTCTTTCTGCCAGCCTGAGCCGCTCCGAGTGGAGGCCGGCGGTGTAACTCAACTTTACGAGAAGAACTGGCATCGACATAAGAGTCCTCTTTCAGCATCAGACAGCCCGATTTCACCAGTTTGATCCCTCCGCTTTCAAAAGCGACTGACCCGCACTCGAACACTCTCGGTCCGGCAGTGAAGAAGCACTCGTGTAACGTCGAGCATCAACCGTATCATGCTGAGTATGAATAATTCATGCCTGTCTCATTACTTTAACATTTTACCTGCATATATTCTTTAACACTGCAGGGTGAATATGTTTCCTATCTGACTCTCTCTCTCTCTCACACACACACACACACACTCAGGCTTGTCTCTCACACACACCTCAGGCTCCACTTCTTCAACTGACAAACCACACACATCTTCACTCGCTGCCTCAGGAAAACCACACCTTTCCACACTTTCACACACACAACACAGCTCACACACACACATACACATATATACAAACACACACACACACACACACACACACACACAAAAGCCTCGGCTGTAGAGGAAGTTTCCCCTGCAAGGAAAACCACATCCATCAGTCTTCCAACACACAACCACACACTGCTCTCTCACTCGCTGTCTCTCACAACCACACTGTAATAGTTAAGTGCTCTCACAACCACACTCCCAAACTTGCTCACACACACACATACACATATATACAAACACACACACACACACACACACACACAGAAAAGAAAAAGAGAGAGCTTGTAGCATAGTTACTCAGTGCTTGCCAGCCAGCTTGTACACTCAGGTCACACAGCAGACACAGCAGATGATGTATTCTCCATAGGGAAGTTTCTCCTAGGGAAGTTTCATAAAGGGACAGTTGCTGGAAAAAAACATACAATGCAATTAACAGAGAGACAATTCTCTCTCTCTCTCTCTCTCTCTCTATATATCAGTCTCTTCACGGTCATATTTAACTACTTCTTTGTGGATAATTGACTGACTATGAGACTCTCCCTGCTGTTTCCACTGTGATAACAATGAGCTTTTCCTCCTGTTAAAGACTCAAGGCTGCTGCACACACACACACACACACACACACAGTCAGCCAAAAGAACAAAACACTCTCACCTCCTAAGAAACTGACAAACTGAGGGAGACCTTGTGTATATGTGTGTGTGTTTGCATGTACACATGTATGTATAAGTGTGTGTTTCTGTGTGTGTGTGTGTGTGTCTCTCTCTCTTTCTCTCTAGTCCATCGCCGCCATCTGACTCATTCAGCAGGAACCAATCAAATCAAAGCTTCGGTTTGGGGGTGATGACATCATTTGCGCTGCATTCCAACCACATAGAGAGATGCCATCTGGAGAGTGCTGACTCAGCACAACACACACACACACACACACACACACACACACACACACACACACACACCAGAATCCCTTAGTATTGTCGCCTGGGATCAAACAGTGCTGGTCTCAGTAAAAGCAGACTGGAGGTTATAAAGCAGGACACTGACTGTGGTGTGTTCATCAGTTTGTGGACTCATTTCACTGAAATTATGAGAAAAAACAACATTTTCTGAGTTACCTTCAGTCATATCTTACAGATGGAGTTGACAGATTTCTGGCTCCACCCCTAAGATGGAGGTATATTACATTTCATTCCCGTTGTCTGATTACATAAGCCTCACATTAAGTCTGGATGATCCGCAGACCCCTCACCTGCGAGCAGCTTTCGTGGCGAGATCTGCAGATCATCCTGACGAATAAACAGGCACGTCGTCTCCAGAAAAAGATGCCCTTCGGTTATTTACAAGGACGTGTTATTCACCACTGTTGTACCGGGGTGAAAGCAGAAAACCAAACAACAAACAACCTAGATAACACACTGCTAAATACTTTGAATGTGTGAGAAAACAAGCTTTTTTTGTAATTTGGGCGAACTAATCCTTTAAATAAACACCAGTCCTCACTATGAAGGTGTTTCCTCTTGACATTACACATCTGTTTAGCACACTGCAGAGTTCTTGCATCATATCAACTGAAGTCATTACTTCACTACAGGCGATTCGTCGGAAAGACACGGTCACATAGCATGACGTCAGATATTTTGGAGAGGAGTCGGCCTGCAGAGCAAACCCAACATGATCCTTCCTCTTCACGTTTCTCTGCTCACACAGACCGTAGGCTCTGAATCTCACATTTGTTGATTAAATCCAACAAATGCTGGTGATTATAATACGCTGCATATCACATTATAAATACAGTGTTTTATCAGAAGTGTGTAACGGAGGCTTCCTGTGTGTCTCAAAGTCACGGGAACAGTGCAGCAGTTGTTAAACGCTAAAATAATTACTGTTGATGAGGTGATGATTTAGCTTTTCAGAAAATCAGATGAAACACACCCAGAAGATACAGATGATCTGTTGGGACGACAGATGATCAACGACGGGAAATGTTTCCTGAGTTTGTTGCACGGTGACAAATTAGATTAAAAAAACAACATAAAGTGTTTGTAAGCTCCATCACGTCCGTCCAGAGCAGCTTCAGGTCTTCTTATCATCGATTCTCCAAGTGTGTGAACTCTCCTGGAGGTGATGAACACAATATTCCAAAGATATTCCCTCATTTGGAGTTTTGATGATGGTGGTGGAGAGCGCTGTCTAACATCAAAATCTCCCAAAGCTGTTCGTTTGGGTCGAGATGTGGCAACTCTGAAGGCCACAGCATCTGATTCGCATCATTTTCATCCTCATTAAACCTTTCAGTGACCCCCCACTATAGATGGAGGCATTGTTATCCAAGAAGAGACCCCTCCCATCAGATTAGAAATGTCACACAACAACTTTGGATTGTTTTGCAGTGACTGTTTCCTCCACGGAGGCAAATGGACCAAACCATGACACCAAATTTCCCATAAATCCCCCCTCAGTGTCGGGGTCAAACATTCAGGTTTTTCCTTTATTTTGTGTGAACACAGCAGTTGGATAGTTGCTAGCATTATTAGTCAAATGTTTCAAGACCTGGTGGCAGATATTCTCGGCATATTCAACACCTGTAAAATAAATCTCAAGCGTGCAGAAAGAGAAGCCAAACAAAATGCGGATGTCTTGTTTGACTCGCAGAAAATAACCTGCCGGATCGCACTGCTTCATCAAATCCTGAAATATCCGTCACGCAAAACACACGCTTGTTTATCCCGCTCACACACTTACACACACACGGACACGATTAACCGGTGAGGGTCAGAGGTCAAGAGGAAGCCAGAGGTGTCTTCCTCGAGGAAAAGACTGAGCGAGAGAGACGGAGAGGAACCAAATGTTAAAACATGAACACGTGTTTCAGCTATCAGATGAAACTCGCCCTCTCTCTCCCGCCGCCTCGCTCTCTCTCTCTGGATCAGCTTTCAGTCTCCAGACAGCAGCTGTCTGTGGAGAGGAAAAACTCAGGCCGAGTGGTCAGACATGGAATGTGTGTGTGTGTGTGAGTGTGTGTGAGTGTGTGAAGAGCCTGGTGACAGTTAGGTACTTCGAGGCGCCACATTCACTGTAACAACAAACACATTTCTAATCTGGGATTTAAATCAGAAACGGTATTACATGAACTATTAGCAGCGCTGGAAAGTACCATTTACAAATAAAAGCACAATTTTGAGATTCTTTTCCATTTCGTGCTACTTTAAACGGCCACTTCACTGCACTTTGAGGCAAACGCTGTACTTTTTCCATTTATTCAACAGCTATAGTTCAAGATATTTAAGATTAAGATTAAGATAAACTTGTATTATATCATGTGAAGCCAGTTTTGACAAAACACAATATATATTTGAGGCCCATTATTAGTTTTAGATGTCTATAAGTGAAGTAAAAGACCAGAAAATACACATAATGACCTAATCATTTCATATATAATGAGACATTTCTGAGTTTTGTTCCTGACTGTTCGGATTATTCACAGCTCCGGGTGGTGCCACAAAGGCTCATGGGTACCACAGCAATTAGAGCCACTCACCACAGCAGATTGACTGTATTAATACAGTTTCTCAAAGCACTGCCATGAAATGACTGCAAGAACACCTTTAAAACTACTACAAGTTCGCAGTCAAATAGACACTGTAATGTGTAATATACCATTCAGCAGTGTTATTCGGATTTTAGGGGAAATAATCTGGATTTTGCAATGTGATGCAGTCCAAACTCCACTTGGCTCCTGAAGCTGGATATCAGTACTTCATTTTGTGTTTTTAAAATGAACACTGTCAGCCTGAAAAAATGGTGGAAATGCACGTCAACACAACACATGTTAGCTGTGCCTTCAGGGCATTTACACACACTCGACACGACAGATCCCGTCCCAGCGTAATCTCAGCATCAGCCGGTCAAAGAGACGAGGAGTTTGGCACGTCACCTGTCGGCCGGCGGCACCGACAAACGCTGCCGTCTCGGTAATTTCGATCCTCTCATGAATTGTGGATGAGCATCACAGGAGGAGGAAACAGTGAAACTAAACTGTCAGATGGTGGATGTAAAGCCCCAAAGATCAGATGATAATTGCACCCTGAACTGAGGAATATTAAGGATTAATGTTTCCACTCTCGTTCTCTCTGTTCTATTAATACTCTTCAGTAAGCCAGGTCCTGTTCGCTCAATTACAGCCTGACACAAATGTTCCTGTACTGTATGCGTGTGTGTGTGTGTGTGTGTGTGCAGCCTCCTCTAAGGATGAATGAGCTTTAATTAGTGCCTGGTTCAAAGAAAGAAAGATAAAAAAGAATGGCAGCAGAAGGTATTAAAAAAAAACACTGGATGAAGGATAAAACTGTAGAAAAAAAAGAAAAAGAATAAAATAAATGGGCAGACAAAGAAACCACTTTGGAAACACAAAGGAGGAAAGAATAAAAGGACGAGTGTCGTGAATCGGTCCCAGCTGCTTCATTCACTCGGCCCGCATGGAAACTATGAACTGAACTTTGAAAATGAATGAAATTCAGGATTTAAACTGCAGCGCGGCTCTCCTGCAAAGAGCTGCTTGTGGTTGAACTGGAGGGTTTTCCAACCATCTATGACACACACACACACATACACACACACTAACTCTCTGACTCAGGCCAAACCACAGCATACTAAATCTTCATGCGCCTGTTCAAAGTTTTCAGGCCGAGCTAAAGTTAAACTGAGGACAAGCAGTCGGTAAACCAGGAAATAAGCTGGTTAATGAACCTTGCAGCAAAACAGACATTCTGAAAGAAAAGTCAGTCAACAACAAGTCTGACAACAGCAGTTAGTGAGAGTCACTTCTTCAAGTCCGTCTCTTAACTCAAACATTCAGTCTGACATAAGGCGGAGCTCAATAAGAGTTTAGATATCGGCGTGTGGATGTTTGTCTCTTGGGTGGGAGCTTTTCTCTTCGTTCTCGAGACTCGCAATCAGCCAGCGACCGGTATAAACCAAGTGAGTCACACCAGACGGCAACGTAACCAAACATTTACAGCCAAAAGATAAAAAATAATCCTCCACAAAACAGGACAAAACACTACATTTTCTACAACCACGGCCTCCTGGGGCTTATTGCTTCATTTTCTTGCCTTTGTTGTACTTGTAGATGACAGCTAAGTTCAAATGTCGAAGGAAAATTTTTGTCTTTGTGTGCAGCGATGAACTGACCAGAGTTTAACGCGTTCGGAGAGATCATCTCCACAGCACGAGCTTTCGAGAGGTAACCACAGACGTTATTTCATCGGGGGATTTTGGTTAACAAAGTGCTGTGAACGGAGTGTAAAAGTTTCCTTGTCCCGGTTGGAGGTAGGACGGGTGGTCAACACACACCGAAGCTTCATACCTAACACTGTATTTAAAAGGTTTTTTTTTCCCTCTTCAAGCCAGCAAACATTCAAAAGACTTCACTTGCACACCAGTTGCCAACAGCTTTCTTCCTTTTTCGCCGTTTTGATTCGTCAGAGCTCGGTCGAATCTTTTCAGAAAACGCCCCCACTCTGCTCTAACTTCAGAATCGGAGCTGCAAAACTGACAGTCCGACTTTCTCGCCCACTTCCTGCCATATTCTTGTCACCTTTAACGCACACAGCCAAGTGCAACAACACAAACGTCTTCGAGGAGAGAAAAAATGTGCATAGTTACCCCCGTTATTTGAACCGTTTCACATTTTGCCCTCCCTGCGACGGCCAGCTTCTCACCCCTATGTTGGAGCGTGATCATCTGGAACATCTATTAATACTTTTCAGACAACGTGCTGCACAAACTAGTTCATTTTGAATGTAATTTTGCTAACTAAATAACCTTTATATAACTTACTGTAGAGCCGTGTCAGGTTTTAAAACTTGATGTGCTGTAATGTAAAAATGTGAAATGAAATATTCTACCCAAAGAGAAGCCTTTTCTTCTCTTTCTAATTGTTTCTTCGTCTCGGGGGACTGAGAAAAGTTTTCTGAAGCTGTCAGCTCAGGATCCGATGCCGCGCTTAATAAAACTAGAATTACTGATGAACTGGAAACAGACATACCAGGATCCCCCCCCCCAAATCCCCTGGATTTGTCAGACACGCAAGTGGAAATTTCACTGTAAATTATAAACGCTGCGCCGGCCCTCGAGGGAGCGCTCTGACATTTAAGGAAATTTTGCTTATTTGCCGTCTAATCCGGAGTGCGATGACAAAAATCATGAGCAATTTAAACTCCACCTGTGCCCGAGGTAATGTTACCGCAGTCACAACATGTCATTTTCCTCTCCACATGGCTGTTTCCATGTCACAGGGTGGCAGCAGGATTTTGCTTACTGTCCATAATGGTGTTCATGTCATCAATAAAATGATGTAGGGTGATTAACAAGGGCCTGGAATAGAAGCAGACTCTCCATCTGTCTCACACATGGCTGCAGTTTGTCGTCGTCTAAAGAAGAGTACAAATGTCGGATTATTCATCAAACTTCTGTGAGTGTCTTGTAAAAAGTTTTCCCAAAGTGCTGCTACAGAGTTAGTTAACCAGCAAACCTCACAGACGAGACATTCCTTCGTACTTTTATCCACTGTGATCACGTTTTACCAAGAACACATGCTTTTCCCAGACCTCATTTGCTCTCACTTTCCCACACACATGTAAACACACAGTAATTTCCTTTTTTTTTTTTTTTACTAAAGAGAAGCCAATAAAGTGTTTTACTGCTGTGTAGTACAGGATAACAGGCTAATTACTGACTGCAGCGAAACAATGAACAGCACTCAGAGCAGTAAATCAGACCGAGCTAAACTAAAATGACAAACTGTCAAATGAAGATGCAGAAGACGCAGATGAGCAGGCTGTGTGCCAGGTGTTGTTGTTTTCATGTTAAATAGAGAGAGGAGCTCTAATTATGGTCATTTTATTCATGGTCACATTTCTAATGCTAATGATAAAAACCTGGAGGTTATTAAATGCATTCAGATTCACTGAAATCAATGATATTCATAGGTTTCTCTGTACTTTTAGTTCTGTAATCATACCATTAACATGTGACATGGTGTTACAATATGTAAGGTGCCAGTCAAAACTTTTACATTTACACTTTTACACTTTTTTTAGCAAATGTACCACAACTAGCAAAGATATAACATTAAGAAAACTACAAAAATGACCACAATCACTATGATTTCAATAAGCAGAGCTGAAATTATTAATCTATTAGTCCACAGATAATTCATCATTTTTCAAGTAAAAATGCCAAACACTCACCAGTTTGAGCTATTTATTATTTGGTTTTGCTGCTTTTTCTTCTAATATCAGACAGTAAACTAAACATTTTTGTGTTTTAGACTGTTTGTCATCGAGCTCCAAACAATTAACTGATTAAATCAAGAAAATAATTAAATTAGCAGATTATCTGTGAATGAAAATAATCATTAGTCACAGTCAAAAGAACCAAAACTGAAAGAAAAAAGGAGTTTTACAGGAAAATATACACGTGTTCATCTGTGGATAAATGTAGATAAAAACCTGGATGTGGAGTCAGGTCAGTTTCGAGTTAACAGCTATAAATACGCTGTTCTTGTTTGTACTGCAAAAAAAAAGAAAAAAGGAGGCCAGAGCTTCAAATTGAGTTAGCTGGAAAGTCATGAATGTTTTGGTTGTTTTCTAATTGAATTTCGAAGAAAAACTACTTCAATGCTTACGTGAAGACGACGGATCGGCTCTGATTGATTTAACATTCCTCCTCAGAGGCTTCCAGGTCGCCATCATAATTTGAACGTGAAAGAGCCTTTTTTGTTATCGACCTTGCAGTGCGAGTGTGAGATCTGAGAACATTAAACGATAAAGATGATGCTAACCAAACAAAAATAAGCTCACAGACACTCAAATATGACAGAACCATAGTTTCATTAAAAACTCATGTACAGGCTGTTTTTTTTTCCAATTAACTTCATTAATCAGCGTATCAACACATAAAACGAGCACTAATGCCGTGACATTTTAACAGAGCCTGAGGTGAAGTCTTCAGATTGTTTATTGTGCCTGACAAACACGACCGCAATCTAATTAAATTTACGATAAAAACCAGAACCAGAGAGAGAAAAGCAGCAATTTGTCATTTTCTTTTCCATCGGCTTATCAATTAAGTGGAGATTGGCTCGGCAGTAAAACATCGGGAACGTGAAATCAGTCGGTGCGATATTGTTCTGCTTTAAGAGGAGCGAGACAAAGGAGTCAATAACACGGTGAGCAGGTCTGAGTGACTCTCCCAGCATCCTTATCTGCTCTCTGACAGCTCAGCCAGCCGCAGGGGAGCCATCTCTGCTGCACACACACACGCACACACACTCTTAAACGATGGGTGGTGAGTAATTACTCAGGGTCAAACATACTGGTGATCTCCAAGGAAACCCTGCTAAGTGTGGGTGTGTGTGTGTGTGTGTGTGTGTGTGTTGACAGGCTGACTAGCTTGAGAGAAACCTTTTCTGATTGGACCACTGGCTCGAGGCGTAAAGTGTAAATTTCATCTAAAACATTGTGATGGTCATACTGAGCCGGTCAAACCTGCAGTCTGCTGATGGATCAGACAAGACACCACGACAGAGAGTTTGTGAATTTACATCAATAACAATGATAAACTTTGCAATATAAGCACTAAAAGCCTATCACAGCAGAAATACAAGCAGTTTTTTTGGCTTGCCTGTCGAATTACACGGCCATTTTCTACAGCTAAGTGTTGTTTGAGCTGCCGATGGAAAGTGGATGTTCTCTGGAAAAGAGCGTGAACTCTGATAATCGTCCAAAGCTGAGGAATTCACAAAAAGATAACACAAAAGTCAGTTATATGTAAGTGGTTTGGATATCTTAAAGGCGAAGGAGGACACATTAAGATGGTCTGCAAAATATGGTGTTTATTTTGGAGATACCCCCATGGGTATCTTTGACACTGGTGGTGGAGGCGCGGAGAAAAAGAAGATAAACTAAAACTAAAGTCATAAATAAAAAAATACAAACCAGTTCCCTCAAAGCTCAGAACCAGGACCTTCTTAACACGAGTGACTCTTCAAACCAGTGTTTCATTTTCCCCAGTGGTGCCATTTGTTTTGGCAGGTCAGCAGTCGTACTCAGGTGGGGAGATCGTAAACTGCTCCGAGTTGATTCGGAGGAAGCGGTTTCGGTCGGTTAAAAGCAAATTCTGGGTCGGTTTGTTTGGGTGCTCAGTTTGCGCTTGCTCTCTAAGTTTGAGCTAAATGGCTCCCTTAGCGGCCGCTGCAGCTAGCTGGAGAATGAATCATGGTCTGATGTGGACTTCTTATTTTATATTTGGGCAGAAAGGACCCTTTTCATGTGTTTACTTTACTTACTTTGTTGTGTGAGAAGAAAGAGAACCAATGAGAAAACAAACAACAAAGACAAAGAAAATGAAGTCTGCGGGTTTTAAAATGTCCTAAAACACATAAATCAGGCAGTACGCATTGACAAACAGCCACGCTGGTGCACACACACTCTCTTCTTCAAAACTACAAACACACATCTCTATCACACTGATCTGTGTCACTGAGTTTGCAGGGTTCACCCACCTGCAGCGTTCACATAAACAGGTGCTGCGGAGACAAACACGGCGCTTCCCGTATGTTCAAATCAGATTTAATGACCGACTGCTGCAGTGCAGAGAGCTGCGCCAACAAAAATATGAACCCGCTTGAAGATGTGACTTCGCTGCAGCTGAAAATCACTCGCTAATAAACTTCATCAGCCAATAAAACGAGCTGCGGAGGGTTTGGAGACGAGCCCACGACAACACCGCCTGGTTTCCACATAGACGGCAGATAAAGACGCTGCAGGTTTTAGAGTCGTCTCGCTCCCTCTCATCTTTTTTTCAGTGACTACGCTTAGAAAATGCTGATTTAGTGAAAGCGGACGCAGCCTGACAGGCCTCCTATCGCGACCGTTTTGTTGCGCCTGTTTGGACCTGACAGCCTCCACTTTTATGATTCCTTTGGTTATTACAGAGTTTAGCGAACTCAGCGAATTTGTTGTTCAAAGTCAAGGAGAAAAAGGTCAAATCAGCCGAAAGCTTTTATCAGCGTTTTAATAATTCATTTCCTCCAACAAAGCAAACTTGTGAAGAAGTCAAATTTGATATTGCGTGAACTCGATGGGGAGAAAATGACTTATTCATTCCCTGTTGATTCCAACAGGGAAGCGAGTTCAAGGTGGAAGGTAATGTCTACAGTCGGGATTATTTCTTGTTTGCTCTCTGAATATTATTTTTTAAAGCATTTAAATGTTTTTTTCTTGTATAAATTGAGGGTAATAGACGGTGTCATACGATGTGCAGCATTCAAAGCTCTCTGAGAAAATTCTGTGATTTTGAATTTTCAAAATAAAACAGGCAGCTTCTTTTCTAAGAATAATAATAATTATAATAATAATAAAAAATTGAATGGAGAGTACATTTTAAACCACAGTTGAAATTAAATTCTGGATTTCCATTTTGGTTATCAGTCTGACTATCTGTGGCTTTTAACAGCTCTGTCAATCAGGATAAAAGCTTCCCTGTCTCCACACACACACACACACACACACACACAGACGAAGGCAAACACCTGCCCACAGCAGTTAATAACATCAAGGTCTATTAGCTGGCACCACTAATCAGCCAGTAACACACACACACACACTCATACATGTCTGTAAAATGTCTTTGTGATCGATTATAGTCAAAACGGATGCTTATTACACTAACACACACACACACACTCAGACGGACACACACCATATGGCTGCAGCTGTCCAAAGACTAGAAAGCTTTTAAGGAGGGAGGAGACAAAAGAAAGAGGAGTAGGAGGAGGAGGAAATCCTTTCTTTGTATTTATCTATTTAACACTCTCTCTCTCTCTCTCTCGCTTGTCCCCTGGTGGGTAATAAGGGTTAATCCACTTAAGCTGCCTCCTCTCTCTCTCTCTCCCTCTCTCTTCATGTCCGTCACCCCAACATCCCACACAAACACACATTTCATTCTTCACACCCATCTGCCACTGTTCACTGGGTGTGTGAGAGGAGAGACAAAGAGAGAGAGAGAGAAAGATGGGAGGGAGGGACGGAGGGAATCCCTGCCTCTCTCTCTCTGAGCAGCAGCATCTTATTGTTCCCCACACACACAACACACACACACACACACACACACACACACACACGTCAATAATAGATGTGTAGCTCCTCCCATCAAGTTTCCTCACCATGACTCAGGACTGAGGCCTCATTTAAAGGAACAGGGCGCTCCGCTCACCGCCCATCAGTCTTTCTGTAAAACTGTGAAACTGACGACCAATAAGAAGGAAAAAAAAAAACAATATGTCAATTAAGATGCAGTGTTTCTGAATCAAACCTGTATATTTGCAAATCTAAAGTAAATGAAAAAATGTGTATAGTCTTGAAAACACAACATGATTGTATGCTCTGTATTATTTTTAGTGTATACTTCCATTTTCATTTCAATAAAAGTCTCTATCTATCACCAAAAGATGCAACACAAAGATGATAAAGCCTGTGGCCCACTGATGTAAGCCTGCAGAGTTTGTAGTATTACGACCCGTGTGTCGGTGGAAAAAGTGACGCACAGTTTTAACAAGACTTTAAACCCAGCACACTCGCTCTTCGACTCACCTGTGTGTGAAGCAGCGTGATGTTTTTTTTCTAGTCATGAGTAAATGGTTACTGTGGCCGAAAAAAGGAAATATCAATGTCGACAGACGGAGAAAAGAGGGAAGCGAGATACAAAAACACTCATTCAACACACTATTTTCTTTTTTAAAATGAAAGTTTATACTCGTGACCTGCTTTTAAGATTTACATCCTCACAAACAATTCAGTTTGGGCCTGAGAGACAAAGACAGGAGCTGGGAGGTCATATTGGTTTTATTGAATTGATGGGATGTGCTGAAAATAAGGTAACTGTACAATATCACCAGCTACATCCTAGCTGTGTGCAGCCCTGAGGTGGGTCCACTGGGAGGGAATAATGGACGATAATTGCTGGTCAACTGCAGCTTGTCGGCATTAAAGTGACTGACGTGCAACATGCAAACAGACATCAGAGTACTGTAAAATCAATTGAAAAAAACAAAAAAACTACTAATACTGCTGTTTCTGTCACTACCAGTTGTAGTACTATTAAACGAGTGCTACGTCCAATAATACTTTAATCAAGCTCAAACCTACGAGGACGGCGCAGACAGAGCTTATGAGGATCCCGAAGACGCACCAGCTGCATTAACTGTTAACTGACAGATCATACAAGTGGAGGGATTAGCCTCATACCAAAGCTGCTTAAAGAAATTACATTTTAATAACATGATATTCCCAGATGGGTGCTGGTATGTCCCCGCTGTGCGACATGGCGGTTTCCCCCTTTTTTTTGACTCCTCGACGCTGTTCGCTGACAAAAGTGTATCCTGGAAACATTTCAGCGCCGCGTGTTGTACGCTCCTGATGCAGTATGTATGTTGAAAATTTACAAGGATGTATTCAGAGAGATAAGAGGTACGTCTTGTAGCAGAGCCAGTTTCGGTTACAGCAGACTTTTGCTGTCTGCCTGTGCTAGATTGTGGATTTATGCTAATTATTTATAGATGGGATCTGGAGCGTTAGCTGAAGAATGCCTCTGCACTTCAGTTTTTACTTCTCTATCTTTCAGCTGGAGGCCAGAGGTGCACAGCTGAGGAGGAGCTTTACCTATCACAGTCTGTTTACAGGTCTTGGGGAGGGCTGCTGCATGTACGAAGCCTTTTTATGGCTTAAGAGGGGGCAGCGTCAAATCTGAAGTAAGTTTGAAAATGTAAAAGAAAAAAAAAATCTGGGGGCGTGGCGGTAGAAGGAGGTGATGTGGTGGGATTATTGGAGCTCTATAGTCTGTTTCTCAGCTGAGCTTCTAAAAGTTTCACTCTCCAGAGTCTCCAGCTCAACTGTGGAGGTGCGTTGTGGGTAATGTAGGCGCCAGTTTATGACAAGATTGGGCCACATGCAAGAACAACTCATACCAACAGATTAATTTTTAAGTGGTTTGTATGAGAACTTGCAGAATTTTCATGTGCAATTAGTCTGCTGTTCCAATGTGAAGCTTTTCACTTCTGGACTGTATTGTTTGAATCAATTCAATGATATCATCATTCATTTAACTTGGTATAACACAATATCAATATTAACATCTCAAACTGCACAACAACTTAAATAAAGCACTAATTAAAGGTTAATTTGTCACTGTATATCATACAGTCAATGGGAAGTGTAACCAGGCGTGTCACGGCCTGCTTACTTCTTTTGAATGCCTGAAATATATGGCAGGACGTGTAGTCTTATAAGGTATTATTGAGGGGTTAACCATGTTGATTTACAATTCTCGTGAATGCATGCTGAATTTCATCGTGTTTACCGGTCATTTACACAGTTATCTGAAGTTAGCAGCGTTTGCTTGTTGAAAATGGCAAAACTGTCACGTTTACAGTGATTCTGATAAATGCGCAGTGTCCCTCTGACGCTACTTTGAACATTTTGCGATTCTAGTTCTTGTTATCGTTCTAAAATCATTTGTACAACAACTCTGATCAATACTGTCTCATCGTTTCCCAGTTTATCATCACTATCATTGAATTTACTATATTTTATCTGGTCCTGTTCTTTACAGTTCACGGCTGCTTGCAGTAAAAACCTAAAAAACCAGCTCCCGTCTCGGCTCCTTATGTGAAACATGTTAAGCCCGCCTGCTCGGCCGTGCACAGCGAGAGCCGAAGCTGCTCGGCGAATCGACAGCAGTGAAGTAAGTAAGTCTGCTGATATGTATCCATGGCAGCACGCGATCAGAGGGAGCAGAGTAAGAGCCGGCAATGCTGCTGGATTAGTATTAAAACAGTGTTAGGGACACTGTGATCTCATTAGGCTTTATTTAAAACAACCGCCTTCATGGTTAGCTTTAATCACTCTGCATAAACTCAGTAAATGATTTTAACGACACCTTTGATGAGACTGTCCGAACCGAAGAGATTCTGATGAGCGACATTAAACCCGACTCAACACAATCGCACAGCATATTTAACAATTCACCCAGACTCTCCTCTCCCTCTCTCTCTCTCTGTCTCTCTCCGAGTTTGAGTGCTTATATTGCAGGTTAATCTGGCTCTAAGCCTGGAGGAAGCAGAGTGTGTGTGTGTGTGTGTGTGTGAATCACAGTGAATGAATGGATTACTGGTCATTCATCCATGTAATGTCTGTGCTCGCAAAGCACTCAAACACACACACATGCACTTATCCACATCCATCCAGCAAAGTCCTTCTAAGATCCTTCGTCCTGCCAAAAACAAACACACACACACACACACACCAGCCATAGGTATCATTTATTTCCTTCAGCAGTGAAAAAATCTGTCACAGTAGAAACGCAGACTGTTTTCAGGCTGCAGAGTGAAATAAGGTCTGTCTCTGAGGTGAAATGAGGTCTTGTCGTCCCGACTGCACGAATCTGATCCAGCAGATCAGTAACGATATCAATCTCCATCGGGCAGATCAGGAATCAGCCAGACGTAAACCGACCCACGTTAAATACAGTTTCTTTATCGGTGTCATCGCAGAATTCATCGCTTCCTGTATCTCCTACATTCATCCGGTCGCACGAAGCTGCTGACTCCGTTTAACGATCACGTTACATTATATTAAAATTGTTCCAGTAACTTCCACATAGTGTGGTTCGCAGTTTGGGGAAAAGAGAGCACCAGTGTCAGATCAGTGCTCAGAGTGGAGGAAGAAGAAAGAGAAAGGATTGGACCAGGTTGGTGCTCAGCATCAGCAAATACTCTGAGGTACTGGAATACGTGTCAGAAAAGAACAAGTGGGCTTGTGGATCCTTAGTTTCTTGATCTAAAGGTGTCTGAATGGCCACACACTCACAGCCTCTTCCTCTGTACATCCTGCTAGTTTCTACAAAGACAAGACTTCTTGTGTTTTTATACTCTTAATGCAATGAACTGTACTAAGGTGGGTAAGTGCGTTAACTTCTGTCAAAGGTGTTTATGTTTATGAATAAAAGTGATGGAAGTAGTTGTGAAAAATTGAAAAAGACACCTTGACAGAGATCTGCTCACTTTCACACCTTTACACACCTGACCGGACTGCAGGAAAGTTTTAAAAACAGCTGGTTGCATTGCTGATGTCCGTCTTTATCTATGGTGAGTTTCTGTATTGCAAAAGGAATCCTTGAAATGAGAATACAAGAAGGTTGTCATTTTCTGGAAACGTTACTCAGTGAACCTCGCGTCGATAAAGCTGCCGGCGCCGCCACTTTTCGTCTTTACCAAACATCTCCATGGCTACAGACGTTACTCACAGCTTTCAGCAGATTAGCTGATAAAATTAACTCTAATTACCTGTTCGTGCACATAAGCGAGCGCTTGCTTCGCCCCTCGCTGCTGGAAAATGAGGAACACACACTGGGATTCAGCCTCCTGAGACCACGCCGAGCAGTAACAGTGTGGAGGAGAGAAGCGTGGAGGATAAACAGATGTATGAACTTTGTATTTCAGCAGAGAGGTTGGGGCCTGACCGGAGGAGATTTAAGTAAAGATGAATAAGAAGAAGCATTTAGCGGGAATCTGGGGCCGTTTTTAGCTCTTGGACAGCTCGGTCAGCTCGGCGCGAAGGTGGTCTTAATCTCCCAGCATGCCTGTGTGAGGAGCTGCTGCGCTTCACCTGTTTCTACCACGACGGAGATGACATCACCGACTCCTGCTCGTTAAGTCTGCTCCTCCAGCAAAAAAAAAAAAGAGAAAAGAGGCGATTTGCGGCTCTTCTGGCGGCGTAGCAGCTACTGACAGACAGCTGGCGTCAGCTCTCTGATAAACACTCAGACGCCGCGCTCTGATTGCGCGTGTGAAGGTATGAGTGTGTGTGTGCGTGTGTCACTTCCTGTTTCCGTCTGATAATTTAGGGTCCTATTTATAAACCGCTGATTAGCATAACATTGAGCAGCCACGCCGCCCGCACTTTCCTGTGAGAATGAGTGTGTGTGTGTGTGTATGAAGACTCCAGTCTGGCAGATGACGCATGCTCGTACATATTCAGACTCTTTTTTGCCTCCGTTTTATGCTCTCTGCTGTTTATTTCTCAAAATGTGATCATTTTTAACTCCCCTCAGTACAACATCCACTTCCTATACACGCGGTGTCTCAGCAGGAAGAAGGAAACCCACATTAAACACTGAATAAATTAAAGAAACACAAGTTAAATTAATTTGTTCGGACCTTTTCAAGCTTACAATTTCAATCATCAGCCAGTTATACTGCATCTTTGATTAAAGTGTCACCACTGATGAAGTCTTGAGCTGCTTACAGGTAATTCATAATGAAAATCGTGCAGTTTGTTAAGTTTAATGTTTAAGACTGGGCTTTGCACTGTTGCACTAATGATAAAAAAGAACAAGTGGCGTGCCGCGAGCAAGAACATTTTAGTAATGGAGTTGATCAGGTTTCGTTTCAGAGCTCGGCTGAAGTTGAAGTCGCTCTTTTGAAGCTCTCTGTGGGTCCTCGTTCACCATTTCATCTGAAGTTGGTGTATTCCCTCCTTAACTTTGCCTTTTCTGCACAAACTGCAACAAAACCCACTACGGCAAAGTGTCTTTAAGGGATGCTTGACTTGTCTCGAACACTAAACTCCTCTTAACGCAGATTTCCTGTCATCCATCGTCCTGTACTCACTTACTCAATGTGACCATTATGACTGTTAATCAGTGGAAATATGCGTGGGGTGTGTTTCAAAATCTGCTCCCAGACTCAGTAAATAAGTTGTAAATCAGCTGAAGCAGCATGTTGTTGTGTGTCATTAACAACTGTCCTTTGTCACAAGACGGTGTTAATCAATAACACATGCGTCCTGTGTCATTATGCACATTATGCTGCACTGAGTCACAGAGGAAGTCCGCAGAAAAACAGCTGAGTGTAAAGTGCATAGTGTGCATTTAAGAACTTGCAGAAGCATCCTTGACGGGAATATGACAAAGATGCACTGCTCGAAGAAGCAGCAGCTCGAGGAAAGAGGAGTCAGCATGAGGCTCGCACGTGTGTCCTACGTCGTTATTAAGTCTGACAGCGATCTGGACGGACCGAGATGAACTGAAGCGGCGCTCCTCGAGGAAAAATCAGCCCTGGCAGCGGCGGAGGGGACGGTAATGAATGGCAAATTGAAAAGAGCAAATCTGCTAGACAATGTCAGGAACATGCAAACCGATGTGTGATCAGCTTATTAAAGGCTCAGGACAGTATCAGATGGGTATCAGTATTGGCAGATACCCAATAACAATGTGGAATTGGTTTTAGAAATGAAGACGCTGTGCTGAGCCGTCTGTAATTTCCTCTCCCAGCTGTTCAGCAGCATTTTCATGTGCTCAGGTAGTTTGTTCCTTTTTCATTAAATTTGGCTCTTATTCGAGGGTCATTTATTCTTAAAGTAAAGCGTCCTCTACCTCGAGAAAGACGACAAAACAAACACAGATTTAACAAAGACGACTGGCTCGGGTCTCTGCTGCTGGTTTTAATGCACAATAAAAAAGCTTGATTCTAATTTTTCCGTTTATCGCATCCTGTCATCTTAAAATAGAGGAGGCGGACGGGGAGGGGCGCGCCTTCAGAGACCTGAGGTTTACGTCACGCTGCACGCTAGGTGTGGAGACGTTATTCTTCCTTTAGATATGAGATAAAACACTTTTATGAAGCCTCTTTTCGGCACTGCGGTAACAAGAAAACAAAAGTCAGCTTGGTGAACATCCACCTCTGGAAATGTGATTCTCAGCCTGCCGGACAAGGTCTCACTTTGTCACATTACTGAAGTGGGAGACAGAAAATGTACTTTTAACAATGAACTAGTGCTGAAACAACGGATCGATTAGTCAATTGATAGAAAATTAATCACTGTTTTAAACATGATTTGTCTTTTTTCAAGCAGAAGATCTGTTGCATTTTGGGACGGTACCTGATAATTGAACTACTTCATATAGTTTTTCTGATTCGCCTCTGTCTGTAAAGCTGCATGCTGTGATAGGAATACTACAATACCCATAAGCCTCGGAGGCTTTTTCTATAGAGAGGATGTATTCAGAGAGCGTTGATGCAAAGCAGCACAACATCTGGCTGTTTCCTCAGCGCTCTCTGGGACGCTTACTTGACTCCTCTCCTGCAGTCGGTGCACCTTTGACCATGATTCGATGAATCAGACTGTTTTTTTTTTCTTTTCTCTTTCAGCACAGCGTTTCTTTGTTTGAGTCAACCGGCAGATTTCCACGTTCATCTCCTGGAGACGCGCCAACTGACAGTCATCTAATATGATGGGAAAAATGAAGAGGAGGAGGTCACACATGGAGCCCCGCAACGCTGCACAATACACACACTGTCTAACAAAGTGTGTGTGTGTGTGTGTGTGTGTGTGAGAGAGAGAGAGAGGATGTGTTTTGATTTAATAAACCACCTTGGCAGGATTGGTCATGATAAAGTTGAGTCAGGGTGTGTCCCCCTCCAGCATCATACTGTGTGTGTGTGTGTGTAATATTGCAATAACGTGTCCTAAACTGACTTATTTTACTACTGAGGTAATTTCCCTCAGTTTATCTGTTTATCTGTCTCTCTCTGACACACACTTGATTTCATATTACCCTGTAATTATACTATAATCACACTTATGACCTTTACTGAGCCTTAATTTGCACTAAGTATCCAACACACACACACACACACATACACACACACACACAGAGCTTCCAGTACAAAAACTGATGCCTCCATAAAACACGTTCACCGTGCACACGTACAGGTGATGAAATAAAACTGTCTTCATTAAAAATTAGAGCCGATATTTTATATCAATCTGTTCATCATTTATACGATTAATCAGTTATTCATTTGGTCTTCAAAATGGTAAAACACTCATGGAAGAATGAAGCTTTCACTGTCGATGTGTCCAAAAACATTCAATTTATAATGAAATATGACGAAGAAGAGCAGCAACGTCTCACATTAAAGTGTCCAGAAACAGAGAATATTTAGTGT
This sequence comes from Scortum barcoo, assembly GCA_023238725.1. Lineage (NCBI taxonomy): Eukaryota > Metazoa > Chordata > Actinopteri > Centrarchiformes > Terapontidae > Scortum > Scortum barcoo. Next base: position 4,503,710 of record CM041550.1, read on the forward strand.
TTTTTAATCAATAAATGACTTGAAACGATTAAATCAATCAATCAGAGCCGCTGCCCTCTTACTAATTGATTAATCTGGTAATCATTACAGTAATAAAGTACCAAACATTATGATCTTATGATGACTGCGAGATGATTTCTGGTCGGACAGAAATAAGCAGTCTGAAGACAGGATGGAGCAGGGGATTAATCAGGGATGATCAATGAAAAGACTTGCCAGCTGCAGCTGTGTGGTTAGCAGGGCTGCTCTGATAGGAGTGTCACACACACACACACACACACACTTCTCATCAAAACACACACACTCATCTCCATCATTACATCCTGCACACAACCACACACACTCTCATCACCTCCTGACCATCAATTTAGACCCAATCAGCTTTCATCTGCTGTGTTTTTTTTGTTTGTTACACACACACACAGATACACACCCTGCTTATTAAAGCTCATGCAGCTCCAAATCTGCATTTGGTCGCATATCGAGCAGATTTCCAGGAGCTGATCTGATGTCATTCCTCCATGATCCCTCTTTTCTTTTGTAGAGACCATCAGCATCACACACACACACACGCACGCACACACACGCACACACAATCACAGTGTGTAAACGCATGTAAAACACCAAAATATCAGCGTGTGCACAACCTTGTTTCCAGTCGTTTGACGCTGGATTTGTCTGCTGCCCCCCCACCCTCCTGTTGTCTGTGTGTGTGTGTGTGTGTGACAGCACAGAGCAGATCTCAGTCAGATTTCTGCTGATGTTCACTTGCTTTTCACGCGTTTTGTGCGCTCCGGTGACATTTGGCTCCCCGACGCGCCTTTCTTTCCATTGTTTTGGCACATTTTGGCACCGCGGCGCGTCTCTCTCTCTCTCTCTCTTACCTGTTTTGTAGAAGGCATCAGTGTCGGGGTCGCTGGGCGCCTCCTCGGCCGCTTCTGCAGGGTTCATACCGGAATCCGGTTCAATACAATCCACCGACAAAGAAAGACGGGCAGAAAAAGGCGCTCCGCTCCGCTCCGGGAAAAAAAGGAAAAAGCCTCCGCGTCTTTTATTCCTCACATGTTCTCCGTCTGCGGCGCTCTCCCTCCATCCCCTCCTCCTCTCCTCGCTCCTTCCTTTCTTTCTTTCTGCCTCTCTCCTTCTTTCTTTCTCTCTTTCTGTCGCCCCTCTCTCGGTTTGTTTGGCGTTTCAGGGCTGGCTTCGCTCCTCTCTATTGTTCCCGGTCCAACCTCCCTCTCTGCTGCTGTCCGCCAGGGTCTCTCTGCCTCCCTCCTCCCTCTGTCTCCCCCTGCGCCTCCTCCTCCTCCCCCTGCCTCCTCCTCCTCCTCCTCCTCCCCCCTCTGTCTCTGTTCAATTCAATCCATTGACCTTTATTGGCAAAACATAATGTGAATGTTATTAAAGCATTTAGAAATTATTATCAAACATTATTATGATTATTATCTATTGTTTATTCTTTCTCTCTGTTTAGTTATTAAATAATTTATGGAGTTGTTTATTTGATATTTTATGTCTCTATTTTATTTTATTACTCTAGTATTTATTTTTATTATAAGTTATTTTTGTTGTAAATGTTTTTGAGCACATTTAATCATTTTATTGCCATTGATTGTTTGATGTAAATTGTTATATATGATAATACATTATTTAAATCATGACATGTTATCATTATTTTTATTATTATTATTATTCATAGAAAGTGAGTTTGAGCTCCTCTGATTTGCACAGGTAAAGCTGACTTGTTGTCCTGATGGTGGCGCTGCAGGAAAATCTGATGTGATGAGAGCAGATCCTCTGAGGAGCCTGAACGAGCTCGGTAAATTTCATTTTGAGCCCTCTTAAAACGTCCTCTGTGCGGTGGGTTTCCTCCTGAAGTCCACACAAAGCGTCAGTATTTCTCTGCTGTTTTCTGGAGTAAACAGAAATGAGGATTTCAAGAAAACTCCACTTATTACAGAGAAAATTAAAAAAACAACAAATGCCCAAATCTCTTTACAGAGAAATGTAGAATATGTGTAAATATTTTAATTGAAAATATGAAAAACTGAAAAACATTAGAAACACTCAACATTATTTCTTAATGTCTGGTTCTTCAAAGAAACAACAAAATGATTTAAGGTCGACAGTAATTCTGCAGAACATGATGCTTATTAGTAATTCGTCCACTTTGGTCACAGAAACAGTTCTTACTAAACTGATTAAATGATTTGGACACTGTGTTTTGTTTGACCACTTCTTTTGGTCCTTATTTCTTCATTAATCAATATACCATACCATCAATGACTAATAATCGAAGGATTACATCTGTGTTTAGCAACAAAGTCTGCACTTCTGTTGAGCTTTTTAAGCATCGTTTGACAAATAGTTTTGGTTTTACAGGACATTTCCTCCTTGGTTCAGTTTCAACACGTATTAACTCGCAGCTGTTTTCAGAAAAGCTTCACTGAAAACCAACGTTATGCTACCAAACAACAGACAAACAGGAGAATTAGTTAAGACCAAAAAAGATCTGAGAGGCATTTTTGAGGCTGCAAACAAAACGCCGGAGAATGCAAAATTTGATTGGCCTTTGTTGGAATAAGCAGATTTTTGTGAACGTGTGAGCTCAAACGAAGCTGTGAGGCTGAAATATTTGAGTCTGTGGGCTTGATTTTTACAGAAAATAAATATGTAATCTTCTGGTATAAATGTGGGCCTAACAGGAAAGTAAACCAAAAGCTTTACACCACAAATAATGAACAAACCAATCTGCTCTTTACCGCCTGTTTTATTCGAGATATTTTTTTTATTTCAGGTCAGGTTTTTGACACAGCACCCTCTCAGATCTGCTCTTTGTCAGCAGCCTGGTGGAGTCAACATGCCTCTTTCACTTTCACTCCCTTTGACTCTTCCTCTCTCTGGTTCCCCTGCAGCTCTAAGCTTCTCCTCCTCCCATTGAACGCATCACCTTATCAGCATGGAGGCCATGTGCCAAGCTGCTCAGGGGTCTGTGTCCTCTCTCTGTGTGCTGCTGCCACCTAGTGGACCACCCTGCACACAGCACTCTTATATACCGTGTGTGTGTGTGTGTGTGTATATACACACACGCACACACACACACACATAAGTAAGTCATTGTGTAATGGTTTTGTCATATGATTTTTTTTTTTGGTGCACTCCAAAGACCCCATTAAAGCTTGCGTCCGTTTTAATGGATGATTTGGGCTTTTTCCAAATAACAGACTGCTCGCATGCAAAAACCAGACTCTTTCTCTCTAAGTGTTTTTTTTTCTGTCTCTCCCTCTCTCTGTTGACATCTTGTTGTTAGTTTCTAACCCCTCCTTTTCCTTTACCTATAAGTCATATTGTCGGGTTATCATTTCTATTTTTTTCCACTATTAAAGATGGAACAAGGTTCAGAGGTAGATGAAATATGTCATAACTTGTGCAGAGACAACCTGCAGAAACACTCCAGAAAAAAATGATTTCTGGAAAAAGGTCATGAACCTTAATGAGGAATTTTAAGCCCAAAACTGGCCCCTCCTTTAATAATCCTGCTGCCATCTGCCCCCCCTCGTCACCAGGCCTCGGTTCATGTATGTTGTAAACCAAAAGACAAAGCAAACTTCCCTGAAGCCTCTGCTGAATGGATGCTGCTATTTTCATGCAGCTCTTTCAGTTTAAAGAAAATGTTACGATAAAACAGCTGAGTGACTTTTTGTGCACTGAAAAAAACACCAAGACCCTTCAATGCAAAAACAAACAAAAGAAGAAGCAACGATAGAAAATATCCCATCCCTGCCCACATTATATTCTAAGATTTATATTTCTTTATTCAGGTTTTTCTGCATTGCTGTTGTGGGTGAAAGCTGTTTCTTCGTTGGATTTATAGAAACTGATCCAGGATGCAGAGATGATCAGACTGCTGCTGTCTCTGGCTACAGGACCCTCCCTCCCAAAAGGACAAAAAAACATGTTGAAAAGAAGTGTAGTACCCAAAATGAACAACAGAGGAGGACTCAGAGAACTGATTCTGTTTCAATTTGTTCAACTGTGTTTCCCTGTTTCCTGTAAAATTATATAAACTACGATAATCATAGCATATGTACAATTATAACAAAAAAACTGTTATTATTATTATTACAAACAAGCTATATTTGGACAGGAGGAGGCAACAGAAGTTATAAGACATAGGGATCAGATGTTAATTGTACCATGTGTAGATCCAAGAAGGAAATAAAAAACAGGATAATTCATGTCACACCAACCACAGCAGAGGTCAGATGGGACAGACTGAGTGAAGTCACCTGTGAGCGTCTGCAGTTTTTTTTTCCAGTGCACTGACTTTATACCAGGTCATCACATTTCAATCACAATCGATTCAATGAACTTTCTTTTTGACGGGTCACAGTAGAAATAGTAAGATGGCTCTATTCAATTTAGCTTTTTTGGTTTTTTTTGCTTGCTGGCTAAGACTTAGAGGGAGATCTGACTCAACAACAGGAGCCTTCATTAATGTTATCAGTGACACCCAGTGGTGGGAGAGGCCCTCAGCTCATTTCCTATCATGTAGGCTGCAATCCTAATCCACTACCTTTTGTCAGATTCAGCAGATATGTCCACCAGCTGTCCGTCCTGTGTGTGCGGTGTTCATAAACAGCCCCCGATCTGTAAATAGAAACAAACAGAGCAGCTCAGATCGAGGCACACAACTCAAATGACTATGCACAGAACAACAGTGAGTTTATCTGCAGGATCTTTTGTGTTTATTGTGAATATTCTCTGCTCCATCTGTCTCCAGTGAGTGACAAGTTTCATAACTGGTGTGTCTCAAAATATTCACTGTGTCTAGCAAGTCACACGTCAGCTGAATTAACCTGACTTTCTACAGCAGACTGATCCTAAAATTATCTGACTTTGCTGTGATTTAATTACAATAAATGGATCAACGATGCCTAAATAACTACGTCATGATGTCAACATGTAAAAAGTCTGAATTCATGTTCTGTCAGATTTGTCTGCAAGATGACAACTTTTAAAATTCTTGTTTTCTGAATGATGTTTGGATCAATCAGGGCAAAGCAACATAATCTAAATTAGGCATAAACAGCAAAGCAACACTATTGTTTATACACATACAGCATATATCTATGAAATAATACATGATGATGCAGATTTGTAAAAAGTCTGAATTCATGTTTTGTCAGGTGTGCCTGCAAGACAACAAGCAAACAACTTTTAAAATTCTTCATTAAAAAAGACCAGTCAGTCTCATTTTTATTTGTTTCATGATAAGATTATTGATTGATATAGATGTTCAATGCATAAGTAGCATTTCAGTTTTAACCGATGGCAGTGCAGACAGTCTTCAGGTGGTTAACAACCACCAGAATCACGAAGATGAATCAGAGACGTTCTGAGATGATTCATGTGAGAAAAGTGAAAAACAAAAACAAATTCAGGCGAAACACGTCTGTATTCATACTTTGGAAAGTTTCCTTTTTTGTGATATGTTCCAGAGTTTGGTCCCCGAGGAGCAGATTAACTAAAACCACCTGAAAAGTGGTTGAGATGTAAAATGAAAACATTTTACATCTCAAAGAGATGTAAAATGTGATAAGTGGCCCCAGCTGCTTTCTTATGTGGGGCCACTAAAAATGTTAAAGGACTGTTTTAATGCCAAATAATCAGCTGATCATGAACTACACCTGTCAGATAAAAGTGGAGGTGTAAAAAGTGCAATATTTGCCTAAGTATGAAGCAGACTGAAATTAAAACAATCCAGTTAAGTCAAAATTTTATTGAAGTACAGAACTGGAGTAGAAGTCAAATTATTTATCGTCCACAAGATCCAAGATGGGACTACCTGTCCACACTCACAGCTTCTAAATAAGATGAACGTTCGTGCATGCAGGATGTTTGTCTTCAGGCCTCGCCGGCCAGCTCCTCTTCTGTATTTGTCATCCATGAAAACCACAGCGTGGCCATGACAGACTCAGAGGGGGGAGGCAGATGTACGAGGGGGGTGATGATTCACTTGTCCCGGGCAGCAGTCTCCTCTCCCTCGACTTCAGAGGGCCTCTAATTGGCGAGTCATTATCTAAATATGTCTGCAGCCCGCTCACGTCTCCACGCCGAACATTACAGCTCCGACAATGTCCTTCAGGCACACTCAGGCCCCGCTGTTCTTTCTTTGGCCTCGTCGAACTAAAATAAGCAGAGATGTGTCTTTGCGTTAGTGTCTCTCAGCCCCATCTCCCCCCTTCAGACCACCACCTGACCTCACCCTGGGAATACGCCAACGTGCCCTCAGGGCCTCAAAGTGACATTTCCACTGCCTCTTTCTGACATACGTCTCCAAATCGTCGTATTAATTCCCACTATTATTGGCTTTCTCTTGAAAATTAAGGACCCCGAGATCAAGTTTCCCATGGCTGTGTGTCCAATATAAATCCAGGGGAGATAATAATGGGATTATACATGTAGACTGAGTCTCTCTCTGACCCCCATCCACATCCCTCTGCCCTCTTTTCCAGCCATTAACAGTGAATGATATTACCCTTTATGGCTTGATTTTTCAATACTAGTAATGTCAGCGAGCCTCGGGCTGGTCTGCAGTTTAGTTATTTCCTCTGAGGATGAAAAAGGACTGCAGTCAAGGAAAACATCTCTGATTTAATGCTCCAGTTTAAGGCAGATGATTACAGCGGTGGAGGAGATGTTAGTTAATGGAGCGCTTTAAGGTGAATCAGGGATATCGAATTAAATAACTTGAGACTCAAACATCAGCTGTTCTTAGTCACCGGGTCCTTCATGTACATTTCAGGCAAAAAAAAAAGGTCTGACATGAAAACACATAATTTGCTTTGTTTGTGAGGGACGAATTTATGTTTTACAGAAGAATAATGTGCTGCTGATGTGCTGTGTGAGAGTTAGATTAAATCTGATGAAGCTGTACTATAAATCTGAACAATAAATGTCAAAAGATTTGTGATTATTAAATCAATAATCTTACTGGATTGTGCAGTCGAAACGCTCTGCTTTCTTTCTTAAATCACAGAAAATGTTCTCAAATGAAACAATACTGCTAAGATGAATAATAATGAATAATAATGACAAATACGAGGATAAAGTGGCTTATTTTATAATTTAAATGAGTGTAATACTTCATGAGATGTAAGATTTTTAAACTGTGGAACAATCTCATAATGTTAAACTATTTAAACCACCTATTTATGTTTATTAGATGCACATTAACACAAGCAGCAGAAATCATGCATCATCACTGACGTTTAGTCATACAAGATCATTTTAATCTGCAGTCTGCAATGTGTAGTAGTGTTTATTTCCTCCTTGGTGATAACACAGTGAGGTTCAGGCTCCTCCTGCAGTAACAACCTCACTGTTGAAGGCTGATGGTGATGAGCGTTGAGCGTCACGCCATCTCTGAGCCGCATCCAGACAGCTTTCATTTTTAATTATGATTTCACATTATGATGCTCCTCGTTTGCTGCACCACCAATGATATGAATAACAGTGTGTGTATACCAGTCCCCGTCCTTTGTTTCAGATTGTTATGTTTGTCCCCATGTATGTTAACCTGCCCTGTGTTTACTGGTCTGTACTAGCCTGTTCACCTGCCTACCTGCTCACCTGTCTGCCTGCCAGTATCAATAAAGTGCTTCATTGTCTACATCAGCCCTGTCCTGTCTCATCTCATGCGGTCCTGCATTTGGGTCCAACCTTGCCTCACCTGTGAATGATTGATTGTTTGCTTTGTTAAAAAAAAAGTGAAAATAGTGAGAAATACCATCTCAATGACCCAGAGCCCAAAGTGACACCTTCACAGTGCTTGTGTTCAAACCTCAACATTATTCAAACAGATTACAATCATTCAGAGGAGATAAAGAAAATCTGAAACACATGAGAAGATCAACTATATTTACATGAAAATGACTTAATGATTATCAGAATAGTTGCTTATTATTTTTTATGTCAATCGATTAATCAAATATTAATCAAACAATCGTTTCAGCTCAACTCAACTTTTTGGAGCACAAAAAATAATTAGCGAAGTAACTAGTAACTGTAGTTTTCAAGTAATTGTAGTGGAGTAAACAAGTGTAGTGTTTCCCTCTGAAATGTGTGGAGCAATAAGTAGTAAGAGAAGTACCTTTAAATTTAGTACAGTACTTGAGTAAATGTACTTAGTTACATTCCACCACTCATTCTGGTTGGTACATAAAGAAAATGGTGTTACTGCACTTTGTTTCTTGTGGCAGTTTTAATTGCAGCAATCATGCAGACGTCTCAGAGTTACTGTGGTAACGATTTATTGATGTTAAAATGCTACACGTATAGCATCTTTACATGTCAGGGGTCCACAGGAGGGAGTCACCGACAGAGACAGAGACTCCTGCTGCCGTCTGCTGTCCGAGTGAGTACAAAACTGGAGAGCTCAGAGGAGGGAAGCCAACGAGTGGTCAGAGTCAGATGCTCACGAGACGTTTGTGGTTTTTTTTTTTTTTTAACTGTGATTGAAGAAATCCTTTATTTCAAAAAGGAAGAAAATCATAGTACATTTGAAACGAGCAGTCAAAGGACACGGGTCAAATCTGTGACATCTACACCTTGACCTGTTAGCATGTTAAAGTTCAACTGTGGCTAAACAAAAGAAAGAAAAATTAAACTCTCTGACATTATAGACTATTTAACAAGTCTCAAGTAGTATGGCACCATTTTCAGGCTGTCATAGAGTCCAGTGGTTTGTGATGAGAGTACTATTTACAATAAAAAAAAAACAAAAAAAAGAAAAGAATCAGCAAAGGAGTTTGATAAGCATGTGTTTTAAAAATAGTGCTTGAAACAAGTGACTTGACGTAAAACTATGTACATACCTGTATTTGCCAAAGCTTGTTTGCCTTTATATACACATCTTTTTTTTCTTCTTCTTCACATTGTTAATAAGTCACATCGATCATATTAAATATAGCAAACATTTCTGCCGTAGTAAAAAAAAAGGGAAAGAAAACAAGTCAATTTTCGAATGACATGTAACCACGTGTGTATCACATTTCAACATAAAACATATAACAATAATATTAATACCAATAGTAATGACATTATTTGAACAATTAAATGGAAATCTCTTTTCAGCATCTCTTCTCGATGAAATAATTATTCTCTGCATCATTTCCAGTCATTTTTATGTACAAGAAACATTCAGAACTGTACCCTTCCAGTCGAGATCTCTTTTTTAATACTCACATTTGGTTTTTTTTCAGTGTTAACCATCTTGTAACTGCTCCAAGATGCTGCATAGACCTGAAGTTGCTGACCTGATATTTTTCACCGAGTTTTTAAAGGAAACACACAAAAATTTCTGTTCATCCAGTGATTCACATCAAGCTTCACTTCCTCAGCTGCGAACGAGACGTCTTCCTTTAAAAACTCGGGTTTGATTTTTACCGTCATGGATTTGCTGTAGAGTGATTTCGCTGATTCCCTCACGAGAGCAAGTGCAACTGCCGCTTAGCTAGAGGATGACAAAGCATAATGTTTTTCTCTTTTTTTGTACAAGATAATGTCTCACACATCAATTTCAAAAACAATCAAGAATGCTTACTTGCTGTAGGACATGAATAAATACAGAAAATTAAAATTGACTTCTTCTAATCGAGTCAGTTAAACCTTCAACAATGACCAAAATAAAAGAGAGAAAACTCATCCAGAGGTCCAAGATTATCAACAAAAAGCAAAAAAAAAAAAAAATTCAAGTGGCGAACGATAAAAATGTCGACACTAACAATTACAGAAGTGTTTGTGCTTTTGAGGACATTAACCCATCACCTGAAATGTACCTCGAAATAAGAATAAAAATGCAAAACTGGTCCACGTTGCATCAGTAGCTCCAGGATCTGCTGTTTTGCTGACCACAGATCTGCATTAAATGGGTGCGTGAAATAAAGTGCAGCCATAATTTCCATACTCTATACTGTTTTTTTTTCCAACATTACATGGATTAATCTCATTGTTGAAGCTGTTCAACAAAGAAATCACTGAACACTGAGAGATTACATTCTTGTAGCATGACGGAAAACTACGAGCGATGCTGCTGTCCTGATGACTGTTTTGCTCTGACGGGGAGACTTTTTATTCTGCGTTCAGATACAAAGCGAAAGAGCATAAAAGCAAGTTGAGGAATTGGGAAAATAATAAAAATGGTGAGACAAAGAGCTGTTAGTTTGTAATATTTCAGACTTTCTCCCGTGTGCCTCCCTGTCTGTACATTCACGAAGTGGAGAAAACGCCGACTCTTTCTTCTCCTCGGTTCACCTGCATCTGTCTGCCTCTTTGTGCATCAACAAGTTTGGGCTGCCGGCGAACATTAACTGTCATTTTCATTATCGATTCGCCAGCTTGGTGGTCGTTTTGTCAATAAAAATGTCAGAAAATGATAAAAATTTCCCAGAGTAGAATATGAAGATAAAGATATTCCATTTATTTCTTTAAGATGAAGAAAAGCAGCAAATCCTGACATTTGAGAAGCTGGAGCCTGCAAAGGTTTGGTATTTCTGCTTTAAAAAATGACAAAAAAGGAGATTTTATTGACTTATATTCAACTTCCACGTATAAACTTTTACACTTTAACATCTAATATTGATCCTCTATATCCAAATGTTTTAGGACATCTCTTCCTTGTGTTCTCTTATTTTTTTATTGTGTGCAAAATATAAAATAATCTAACATTAAATGAGAAATGTGTGATGTTTTATTAGGTTTAAACACTGAATAAAAGTTTTGCTGCCTCTGAATCTAAACGGTGCTTCGTGTTGTATCTGAACGCAGATGTGCAAAACCTCATCTTTAGAAACTCATATTTAACTCTCTGTATTAATTAAAATAAACTCAACTGAGCACTCTTGACTGCATTATTGTAAACAAAGGACTCATATGATAATATGACTTGAAGAACAACACAATGATCCCCTTCCCCAAAAAACAAAACAAAAAAAAAAACATCTTACAAATTGGAAATGAAAGAAAAGAAAAACATATAGGCCTACGTTTCTTCAGCTTTGTTTGTTGTGGTATCTAGACGTATAAGGCTGGTTCAGTCATTGTGTGGCCATGAACAGTCACCCGCTGCACGACTGTTCCTGGTCAGAGGTAGAAGCCTGTGGCTGGGGGGTCGGGGAGGCTGGACAGAGTCTCGGGGCCGGGCATCTGGACAGCAGGGGGCGCCGCTCCGTTCCTGTTGGGCAGAGCGCGGCCTCCTGGGTAAGTACTGGTGAGGATGCAGCCATTCTCCATCTGCGCGGGGGGAGAGGACGCCATGAGTACAAACAGCTGGAAGTAATGTTGTGAAAGAGGGAACATGTGGAGCGCCCTGAAACTGATCCCTGCCCTGAAGATTTGTTCCAGTTTCAGAGCAGTTCATTAAAACTGTATGATTAATATTCAGATTTTTATGGCTTCATCATTCAATTGAATGGAAATGTGCATAATTTTAAAAAGACAGTATTTATCCTCAATTCAGAAAAACAGAAAACAATTCAGAATTGGATGAATGACTTAAAAGAAAATAAAGCTCTGTGGATGTGAACAATGTTGGTTTGGCTGCCACAAAGTTTCTTCTGACTGTCCAGGTTGGATTGAAGAGGTTGTTAAAGATGTATTTAAATATTTTATATATGCTGCATATAAGACCCCAACATTTTTCAGTTTGGAAAAAAAAACTATATAAGCAGAGAGGCGTCATGTCATCATGTGTTGACCTTGCCCAGTCTGTGTTTTCTTTCTGAGTGTGTCTTTTGCTCTTAAATATTGATATCTGTGTTTGTCTGAAAGATCCAGCACTGATGAGACTCTGCAGCAAATACTCATCAACCACAAAGTGACATCTTTAAACAGCTAAGTGACCCTTTATTGATCACTGTGGTCAAAATCATTCTTGGCTTTGGAGCCACCTTAAATATTTAGCCTAACCAATAAAAAAAAAAGTCATCTAAGAAACCAACCTGTATTTTTACAAATATTTTCTATTTCTTCTGGATAATTAAAAAAGTGTTTTAGTATAAATGTGAGTGTGTTATTTTGCATCCTCTTCCACAGAAACATAGAGATAAAACAAAGACAAGGACAAAGATAAGACTACATTCAAATATTTGTTTTCAACCTTTTCATCAGTCTTGGAAATCTCTTCCACTGTTCACATGTTGTTGTAGTTGAGAAACTCTGCACAGTATAAACCAAACCTGAAGCATCTCATCTAATTTTGTCTGCAGCAGATAAAAAACAACAGCTCAGCCCTTCCAGTTTTTTTTTTTTTTTGTAGGTCACAGAGACGCAGACTGAGAGAGAGAAAACAAATTGTGCCGGCACATCATGTCTTTTCAATCTCTGAGTGCTGAGCAATGACCCTAAATGAGGCAAAAAAAACAAGACACAGATGCAGCAGAGAGACAGCTCTGCGCCTCTTCACGGGCTGGAAACAGTTTTCCTGCTCTGGCATGTTCAGCCTGCAGAACAGGAGAGTGGTAATGAATCTAATTTAATTCAATTTTGATCCACTCTGCAAATATTTAATGGTCTTTAAACATATTAATGTAGTATACACCAATGTACTGTGCAATGTTTGAGAAACATGACACGTGTTTTATTATTTAGAAGATGTTCTGTGAATTTGAGTACGAGTTTGTAGGGATCGCAAGGTAAGTCACAATGTACTGAAGAATATACTCACACTGTAACTCCCCTTACTTAACTTAAAAAGATTGTATAATTATTCATAAATTGCAAGACAAAGGAAGCAAACATCACAAAATCTGCCTCTAGCTTTAAGATGCTCAAACATGGAAAATACTGTGCATAGTGCGTGCTGTCATTCCAGTGTAAAACATCATAAACTAGCAAAACACTTCACTGTCAAACTGAGGACTCATCTGCCCGTCATATCAACTGAATCAAGTCTCATAATATTAGTGCGAGCGTATTGTGAGAGTATGACAGCAGACTCTGTGGTGACCGTTTAATAATCAGGAATCAAATTCAAACGATCCTTCAGTGAATCCATAAGAATTTGAGATATCGCATATAAAATGTTGACAGATCAACATTTTATATGCGATTTTATATTTCTTGTATGTGTTCGCATACCTGATCGAAAAAAACGATTCAAAGCAGCTCTAGACCAAAGTATTCGACTAAACCCTGAAGCGCCCCTTCTAAAAACATGATGATAATAAAGCTTGACCATTCAGCAGGGTTATTTTGCAGCTTTTTAGCTGGATGATAGATGCATTTGAACGCAAACCTTTGATATATTACTTTTCACAAAACTTACGAATGAGCTTCAGACTGTTTTAGGCAGTTACAATGATTTTGACACCACAACATCGTGTCAGTGTCTCAGAAGCCTCACCTTGCTGGGGTCATGATCAATCTCGGAGTTCACCATGCCGTAGTGGTCCAGCTGCCGGCAGGGCTTGCTCACTCCAAGGATCTGATCCAGGGAGGCGTTGGGAGGAGGGCACTGCGACAGGCTGGAGATAACCTGGGCCAAAGGAACCGGGATCTGCTCCTGCTGCCGTTTGTGGTTCATCCCCTGGAAGGACGAAACGGTGGACTCTGCCCCGTGCTGCTGCCCATTCCTCCCAAACAAACCGCCTCCACTAATTGTGTAATCCGCATTGTCAATATCGGGCATGCTATAATCTATGCAAGAGTCTAGTGAGGTGTTTGTCAAAGGTTTTTGGCTGTTATCAAGGCAAGAGTCGCTGCCCAGACTCTCGCTGAACCCGTAGTCCTGCCACTCGGATTTCCCTGCCGAACGCTCCGTGTTGGAGATGCCACACAGTCCGTTGAGATTGGCTGCCTTCTGTTTGGCGTGGCACTGCTGTGAGAGGTGGTTCTGCATCCTGGACTGCTGCTGCTGCTGAAGGTAGTGCTCGTGCGTTTGCTGCTGATGGTGCTCGCCGTCCAGCTCCGACGCTTTGCCGTTGAAAACAGTCTGCTGTGCGTTGTAGTGTCCCAGTTCTATCCCTGCACTGACTAGAATGTCTTGAGCTGTCCATTGTCCATTTGGTGACAGACTGATTTGGCCCCAGCAGCTCTCCGTTAGCTATCGTGTTCACCAAATGGTTGCTCTGCTGGGCCCAGTCATGCGCCGCTTTACCTGCTCGCATGTTGAGGTGCTGATGCATCTGCTGGGACAGCTGGACGATGGGAGCCTGCCCCACCAGGGGACTCTTGTGGTGAGGATACTGCATTTGCACATTGGCATCAGAGGTGGGATTACTTTCAGGCAGAGACACCGTTGTGGCCGTGGCTGAGGAGGTACTGGAAGGCACCTGTCCTCCCTGCTCAGTGGAGCCACTCTTTCCCTCTAAGGAGTCGTAGATATACGAAAGGATCTCGTCGTTCGTCAGCAGGTCGTCCAACGTGGGCACGTGTTCAGGGTCCATCTCCACTCTGATCATTCGCTCGTCCAGCAGCAGCAGCTCCAGGTCCTCGGCGCTCAGCCCCAGCCCTTCCAGAGCTCCAAACAGATCGCCGTTTGAACAACCCCCCTCTTCCGAGTCCACAACCCCTTGGCCCTCCAGAGAGAGGGAGTCCAGAGTGGCCAGCAGCGGGTCGAAGCTGATGCCGAGCTCCGTGACGCCCGGACCCAGCACGCCGTTGCTCGGCTCGTCCCAGCTCCTGTGCAGGCCGGAGGGTTCAGAGTCAGAGAAGTTCATCTGGTCAAAGAAGCTGCTGTGGAATGACATTTTGGGCTCCACGGCAGGCTGGCAGACATAAACCGATTCATCCTGACTCATGAGTGCCCCGAGAAGAGAGCCGGGGTCTACACCATCCCTCGCCAGCCTGTCAGTCCGGCTCTTCTTTGACTTACTGCCATTTTTCTCGTGGCTTCCGTCTCTGAAGCCTGCTATGGGATGGTTGGACTGGTAGAGCAGGGCCTCACCTGTAGCATAGGTAAAGGGTAGATGAATGGAGCGCTTACGCAAGTGTTCTCCTCCTTCTTCATCCCTGTGAAGACAGAAAACAGGATTGTCTGGAGGCCTCACCATGAAAATTCATTTAATTTACAAAGGATCAAAGTTGCTAGCTTGTTTGTTGGTTTTGTTCTTACCCACTTGAAAAAATTGATATATTCCTCATATAACCTTCTAATGTATATCAAGGCTCTGTTGCTGCATGCCTGTCTTTGAATACAGCTGGTACATTTTGTTGGTTTATAACATATCTTATACAGAGAGAAACATACAAAAGAGGCCTCTGGGTGGCGATTATGTAGTCTGGTTTGCCGTTCTTGTACACCAGTCTGGCGTTGGCCTGGACCCATTTCCAACGATTCTCCTTGGTGAGGAGCCTGAACACAGTCAGACCACTCTCTCCAGTCTTCATCACTGCAAACAAGGAACAAAGACACAGTTCTAATGAGTGAGTTGCCTTGCAAAATTAATATAAACCCCCTGAAAGCGCTTTATTTCAGCATTGACAGAGTCCAAAATACACTTTGCATTTATTAGTCGTTCCATATGGCACTTTTATTAAATGGAAATTCATTTAACAGAGATCCCGTAAGTCCTTGTGAATAAATGGAAGTTGCAGGTTGCTGATGGTGAATTATAGTGTGGGGGATCATCAAAAACACTCGCAATCATCCCTAGAAATCTGAGAAGTAGATGTTGAGAAACGTATGCATTATAATCAACCAAAGTGACGTGACTGACAGTTATTAGTAACTTAGTCGTGTTTTTACTGCTCACATTACAAATTACTGAGAGTGAAAAAGTTGAGTTGACATGCATTTATGCATGATCATCTTAAAATAAAGATGCTCCCTTAAGCAGTTTGTCAAAGCCCATAAATCAACTGTTCTATTTTTCCTTTTTCTACAATTTTGAGAGGAATGGAAAGTCAATTGGGAAATTGCAGACGGGCACAAAATCCTGCTTTGTCATAATGTAATGTTCATCTGAATGGATTAATTTGCTCTTGTGTGTATAAATTCTGCTTGTTTTTACATCTTGATTAAACCACACTGACCCCTGCACTGCAGTGTGGACAGAGTGGTCGGCAGCGTATTTGATCTCTGAATGTTTGTGTACTGCCACTGTATGGATCATCTCTGATGCTTTGCTCATGCAGTGGATTTGTGGGCCCTATCCTCTCCTTTGGCAGCTCTACAGCTTTGCTCAATCTGCTCCGTAATCCAGCAGGATTATTTGCGAAAGCTGTCTGAACTCTATGACCAGGTTGGACCAGACACTCCTCAACTTTTGTGGCAGGACTGAATCTAAAATAGCTAAATGTTTCTGCCGGATGGAGGGCAAAGTATGGACTCTTATCATTTGCTCTTGTCATTCGAAAACAGCTTCATCATCTCTTTGCACTGCAGTCAAATATAAAGGAATATGCTACTGAACAGTCTTGAACAGAACGGTATTTAATCTGTTACTGTGACACAGTTATGTCTGTCTATCCTCAAAAAGTATTTGTGGATTTGGCAATTTGGCACATTGTCTTCAATTATTTTTCATATAAAACAAAACACCCTAATACAGTGTGTATTTATATTAGTTTTTACCCAGTAAATTTCCCTAAGTATGATTATTAAGGGGCATCCTCATGGTCTCTGAGTTTCAAAAGCTAACAGTGCAATTGCTGCTTCATTGTGTACCCCTCCACATCTCTGACCAATCCTACTCCTGTCGGCTCTCTCAGGTCCTCTCTCTGATAAAGGCATAAGAAATACTTGGAATACTGCTTCCTGGCGATCATTATTTCACAAGTTTATATCGACAAGTAACACAGGAAATGGTGGCCTAATCAAAAGGACTGTGATCAAATTTACAAGTGCTTCACCCTGTTTCAGAGTCTGTCTTTAAATTGATGTAGGTAAAAGAAAAAAACTTTTAAAAAGATTTAAAAAGAGTTTTATATTCAGTTTTCAGATAACATTATTTAGCACAAGTTATAATGTGGTGAAAGACTACATGTTGTAACTTACAAATAATTTGATTGGCTTCTCTAAAAAGCTAATGAACTTTACCTTTTTTGTTAAATTTTAGACCTTTATTAGGCAGTGAGAGATAACAGAAAAATGAGGGAGGGAGAGATGCAACAAAAGTCCCCAGACAGCTTCAAACCGGGATGTTACGGTTCACCGTCTGTGTCTTAACCCCTGAACCACTGGGGCGCACCAACACGACTTACTTCTGACATGGTTCTCCGCGCAGTACAACATATCTGCTGCATGGATGAACTGATAGCCAGACCCTCGCACTCGCAGCTCAGCCTCTGTGTACCCGAGCACGATCTTCCCCCTGCACAAAAACAAGACCATGCTTAATTTTCAAAACACTGTTCATGGTCCACGGCACACCTCGCATCCGCATCGAGGGAGTGAGCTTCAAAGAATTGCAGCACAACAAAATACGCAGGAGGCTGAAACCACACATGCTGCTTCAATCAGCCCAAGTATGAAGATTCTGTAATATTAATTATGTCTTTATCCTCTCAAAAAACAACCATATTAAGAAACCCAGTGACAAAACTAGACGTGATGCAGCTTAATAAGGTACAAGAATGAAGACACTTGGCATTATGATGTGCATGGAGGGTTTATGTGTATGCTGCATGTCGGTATCATTACTTTGCATCGCAGGCCATGGGTGTGAAGTCCAGCTTATGTTTGGTCCTGAAGATCATGTTCTTGGTCCTGATCTCCAGAATCGAAGGAGGCTGCAGAGGAGTGGCGATGGCGAAAAGTGCCAGCTGAGGCGGGGCCTTTCCTCCGTTCTCTTGCCGCTGGTTCTGCCCGTGCAGAAACTTCAGTCTGCCCTGGATGTTCAACGCCTGTAAAGTTGGGAAAATAGTTTGAAATAACTGTCTTTAGTATGAATCCCTCTAACATGGTTCAATCTGAGAGACTGCAGAGCCCCACTCAGCCTAACAACAGCTTCATCTGCTTAAGCATACTGATCCATCCATCAATCCATTTTCTGTATCGCTTATCCTGTCTCACAGGGTCGTGGGATGCTGGAGCCTATCCCAGATGTCATTAGGCAAAAGGTGGGGAGAAGGGATGATATGCAGCAAAGAGCCCTGGGTTGGGATGGGGGTTTGTTTCTACATTCATCGGTGTGCACTCATCTAGTTGAGCTATCCAGCCACCCCATACTGATGCAGTTTTAACAATTATCACTATAATCTATACTGGTCAGCGATCTACATTTCTTATTTGCAGTGCATAACAATGAAGACTAAATGTTAAGGGTGATATCAGTCAGGAGTGGGGTGGTACATCTGTAAGAGCATGTGGAAAAATCTGATGGGAAATCTTGTGGAAGTGGAGATTTTGTACATTTTAAGGCCATTGCAGAAAAAAAAAGTAAGTATAAGTCAAAAGTCCGAATTTTAGAAGTCTCATGTCTCGAGCAGCTCTGGTAAAACATATCTGTTCAGCAGTTTTCTCTCTTTTGTTTGAACATTTAACCTACCAGAAAGCCGGAGGAGTTGTCCAGCAGGCAGCGAAAGCGACACACAAAGCTCCTCTCGAGGAAGGACGAGTTCTCTGGGGGAAGCTGCTCGGGCTTGTAGGTAACCACGGCTGAGCTGCTGTCCGGCTCCATCTCTGTAATTAGAAAAGATACAAGCAATGAAGTGTTGTCTGTTTACTAAATACCAATCCTCACAGCAGTATTCACAGCAGCACGTTTGCTTCTGAATGAACCAATTAAAAACAAAATGTAATCAAATTCCTCTCAAAATGACGCCCAGCTCACTTTTAGTTTAGCTCAGTTTCACTTGGCAACAACACCTCTGTGATAAAGGCTTTAACCAACGTAATGAAGCGGTGAGTAAACACTGGCTCAGCCTCTGTATTTCATCTTGATCTGGACTTTAATGTTGTCTCATATCATCAGCTGCTCTCCATTGTATAATATGCACTTATGTAATGAGGCCAGGAGCTAATTCGATCTTAATACGCCAAGTGACAGTGCTTGCTGCAGTTAAAAGGGAGACTGGAAACAGTTTCAGTTTCTCAGAACAGGAGTGGGTTACTTGTATTGGTGCTGTGAGTCTTAGCCCAACCACATTACTCAGAACCAAAGCACATAGGCATAAGCATCTTAAAACCCAAATACAGATCTGGGACCACTTCACCTCATAAGCCACAGTGAAGATTACAGGGTCACGTGACCTGACCGAAGGAGGGTCTTATAGCTTAATGCCTAAACTCCGTGTACTTAACCGCTTGATGTTGATATCCAAATGTTTATGTTCACACTGGTACAGTCCCACTGAAACACATTTTGTGTGCACAAATACAGACGTTTTACAAAGGCACCGCTTTAAAGCAATGCTGAACTTTTGCAGACCCTTTGGGATGTGCAGCTTCCAGGTCATGCAGCAAATATTCACAGAGACTGAACATTCAGAGATGGTAATTAGAAGAGTCAGTGCATCTTCAACCAATGCCTGAACGGTTACACACAGTTTTCACAAAATGTCTGCAAAAGATGGTCAAATTAAATGAATCCTTGCAGACTTTACAGATTAAAATTTTCTGCATGAAATAATCAATTTTGGAAACACTACTTGGAGACAAGGTCTAATAAAATGTTTATATCATTGTTAATAAGAATTTACTGTTCATTTCAACAAACCAGCTAATATGATAACGCCTTTTTTTAGTGCATTTTGGCTTATAAACCTGAATTCAGTCTTATCAGGATGTTTAGTTTTTTTGTGATCTTGAATGAATCATGTAGTGGGGAGAGTGATCACCTTGCGGGGAGTCCTGGGTACCAGCAGACGCAGCTGCAGGAGGATTCAAAGCCCAGTGCAGGTTTCTCCTGAGCTCCTGCTGGTCCTCCGTGTGGACCAGCTCATACACACTCTGGTGCATGACATCCGTCTGAGAAAAGACAAAAAGAGGACGAATCAGCTGCTGCCAAAATAAACCAGCGACACGCCAGCAGAACAAGTATGGGGATTAAATTTATGCCGTGACTCATCTGGGTGGCACCTGGTGTTATTACTCTAAAAGAAACAACTCCTTCAACCGGGCTGTGCAGCAGCATTTGTCTGCTGCTCCTCATCAGTTTGAACGTGTGCCACAATAGTTATTAGTTGGTGTGGTGGTCTCATGTTTTAGTGGTGCTATTAGTGCTGGTGGTGCAGCAGTAGCATTAGCAGCGGCAGTCACGTAGGTCCATCAGTGTGTGTGACTCCAGCAGTGCGTATCAGAAAACTCTTCCTGTGGTGTTTGCACTCTGCCGTCCAAAGAGCCTCAGCGAGTGCTGCTCGGCTGAGCTGTGGGGCAGAGATGTGTTGTACGCTGCAGCCCACTGCTGCGACTGGTGGTTTGTACAAAAGGCCAAGCTATAAATAGGTCAGCTCTTTTCGCTGCTGTTTGAGCCTCTGACTCTGCACCATGCAGGGAGTCGACCAATGGATCAAATAAGACCCCCGAGCTGCTCCCAGCAGATGCTGCACGCAAGCCGTCCACCCAGCCCCGTCTATCAAAGCTAAAATAGAGCTAATATGAAGACACATGTGCCTCTGTAGGTTTGTGTGGTCTAACTGTGCCCCTGAAAATGTGTGCAGAAGTCAGTAAGAATTTGTTAAATCATGGCAAAGTTAGATGATAAACGTGAAAGAATAAAAATCTTAATATGTTGAAATCCCAAATGTGTCACATATAATTGATCTGTTTGTGACTACAGTTTAAAGTGAATGCATCGACTGTGTGTGTTTGTGTGTGTGCCAAGCAGTGTGTGTGGCTACTGAACCTACGAGCTCTGGATTAAATGATGCTGTCGTCCACCATGAGTCATCCAACAAGATGCTGCAATTACAAAGTGGTCTGACTTTGAAAGAGTCTGCTGAGTGATAACTATGTGGGCCTGAAGATGGAGAAGCTACCTCTCCCCAATGTGCAGGATTACAGGAGCTCTAGATTTCTAGACACCTCACAGACGATTATTGAAGACTGATTAGAGGTTAAAGGTCTTGGAAAAAGATTAGTAGCGATACAACACCTGGTGGAAGCCCAAGTAGTCCTGGATAGTGTGAGAGGAGTAGAAGATGGTCCCACTGGCAGTGATAACTAGGACAAAGCCGTTGAGAGCCTGTGGGTCAAACAAAGATGTATTAATACTTGTGATTTTGCGCACTTATATCTCGTTGTGTGAGAGCTTTCAGTTCAGAAAATGGAGAATCATTGGTCATCGGTGTATTCTCTGTGTGCTCTGCACTTGGTATGCGTTTTCCAAAACAGCATTGGTGGATAATTTGAATTTGGTTTGGAATAAATTCATCACTGACAGTAAGTTTGTTCATTGATGCAACACAGAAAATGTCAACTCACCACGGTATCTCATTCACCGGGTAGTATTTCATATGATTTATGTAAGAAAAGAAACACCTAAACCTCATGGCAAAATGAGACCGCACAATACAAGTCTCCAGATCATTAGGTACACAGGATGCAATAAATCCTGTTATAAGGGATGTTGATTCAACTGTATGATCATTTTGGAGGCTGTAGAGTGGTATTATGTTATACTTAAGGATATTTCCATTATTGTGTTTACCCTATACATATCAAATAAGAGAGACGCCTCTTTGTACAATGTAACACAGTTCAGCAGCTCCACAAACGACAGCCTCCAAAATGATCGTCCAGTTGAAATAACAGCTGTGAAACCAAGAAAAACATTCAAACCCTCACAAAGGGAAGATTTATTATGTGACTGTTGAATCAGACCACATTAGTTTAAGCTAGGTGTAAATAATAAACTGAAATTTAAGAGTATGTGCTGGGTTGTGTGACCGATCGTATTATAAGCGCCTTTCTCTGTTGCCTCCACTTGTCTCCTTATAGGCAGTGATAATGAAGAAAAGAGGACAGAAAGTCACAAATATCTGCATTCCTGCCTAAATGTTACCAAAGAATATATGAAGCAAGTCTGCATACAGATACTCTCAAGCCTTTGCCTTGATAACCTTTTCACTGATATGAGTGATTTCATATCTTCTTATATGTAAAAGATGCTATATATATTCTTTTATCACAGAGGGAAGTATAAGAGAAAGAAAAGAGGATCTAAGAAAGGAAAGGGAGGAGACTAGAAAAGAAAATGATGAGGCACGTTAAGTGAAATGGAGCGCACTCATTGTTTCTCTTCAAAAGGGAACAGCTGGTCCAACATTTCCACCTCAGTAAACACACACGTGCCGGCACGAGGACATTTCGTAAACAAACACACAAACAGACATGCACAGACAAACACAAACACACAACAGTCCTCACACACACAAACAAACACAAACAAACATCCGTACAGTCATCTCTCTCCTAAATCAGCCCGCAGGGTGCAGGGATGACTAATGCTGGAGACGCCATGTTATTCTTTTTGATTATACACCAGTGATTCAACACAATTATCTGCCACACTTCCTCTGGAGTAAACACAAACACCTAAATGTCGAGGTTGAGCTTTTCACATAAACAGCCGCCAAACGGATGCTAATTTCTGCTTTATGATATGGTTTCAGTTTTTTAGTCACTCTCACTGCACTGAATTACCTCTTATGTAATTTCCCCTCAAACGTTGGCGGAAATTTAGGAAATTTAGAAAAAAAAAAAAGCTCTGACGCAGCTGGTACCCAACGTGATGTGAAGAGCCGCGCAACCGTCAGAAATGAGGACCATATCTTTTAATACCAGATCATCTACTCGTGTGCACTCATTAACCTCCCAGCTGCAAATGATTTGATTCAGGCGTGAGGATGAGAAGAGCCAGAATTTTACATTAAAATGGAAAAAATAACATAAAGAGACGAGTCTACATCCTCAGAGCAGGTTGTTTTCAGTGTTTTGTTTTTTTTTTAAATGACCATTTCTGCCTGTGATTAGTTTCAATAACTAAAAAGTAAAAGCACAATTAATAAACTCTGCCAGTTTCCTCCATTTTCTGAGCCTGAATAATTGATAAGCTCACAGCTCGTCTATAATTCACAACCGTCTGATGTGATGAACAGCAAAGAAACCGTCCTCAGACTTGAGTTCAGAAATAAACCTCACATTCCTCAGCCTGTGAACCGCTCGCTGTCCATCTCTCCTCTCATCTCGACGATTAGGAGGTGCAGGAGGAGGAAGAGGAAGAGGCCCCCTGTGGAACCCTCTCTTTCTCCAAATGAGCTTTCATTTCTCATTACCAACAAGCCACGGAAATGTAGGCTTATCATAATAATGAAACCTCCCTGGTAAGGCCGGGTGTATGGCGGGCAGGCTGTTTCCTCTCCTCTCCTGGAATGCCAGTGTGATGCACATTGGGAGGAACTGGACTGGAAAATCAATGACTCCAGCAGATCACAAAAAGATCTGGCAGCCAGCGAGCTCACTCTCCACTCAATCACAGATACAGTACAGAGGGCACAAACCGCCATGAACCAGGAGAGATTTCTTTTCCCATTTCACTGGGACGGAAAACAGGTCTGTTGATTGCCTTTTCTTAAAAAGCTGGACCGCTGACCTGAAACTCCAGAAAAATGTCTTTAAAATGGATTTTCAGACAGAAAAATGTTCTGTTTTACAAAAAGATTATAAGAAAATGCCTCTGTGCCATTCCAGAGATCAGGGTCTTTTGTTGTTTCATTTGGATTATTTGTTGATCAGAGGTGTTAGATGTGGTTGAGGTCAGGACTCTTCCACACCATTTTATTATTTTATTTTATTCATGGGCCCGGCTTTCTGTACGGAGGCATTGTCAAGTTGAAACAGGAAGCGTCAACCAGCTGTGGCCAAAAAGTTGTCAGCATGAGACTAAAATAAAATTTCATAATATGATGCAGCATTAAAATTTTATGAGTTCAAAACCTTTAGAAACATCTTCAGACACAAAGTGCATGAGAGTCTGAGTGCATCTATAAAAATGGAGGTTAACGCACCTCTGAAATGTCACTAAACAGCAGAATAAAGCCGAGCTGTGCAGATCAAATGGTCGATTACAACAACACAACAACACAAAAAGTTTATGTGTTAAAGTATCAGCAGGGATTCAAACCTGCGTAATCATCTGATCACTTACATTGTTGGGCTCAGTTGTTCAACACTTCATTTCTGTGTCGAGTTAGATGACCGACACCGCCCTACACCCCTTTTTGTCCACACTCATATACTCAATATATGTAGTGATTACTTTAACAATAAGTTGCTAAGAGTATTTTGTGTATGTATATGTATGAATTCTTGAGTTAGGGCTGAAAAAAGTCTTTTGTGATGTTGCAGTGACCTTTGACCAACAAATTCTAAGTGGACATTTGTGCCAAGAAAGACAGAAATTTTCTTAAGGTTTTTATGAGAATTAGATGGATGAAAAAAAGGGAAAAATTTGCTTTTTGATGATGATGGTGGCGATAATTTTCCAAAACTTTATCTACATGTGATTTGAGGACTAATCAGTCTTTGAATCACACATCACCCTTGAAATGTCACATTTCTGTTCAAAAGAATCCACATTTAGTCAGGAAATCTTTTATAATACATGATCCCAAGAAAAAAAAACTCCTGTATTCAGATTAATCTCAGGCACGAGTTTTCGCCAACACTTCAGCGGCCTACCTTAACAGTAGACTAATGTTTTGAGGGCACGGCCGACTGTGCCAGACGTATTGAGTGGTAAGCTGCCCTGGGCCTCTGAGCCTCTGTCATTGGCCTAAATAGATTTTGGGCACTTGTCAGGAGGAAACAAAAAAAAAACAGCAGAGCGGTCCAGACACACAAATTAAATCAGCAGCAGCGTCCCAACAACAGTTGCTGTCCCTCGAAACATATCGAACATGCTGAACACAGTGGTTTGGCTGTTTGGAAACTGAAGTGTTTGAGTTAGCGACAAACAATCTCAGATATTGAACCTAAAATCAATCAGATCGTTCACACTGACCTGCAGCAAAAAGCTCGCCTTCAGGGATCTTGCTCTCCACCACCGCTGCCGTTTTGCTGCCGTCATTGTTCACGCCGTTCCGATTGTTCAGGGCGACTGTAGGGAGAGACAGACGGGGGGGGAGACGGAGAGGAAGACAGGTTTTAGTCCTGTGATAACGTCTGACTGTGTGACTGTTCTTTCCTACGCCGAAGATGCTGCGTGCATGCTGGTATTTTATTTTATACAACATGAAGAAAGTTAATCTGCAACTATTTTAATCATCAATCATCACTTTCTGAGCATAAATGCCAGTCTCAGCTAGTCTTAGCATATTTCAGAGTATTTGCTGCTTTTTTTTGTCTTTTCTGATAGTAAATAAGTAAATAAGTATGAACTTATTTGGGTTTTGGACTGTTGGTTGAATCAAACCAGTAAAGCAAAGAGGTTTCAGGCAGTTGTAAGACATTTTCTTCAGACCAAACAACCAATGAACTGAGATCATCTGTAATGAGAGTAATAGTTTGCTGAAGCCTCGTTAAAAATCACCTCTCTTAACCTGTTTGATGTTCTGTTTTGTCCTCTTTACTGGCTCAAAAAGCATGAAACATGGCTAATTATGATAGATTTTCATATTTGTGACTAGTGTTATGCAGCAGTCTCAAGTACAAAATGAGTCTATTTGGACATCTGGATTTCTTTTCTGACAGTTTCTTCATAAGAGGATCTCTGAGGTAACATCACTCTGTAGAATAACATAACATACATTTCTGACTGTTCTGCAAACAAAGAATATTTATTTTTTCATGCACAGACTTTATACATAATAGATGGAATATTTTCTTATTAGGTGTAAGAGCAATACTTATAGGTATTTATACTATATACTTAGCATCATAGAAACTTTATTAAATGTGCAAACCAAGTTTTTTGTGTTATACCCTCAATCAGTTTTCTACAGATATGGTCTAAAGCAAACATGTATATGAAAAAATGTGATTATTATCATTATTACAAATAAAACAGTGAGATCTGAGGACCCCAAACAGCAAAGGAGTGATGCCAATGTCAACAGGACACAAAGGTCAAATCAAATGAAGACCTCAGGACAAAATAAAGCAGATATTTGTAAGAAAAAAAAAAAAGAAATTATATTTCACAAATTTATCTCGAACAAAGTGTGTTTTTGTGTGCAGGTTTCATGTGCGGCAAACAAACTGCTGAGAGAAGGGAGCCGCTCCGTCTCTTCTGTCGAGTGAGACGAGGGGACAGTTCCTTCAGGCGTCACTATATTTGCACTGTTTGCTCAGCTCAGCTCGACTCAAACACCCCCCACCACCACCACCATTATCATCCTCCTCCCTCTCCACTCCTCTGGCTCCTCCCCCCTTAAGTCAGGGTCATTAGAAAAGTGTTTCTAAGTAAGAAATAAAATAAAGCATAAAAAAATCAAACATTTTTAAATTTTTTTAATAATTGTGTTTCTTGTCCTGTTTCATTTGATTGCTTTTTTGTATAGTATAAAAGCTCTGCAGTAATTTCTACATGAATAAATCTAATGTTGGGTGTTTAGGCTGTGGTGGTACTGCATTACACTATAGAGGTGTTGTGTAACTATTAACCTCTGTCTCCTTTAATTTACCTTTATATACAAATAACTGATTTTCAACAATCATAATGAGGAACTGTATCCGGCAAGTTTCTAAATGATTAACAAATCAGTAAAATGTTCAATGACAAAGTACTTTATTTGCCAAAATGTCTGATCTTGCAATACAATAACCCCTCATAGTGACTACAGCATTCTTTAAGTTTTTATGGTCTTTTTTAAGTTCTCACAGTACTTGGTCAATGTTCAGAAAACGTTATAGTTTTCACCTCCTGATCTCTGAGTCAAAGTCCTGTTCTCTGTATGGTCACCATCCACTCAGGTATGATATTTAAATGTAGCTCTTATGCACTAAGAAAAACTATACAGTAATGTATAAAGGTCTCGATTAGGAGACGGGTGGCCTCATAGTTCCCTTTAAATCTTTTTATTTTGTATTAACTGCAGCTGAGTTATATCTCCTGCTGTTGTCTTATTGCTTTTGTAAAGGATTTAGTGATGGATGTTTCTGCTGATATGACAGTAGGAATAGCAGTTAATCAGTTACTTGAATGGCAGTTCTAATGATTGATTGTTTAACTTGATTATCAGTGAAAAGGTCCACATGATTTCTGTTCAGTGTCTGATGTGTTGCTCATCTCTGAGTTGTCGACTTCGAGCAAAAAGCTACTTGAAGACGTCACTTTGGACTCTGGCAGCTTTATGATTGATATTTTTCTGCATGTTGACTGTCTGACTGAAAACATGAATCCCCGTGAATGGATTATCGATTGATCGATGATGATTAAATACATCGTTAGCTACAGATAACATCATCATAATATGACGGTTCGTTGCGTCCTTAGCAAGAGATGATGAGGCGCGGTGATGTCATGAGAAAGAACGCAGTGATCAAGCGCATTAATCTCTGACCCGTGCAGGAGCGCCGTGCAGCGACCTGTGTTGACCTTTGACCCTGGAAGTGATGTGTGACATGATTGGGCAACTGGGTTCTGGGTCAGGTCTTTTGTTGTATACAAAGGGGAGGTTAACAAGGAGTCCATCTGATGGGTGGGGCCGTGTTAGGAGTGTCAGCACAGACACTGGAGAACATATGGGCTTTGTGCGAGGAGCCCGACGTGGCTTCTACCTTCACACGAGACATGGATTGCTCAGACACCCCGACCTTATTCCCATCCAGACGTGCTGGATAAACTCTGAGGGGCCCGTCGAGAACAATGTGTGACATAATCCAGCGTGTTGGTGAGGAAACGGCGTGAGCAGTTTGTTAGAGGACGAAAACGCAGGAGTTGTTCACAGCTGGAAAAAAACAACAAGAGCATCGATTGGTGATGTAACGGCTCCCAGGCGGCTTCAAAAACTAAGAATAAATAAAATTTATTATTTTCACGGCCTACTGTTTGGCTCGTATGTAAAAAAAAGTTTCAGTTTAATTACAACAAAAGTCCTTTGTTGTATCAACCCTCTCCTTTCCTTTTGTTTGCTATCACATATAAAAAAAGACTAATGCCAAATAGTGCTGAAACTTAAGTCATTGCTCAATCAACAGAGAAATACTATTCTGATAATCCTTTAAGTCATTTATCAACAACAATGTGCGACAACAATAAAGCCAATAATTTCCTGGTTTCCTGGTTCCTGCTTCTTAACTGTGTGGATTCGCTGCCTCTCTCTGTTATATAATATAACATATATATAATATAGTATCAGTATATATATATATCAGTAAAACAAGTAATCTGAGAGTGAAACTATAATGAGTCTTTATCACTACCCTGCAGCTCTCATGCAAAACAAAAAATAATATTAAAAATATAAAAGCCCCTTCTGAACAACAACAAAACATGAATACATAATTTTCCACAGTCACTGTTAATGTGCTGCACATGCACACACTCAGTGATCAATAGTGCCACAATACTGTATACTTTTATTTATACTAACTGCAAAAAGTGCCCTGTCAACATGTATAAACAGTGTATTTTATGGTTGTCACATGTATTATGAAAGAGGACATCTCATAATGCCCAAAGCTAAATATAAAACACAAGCAACTATAACTGAATTGAAAGTCTAAATTAAAGTAATTATTATCCTTTATGTCACACAAGCATTTTAAGACAAGCGTTATTAGCGTCATTATAGTTTATATGTATCTTTAAGTTGTGATGATACCCCAAGTATCATCACAAGTCTTGAGACTTGATAAGTCAAGTCTTGATAAAAACATTTGTGAGGCTCTGGTGAGATAATTAGCAGATATAAAACTAATTAACTAAACGTTCCCCCTCACAGACAAACAGGCACATTATGAGGCTCTAATTATGTTAATGAAGCAGCTTTTCGCTGTAGTTTGGTCACTGCAGATAGAGACTACAACATAGAGACGATATAAAAGTCTGTTGTTTCGGCCAGTGAGCACCGCTTCTTGTTAGTTTGTGTGTGTTGTGGCTGCACGGTGTGTGTGTGTGAACGTTTGGCAGTTCACACATCAGAAACCACAGGTACGCAGCAGCATCGGTGGCGTAATCCAGCCAGAAAAAGTGGGCCAACACAAAGCCTCTTGAATGGCCAGAGGAGGACAAAGAGCAGATCTTGTTATCGAGCTTCAGTGGGCACGAGTGTACATAATGAAAAATTTACATTCCCACCGCCATCGCGTACATGTGGCATAATGGCGCTCCAGCAGTCACCCCGAGGCATTTCCAGTGAATTGAATAGAGCAGCTTGGCTTTCCCAAACATGCCTGTCTTTGCATAATGGAGCTCCAAAGTTACCGGACAACAAACAGCACACATCAAAACGTCGAAAGTGGCCTAATATGAAGCAGAGAGGTCTGCCCACACAGACTGCTCTCCTGCTTCTTCGTTTCAGAATCGCACTGACTCACCAAACCGCATGAAATCCAGTCGTTGACACTTTGAGAAGACAAATCCCTCTGTCCTGAGACTGTGACCCAGAGGCTGGCTTGGCTCCTTTCCCGGCCTTCATCGCTGAGCCTTCGGCATAAAGCTTACTGACACCGCCCCACAGAGAGCCAGACCTGGGCTCGGGCATGCTGGGGGTTTATCTCACAGAGGCTCAGACCCAAAAAAACATCTAGCTCACTGCAAATATTTATCAAATATTTGACCACTTTCAATTTGTCCCATCATGCTATTTACAACGGGATTAGCGGGGATGTTCTGTGCTCGCGCCGCTTCAATTTCCTACCCAATCCCTACACGCCGTCCTGGCATCTTTCCAGAGTGTTGTTAGAGGCCACGTGTACCCTTGATAACAAGAAAAAAAAAACACGCGTGACACTGCCAAAAGAGACTTAACAACCAATCACAGGAAAGATTTGGGATAAAGTGTTATTTAACACCAAAGAGCTGCTGTTAAAACCAACACCAAGTGACACTTTCTCTTGTCGGAGTTATTTT
The DNA here is from genome assembly GCA_023238725.1 of Scortum barcoo. Taxonomy (NCBI): domain Eukaryota; kingdom Metazoa; phylum Chordata; class Actinopteri; order Centrarchiformes; family Terapontidae; genus Scortum; species Scortum barcoo. The sequence continues at coordinate 4,533,670 of CM041550.1, forward strand.
TAGACGGATGGAGTGCAGACTTTAGTGATTTACAGTCTAATAACGTCTTAGTAGTATTGGAAGCGGTGCTAAAGAGCATCTTTATTTATAGATGAATTAACTAATGTAATACATTATACATAACCCACTGGTTGCTCCTCACAGTCAGTGACTAAACAGCTCATGTTGTGCTCTGAATTAATTTGTTTGTTTATGCCACATATTGTATGTCTCAGCTGTCAGGTCACATGGGATAACAATAGCAGGAGTCTGAATCATGAAACAGGGCTATATTTGGACAGCATTAACCCAGCGTATTAAGCCCGCAGAGAGGGTGGAGGGGGTTATCGGGCCACGGTGACAGGGACCCGTAGTGTTGTTGACATCCTTAATGCTGATGATCAGAGGCCACGTGCCGCCCCGCGTGGCCCACACCAGTTACGTGGCGGAGGAGGCGCTGCTGTCTGTTTTGGATGCACGCCAGGGCCGATGCAGAGCGCGACCGGCGAGGGCGAGAGCAAAATGAAAAATTTACTTTGAGTTTTCACGGCTAAGGAGGCCATCAGTCATTTCTGGCTGCACACATCGACCCACGTCGCACAACATATTTACATGTAATCTTGCGCTCGAACTTTGCGTCCTATCCTGCTTTTAATCCGCGTTTCCTCTGAGTAACCTTGCTATTCTTCTCCCTGTTTACATAACTCCAGATTTTGATGTCTGTCCAGGTGAGTCTTTGACTCTTCGACATCCTCATGAAGTTGGATCATTACGCTCTCAGGTGTTAATCTGCGCGGTTACATGTTAATCAGGAAGTGCAGGCGAGTATGCCGATGCCACAGACGCAGAGAAAATGCTCAGGGTGCAGATCAGAGGTGACAATGGACGTGCAGTATGTGTGAGTTTACAAGTTTCTGCTACTTTATGGCTGTGTGTTTAACTAATTAAATGAATTGAATTAATTTAACTAGTTTGTAGGGGAAACGTGCTGTTTGCAATGCACAGGGTACACTTGCTGCGTTTTTAATACTGCTATTTATTACCTGTTGGTTTTGACATTTGATAACAATGTTCCGAATGAAATAAAACATTATATAATGAGTTAGAAGTGCTAAAAAGTACGACGTGCCATCATGCACGACAACAAAGACTTTGAAAGTTGACGAGCTGCATGTCACTTTTTGCACAGGAGTCGTTATATTTCTGCATCCTGTCGCTGTGCAGGACGGCGGGCAGGAGAGTGAACGTGTGTGTCAGCATGTATGCACCCAGCGCATACATACATACATATACACAATATGTGTGTGAGTGTGTTTGTGTGTCAATTATTCTAGCAGAGTGTGAATGGCAGCGATTAAATATAGAACATTTCAACTCCTTCACCCCCCCACCCCCACCTTCCAAACACTGCAGCAAATGAACACGCGATGCACACATACCGCCCCCACATCCACTCACATATACACGGATGCACGCAGCACACACACCCAGTCACACGTATAGAGGCTGAACATGAACACGCGGTCACTAATGCAGAGGGGGAAAGCACGCACTCTGTGCTGCTTTTGTCTCCTGAGGCTTCTCGATCACATGGTTGCATATTTGCTTATGAGGGGCAATCCAGAGAGGTGGGAGGAGGAGGAGGAGGGATTTGGGCGGGGTAGGGTTGGGAGGGGTCACTGCTGATTACCAGGTTTTCCCTTTGGTGGCCTGCATTCCTCGCTGTGCTGTATCGTGATCAGCAGGGATGGGGGATGGGGGTTAAGCCCTGTAGGGGAAAGACGGAGGGAAGGACGGACGGAGGGAGGGAGGGGGGGGGTGGTCATAAAGGGATGACCCACTGCTGATCATGTAGCCCAGATAGGGCGGCCTTTCATGTGTGTGCGGGTACGTGACTTACAGGAAGGAGGGGGAGGGGCGTTTATTCTTTTTTTTTTTTTTTTAAATAATCATCACTCTAGCTCAGACCAAAACAGTGATGGATATCATGACATGTCAGACTTTTCACCACAGCTTACGTAACCAATCCTGGAGCAGCAGCAGTGGCGGCGGCGGCGGCGGCAGGCTGTACGAACGTTGGCGGGCTGCAGCTCTGACAGATTTCAGCTGTGTGCCAATTCTATGCATGCCGTATCATGGCAGCAATGTATGTGCATTAATTTAATTAAAACTGAGTTATTTGGCCTCGTTTTTCTTTCAGACATCAGGCGCGTTCAGCAGATGTACCCACGCTGAGGTATTTGAGTTGATTATGCTGTTTTATTTGCTTGTTAGGCCATGTTTTGAAAGGACGCTGCTTTAGAGTCGTCTCTGTTAAAGTTGACACACTAACTTCATTTGTACAACAGAGCTACGTCCTACTAGAATAGTTCTTTACATAATTCATTTTCTATATCCATATCCTGATCCGGTGGGAGTTGCATAATGTATGTGCTGTGCAGGTCCATGTTTACCATCTCTCTATTAATAGAAGATATTTTAAGCCGGTGCTTTTATAAGCCGTTTCCATACGGTCCACCTTATGGAAACCTGTGAAAGATTAATTTCTCCTCTACTGCTGCGTTTTTTCTTCTGTTCTTTGTGATTTGTTGAAAGGCCACGTAAAACAAAAGAATAAAAAGTATTTTACTCTCAATATGGTTGACTGGGCACTGATGTTTTGTAAAGAAAACAGGAGGACAGGAGTTAAAAATGTGATATATAACTACGATGCAGACGTAACAGGAACTATACAACAAAATTTTCTATTTTCTTCTCACGCTTCTCTTTACTTTTACATAGATAAAGCATTCTCATGAAAAAAGAGCACTGTTTGATGTAAGATGAGTGTTAAAGGCTGTCCCCTGTAAGCAGGAAACAGTATAACTTTCGTTATGAAATGTTAAAACATGCTAAAGCAGTGATGGAAGAAGTAATAAAAACATTTACTCGAAGCTGCATTGACTGATTCTGGCAGCAAACACAACACTGACGTATTGATTTATACGTCCAGCAGACACACAGCAACACTCACTTATGAGAGTAAGTCAAATATTCGCTCTCCTGTTTGCTCAGTTTGGGTCTTTACCAACTGCAGAGAGAAACCAGCTTATTGCAAAGCTTTTGTCAGAGAACATTTCTCAGAGTTTTTCAGCGCTTTTTTTAATAAATACAGTCACCTGCTGCATCTGGAAATGTTGAATGGTGAGATTGAGGCCAAAGAATAAGGTTGAGTGTTGTAAAAAAAAAAAAGCAAAAGAAAGAGGTTAAAGATGATTAACACACTCAGCAGAGCTTAGGAGAGTTTGTCTTTACGAGTGACAGCTTTCACATGACGCATAATCACATGACCCGTCGTTCATATACAAACACTCATTTGTGAAACTTTACAACCTTATGATCTATGTGAACACTGGACTTGTTTGTGACAGAGCAGTGCTGCACACCAAACCACGGCAAAGTGAGTCGCTCTGCAGTCACAGGGATTATTTCTCCTAATCTCCATCTATATTTACAATAGAGCTGCAGTTCACTTTAACAACAGCCATTCTGCTATGATAAAATCACAGGATTAATCATAATTTCATATCCTGTCCGCTGCAGGTTTTAACTGTGATCTATGAACCACAGTGAGCCGGAGCTCTGAGCACCATAATGGCCATCTGACATGCATCTGCGGGAGTACCGGTTACGTAACGGCGGTCACGTGACGGCTGGTTTGATTCTTGCAGCCTTTAAAACTCAAGGAGGCCACGCAGGAAAAAACAACAGAAGAAGCAGGAAGGATGAGGTGTGAGCGTGGAGGGACAGGAAAAGGAAAAAAAAGGCCAATCAACCTGCAGGCAACGTTGACTCTTCCAAGAAACCCAAGAGAGCCCTTATTGGCTTAACTGTGTCATCCAAGATCTTGTCAGGGTTTTCTCCAGCTTAAAGACCGTAACGATTTCCTCACATGGAGGATGACCACTGCTCATCTGCTGCAACTAACTATAGAAAGAAAAATATATATCATACATAATAATATAATGGTGCTGTCATACTGTGGGGCATGTTTTGAGATTATATTGAATGCTGTATGATATTTATGTTTTTCCGTAATATCCTTTAGTTTTCAACCTAAATAAGATGTAACTAAACAATTAATCTCTCATTTTATAGAGAAGGTGGATGGAAAGTCTTATATCAAAGACACAAATTTAAGAAAAACACAACTAAGTCTTGTCTTGTTGGAGCAGCTACTAAGAAGAGTGAACAATCTTCTTCTCTTCAGTGCACAGTAGCTGCACAGACTGTATGGGTTAACTTGTATTTTGGTAAAATATACTTTTAAAACAGTGATTAGATATCCTGCATGTCTTCAGAAGATAACATTACACTTCACAAGATGGCAATTGAGCCCAAGTATGTTGGAGGAGGTGTGTCAGTAAGCAGCAAACTCTGAATAAATTACTACAAAAAGTTATGAATGGAAACTAACACACCTGGACACCACTGTCCCTTTTGTCTGCTTATATAAGTTATATTTATATTGACTGTTTCTCTTGAGTGAATACTGATTAAGATGCTGAATGCATCTCTCATGAATCTCTCACGAGTACTTTTAACATTCAGATTAGAGCAACCACCTAAAAACACTAAGAGCACCGAGTGTTTGAACAATACTGTTCACATCACAGCTGCTTTACTGTGTAAACATGTAGGTATAGTATATGATCAAATATATGATGAGTCTTGAACCTGAAGAGCAACAGGCTTAAATGAAACTTAAACTTGGTCCTGATGGTGGCGTCAGAGGAGATAAAATGATCATCCTCTGGAGTATGGATGTGCATTTTGACTATCTGGCTAAAATGCTGGCCAACTGGAGAAGGTGGCACTAAACAGAAGGTCGGGGTTTTTCCTAAATATCCGTACCAAACTAAATTATGGCAATCTGACCGCTATATGTTGAGATGAGTCCCTCTGGACCAGCGTTGACTGGATATCTCAGCCCACACATGTTTAAGGAGGAGAGAGCAGACCAGTCTTAACAAGCGTGTCACTGATTCTCCACACCAAATTATCTGCAGTAATTCTGCTGGAGACGCTGCGTGTGGCCAGAGCTGTTGGAAAACTCGGGAAGCCACCGGAGATGTGGTGCAAAGCTCTCAGCCCGCGGTGTAAATCTTGCAGGAAACGTTGGCATCGCGACGCAGGGAGATGACACAAACACACGAAGGCTCTGACAGCCTCCGCCTCGCTGAGGCTGCGGCGTCTCCAGGGACACAACAATCTGCAGACATATTTCCATATTTAACCACCGCAGCTCTGATGTCACGCCTGGAGCATGAATGATCCAGGAGGCAGACGGCAGCTGTGGAGATGCTTCTTATGGCGACCTCACATCCGGAGTGGGGTGATCCCGGCGTTTTCGGGTTTTAGGAGAGTTAACACCCCTCTCTGCAGACTGGCTGAGAGGGACGAGCCCTCTGCAGCTCCTGACAATAACAAAGATGGCAGCTGGGCTGGATAACACTGTCAGCCAGATTAAAAGAGCTTTGTTCAACTCCTACGACATATTCAATTACAAGCGCAGCACACCAAACAATAAACTTTACTGAAATGATAAAAAGAAAAAGAAAGTTCTACAGTATCCAAGAGGAAAAACTCTCCACTGCACTGTAAATCTGATGCATTTTAATATTTTATTAAGCACCTCTCGGCGTTTAGCGGTTCTTCTAAACATCCAAACAGAGTGTCGAAGCAATGGCGGCGTTCCCAGAGTGTGCTGGAGCTAAGTCATCGCTTCACAAACCACTCACTCTCGGACACCTCTGACAAGATGGATTTTCTCTGTTTACAAACAACTATTTATTTGCTAACCACGGGGGCGGCCTACGGCGACAGAGCCCTCAGGGTCCGCCGAGCCTTTTCCCCGCGGAGAAGCCTCCTTAATGTAGGAGCCCTGAGCTCATTAATTACTTAGAGACTGTCCGGGAAGTAGGCTAATGCAGTTAGACAAGAGGGTTTGTCTATAGGCTACACTTTGACCTATTGGTGCTGAAATCCACTATTGATAATTCACTCTGACAGGTCGAGTAGCCGGCGAACGCTCCCATATGTTATCGAACGGGAAAAAATAAACACAACCCGGACTGAACGCTCAGAAATGCCGCATGACTACTATACATGACACACACACAGTAAAAATATGAAATGCATTTGCTACATCCGCCTAAAACACACTCGTATCACCGGGCCTGTCCGTCTCACCCCAAACAGCCGGCTTAGAAAGGCCACTGCCTTAAACAAACATTGCTCTGCCTCCATTTCATAAATTCTTTAAACTCCAGGGTTTCTCTCAATAATTCATGCTTCAAGAGCATCCGACGGCCGCATTGCAGCATTCTTCTTGAAAGATCATCGCCTAAAATAACAATGTCTTCACTCCGCATAGTGAGAAGACCACATCCACGAGCGTGCAAGGCCTTTTCGGATGTTTCGGCAGTTTCGGTTTTAATGGACACCAAGCGAAGCTCCATCTCCTAATCCTTCGAATAAGTGATGTCACACACACACACACACATACACGAGTCTCGAATGAAATATTGAAGGCCTTTCCCTCGGATGAAATCATCTGAATGAGGTGGTGGCTGGTTGCTCTCCTCTTTAGGCGCTGTGGCCCCACATCTCCGCCTGATGAGATGAGCCGTGAGATGTTGGGAAACACATCCGGCACAAACACAGAATGAGCGACTCGGCTGTTGTGACACTCTGGTAATGGTTGGAGGGTCCAAAGCAATAACTGGGGGCATTCAGAAAAAAACAACCCCCTCGATTTAAACCTCCTCCCGCTGCTTACATGGATCTCTTACTTCTCTTTAGTTCACACAGCCCTGCCTTAGATGTTGAAAGGCTGCGAGGATTCGGTTTTTCAGTGCTCATCAAAACAACAATTTTGGTAAATTATCATCTGCCATGTTAACCAAAGTGACGATGGGTCGGTTGAGAGTCTGTTCCAGGTCTCCATGTTAAAAACTGGAAGAAAGACGGGCACCGCGACTTCAGAGAACAAAATTAAAACTTCTTTGAAACTACTTTGTCTTACAACTGTCTTATTTACACATTGTCTAGTAAGCCACTAATCCTTATAGGAGTCAGCAGGGTTTAATCCAGTTAGAACGGCATTTGACCTATTTGTCTGCAAACGCTCATTACGGGTTCTTCTGAGAAACAAAAAGGTGTTTCTGAGGTTTATTATTCATATTCCAGCGTGGCAGCGCTTTTATTATACCTCATGTATGATGCTCACAGCATCCATCCACACCCTCATCTGATTCATTCAAATTATATAAAATAAAATGAATTAATTCTGTCAATCTGACCTGGCTTAACTCTTGAAAAGTGCTGATGTTGAAGATAATTTTTTTTTCTTTACATTATTTTAAAATAGACATACTAGACAACTGAAGTGATCCAAGAGACATTTACAGGTGTTGCATTATTAAAGATGTGATTATGAATGAAGTTTTCTTACTTTTGGAAAAGAACCTGCAAGTTCTGGTTCAGCTCTGTGTCGCTCCATCGGGACTGGACTTCAACAGCTCCAGACTGAGTAATCTATTTTTCTCACTTCCTGTGTGATGGAGCTAGGCTAGCACTTTCCCCTGCTTTCAGTCTTTGTGCTAAGCTACGCTAATCACGCTGCAGCTCTCTCTCCTCTCTGACACGCTGTAGCTCGTTAATTTGATATCCATCGCCTCCAAATTTCATGTCAAACTGGGAAACAGGTTTTATGATCGATGTATTCGTGCAACAGTTTCTATGCAAAAGAGCCAAACTAATGATAAACAAGTTAAGATGTTGTTGAATCACAGTAGCTCTGTGTGTGTGTGTGTGTGTGTGTGAATGTTTACCGGAGAAGAAGTTCTTGGCTCGCAGGTAGCTGACTGGCGCTGTGAGGCGGAGGATGGACAGTTTGTCTAGACTGGCGGTGACCTCTTCGGGGAAAGGCAGCAGACTCGCCAGGCGCTCCAGCTCCCCGTTCAGCCGGTCTCGATGCCGTTTGGACGGGTTGGACTTGGCGCCTTCAGCTGGTGGCTGCTTCACCCTGACAAACATCAAAAGTGGAGAAAGAGGTCACAGGCAAATCTGCAGCGGTCACCCAAGGGCCACATTAAGGCCCCGTCAGCCACAAGGGGGCCCAAAATTAACTTTAAATGTGACTCTTGTCAAACTTTTCATTCTTGTGTTTAAACTAAACTAAAATTAAACTAAATCTGACATCTGACCGGTTTAGTGAACTTGGTGCTACTACAGCAAATTTGGGATATTATATTCTGGGGTAATAACAAAATAAACCAATTTATGTGACTTAACAACACATTTTGGGGAAGCTGGTACCAAATGTTGGGTATTATTATATAGAATTATATAATAATGTTATAGAGGGTATTTTCAAGTTATAGTAAAGGTATGAATGATTTTGTTACTTGCACTTTCCATGTTACAGCACTGATTTTCAAAAAAATATATTTCTGTGTCAGTTTTAGCCGTCCCAAATCATATTTAGTTTACGGCATGTTTATATCAGTGAGTGCTCAGATTAATTTCGCCATTATACAAAAAATGTAAAAAGATTTGGGGGAAATGTGTATATTAATAAATAATACCAATATTATTACATTTTTAGCTGACAATTAACATTATAGATCTTCACTGGCCTGTTGGATTGACAGTAACTGTCCCTCAGGCCTCCTGTAAAGGCCCAGAGATGCTAGCTGATATTTCCTAAAGACAATATTATATTATTATAAGAGGCAGATTATCTATTTTCTTTTGTTTGTTTATTGGCCTGATTAATTTGCATCAATTTTACCTTTAATTTTGTTGCAGGTTAACATTTGTGTTGATGTATTTGTTCATGTTTATTGAGGACATAGAGCATTTCTTTATAAAACAAAAAGGGGCAAAAAATATTCCTTATTTTTCTGTTTTAAAAATATTCCAGTATTTAAGCATTCTTTTGAAGTAATGTAATAGTCCTCTAAAAATATGCAAATGAATCAATACAAAATATTATGTCACACTATGTGGAATGATTTTAGTGAAGACCGCCTCAGAAAAATGAAAAGAATATCTGAAAGACTTAACAATCCAAAAACAGTGTTTATAGAGTGACATACAGAAAAATGAGACCAGTTTTGCGTGTTGTGTTTTTCTTTGATGCAGCACATAATATTTATCTATTATTTATTTATCATTTTTACATCTATTATTTTATATCATTCTAATATTTTTTTCAAAATTAAAGACAGACTAGTAAAGGCACAATAATGAGGTATGATGGTCCAAAAATTTGATCGAAGTTCTGGAAAGAAAATAATCAGTTAAACAAATAAACACACTCTGTTTGAACACACAGAAATAAAACAGCTGAAATATTTGTGTGTTTGATTTACAAACAAAGCATGTTTTAGCTTAAGTGAACTAAAGACTGTAATTTCATACATTTTCATAAAACCATCTGTATTTTGTTAATCCACCTATTATAATTATTATTGATTGACACTTACTAGCCATTGTTTTTTTAACCACCTTGATGTGTTAGCATATTTTATTTTATTCAGTATTTTCAGTGGTTGGTTTCTAAAGTATTTCTTTATTTTTACATCTGTAAGAAAACAGAATCAGAGAGTGTAATCTGCTGGATTTATTTACTGTCTGTTTTTATTTTGACACAGATAATATTAACATTATGGCAGCAGTATTAGTATCACACACACACACAGATTCAATGTGGAGATCTCCAAACTTCCGGTCACGTTTTTCACCACACTGATACTGAGTTGGCTGATGAGGATGGGATCAGTGTAATCTCCGTGTTTTTATGGATAAATAAATGTAAGGAAACTGCACCGTGTGTGTGTGTGTGTGTGTGTGTGTGCAACCTGATTCACAGTCAGTCTCAGCATCTTTATACTCAGAGTCTCTTCTGAATCTGTCTTGTCACAAAGGAGGATTATGGGCATTTCTTTTCTTTTTTTTTTTCATCTGGAGTCCAACATTTGCAGATGCTGAGTCTCCTTTTTAGGAATTATCAGTTTCTCCCAGATTAAAACAGAAACATTTATAATGGGGAGATTTTTTCTGCAGCCTCACACCATGTTTCCCTCTCAGGCTGACCCCTGAAGTGACCAGGCTGTGACGGTGGACTTCCTGTGTCCTCATCAGGCTGTTGTTTTCTTACTGTGTCAGTTTGGAGCTTTTCCAAAATCAGTCACATGTGATCACATCACAGAACAAACACTGATCACAGGCCTGCTGTGGATTCATTGTCTGACTGCATTTCACATTGTGCTTTTTTTTCTTTACAGACTCTGGCAGGGAAATTGTGTCAGTTTAAAAAAAAAAGTAAAAAAAAAAGATGTCACACCAAAACAGTGCTGATGTGGCTGCTGGACTTTACTGTGAAAACTCCACCTGACATCATCGCTGCTCAGGGTTTACCTGCATGTTTAAGCTGGTTTGTGGGTGTTGGAGTCAAGTCAAAGGCTAAAAACAGGTCGGTCTAATAAAAGGCACCAACACAGGTTATAATATTAAGACTTCAACCTCACAAATAGCTGATTTTTGTTTAGATTTATCATCTTAAACGAATAAAAAATAACATGACCAGAGGGGGGAAACACCTCTCTGATCCTCTGAAGGGCGTTTTGACAGAAAATGGCGCAACAGCCTGCAGGAGGGTCCCACCGAGGATCTGACATGTTGGAAATAAATAAAAAAAGAAAGAAAGAAATCACAACAAAAAAAAAAAGATCGTTTGTGATTTATTTGCAGATTTTTTTTTTTTTTTTTTAAAAAGCTATTTAAATACAAATCAAAGAGAGAAGAGAAGAGCTGAAGGTTAAAATCAGGCCGCGGTTGCAGGCCTGCAGTAATCCGCAGGCATTAAAGAGCCAGTGCACAACATTTCTGCATGTTTTTCTTATAGCTGTCCTATAAGTAAAGATAAATACACAACATGTGCATTTAAATGAATGTGCAATAAGAAACTAAACGAAGTCTATTTTATAAATCGATTAAGAAGCTGATCTCCTTCACATCACTTTATTCTCTCCCTCAGGCTCTATTTTTAATATCTTTTTCATCTTTTTTTCTTTCGTTTGCATTGATAAAATAGATAATAATGACATGAACTCACGCTCTCTGGACTGGTTTTCTCCTCTTGCGTCCTGCATACATGACGGCTCCTCTTATGTAAGCCTCTGATGAATCCACCTCACAGGGAAGAAAATCAAAATCAAAAAAGAAAACGCGCAGAGCTTCTTTTTCCCCGCTACATGAAAGCCACCAGGAATATTATAGGAAGCAGTAATCCCGCAGATCAACGCTGCAAACGCATGCTGCAAAATATATATGAAGGAAATCTAACAAATAAACCAAAAACACAGATGAGGAAAGATTATTTTATGCGTCGCTCCTCTCAGGAATTAAACTGTGCACAGAAATAAATCCCCAAAAAAAGATCAGACAGGAAAAAAAAAAAAAAAAAAAAAAGGCCAGCAGTCCCATCAGCCGCACACACACATGAACTTGCTCCCGGAGAAAACAGCGGACTTCTCATGGTGAATTAAGAGAAAAAGCGCAGATGAGGCGGTGAGGCTGCAGAGCTGCTGCTCATCCTCACTCCTCTTCATCAGCACAGAGGAAACATCCAAACAAACACAGGAGAGAGAAACAAACCCGCTCCAGGTATTTACATGTTATAATCTACATCGGTGTCTCCAATTAGCGGCGGACACGAGCTGCGGAGGAGAGGGGCCGCGGGGGCGCGCATTCCTCTGACGGGCACGCCCCGGCACAGATTTCTCACGGGGGCGCGCTCTGCAAGCTTCTTATAAATTATAGGAGGATGGAGAGGAGGGGGGGGGCATGCATGCGCGTCCACGAGGGAGAGTCTCCTGGAAACACAGGCCGAGCGCGTCCACGCCCCCCCTCCTTCTTCGTCCAATCAGCGGCCAGATGGGAGCTGGAGGTTTAGTGTTGAGCCTGCAGTGGCCCGGATGAATGTGGGTCAGGGGTGAGACTTTAAATAATGTAACTCCGCTCATTCTGACAGTGAGGAGAGAAAAAGGCTCTGCAGTCTGGGCGGGGGGGTATCTCAGCTGGTGAGGTGGTGGGAAATCAGGGGGCAAAAAAACAGGAGGGGTAAATGACCTGCAACAAAGTTATTATGAACACTATCACTTGAAGCTTTGTGATAATATAAAATCATATTACAACCTTTGTTAGAAGCGTGGGTCTAACATGCAGTCAGCTATGTGTGCTCATACAGGGTTAAAAATAAACATTAACATAAACTACCTTACCTACTAATGTGTTACTGATTACACTACTTTTGTGTTACTACTGACTACACACTATTACATAGAAGGGTAATGTTGTTTTCCAGGTAATCAGTGCACAGAAACTAAAGTTTATTGCACTTTATTACAAATCTCGTGGTGGGTGATACTGTGCAACATAATGAAGACTCACCTCTCTCCAACAACGGCAGAGAAGAGGAAGACTGAGAGAAAACGTCAGCTCAAAGCAATGTAAATTCAAAATACTTTAAAAATCAGTTTTGCAAATAAGGAAGAAAATGGACTCGACATGTTTACTGGAGTTCAGAGAGACTCGTGTGTTCAGTAAAACTGAATGGAAACTCCTGTTTGTTTGCAAAGAAACTCCACAGGGCACCTTTAAAAAACATTAAAGGAAATCAAAATCAAATTTCTGTCTCTCACAGACATAGACTCGCAGACATACCTGCTCTGTAAATCATTAATACTAAGGAAGATAAACCAGAGGGTCCAATCAGGCCCGCAGGATGAATTTACCAAAAAAATTATGAAAATACATTAACTGCATTTTTTTTATTTGTCCACCAGGGGCGCACTGTTTCATTAAGAGTAGCAGACAAAACACTCTTTGCTGTCAATTACTGTGCACCGTCATCACCCATAATGTCTCTGTCTAAAAGGAGAAAAGTGGACATGGAGTGTCGAATTTTTCAAGAAAAATGGACCAGGTTGTATCTATTTACAGAGGTCAATGGGAAATCTGTGTGCTTGGTGTGTATGCAGCAAGTTTCAGTACTCAAGGAATGTAATATTCAGCACCACTATGAGACTCATCATAGCGAAAAACACAACAGCTTGCAAGGACAACTGAGAAGAGAGAAGATAAATGAAGTGTTAGCGGGTCTGAGGAAACAGCAGGCTCTTTTCACTTGATGCAGAGAGGTTACTTATGCAGCAGTGAAAGCCAGCTACCTGATTGCTATAAATAGTCGATAAATAAAAAGTACTTGTAAATACGGAGTGAAAACCTTCAGTTGTCGACTGTTGTGTGTCTCACGAGCGCCTTCGATCTTTTACGGAGGTGGTTGCTCCTGACGGCTTTAGTCTTTGACCAAGGCTGGCTGGTTTTTGACTTTGAATAACGGTCTCTTCAAAAAAAAGAAAAGACAGAAATGGGCACTCCCTGTCAGTGGATCGCATTCAGTTGATCACTGACAATGAGCACCTTCGATCTTTTACCGAGTGTTTTAAACTGACAGCGAGCGCCTACAAATCTCATTTGTGTAAAAATTTTCAAAAGCTGCAGCCCCTTTTACAAAGTCAATTGTGGAATCAATTATGCTTTTATTTTACTGGTCCGGCCCACTTGAGATCAAATTGTGCTGAATGTGGCCCCTGAACTAAAATGAGTTTGACACCCCTGTTTTAAATTATCTCCACTATCTTAAAAAAGGACTTTCTAGGTGTACCGGCAGGCCTAGTATTTGCAAGTTTAAGCTTATTCCTCCTTTTTTAACGATGCAGGGTACATGATAAAGTGACTCTGTACAGTAATGTCGTCTGGCCTCTTCTTTTTGTCAGATGTGATCAGCACTGACCAGAATTTGGGTGGGCGGTTAATTGATGAAACTGATGAAAGTTATTCGTAGTCTGCTAACTTCACATAGAACTGCGTGCAAACGTCTAAATTTTAAGGAAGTGAATTGCATAATCTGTATTTATTCTGTCCATACACACACTATCCAAGTCACACCTATAATCCAGTCTTAAATAAAAGACCATGGCAATAAATTAGAGGAAAAAAAACAGATTGTAATGTTTAAGTGTCATACTTTTATACCATAATGCATAGAGTATAGAGTGTACTATAAAGTATAGAGTTAGAGTTCAGATGGCTTGTGCTGCCAGCTAGCTGAAATTAGACTACATCATTTAGTAATTCGAGATCAAAAGATCATAACTTAATATATCAGGTTAAATAAAATCCTGTGTGTTGTAGGTGTTAACAACATTATCCTTGATCATCCTGATCCATATCATCCTGGCAATGTGGACAAGGCACTGAAAGAGCATTTAGACCTTAATGTTGTGGAAAATATAATTAAACAGTTAAACAGAATAAATAAAATATCTATGATTTAAATAACAAAAATCATGACTCATAACTTCATTATTTAATAAACCCTGGCTTTGTCCAGCAGCCTGAGCGTGCACAGTATCTTGTCATATTGTGTGAAAACAGATGCAGAAGTGTTGTGACAGCAGACAAAGACACATACGTCTCCACGTTCATGTGTGGAAATGTATGCAGAGTATGCAGTGTATGAGTTACATGACAAACCAAACCCCCACAACACACGTAGGGAGAGAACTAGGCCAACATGCTGAGAGGGTGCATGGGAGTCAACTCCATTTATTTTCTGCTTCATTTAGAAAGACTCATGACTTTATACTTTATAGCCTGAAGTCGATTTAGACCTTTATTCACTTCTTTTCCTGCAGTTGGACGATGAAGCTCAGAGTGTAGCACAGTTTAAAAAAGAAGAAGAAATAGTTGATCATGAGGAGAAACGCAGCATCGGCAGGTGGGGGGAGTTTCAATAATGACCCGTCACATCACATCACGTCATGTCAGCCCATTTCGTCTCCTTTAACAACAGCAGACAGTTTAAAGTGCTGATTTCACCTCCACATCGCTGGGATGGGAAAGATCACACACAAGTCATCATCAGACAACTGTACGATTTTGACATTATAGTTCTGTATTTATTTCATTTGAGCTTAATTACCTTGAACAACCCTGCCTGATGTGTATTATGTTTTATTCTGAGGTGCAACGTTGGATATATCAGAGCTTTTGGAAAAGTTAAAAGGGTTAGGGTTAGGCTTAAAATTATGAATTAAATGTTGACATAATAATAATAATAATAATAATAATAATAATAATAATTATTATTATTATTATTATTATTATTATTATTATTAAAAGAGATCATTGAACAGGAGATATGACAGAAATATAGACAATCCAGTGAACTTTGTGACTGAGTGGAGGCATTTCTCATGGTTGTTTTCTCAGAAGGTCCTAAAAAACATACCTGTGATCATCTTCAGCTGAAGGTCAAAGTACAATGCCCTTTTTATTTTCCATCTCATCCCTGCGTTAGTTATTGATCTGAGCCTTCATGGTCGTCGGAAACAGTGACATTCAGCAAAACACTCTCTCATATTAACCAGCTTACTCGTAAATGTTCCCTTTGACTTTGACGTGGCTGTTTTTATTTGTTTAATTGTACATGTCACCACAACGGCTCTGCGGCGACGTGCCCTTCATGCCTCCAGGAGCTGCAGGTTGGGCACGAGAGATGGTTTTTGTGTTTGTTTAGAGGCTGAGTGTCCCGCGGGATGGACGCCACCACAGCTGTAAATGTGTTTTTCCTGCTCCGAGCCCGACAGGACGAGGAAGAAATGAGAGCTGCTGTGTTTTTAAGCCCGTCTGCTCGTCAAGGTCGATGTGTTGGCCTGCAGGGGAGCCGAGCGCTCAGCGGTCCGTTCAGGCTGGAGGTGTAAGTCGATTACAGGATGGATGGAAAACACCTCCACCTGTACCCAGTCCCCTCAGTGACACACAGAAAACAGCTGCTCCTGTCTTTGTAGGCATTATTCAATGTTATTCTCCAAGCTGGTCCTTAAAACATTCATATCACACAAAATACAGCTGCTGTAGAGTTCAGGTTATGATGTACATGGACTTAAGGATTTGATTGGATATTGATTATACTTTTGCATCATGTTAAGTATACTTAAATTAGGAGAAGAAAGATAGAAAGAGATGAAAAATGGACCCTAGCATACTTTTATGGGAGCCTTTAACCACTTTTTCTTGTAGTAAAATTATAAAGTACAAATATTTTGGAGGAATAAACACATACAGTATGTGTCCAGTTTCATTCAAAAGCATGCGTTTAAGTGGAAACAGGTTTTGTGGTTCTTGCAAGTTCGTTTTTAAAACTTACAATCACCAACTAAAGTTAAAGTTAACCCTTTAACATCGTCACCAAGAAAAAAGCAATAAAAAAAATTATAATTTATAAATCTTTACATATTTTATATCCTTGGGGCACTAATAACAACAGTCAATGTTTTTTTTTTATGAACAGATGCACAACAGATGTTACACAGTTATGCTCAGAAAGTCCTTAATAGACACGATAATATGTAAAAAAAATATTAGCCTACCTTTTTACAATTATGGCAAACAGAGGACTCTTTTCAGGAATGATTTTGTTCTTGCTAAGTTCCTGTGAGAAAACTAACTTTCTCTGCATACTATTTCAAAACACAGTGACACCTACTGTACTTTTTTAGTGTAATGTACCTCAACCGGGTGGCAGAGATGGCTGAAACAGGTGGAATTAAGTAAAACAGTAAGATATAGTGAATCAAAATGTGCTCTACCAAATGGTTGAGCAGAAGGTTAAAGGACTAAAGTTAAAGTTATATCTTCTCTTGACATTTCTACTCTACGCACATTTCTACGCACAATTCCTGAAAAGACATCTGGAGGTGACCCTATGACTATTTCACCTCTTTTTAGATAATCGAATAACAAATGAAAAGTTATCAGAAAAAGCCAGCCACCAGAGGGCGATCCAGATGTTGAGCTGCCGTGTCGTCCATATAAATGTACAGTCTGTGCTCCTTACAGTAATCAAATGTTAGGTGAAACAATACCACCTTTGTCCACAGGGACCGCCAAAATCCACACGACATGAAGAGTTACGCTGAGCTGCTTTAATATGAACAGGTAAAGTTCAGCACATAACACCTTTAACAATCAATCTAAAAAATGAAAGTCAGAAGACATCTGGTGGATGAATGCTGCAGTGTGTTAGTGTGCAGCATGCTCTGTTTAGGGTGTTTCTTCATCTGCAATTTTCTTGATATTTTGACTTTATTCTTCCAATATTCTGTCTTTATTGTTAATATATTACCTTTATTTCACATTCCCATCAGCTCTAAACTATCTATGATATAATGATGTTATGATATTGTAAATTTGATATATCTTTCATGCAACATCAACAATCTGTCAAAAACAGGTAAATAATAAAGCCCGCTGTCCATCTATGAATAAAACAAATGGAGGAATGCAAATTTAGACCGGCTCAAGCCTTCAGTCCTTTGTGTCTGCGCAGCATGTGGCCTGGACTCATTTTATTTTTCAGCCCGCGTGTTTGAATGAAAGCGATGGGCAATAAAAGAGGACCAGGAAATCAAACCGGACAATCAGCTGTATGTAATATTACATTAGCACGCAGGAGCTTTGTCCTCATATCCTCGAATGTGCCTTTTGCAGTGAAAAAAAAAAAAAGAAAAAAGAAACTACTGAAATATGTATGAGCGTTGTGGCTTTGTAAGTGATCATTTAAATTGTGGCTCGGGCCCACTTCTGTTTGAGCCTGTCATTTTACAGCTTCCAAGAAAATACAGACTAATAACTTTGGCGAGTTGGTGTTTGGCAGGAAGAACATTGTGACCGTCTTTCTTCACAAAAGTATAACTGCATGTAGACTCGACGGGCACAGCGGCCACAAAAATGTCTTTTTCTTTTCTTCTGAATAAAACCACAAGCAGCTGCTGCTGAAGAACATCAGGACTGAATGGTGATGAATTGCAGCCATATAGTTTTTTTTTAGTTCTTCAGGCAAATGAAAGCTGATTCTTCACATTAACAGAACGATGTTGGAGCCTGAGTACCATCAAAGTTTGTTCCTGTGGTATCTGCACACGGCGCAAGAAAACACGCTGCCCTTTAGTTTGTTGATACGACAGTAAAATGTAAAGTGTAACGTCAGACAAAAAAGACCATCTATAGAAAAAAAAAATTCAAAAGTGAAATTACACAAAATCTATTTAGATACTACAAAGTTTCCCATAAATAAAACTATTTTAAAAGTGTGTTCAAAGTCTACAGCTGTGTAGGATTTGAGAAAGTATTCTCATGTAAGTTGAGAAAAGCAGTTTTTTAATACAAGAACTAAGTTTATAATGTTCAAATGCAAATAAATGCATGTTTGCATCAGCATGGTTTGTAAATGCAGCTTAAAAGCACAACAGTACTGTCCAAATCTGAGGTACTTATATTTTAGTTGAGCATTTTTCCTCATGCCACTTTATTATTATAATGAACTTTTTACTCTGCTGTAATTATCTAACTGCTTTGGTTACAAATGAAGACTTTGCACACTTGCAAACATGTGAAAATGTACAAGTTCAACTAAAACGATTCACTGATTGACAGAAAATTTATTGTAATTTTATAACGCAGAAACATTTAATGGATCTGGCGTCATAAATGTGAAGATTTGATTTTCCTTTTAATTATTCTAATAATTATAAGCATTGATTGGACAGAACAAATGTAGTGAAGGCATTTCTCACTGTTTTATTTTATTAAAATCAATCAATTAATGTAAAAATGTAGAAATAGAAATGTAGAATAGAATAATTTATGATTTATAAACCATGTTATTATTTCTATTTTTATTGTCCATAGATTATTAATTAATAAATGCTTTATTACCCTTTTCGTGACACTTGTGGTCCTCCATACAGTAGACTCAAGAGTAAGACCTCCTCTGACCTTTGACCCTCCCCCTGTCTTGTTCACAGGAGACGCTGAATGGTGAGGACAGGGGAAGAGCGCCATCTGCTGGACAAACTGTCACCTACCTCTGAGAAAACAGGAGTGTTTCCTTCCTTCTTCTTCTTCTTCTTCACATGAGCAGTGATGCTTGTGTTTCTTCTTCTTCACATCCTCACTTCCCATTCCTTCCTTCTTCCTTTTATTTTTCTACATATTTCCAAATGGTCCAAATACTAAACACTGGGTTAATTTTTAAGGTAAATATTAATGATGCACGGGTGGATTTATTATTAACTTATCATTTATATTATGATGATCATTTGCATATTTTGTTGATTTTCTTTATAAAATGTCAGACAATGTAAAAAGTCTCCCTTTCTTTAAGTCCAGGTTAATGAAACAACTTTTTTTTTCTGTAAAAGGTTGTAAAAAGTCTCCCTTTCTTTAAGTCCAGGTTAATGAAACAACTTTTTTTTTCTGTATAAGGTTGTAAAAAGTCTCTAGTTTTACAGGCTCTAAATGCTCACGTGTCTCTCTCTTATTTCATATATAAACACAGAAAAGTGGAGACAAGTCTGAGGTACTCCTTTTCTTTTCATGTCACTACTTCAACTCCACCTCATCACAGAGGGAAATATTGTACGTTTTGCTTCACTACATTTACTTTAGTCACTTTATAAATTAACATTTTCTGCCCACAAAACAACAGAGCTGTTGTTTGAAATACATTCAACTACCAAACACTTCATACAAACACAGCTGAAACGATCAGTCGATTAACATAAAATTAATTGGAAACCATCACATTTGGAGTCTATCAGACCTGAGTAATCAAGTTTAAGTATCTGTTAATGTAAATGAATCCATAAAAACAGACTATGTTGTCTTATACTTACTGTTTCACATTGACTTTAAAAAGAAATGAGTCAAACACAGTTATAATTATTGCACACATATATTTATGAAAAAAAGCATTGAACAGTAGACAAATGGTGGTTATTTTCTTTAACATACATCAGGATATACGATAACTACTTGGCTAAATATAAGTCGATAACATTACACTAAATAGCTGTGATTTTTTTTTCTTTTTTTTTTTTTTTTAAGTTAAACAGAAGTATGGCAATTGTTGAGGCAAATGTTAGATTTTCAAACAGCGACGCCGCTGTGAAGAAAAGATTTGGCTCCATGTTTTTTGTTTTTTTTTTCATAGCGGTTATAGTCTGTATGTCTGCGTCAAAGTTCGGTATGAAAGGCGATTTAAAGGCTGTCCTTCGCCTCCACAGAGACCCTCGACAGGAGGAAGAGTGAAGTTTCCATCGTCGCTCTGCAGATGTGACAAAGACCAATGAGCAACCAGGACACAGGAGAGGAGGCCAGATCAACCTGTGCTCCTTTTTCAAAATTTCACATAAGATAGTAATTTTTTTTTTTGCCATTTTCAACCATGTCACTGAAAGATGTTTCCACAAATATACATGATCCTGAAGGAAAAGGTGAAATACTGAGTGAAGCTGCCACAGTTTTGCTCAATCCAAACCGTTCATTTTTTATTTTGTAGTGTGGATATTGCAAATGTCTGGAGTAAAAATCTGATATAACAGAGCCAAAAGAGCACCAACAGCAAACAGTCACAGAAAAGTCAGTGTGATCCTAAACACTCAGCTGGGTGTTGCTCGGGATTGCCTTAGATAAGACGCTTTGCACAAGCAGGCACAGATATATTAATATGGAGCTGCTCCTTCAGCATAAAGGCACATGTATAATGGTGATGCTGCATGTGGCTCAGCGTAGGTATATTATAAAAAGTTCATTTATGTCAAGGCTATATCACAAAATATGTGAGAATAGAACAGAAATCACTGGACTGAGACATCATTTTTTATGAAAATTTACTGCTTTATTGTCCGTTTGAGGGCAAGTTTGCGGTGAGAAAAGTTGACGAAAAGCACCTGAACGCATCATTCATTTAAATTGTCTGCATCATTTAAAGGGTTGGAAATGAGCCGCTGGTGTCTGTTAGTAATAAAACTGCGTCAGTGTCTTGTGGGAGCTCATTCAGACTTCTATTGTAACTCAGGTTGTTTTCCAGTTATTAGACTGTTTTAGTGAGATGAGTGTGATTACAGCTCTAAAATATGATCTGACTTCTTCAGTTTCTAATGTTGAGGCACATCGGGGTGCAGACCAGTGTGAGTTTTAATCAAAATTAAACTATGGATTTTCTTTATGTGGTGCCACCCAGATGAAGGTGAGGTCACCACAATTGGGAGAAAATCTGGGGAAAGGTGGAGTTTTGTTTGTTTTAGCTGCACTGCTTTAAAGACTCGAGAAAGATGCATCTGAAAACATCTTAATTAGCTGCAGTGCATTCAAATGAACTTTAGTGAACAAATCAGTTATTTTCTTCTCTTTGCTTATTTCTGTGAACTGTTGGTCTCCGTTTTTTGGGGATGTCTCTGCGTGCCTGACTGTAAGAGCATTCTCCATAAAAACCATTCTCCATAAAATCACATCGCCTGTTTTTTGCACATATGAGAGTTTCACGAGGCAAAGCATACCTTCTACTGAAACAAATACTACTTGTGCGGTGAACCACAGATTGTATTTACATACATACATGTACATTAACCACATTTAAGGGCTTCATTTAAAATATACAGATTATTTTATCTGTGATAGTATTAATTTGAAGGTACAGCTGCGACCACTTTAAGTGATTCTTTACACTGATTTTTATATAAACTTCTCCACTTTGTCAGAATCAAAGTTTAGATTGAGTAAATTAAAAAAAAAACATATGTTCAGTTTTTTTTTTTTTTTTTTAGTATTTTCAGGTTTCCCTTATAAAAACATATTTCTTTGGCTGGCTCAAACTCCATCCTGATAAATGCACTTGTGGCTTTATACTTCTTCATTATTATTATAATGTATCTTCACGAAAAACTGACGAGCAACAGCTTTTAAACATTACAGACTGGATAAAGTTTATATGATACAGAGTGATAAAATATATGGCAATAAGGGTAAATCTGTGGATAAGCACTGATACAGGCCGACTATACTGTGTTTTTGGCCGTCTCTTGGATTCATTGCAACAGAAATCAGAACGTGGCCTCTACTCTGACAGGAACATGGTGACATCGTGAGCATTAGCGGCAAAAATCCTGTTGCTTTCAGTGGAGACTCTTTCATTCTGCAGGACAAAGGAGACGTGGTTAAAGGAGCTTAAATGGGAGCATTAAAAACAGAAGATGGAAAATAACTGTTCAACACATTTAAGATTTTGTGCTGCATGTTTTTGCTTTATGTGGTGAATAATTTATCTTTGGGTTGGAAACTGTTGGTTTGACAAAACAAGCTATTTGAGTATTCTAAAGATAATCATAAGCTGAGGCTTTACATGTAATTATGGCCTTTACATAGACACGGATCATTCATTTTCATTCATTCACTTTTCTTGCACATGCGTACCTGTGTGTGTCGGCGGCGCTCCAGGTAGTGCTGAATGTTGAGTGTGTGCTCTGAAGACGACATGCAGGGCGGAGCCGTCACAGGGCTGATGTTGACCTTCTCCTGGTGGATGGCCGACGTACCCGCCACGGGCTCGCTGTGGCTCCACTGGAAGTAGCAGGAACCCTGAGGAGGACTCTGATCCATAGATGGGTCAGCCCCCATCAGGCCTGAAGACCCAGAGAGAGCCAGGACGTCGCCTCCTGCTGGACTGGAAGAAAAGTGCTGGTTAAACATGCAGCTGCTCTGAGTAGCTGCCTGGCCACAGGCCAGCCCCCCCTGCTGAGCGTGGTTCAGTCCGGTAACGCTCCTTTGCCAAAGGTCAGAGCGTGGGAAAGTTTGGCTTCCTGACGTTTGGTGCGCTGGCATCAGCTCATGTCCGTTCTGCATGATGCCTTTCTGCTGCTGGCCCTGCGGCCACTGCTGAACCTGGTGGTTGTGCGTTCCCAGAGGGGGGGTTCCTTGCACGCAAGTGGTGGCAAAGGGAATGGAAATATTAGGCGTTCCAGAGGAATTAAAGTCACTGCAAGGAATGAGGGGCGGCAAAATGTCCATTACAGTGGGTGCTACATTGTTTGGTTGCTGAACAGAGCTCTGCAGCTGTCCGTTTGCTGCAGGAGTCTGCAGATTGTTTTGTGGGCGCAGCAGAAGTTGGCTGGACGGCGTCTGTCCAGACACCCCCTGAGGACGGCCTGCAGGGCTGATAGACGCCTGCCCACAGGACTGAAACGAGGCTGAGGGAGGTTGGACGTCAGGGACGGTGAGCTCTGGGAGCTCTATCGATGGGCTGAAAATGTCCTGGAGCTGCAGCTGTTGAAGGGGGGGCAGGGCGGTGTCAGCCTGAGTGATCAGGGGGCCGTGGTGCGAGAGTTTCTGGGTGCTGCCGAATATCTGAGCAGAGTCTGTGATCACTGGCTTGTTCACCGTCTCCTGCAAGTGAGCGTAGAAACCATTTATTGTGCGACTGGGGCTCGGCGCCTGGAACAGCTGAGGCTCACAGAGTCCGGGGGCCTCCTGACCGAAGGGGTCCGGCTGATTGTTGTTGAGGCAGCTGGGGGGGCTGCTGTTCAGACAATCCTCTCCCTTCTCCTTGAACAAAACACTATCAATGTAGTCAAAAATGTCCTGAGTGAGGATGCTGTCCAGATCTGACCTGACGTTGTTCTGCTGATTCTCATCCTGACTTAATCTCTTGAGGGTGTTTTCCCACTCCATCAGCTCGGCGTCGGGGACCTCCAGATTCTGCAGTGCTGCTTTACAAAAGTCCCCGTTTTCTGCCATTTTTTCCAGGTCATCGATCACAGCCATCACTGACTGTTTGGCCTCCTCCTTCACCACCACGGGGTCGCTCGTGGTGGCCACCGTCCCACTCTCCTGCCACGCGTCACTGGCGACGCTGACCAGGGCGCGGCTGTCCATGAACACCTGATCCACGGGCAAAGGCGTGTCCACCATCTGGCTGTAGGCAGTTTCGTCTTGCTTCAGGAAGCAGTCCAGCAGGGAGCCCGGCGTCACGTCGTTGTTCGTGTGATTGTTACTGAACATTTTATTGAACTGAAACTCCGTGACGTCCACCGTGAGGCCCGTGTTGTAGAGGACGGCCTCTCCCGTGGTGAAGCTGAAGGGAAGCTGCAGCCTCCTCTGACGCAGGTACTCCTCGCCCTCGGCGTTGCTGAAACGAAACAAACAGCCCACTTTACATTACAGACACCGAGGTCAGAGTCTGTTGGCGTGTCTCATGAAAGGATCAAACACTCACACTAAAGCTTTCTGATACGCGATGATGAACTCAGGTCTCCCTCCTTTGTAGATGAGCTTGGCGTTGGCCTTCACCCACACCCAGCCGCCCGACTTACTGAGGAGCCTGAACACGGTCAGACCACTCTCTCCTGTTTTAATCACTGTGATAGAAAGACAAATAAAAGGAGTGGTTATCTGTCATAACTGTTCTTAAACATTGACATGTTTTCATTTTTCCTCTTTGCTGTGATGAACTGTTCTGAGAAAAGTGGAAGTGAAAATATAAAAACTGTAATGTTTTCATTGAGGATATTAAGAGAGAAAAAGGTCATAGAGCCATTAAAATCTAAAAAAAAACTTTCATCCTTTAGGTGGCACATAAGATCAACCTTCCCATCTTTTGTTTCTTGAGTACAAGCAGAAATTTTATGTGACTGTGGAAACCTAACAGGGCCACTCAAAAGATTAACATTACTTTATGGAGGGAGGAACAAAACTTAATCTCAGTTTCAGTCAGATATGTAAAACTGAAAACTCTGAAAACTCCACTTATTATCTTTTTAATGCTTTTGAACTGTAGATGCATCAAAGTACACTTGCCTGCCCGTTGTTTGAATATGTCTTGCATCAAACAAACAGTGTAAATGTGTAGTTACAACTCCAGGAAACACCAGATAATATTAGTATTAATTATAAAAGCCATGTCCAACATACAACAAGTCCAACAAGTGCCAACATACTGCGGATGTGGTTGTCGGCGCAGTACATCATGTCAGCTGCGTGGATGAATTGGTAGCCGGAGCCTTTCATACACAGTTCAGTCTCTGAGTAGCCCAGAACGACCTTCCCCCTGCAGAAAGACGAAACACGGCGAAAAATCTTCAGTCAGCAAGCAACAGTTGAAGTAAAGAACCATAAATAAGCTTATTGTAATAATATAATAATGTAATAATAAAACCTGGTAAAAGTGAGATAGAGTATTTGGAGGTTTATTATTTAATTGGCAAAAAAAACAATGCCGAGAAAAAAAAGCCAAAATAATAAATAAAAAAAGGGAAACTGGAAGAATTGCAGCACCTGCTATCGATGCCCATGGGTGTGAAGTCCAGCTTGTGCTTGCTTTGAAAGAGGAGCATTTTCGCTCTGATCTCCACAATGGTTGGAGGCTGGACGGGCATCGCGATGGCGAACAGCGCCAGCTGAGATTTGTTACTGGTCCCATCCGTCTGGCCGTGGAGGTACTTCAGTCGGCCCTGAAACTTCAGAGCCTAGTAAAAAGACGAGATGAGTGACTCAGAGAGAGTTTAAAGGGCTCAACGGGCGGGAAAACTGTGTTAACAAGTTTCTTTCTACAATTAAATAAAAGCTGTATGAGATGTCGCTCGTGAGATTTGGTTTTCACTTCAAGAAAAAGTATTTAAGACACATTATTTTGGATGATGTAACTGTAAATATACTAACCAGAAAGCCAGAGGAATTGTCCAAAAGGCAGCGGAAACGACACACAAAGCTCCTCTCCAGGAAGGACGAGTTCTCAGGAGGAAGCTGCTCAGGACTGTACATCACTGGGTTACCACAGCTCGGCAAAACTGACGACACAGAAAGAGGAAAAAAAACAAAAGACATGAAACATGAACTACTAACTCAGTAATAAGTGATTTTACTGATTTAGTGTGAATGAAAACAGTTCTCACCGTTTCCATCCACGCCGACATTCGGGGGGTTGAGAGCGAAGTGAAGCTGCTGCCTGAACGTGGTCCGGTCGTCGGTGTGGATGAGATCAAACACGCTCTGATGGACCACATCCGACTGTCGGCAGAGGAGAAAACACAACACTTCATCAGCTATTCAAGTCATTTAGACATATTCATCGCTCACATTTCTCTCCTCCACTTAAATCTGCCCCGCTGCTATCATAACTGACTTGAACTCGAGAAGCAAAGCACAGACTTTTTGACCTTTAAAGAATATTGTGTCCTCTGAGAAGGCCGGCATCTCACCTGATGAAAGCCCAGGTAGTCCTTGATGGTGGGAGAGGTATAAAAGACGGTTCCCTCCGACGTGACCACCATCACAAACCCGTTCAGCGCCTGCACAGAGAACAAACAGTTCACAGAGATTTCTTAAACTACATATTTTGTGACTGTACATTCTTCATATTGATTTATTTTCATTGCTTTTCATCGTACGAGCAGTTCTGTGAAGTTCAGCAGAGTTTTCAGTGAACAAGGTCCTTTGGTGGCCACTCAAAACGTGCCTCCCCTCACCGTAAGCCAACATCAGTTGAGTTTCAGCAGTTTTTTGAAAAACTGTATTTGGGAAATATACACAGATTAAACCCCATTCTGCAAAACAAAAAAAGTCTGAAAAGTTATCTGACCCTATAATGTTTAAATATATTTTCATTCTGTGTCTTTTTTCATCTTTGTTTTTATCTTTTTATAATTAAGTGGGTTTTATTTTCTATCTTATTTTACATGATGGCATTTTATTTCAGTTTTTATGCTCACTCTATTTATTTTCATGTGAAGCACATTTAATAACTTTAACTTTAAAGAACTTAGAGCTGCATTTCTTGTATTAAAGGTGCTTTGAGGATAAAGTTTGTCATATTATAATAAAGTTTTCAGTCTGAGCGATGCTTTGCAGACGGCGAACTGTAAATCTTGCCGCCTGTTTGGAATCACAAATCATATCGACAGCTGCCGCTTCTCAAAAGCCCTTTGTATTATATAATCACCGCCAGTTGTGATCATTACGTAGAACAAAGTGTGAAAATGTTCCTGACAGGTGAGCGTCAATAAACGAAGTGCTGGGCACTTGACAGGCGAGGGTTTTATTGAGGAGCACAAAGCGTGGCACAGCTTTGGCAGGAGGCACTGAGACGAGCGGCCTCACCTGTCACAACTTCCTCCTGAACGGATAGAGCTGGATTAGAGCTGCACAACACGGCTGCCGCGCAAATAAACAAACCGCGGCTGTGCGTTTGTGCACCTGCTGGCCTCAGGCTGCTCAGTGATCAGTCAGGCCGTGGGACATTCTCAGCACCGACGTTCACTGAAACTGATTAAAGGCGTTCATTTCTGGAAAGCCTGACTTTAATCCTTTTAATCTATGCTACGTGTTGGTTTGTTAATCTTTGTTTGAGCTCTCTAAAGCTTGTTTCATGACTCAGCTTCAAAGAAAATAAGAAGGTGCATTTTCTAGAAACTGCTAAAGGATGAGTCCAAACATACTGAGAGAAGAGAGACAGAGTGAGGAGATAAAACTGAGACTGGCCTTTTTGAAATGTAATCTTATTAGCACAGTTTCATCTAATATTATGGTTACAGAGCTGGTGTCTCTTAAACGAACAGATGAAATATGCATCTACAACAAACTGTCTTACACGGCGCTCCTGTCTGAAAGGATTAAAGAGGCAGCTTCTTGTGAATGGCCGGACTCGTGGGATCGGCGCTCTGTGGTTTCGGTTTGCACTTCCACATTGTTACGAGGGTGTAACGTCAAACACGGTTCTCAATTAGAGCCCATGTGACCTCGGTTAAAGACACCAAAACAGCTGAGAGCATCACGGTCTCCATGACAACCGTTGAACATAAACCACCAACAGGACGGCTGAAGATGATTTTCATCTAAAGATGACACTATTTGCAGAAGTAAACATGGCATGACAGCGTATTATGATGACTAATTAATGCAAATATTTCAACTGTGTGATACGTGGACGAGGTGCGTGTGACAGGTTGAGTTGGTCCGGTCTCGTACCTGGAGCAGCAGGTCCCCCTCAGAGAAGCCTCCGATGTCCGTGTTGGTCCCGTTCTGCCCGTTCGCTCCAGGAAACATCAGGCTGCCGTTGTTGTTGTTGTTCTTCATGGACGCTGCAGAGGAGGCACCAAGACAGAGAAGAGGGGTCAGCAGAGGCATTATCATCAATATTTTTTAAGGGTTTTTAAGTATTTTAGTGAGGTGTACGTGATGTGAGGAAGGTTTGAAGGCTTCCTTTCCATTACCACAGGTCTGTCTCTGAAATATTTGCTGGGATTGTGCATAATTCCACATTTTATCCACATCATCTAAAAAGACTGCATGCACACACAACTATGGAGAGCACAGTGGGATAAACTGAGGCAGAGATTAGCTGTAAAAAACTTGAACTGTCACCACCTCTTCGCTTTGGCTTTAATAATTTGGTTTAGAAAACGTAGTTACACTGGTTTGCCTGTCTGATCGTCTGCCACGTCTCCTGACCTTGGATGCTCTGTAAAAGGTTTTAAATTTAAAAATTGGCAACTTCTGCGCTATTTAACTTAATCGATTTTGTTTGTTTTTCTTCTTTTTTTTTCTAGAAAGGCTGAAAAAGGCCAGTTCACAAACCTGCAGTTTAGTTTCTTTTATAAATGTAAAATGCAAAATCATATAAAATGCTATTCTTTCCTATTCTTCCACTTTTTCTTCTACTCCTCTAAAGTTCATTTCTATAACACTAATCTACACACAGTAATGTCTGAGATGTGCCGTCATTCTTTATTTATTACATCTTTTTGTTAACTTTGCAAATTTAAATAAGCAAATTTGACAGATGTTAACGCACAAACAAGCTGCTGATTGTCAGTCTCCATCACCGCACATGCAGCACAGCGCAGGAGGACGTATAATGAGTCTTTTATATAGTTTACTTTGCTAAATATCACATGACAGCAGCATCCTGCCTGCAGACACACTGTTTGTCTCTTTTACATGTCCCACGTGTACGTTATGCTTGATTACTCGTTCGGAAATAAGCAGTTAAATAAACTGTTTCGTGTGACTCGGCATGTTTCAGGCTGAAATAAGAACAACAGGTTTATTGTCTGAGAGCGATGCACTCTCGGTGGATTCTGTGAAAATAATCAGGTTTGTCCACCGAAGACATAACTGACTGTTGTCAGGTTAACGCCGCCTTCATCTGCACCGTTCTTCGTGTGAACTTGAAGTAACAGGACACAGCTTGAATTCATTTGAGCCACTCGCTGTCTCAGCAGCCAGAGAGAACAAAGCCAGTTTAGACAACGAGTTCCAGGTAAGGGATGATGAAAAACTTGGCAAAGCCTCTTTAGTGTTTTTATATCAGGCAGTTGTATAAGATGTCTTTTTTTTTTAAGCAAATATATACAACAATACAAACCTCCGAGTGTATTCAGAAGTTGAATCCTTTTGTTAATACTGCTCAGGCGGAGTTTGGCACGTACGAATCGACTGACAGCCTGCACCAAATTCAACAACGCTGTTGTTCTAAGAAATGTTAGCCTGGGATTCATTTGTGCATGTTTATGGTCGAAAGGGCCAAACGAGCTTCTGCTGCAGGCTTTAGGCATGATGCAAAAGCATGCAAATGAAAGCGCAAGCTAATTATAGCTGCACTTCAGGTATATAAGTTATATTCTGAAGCTGGTTATCACACGCACAAATGGCTAAAGGTTTATACTGAATTCTTGTGTCTCATTGTACAATTTAAAGGGTAAATCCACACTAAATGGGATCCTATACGGCACACTGTCCACGTTGATCGTGTATGCTGCATTTTGTGGTGTAAACCACATTTTTACATCTGTGTGGACAATGCTCCTTTGTGGATCTATAAATAATCTGAATAGATTGATAGATTGCCAGCAGAAAGAGACAGCTACGCTCGCTCTCATGCCTGGTCCCCCGCCAGAAAACAGGTTTTCTCATTGCTGGAGAACTGACCTGGCAAACTGCGTCCCTGCACACACGTAACATATACAGAAACACACACACACACACACACACACACACACACACACCTGGCCCACCTCTTGCATCTGCCCCTGGAGGGCTTTTTGTAAGCAATAGCCGACAAGAGCGCTTCCCTTATCTGGACGGCCACTGCAGGAAAATCCCAGGATATGGCCTCTCCCAACCCGTCCGTCCAGTCCTGTCACGCAACTTCTTTAAGGAGGGAAGGGTCCCCCGAACACCCCCCCAACCCCCCCAACACACTAACACACAGACACCCCTCAGCTATAACTCACACAGTGTTTACACACACACACTCAGCTGCGGGCCTCACACAAGATGCAAACCCATACGTTGACTATGTGACTACGTTTACTACAGAAAAAAAAAACCCATCAAAGGGGAACCATTGCACAGACGAAAGTTCAGATCATCTAATAAATGAGCAGACGTGCACACGCATCATTAATTCTTCCTCCTTCAGCCAAACACACACAGGCAAGCACGGGCCGTGCCACTTCAAGTCCAAATCTGGATAATCCACCACATCCCTCATGTTGCATTTTCTTTTCTTTTTTTTTCTCCCTGCTCAGTGTTTGCGTGAGTAAGTGGGCCTCTGTTGGCCGTCTGTTTGTTTTCATTCTGCTTTTCTTCTCCAGCGGTGTGCTCTGCATCGTGCTCTCCCTCCCCACTGTTTTCACGCTGCGAACAGTTTAACGAGTTCACGGCGATGAGCGGCCGATCGCTTGTGCTCCTCCCGTGCTACGGTGGCGTGCAGGACACATATGTTTAATGATACTTGGCCGGAGCTCGAGCAGAGGTTGGTGATACGTTCCTGTTAGTTTGTGGGAGGCAGGGAAGGAAGAAAAACACAGCTTCCCACCAACATCACACACACTGAGCAGGAAAGGGGTTCACATGTGACCAAAATATTGTAGCACAAACATTTTTTTTTATTTGCTCCCATTTGATGGTATCTGTGTTGCAGCCTGAGACCATCAGAGGAAACATCCCTTTGAATATGAACAGACACTAACACAGACACAAGATTCATTAGTGCTGAATGACTGATAGTTTAGCATCTTTCTGTGTGTAGGGCTGATTAAGCTTCGGAAGTTTTAAATAATTTCAAATTGGATTAATTATGTTTTGGTACTGTTGCTCAAAAAATACACGCAACTTTCTTTACTATTTTTTTAGATGAAATGATTCGATGTATTGGAAAAGGTCAAAAGATAAATTGATCATTAAAATAAACACTGGCTGCAGCCCTAAATGGATTCAGTCATTCGCTAAAGGAGAGTGACAATCATGGAGAGGGAGGAAGGTTTGCATTGTGAAAATATTTGCAAGATCACAAAATCCAGAGCTGAGTCTCCTCAGCGTTGTCCTCGCTGCCACCAAACAACCGGCTCTGGAAACTCAAATAAACCCCAGATGACCCGAGTCCTGATACGCGGTTTTATTTTTGAGTCGCTGTTTTTTCCGCTGAGCTGTGACCTCTGGCTCGGCTACGTGAGCGGTACACAAAGATAACGCTACGGCCTGGGAGAGAAGCATCTGTCTGCTGGAAAGGTGGATTTTTTCTGAAGCACACACTTGAGGAAGTAACACCGACTGCAACTCCAGTTGCTGGTTCAACCTGTTGCTTCCGGTTCAGCGCGCTCCAGGCTTACACAAACTTTATCTTATGAGTAGCTCAGAAAGCATTTATTGGTGACAGTAATCAAATCACATCATGACATTTCTGTGGCTTCTGTGGTTTTCTAATAAGGTTTAAATGCTGTGAATCAGAGCCGAGCTGACAGTGAGGTCGAGGCTCCAACAACGGTGATTCAGTTCACTTTGAGGATCCTGCGTTAATGATTTAGTGACTGATTGTTTGCTTCTTTTCTCCTGCTAGTTTCATATTATTATTTTAGGATTCAGATATTTATCCATTGGGCAGCTATTCAACTTTCAATTTTGGGATTCAGGTACCTTTTTTTAATTTCTATGGTTGATGTCAGCTCGTGCATCCCTTTAAGGAAAGTGGCTTCATAGGTGATATATGAATGTGACGTAGTGCGGCGGGATTATTATGTGAGGGGAGTTTCTCATGTGTCGTGAAAGAAAAAGTATCTGTGTGTGCCGCAGACCGTGAAGGGTATACTTCCATGTGTTTATGAAGTTACAGTAGTCAGCAGAAAGAGTCCAGATCAGCTCAAGTTCGAGTAAAGTTTGGTGCAAAGTTTCCAATTATGTTGTTAAATAATGTAAACCTGCCACCATACAAACCCTGGATACCTTTTAAATGAACTCTTAAGTGTCACCAAAGCTTCAAAGTCCCAAAAATGTAATTTGTGAAGGCCTTACATACTGCAGCTTTTCATGAAACACCCCTGGAGTTTTGCATTTGACATCTGATTACGATATAAAGAACGAGAGAATTGGCCGTTGGCTAAAGCCGCATATGTAACAGCACTGATCCCCTCTCATACAAAGAACTTCTAAAGCCTCCTTAAAAAAGCTTCTTCCAATACTTTCAAACTGTTTTTCAAACCCAGCTGTAACTTGATACTGGCAGAGGCCACTTACATCAAACTGCAGCTTCCTCTTTCAGAAAAACAGGCCATTATAGGATTGGGGAAACGCAGAACGTGCTTTTGAAGTGAGATTCACTCCAGGCAAACACCCTCTGTCGCTCAGAGGAGGAGGCAGCCTTTAAGAGGATTTGACATCTCTTCATCGCAGGGTAATTAAGCGAAATCCAAAGAACTGCGAGGGGCCGGGAGTTTTTCTACACGCCACCCAGTCCGAGCGTTAATCGGAGAAAGAGCAAACAAGTTAAAGTGGCGGCGAGGCCCGAGGCGCTGGGTAGCGAGAATAAAACGCAGACGCAGCTGCAACATGTCGGATGCTGATAGAGGAATAAGTGACGAACAATGAAAAATTAAAACATAACAACAAACTCTTGAAAGGCTTCGAGATGAACTAAAATGACCTGCGTGCACGCGGTGTGCTTTAATACTTTAAAAGTATTTGCATGTGGTGCAGAGCTGGGACACGCTGAAACTAAGAGAGAGAGAGAGAGAGAAAAAAAGGAAATGCTGTCACGGGTTGGAGGGGTGCCAGCTTCAGAGAGAGTATAAAGCATGCCAGCAATGCATAGGGGAATATTATCTTGATTTGAAAACATTTAGTTCCAGTAGATCCTGTACAGAGATCGCTGTTCTCACGCAGATGTGCAGGAAAGGGCAGTGCGTCTCAGAAAACCCAGAGCCAATGAGCTGGGTCACTCGGTCCACAGGTTCGACCTCCCATTAGTCGTTTGATTAATGTCCCCGTTTGCTTCCATGACTGTAGGCGAAGGAAACGGTCTCTGCTTTTGTCTTTTTTTTCTTTCACGATCAGACAAGAGTGTCATCTAGGCATGTGAGGGGAAAAGAAGGAAAGAGCAGCATAAGAAAACAGAGGCTTGCACAACCGACCCAAAGCTTATTGTGGATACAGAGGCGCTGTTTTGCAAGAGCGTGAATGCAGAATGGTTGGGGAGGGTATTTTAAAATGACACATTAGAAAAGACTGTTTTATGTACATTTTCTGATTACCAATGACAGTGTTCAACAGTTTTTTTAATTCAATTTTTGTTGTGTTTAGGGCTACAGCAAGAAATTATTTTCATTATCAATGAATCTGATGGCCATTTCTCATTTAACTGACTGGTTATTTGATCCAGGAAATGTAAAAAAAAATGTGAAAATTGTTGATCACTCTTTCCCAAAGCACCAAGGTGATGTCTCATTTTGTCCACAACCCAAAAATATTCCGTTTATTGTCATAGAGGAGTGAAAAAAACAGAAAATATTCACATCTGAGAAGCTGAAATCAGAGAATTTGGACTCTTTATCTTTAAAAAAATGACTGTTTATTCTCTGTTTGTTATTACACCTTGTTTTGGGCCCCCGGGACCCGTGAGCCAGCCCTGTAGGTTTGAAAAGCTTTGTGTTTCATGGCACAAACCCTGTGAGCAGACCCTGATGATCAAAATAAACAGTGATTACATACTATCCAGACACACTGTCTGTTTGGGTGCTGGTGGTGGCACTGGTCTGGGGGCATCTGTTTTTTTAATCAACACTCGCCTATTTCTGGCCGTCTGGACTCTTTTTTTATCTGCTAGAAAAGTAATGTCATCTGTTTTGGGACCGGGCGCAGACAGAAAAGAAAAAAGTTCAGGTCGCCGCGTTAGGTGTGCCTCGCATTTCATCTCGCTAAAATGATCCTTATCGAGGCTCCCGGCCGTCAGTCAGCGCTCTGAAGGAAGGAATCACATAAGGCCACAGATGGAGGCAAAACTTCGCCTCCTATGAGACGTCTAAAATTAACCCTGGCACATCAGATAGCGCGTACTTGGACGTCGAAGCTGCTGGTAGATGGAGACGAAATTAAAGTCTGGAAATGTGCTAATTACAATCATCACTGAGACCTAATTTAGCATCCTGGATAAAAGTCACTGTTTACATTTCAAATTCCTTCCGAAGCCTGACAGATCTGAATCACAGCCGTTAAATAAATGTAATAATACGTCTTCTGTGTTTCTGATCCCCCGGCCGAACTCTGAGTGGGAAGACAGCTGAT
This sequence comes from Scortum barcoo, assembly GCA_023238725.1. Taxonomy (NCBI): domain Eukaryota; kingdom Metazoa; phylum Chordata; class Actinopteri; order Centrarchiformes; family Terapontidae; genus Scortum; species Scortum barcoo. The sequence continues at coordinate 4,568,215 of CM041550.1, forward strand.
TTTGGTTCGGCAGATAAACAAACAACCGCATTTTTTGGAAGACTCGAAATGTCACAGAAAGCCTCGGTGGGCGAGCTCTGCTCCGGCCAACGGGGGGAACCAGAAAAAAGAAAACACAAAAAAGAAGGTTTGGGTCTGAAGGGAGATGTAGCACTGTGGTTTAAAGCTGGAGAGAACAAACCTTTCCAGAGAATGGAAATTGGAAAAAAATGAAAACATGATTAAATCTGTCTCCCAGCGGTTGCTCGCGTTCGCACGACACACTGAAAGGCGAGTCAGGAATCAAGAGCCAACAGGCAACTTCTGTCACCCCGGGAAGACGTCCTCGCCTCGCAGGCCGCGATGCAGAGCTGACAGGTGAATTACGCTGAGGTTTTTAAGGGTACGTTTGTGTAAAAAAAACACAGTCTTTCGAAAAAAAGAAAAAAAAAAGAGCCCATGAGGATTCAATAACAAACAAGACCGGGCTTCCCCACGCTGCAGCTCTCTCCTCCGAGCTGCAACGTCGCTCCGCTCTTACTTCTTTATTGCTGCACGTCGTGTCGTGCCTACGTGGTTCAGATATCCCAAATACCACATTATATCAAATTATAGCGCACGGTACGGCGTCACCACATCAACTGAGATTGCTAACAGGCCCTGGATGTTTTCAATGAGCTCGGAGAGCCGGTCCACATTTTTCTCAAATTTCTAACAGCGTCACACAAATATGTCAGCAGCAGTGAGCCACAAGCCTTTTCCAAAGCATCCAGCGCTGCCTCGTAAAGTCACGCTATGAGGCGAGCGAGCGGTCCGGCCTGCCCGGGGAGAGCTGCCATTTCAAGGCGGCCATAAATAACTGCTTGCTATCGGGTCTTCGAATCTCCCTTGTACCCCCCCACCTCGTCCCATGAAATTGCTTATGTTTGTTCTTTTCTCCAAAGCTGAAGGTCTTGGCTAAACGGTTTATGGGATCCTTATCTAAAATTCTAGGCATGTCCCCACTTGAACACCCGTCCCAGGCTCGTGTTTTGACTGGGATAACCCCCGAGAGTCAGCCTCGTTCAGACACCGTCATTGAACGCTGCGTGTCATCAGCTGTCTGGACCCAAACTCATCGTGTCCAACTTCACACGAGGGATGAGTTTTTGTTATTTACCTCCACAGAGTTCCCAACACGGTGGAGCTTTAGAGCTTATCGTGCCGCGCAGCTGTCGCCCTGTGTGTATCTGTAAATGTGTTTTCTCACTAAAGCTTATTCTGGATGAAATGTCTGCTGGCCTGGTGGTGTTACAGTGCTTGAATTTTTTACTTTCCTTTCCTTTAAGACTTCTCTCTCCAGAGTGCAGAGGCCTTTAACCACATCACAACTTTGCATCTGTGTAACGTCACCACAGTGCGGGCTTTTTTCTCGTAAAGGCGGCCGTTTTTTTTTTTTTTTCATACATGCTCACACAAATTGTTGTGTCGAAGCCAGAGCATTGTCACACATTCCTCACAAGTTTCCTCATCATTCGATCCTGCGTCTGTCTTCATTCATCCACCTACGTTTCCACAACACGCGAATGTGGGTTAGTTTGAGCAGAATAGGGAAGTTCAGAGCTCGGAGGGAACTTTCGAACAATCAGTACATCAATGAACCAGCCACACCACCTAAATCAATACATAATAATTGAAAATTCAACACCACACCTCGTTGTCTTTCATGATTTTCACTCTGAATTTAAGTGTTCTTAAATGGCTCTCCATACTGATTAGCTGCAGCTGTACCCAAAATGCAATTCAAGCTCTCATTAATCTTTTTTTTAATAATTCTCCACCAATAAAGAGACAAATGAATAGTTGAAAAGCAAAGAAATCTTTATGAAACATAAAACGAGACCCCCTGATAACTTTTTTTTGCTTTTTTATCATCCAATAACCTTTGCGTTTGATGAGGTCAGTGATCTTTGACGGAGTTGCGCAATAACGTGATTTCTGGATAAACTTTGATCACGAGTCTGTGAAATCAAAGCCTGGGCTGGAATAAACAGACAGTAATGCGTCTCACTCAAAGAGAGATCGATTACCTGACTGAGAGCAGACACGCAAAAATGCCAAAACACACAACACTGCAATCCAACACCCTGCCTAATACCGAGCGACGCACTTTTTTCTTGGCCTCCATTGTGCACTCATCAAACCGCCGTGCCATCGGCGTGAAGCGGATCCCTTTCGGCCGAGCGGTTCAAAACTCTCGGTTGGCATGGAGGAGGAGAGCTGGCACGGTCGACGCCGCGCACTGTTATAGGTGTATCACATGTCACCTCCAGCGCCAACAGGTAAAGGGATCCGGGCTGCGTACACGCCCGCATACCGCTTCAATTCAGGAGTTATGGAGCGACGATCTGGAGCGAGATGATCTGAAGAGACTCCACCAAACCGCAGAATTATGCACAATTACATCACAAAACTACCAGTTTCTTCTTCTTTTGTTCCGTCTCTCTCACTTTTTTCAAGGAGGTAAAGTTTGAAAAGACTTTTAAACGTCATTCTCAGAAGCCAGCCTTGAGCATTTATTCTGTCCTGTGATGAAAAAGTTTTAAAGAGCACTAAAAAACATACTAAATACTGACCTACCATTGCAGTTATACCATACTATTGCTAAATTTTGTTTGGCATTTTGATATCCGCCTGTAAAAAAAACACTTAGGAGGCGCTGTTTGCCTCCTGAACTCCCCACTATCTCAGAGCAGACACAGTAAATGACATTTATTTTACAGAAAGATTACTTTCTCTCTCCATCTCCAAAAAGATTATTGGATTTTGGTACAAGCGGGCCGAGGTATCTAATGACTGACTGTGATGTTATTGTTGTTTTTAAGCAATAAGTCATTTATCTGTTTTATTTTTCCAAAAGTCTCCCTCTGAAACATTTATAATTACATTTAGATGAACAAGTTAAGTTCTTAAGCTTTGCAAATTTGTGAACTGCAGATAAAATAAACCTACCATCATAATGCACTCTTTGTAAAGTAAGCTAATGTCCCAAATTTAAAAAATTAAAAAAGAAAGAAATGTCATTCTCAGTGAGTTAAGCCTCTAATAAAGAACCTTTTCAACACAGCATGACTGCTTCCTGCTAAATGTTTTAACCCCGGTCAGGAGGAGTGTCATTGCCGATGTGCTGACCCAGACTTGACCCACGTCAGTGTGTCAGTGTGAACAAGGTGTCGGTAATCAGAGGCAGCTTTCACACACACACGTCAGCGCAGTTAATGATGTCGCATGTTGATTTAGCGCTATATTTCCATAAAGCAAGTGGGGGCTAAATGACAGATTAGTAAGAATGAAAGCCTGAAGCATCCTGAGTTTAATGTCTTTTCAGGCGATTCAGGCCTCAAAAACTCCCACATTTCTAAACATGTTACTGATGGCATCTTTTCCTTGCCAGGAAAACTTTAATTCCATGTTCCTACTTAGAAACAAAAATGTTCTGTGAAAGCCGGGATTATTTTATTAGGCTTGACAAACTCCAGAGCCGCAGAAAGCATTATACAACTGTTTTCGTAAACTGTGCTCATACTTGCATTGAGTGCATTGTGTGGGACTGAGAATCATGAAAGGGGCCTGTGAATGCGCTGAGACATCTACGACTCTCCATCAGTCTTCACGCGGCAAAGTCACCCGCTGGACGAAGCATACCGGAGATGTTCTGTTAATGATACGCTTCAAACTCTTGTCTCCTGCATTGTTTTCTTGTTTTTTTTTTATGCTCTCGAGGCTGCAGTGAGCACACTTCCTGTTCTTCCAGCTGGCACACACACACGTCAGTGCTTCAACCAGCAGCTCACAAACTCTCGAGCGACGCAGCGTAAATATTAATGGAACAATCCTCATTTGAGTATTTGTCGATCCCTTTATGCATATCTGCACAAATCAATGAGTAACAGACCGTTTAATCAAGGAGACAGAGGTGTCTCTGTAATAACTGGGGTCAAAGTTCGCTTCTCGTTCCCTGCTGAGGTGGCAAACTGACATAAACTTGCAAAACGGTGAAGTGCAGATCTGCTGGTACAAAGCAGCAGTATTTACGGGGTGATGGGTTGCACATGGACGGTGTGACAAGACATGTGATTTTGATCCTGCCCTCCACTGCTGCGGGGCACAGACCGCCTTTGCGGTCTGATCACTGCCAATGTTAAAGGGGTTACGAGTGAGGCAGCGTCAGGGAAGAGGAGCTGTGGCATAAGCACTTGAGGAACTGCGGGAAGATCTCTGCAAAGAATAAAACTGCACAAAGAGGAGAAATAAAAAGGCTCCATCCATCATATCCTGCGTGACTGAGAATGAAAGCCGCCTTCGAAATGCATACTGCGAGTTTTTCAATAAAAATTCCAAATGAGATCGATGTTCAAACACCACTGGATATTTTATATGAGCAGTTGTGAGCATTTCCCACCATTTTAACCACCATTTAAAGACCTCTAAAATCCAACACCAGGCTCAGTCAGCCATAAAAACAGTGCTGCCTTCCCGACCAAAAACTTTCAAATTAAAGATGTCATTTTTTCCAAAATGACACGCATGAATGCACCATTACCGCAGACTCTTAAATCACTCGTTCAGCAGCTATTTCTAAGTGAAATGCAGAGAATACTTTCAGGTGGGAGGAAATAATTACAGAGAGGCTGCCTGCACAGGTAGGTGACCCAGTGCTGCAGAGAAAAAACATTTCATTTCTGTTTTTCTGCAGATATTCGCGTTGACAAATGTCACTTTGGTGTATGGATGTTTTTCGGCTGACCTTTAACTGGAGCGCTGTGTGTGAAAATTGGGACAGTAGAAGAAGAATGGGAGTTAAGTGAGGAGGGCTGTGGACAGTAAAGGACGCCGCATACATCCTGTAGAGGTTCATAATTGAAACTTCCCAAAGTCCGCTCTTTATGTCAGATTTACAGAACCACATTCTTCTTTTTTTTACACTGACAGAACTTAAAAAGCGAGTGGCAGAGTTCAGCCTATTCTGATTTAAACAGCTCATTATAATACCTGTCCTGCTCTGTAAAGCCATATGCCAAACAGGCACACAGCATGTGCACATTGGTGTGCACATTCTCGCTGCATGTTTCTCATCTATCAGCAACAGTTTATGTGTGAGAAATGTGCAGAAATTTTGCGTTCAAGCACCATTTATCTGGCTGCAGGTGTTGGACTGGAGTTTGACATGATGATCTGTTGATATTCCACATGTGCCGTCTGTCCATATAAAACCACGCAGAACCTGTCTGGATGGAAACTATTCTTTTTTATGGTGCATGACCATTTGAATGACAAATCCTGCACCTAAGAGGTATCTTTAGATCAAACACACACTGTACACGGATCCATATAGGTGTCCAAAGTACATCTTTATATTTTCTTAAAAGGAATCTTAACGGGAGAAAGTGTCTCTAAGAAATAAACGCTCACCGTCTATGCAGAATTACTTAAAGCGGTTAGCCACTCTCCACCAACACCGGTGAGCATCCAGGGAACAGACATTGACACTGTGAAGTCCTACAAGTACCTGGGTGTTCACCTAAATGACAGTCTGGACTGGACACATGGACAACACCAATGCCCTTGTCAAGAAGGGCAACAGCAGACTGTTCCTGCTCAGGAGGCTGAGGTCTTTTGGAGTGCAGGGACTCTCCTCAGGACCTTTTATGACTCTGTGGTGGCATCAGCCATCTTTTATGGGATAGTCTGCTGGGCCAGCAGCATCACGGACAGGGACAGGAGGAGAATGGACAGACCTGGAGAGGAGGGCCAGCTCTGTCCTGGGATGCCCCCTGGACTACAGGACAGTCTGACAGCTCTGGGCAGCTCCTTCAGTGAGCGGCTGCTCCATCCACGCTGTGTGAAGGAGAGGTACCACAGGTCCTTCCTGCCTGCTGCTGTCAGACTGCACAATAAACAAAATGCCTGCTAGTCTGCAGACAATAAACAAATAAATAACTGACTAATAACTGGACTCTTGCACAATACACTCCACTTCACCTCACTATTCATTTCACTGTTTCACTGTCTTTCACAGATCTTCAGCCTATCTCACCTGCGTTGCAAAAAAAAAAAAAAAAATTAGGCAAAAGGGTGTGAGAACAATCATCGCTGGAATGCCACAACTCCTCCGACTGCATGCAGCACGTCCATTCATACTGGATGTTCACTCTGCAAACGACTCGGCTATGAAGAGAACCACAGTCTGCAGCCACAAGTATTTACCTGCTTTAGGTTTTCATTCTGTGCATTGTTTGACTGGGTTACCTTCTTACACATATAAGAAAATCAAAATAAATATTCGGATAATATCATGGTACTCGTTCTACCATAATAGTTAACCGAGGCTTATATAGATCACACTTCTCATTTGAATTTTGCCAACTAGAGAGTTCGTCACTCGCACTTCGCTGAGCGCAGATTTAACACGGCATTTCCAACATCACCACATGATCACACGGGCAAAAAAGAGCACAGAAAATGTGCCACAGAGCAACAAAGAAAAGACACATAAATCTTGACAACTTCAGCGAAGCCCGAGGCAGCCGGGCTACTTACTCAGCAGCCCGTCTGCCAACACCTTGGCTAAAGTGTCTGTTTAACTCAAAGAAGGCAATCGTCTGCGAGTGGCGGAGACGTTATGTACGCGTGAGTCACGTATAATTGGCTCACATGCGACCTGTCGGGCATTCAAAGCCAGGGTGCCTGTAATTTTAATCAACTCACGGCGAGGACTTGAAAATGTATTAATAAAGCTTCCCCGAGTGATTATGAGAAGTGGTTGCTGCAGGTGCTGCGAACAGAGAGGGTGGGGTAAGGTTACGAGCGCCGAGGATGTGCTGTTTCCTAAAACCAGATTCCTGCATGCTTCTCATTCCTGCCTCGGCTGTCGTGCGAATCAGTTCCAACGATTGTCAGCGATGGCCTAGTTTCCCCATTGTTGTCGTGCCCAATACTTTATCAAGCTGTCATTTTGTGCACCCTGCTCTGCTCTACCCAGACTTCATATGCATGTACACTAAAAGTCTGGAAGCAACTTCAAGTTTCTGTTCACAATGCCTTTCTTAAAAACCAGCATGAGTTATATGTATTTTGGGATGTATTTACTGCACAATCAGACTTTGTTTTCATTGATATGCACCATTTTCCTCAATTTACCTTTAGGTATACATTGATGTTACCTAGACAAAAAAGAAGAGGAAGGTGTTCTTCAAAAGATGGTTTGGCCCCCTCAGTCTCCAGACCTCTCTCCAACTGAGCTTGTGTGGGATGAACTGGATCGATCAATCAGTTACTCTTTATAAAATAATCATGTTTATTTTGTTGCAAAGTATACCAATGAAACTATGATCTTTTTTTGTACAAATTTGATCTTGCTTCCAAACTTTTGGCCTGTAGTGTAAATATATGTCTGCATAGGCCTCAGGTGTGTACCAAGATGGGATATAAAAAAACTGTGGAACTATTTTACAAGCCTTTAATTTAATTTATTTTTTTTTGCTAATGGAGCAAAATGATTTTCCTTTTAACCCTTAAATTTCATGAACGTGCAGCGTGGTGGGGAGAAGTTCATATAGCAGAGTGTAAAGTAAAGTAAAATAAAGGCGTGGGGAGCTCAGCTGGACGGGCCGGTCACGTTCTGACTCACACTGACATTTTTCTGACGTGATGTCAGGAGACGCAGCCACGGACTCGGCTGCTTGTTTGACCTCACCTTTGAAGTAGCTCTTGACCCTCAGGTACCCCACGCTGAGGCGCAGGACCGACAGCTTGTCCAGCCGGGAGCGAACTTCCTCGTGAAAGGGCAGGAGGTCCGTCAGCCGGTCCAGCTCCCCGTTCAGCCGATCCCGGTGGCGCTTTGACGGGTTTGATTTGACGACATCATTGCCATCAGAGGACTTTTTTCTGTGGTGTAGAAAAAAAAACACACAGCTGGTTATTGAAGTGTTAAAATATGCTGACTGAGAGAGCCTGTGACTGTGGACTGGTTCAGCTAAGACCTGGAGAACCGGCCCTGCCAGAGCACGCCATCTGTCGTGGGCCGCGGTATTACTCACACCAATTAAACACCAGCCACAGTGACTTTTAGCAACAGCTTCGGACTCACTCAGGAAATAAGGAGGCGGCCATAGATGTGACTAATGAACGTCGCAGTTCACATGAGTCAGCGGTGCATCATGATGAGTGTCGTTTACAGGAATGTTGTCACGTCCTCTGTGTTGTTGTGTTTGTTGAGCGCCAGCAACATGATAATCATTCACTTATCTTTGTTAAAACAATACACATAAAGCAAAAGATCCTCATTTAGCTTTACATGCAACAATGCAAGCAACATTTCCCAGGGTCCTTCAAAATGCACGACCAAGCTGGAGGTACAGCTCTGGAGGTAATCTGTAGTCATACGGTCTTTTTTTCCTCATAAATATATATATATAGTCAGACGTTTCCTCATGTGGTTGCTTGTAGTCAACTTCTTCATGAGCCTGTGTCCTATAGAAACTTTCATTTTTGAGAAGCAGAGAGACTCAGTCCTCTCACTATCTGCTCCAACATGAAAACAACAAGAGTGTTTTTTTCCCTGAGAAAACAATCTCTGACCCAGAATAAACAGAACAGACACCAGACACCATCGGCTAGTTATGCAGTTTGTCAAAATGGAAACCAGTTTTTAACCACAGCAGCCGCTTTTAGTCGCTCTGCCTGACTTTCACTTTGGAGGGGGGCATCGAGGTCGAAGGACCACCCATGCTCAAGTGCAAAAAAAAAAAAATGCAAACTCACAAGGCTCACTGGAGATACATGTCATTACTCACAAATCAGACACACATGCTACACCGGGAGAGAGACCAAGAGAGAAAGGGAGGGACGGGGATGACACACGACACCGCCGCTGACATTCCTCATCTCCACACCTGCTGAGAAATGCTGACCCGCTCACACATTTCTCTTCCTAAAAAGCCTGTTTACATTCACACTGGATGCACTTCATGGTAAAGATCCTTCTTGGGGCTTTCAAACACCTCCCACTTCAAAAAATATGGAAGCTCACTGCTGCCAGGAAAAAAAAAAACAGCCGTCATTAGAATAAGTATTTTAAATCCCATGATCTCATTATTTAATTCCCATTCTTCTTTCCTGCGTTCATTAGTAGAAGCTTCTTGAACAAGTTCAGTCTGGTGATTATCAAAATGCCCTCATTCTCTTTTACTGAAAGTAATCAAGTCTTGCATGCATCGAAGTTCTCTGCTGAACGAGGCAGCATTTCTGCAAACGCTCCAGCTGCCGGCCTCTTTCATTCACGGCGGTGCGGTCGCATTTTGCAGCGGGACCGACGGTGGGAATCTAACAAGGTTATTTACCAAACGAGATGAATGTGATGTTAATAAGCGCAGGCCGACCTGCACCTGGGTGCCGTTTGGTTTAAACCGCGTTTAAATGAACAAACCCCGATAAGAGCCAACCCCTCCGTCTCTAATCTCCCTGCCGACAAAGGCTCTGCTGTGTACGCTGTGAGAGCCATTAAAAATCATGGCTTCATAATGTTTATGAAATGTGAATTATCAAGGTTAATTAGCTTAATTTTTAACTGCAGTTACACCAAATGCTTGCTAAGCTACCATGCTCGGCGCTGATAGTGGTTTGTTTCATCAAAGCGACAGTTTGAGCTGACGGCAGGAGGCCGATCGTAGACTGTCGATCACCAAGATGTCCATGAAACAGCATGGGACGCCCGATCACTGCATTAAAGGAGCAAACAATGACCTAACAAGAATGAATCTGTATATATGATTTGATCTGTTACATGATTATTGATATTATGATTGGTGAGTTTTGTTGGAAAGGTGCAGCCGTTTGGGGAAGAAACACCCCTAAAAAAGGTGTTTTCATTGCCTGATATTCATGTTTTTTGTTCATATATACATTCTCAGTGGCCACTATATTTACAGCATCGAGGTCACGGTTAAAGGTGATGTTGTACCATATGTATAGAAAGTCGATGAGCATCACACTGGACTATATTTTAAAGAAAAAAGTATGAGAAAAGGACGTTTAAAACAATCCATGAAATGCTTCCAGTAACAGAAAACATGCGATTGCTATCAGTGTAAAAGTCTGGGGGGGGGGAGGGTGAACTTGCAGACATCAGATCAGACTTTAGGAGTTTAATCTGGAAATATTTAGGAAGAGGAACCAATCAGTAATCTGTATCAGACCAGCCAATTCTAATCACATTATCAGCCCTGAAATGCATCAGAGTATCGCTTTTCCCCGGTCATTTACCACCACACCATATCTGCACTTCCCGGCTCCAACCCTCCACCATTCCCAAAAATTTCTCTCGTTACCGAAACTCTGGTTAATGACAGGCTATAAAATTTCCTCTTCTGCCACCGAACAGTCTGCAGGGAATGCGGCCTAAAGCTGATTGCTGGCCTCAGACCCGCGCTGAACCTTCTCAGAAACGGGGCTGATCTCACTATCAAGAAATGCCTCGCGGAGACAAAAGCCAGCATTCACCACCTTTTTTTTTTTTCCACCTTGATTTGCTATGGATCACGGGGCTGAGCAGCAGACATCAGGACATTCATTGTCGGAAAGAGAAGGGGGGGGTGTTTCACCTCGTATCTCAAGAGCGGAGGGGAGCCTGAACCCAAGCACCTCTGCCTCTCCGAGTCTCGGTCTGCCGTAATGACACTGACACACATTCGCTCAGAGCGTCTGCCAGATCCGGAGCGATGACTTCTCTGCGGCCAAAAAGTACAAGATGAGTGCTTTCCACACACACATGTTTGGCCGCTGACAAACACAGACGGCGCATTTTGGAAGCGGGATAGTTTGCAGAGGGTTGACTGTAGCTCGCAAATAGCTTTCCAGACAGAGAGGTGAAAAATAGAAGTCGTGCAAAATAACATGTGCAAAAAAAGATGATGAACGGGTAACAGGGAAAGCAGCTCTGTTTAATGACATTTAACAACAATTTTCACTAAAACACTCGAAGCGTTAAGCTCACAGAAAATGTTAGAGAAAAAAAATGTGGGAAACGCTGCTCTTCAGTTGCGTCAAACTGCAGAAAAACACAAAACTTAGAGAAGGAGGCGGACAGAAACAATCTGCGGCCTCGCTTTGCTCACTTTGCTGAACTCTGAGCCTGTGCGGGGGGAAATGGCGTGACAGAGCTCAGCTGAGAAACCGTTGTGTTTGAAACATCCGGACGCACAGCGGGGGAATTGGATGCAGAAGTTTCTGCAAGGAGTCCACAGAAATCGACGTCCTCTGGGAGCCACAAACTCTTGAGAGCCGACTTTGGGCTTCAGCACCAAAAGCCTTTAAAAGAAAGCTGAACCTCGTTGGGCCGCAGCCACTTCTGCCATCCAGTAGTGAGGAAGGAACGCTGGATCTTATTACCACACATGCAAAGTGTTTTTCTGAATTTTTTGCCTTTCTTGGGGACTTTTTCCTTGTCCAAGTCGAGGGTCTAAAAGGACAGAGGGCGTCTTATGTCGGACAGATCGTAAAGCCCCCTGAGGCGAACTGTGATTTGTGACACTGGGTTACACAAACAAAAATAACTTTTAGAAACATGAGTACCGTCTGGAAAAGAAAAGGAAAGAAAAAATCACATCTGCTACGAGCGCTGAAAAACACGAGCAGCCAGCCTGAGTCACTGTTTACATTGTTTTCTACACACACACACACACAAACATCGTGGGCTCTGTGTTTTCCTTCAGGGCGACACGGGAATATCCGGGGACCAGACGAACCTAAACCTGCTTTTTCACAGCTGACCTGCTCTTCCACCTGAGCAGCAGCCACCTCGTCCGTCCGTCTGTCTGTTTGCACGTAGACACCGAGACACCGCAGGCACCTTTCAAAATAAAGAAATGAGATTCACTCACAGCTACATTCATTGATATTCTTTCAGTACTTTAAAGCACACAAAAAGCGCAGCATCATGGTAAATTTGACTTTTATTTCTACTGCCACAAACTGAGGCACGCAGTGCACGCAGTGCTAAACACTCTTCTACCACCGTCCAACGCTTGTACGTGGGTACAAGCGTTGGACGGTGGTAGAAGAGTGTTTAGCTGCTGTTTGTGAGGACTCCTCTTTGAAAACGAAACAAAGGCCAAAGAACAAAAGGCAACTCTGTTGGCGTGTTTTCTGGTGTCCTGCCAAAATCTTTTTATCAGCGTGTCTGCCTGCGAGCGTTTCTCACAACCCCTCCGCATCACCGTGCAAAATAAGGCGGACTGTCCCTTTTTTTTCTTTTTTTTTAATTATAAAGGATACCGCCGCACGCATGGTCGCATTATGAAGTGTATGACTTATAATCCACTTACTGGGTGTTAAGTACACACTCGTATTACCGCTGTGCTCCCTGGGGGGCTTAAATGAGCCTCAGACAGTGTAATTAACCCGTATTTTCACAGCAACCAGCCAGCCTGAGGGGTGGATAAAGCAGAAAGCAGCAAAATGAATCATTTTCTTGCTGTTTACACTACCGGTCAAAAGTTTGGACACACCTTCTCATTCTAATGGTTTTTCTTTATTTTCTTTATTATTTTCTGACATTGTAGATTAATACTGAAGACATCAAAACTATGAAAAGAACACATATGGAATTATGTAGTAAAGAAAAAAGTGTTAAACAAACCAGAATATGTTTTATATTTTAGATTCTTCAGAGTAGCCACCTTTTGATTTGATGACAGCTTTGCACACTCTTGGCTTTCTCTCAATCAGCTTCATGAGGTGGTCACCTGGAATGGTTTTCAGTTAACAGGTGTGTCTTTCCAAAGGTGCATTTGTGGAATTTCTTGCCTTCTTAATGTGTTTGAGACTGTCAAATCAAAAGTCAAAAGCTGGTCGTCCAGGAAAACCTCGCTGCAGCCTCAGGAGCTCCAGTCTGCACACAGGCCACCTTTTTTATCTTTATCAAAAGTATTAATCTACAATGTCAAAAATAATAAAGAAAATAAAGAAAAACCATTGAATGAGAAGGTGTGTCCAAACGTTTGACTGGTAGTGTAGGTGAGAGATGATGGTCGAGAAAGATGCAAAGAGAGGGGAAGAACTGTTGGGAGGACACATTAAATGGGTGTTTTTGATAACACAGAGGGATGCATGGAGGCCAGAAAGAGGCTGGCTTCATCCCCAGCAGGCGTCCGGGTAATAAAACAGAGAATTTGGACGGGCAGATCTGCCGTGGAATGCCCCTGCGTGGTGACCACAGCTTTTTACAGTCGGGCTCAATGGTGCCTTTGTGCGGCCGTCCAGGAAAACCTCGCTGAAGCTTCAGGAGCTCCAGTCTGCACACAGGCCACCTTTTTTATTTTTATTTCTGGGAGCAGCCTACACACACTTTACCAGCTCACATCTACAACACACCACATCTGCGTTCATCAGACGTGTGATTTACATTGTAAAATGACACGGTCGGTTGTGTTTTTTAAGTATTATGACAGCTGCAGGTTTACAATCATGACTTATGCAAACAACGCTTTATTGGATTTAGTTTGTTTTCAATTGTTAATCCGAGCGCCGAAAGAGACGTCAGTCAGTTCTGAACCGTGGGCGAAGCCTTCGGTTCATAATAAGACCACAAATTCAGTCTGGTGTGCGCGAGTGTCCATGCTCGATACTACCTGTACGACGAGAGTCCCAGATTCATCCGTCTTTTAGCTCGACTTTGGTCTCCACCGACTCCTGATGAGACAAATATCTGACTCTTCAGCATCTAAACGCTCCACCTGTTCGTCTGTAAAGTTTCTCTCTCTGTCGTTTGGGCCCAGGCAGGCAGCATGCAGACTGTTTATCACATGTATTTGAACATTTATGTCAAACACCATAAACCCAACCACTGATCAACCAACGCTGCAGCACTTCGCATAATGTTAGTTAAAGGGTTCGACAAAAGTAGAGCTGCAGTGATAAATCGATTGGTTGTCAACTATCAAAAGCAGTGGTATCTGGAAAGCAGTGATCAACTTTTTTCACCATTTTCTTGACCGAACAACCAACCGATTAATCGTGAAAATGATTAAGAGACAATGAAAATCATAAAAGAGTTGCAGCCCTCAAACTGTAAACATACTGTAAATGAAAAGCTCTGACATTAAAAGAAAGAAAAACTTCTCCAACACTGCACATGTTGATGCTGAAGATGAAGCACCACATTCCTCTGCTGAAGTATTAAAACTTTTACTTGCGTGTACTTTTATAAAACTGTGAGAGGGGTAAGAACAGGCACTACACACACACACAGCCAGCAGTGATCCCAAAACCATGAAGCTCTTGGCCGTATCAGATTACAATAACACACTCGCAGCCCTCCTCCCTCCTCGGAGCATCGCGTGAGAGCAGCAGCCGACTCTCCAACTTGATTGTGATTAATGCGCAAGGGCAAGATATCCATGCCAGATCCAGGACTGACACACTCTTAAGGTAGTCCACGACGAGAAGTGTGTGTGTGTGTATGTGTGTGAGGGGCACACTTTAACCAGGGCATAGAGCACTTTAACCAGAGTTCACGGTTAGTCTGCAAACTTTTACCCTCAACTTTGAGATAAAAAGTGAACTTTTAAAGACATATCTATAAAATCCTCATTTTGAGCTCCAATCTGATTCCAAAGCTTGCCGATTTTTATATTTTACCTTATTACAACTTTTCCTCCTCTTATATAAAATAAATAAAGTGCATCTCCCACCTTTTTATAACTTTAAAGATTAAATACGCTAAAAGTTAAGCGGTGTCTGGCTCCGGCTGGCACATTTTACGCACGCCGGGCCAATCCGGAGCTTCAAAAATCTGAGCCTCCGGATGAGCACATAATCTGCACAACAGCACGAACTGTCAAACGAGGACGTGAATTAAGGATTCAAAACGTTTTAAGTGACACACAGCGAGCTCTTACTGTTTGAGGACGGGCTTCTTCCTCTTCTTGTTCGCGTAGGACCCTGCGTTTCCCAACATGGTGTCGCTCAAACCTCAGACGTCTGGATCAGAGTTTGTTTCGGCTCGTCTCAGCCGGGAGGGGGGGGGTTTCCTCCATCCACACGGCCTCTCCGTCCTGTGTCCACCCGCTGCGGGCTCACACTCCCATGGTCGGCTCCGAGGTGGGGAGGAGGAGGGGGGGTGACCAAAGTCCGCCGGGGGTCTGCGCAGGTTTCGGCGCCGCGCTCAGGGCTCCTGTGGGCGGTCACAGCGGCTGCCTCGGTCCGCCGTGCGCTCTGGGTGAGACTCTCACTGACTTTCTCACTGACTGAGGGAGAGAGAGAGAGAAAAAGGAAAAGGAAATTTAGAAAGGTTTGGCACAGATTTGAGCCTGTGTCCAGCTCCCCCCTCCCTCCTGTCTGTGCATAAACAACGCAGGCTTATTATTATTATTCAGAGTCACTTGAGTTTTCCTCCTTTTTTTCTTTCACGGGGCGTTTTCAGGAAATGTGTGTGTGTGTACAGCCTGTTAGAGCTGTGTTTTTTAAGGTGGACTGGCCTCTTTGTAACTGCCTGCCTGCTGCCTCTCCAACATGCAGACTATGTTGTGATTTTTGGACTCAGCTGGGAAATGTGTACTTTGGCTGAGCTCTTTATTAAAAGTTCTTCCCGATAACTTCTTTAACAATCAGAGGCACAGATATCATGTACTTTTTGCAGCTGGCTGCAGTGGATTTAGTGTCATTCTCCCCCGCCCCCACTTTATTAGTTTAAACAGAATTCATATGCACTTTATTTCCATGCACTTTATTCTCTATTGACAATAAACAAGTGCTCACATGTCCATGAATATTTATAACTAAAATTACAGATACATTTAAAAGTATTTATCTGCACGTTAATGAATGCTTCAAGCAGTATAATCTCCAATGTGACCACTAAAAGGGTGAAGATAAACAACTATAAAGTCAATAAGTAAAAAAAAAAAATCATATTAAAGGGGGGTTTTAAGTGGTATACAATGACCTTATTTCATATTACAGACTTTATTTCATGGCCCAAAGTATCAATAAAACCATGTTGACACCCAAACATTACGCCCACATATCTCTGAATGTCTCAGGCCCATCCATTTGGTACTGATGTGGCGTTATCGGCCTCCTAGCAGTGGCCCCCCTCAACACATTTTTGGGGGATTCGCTCCCGTCCAGCAGCCCGGAGAGCATTAGTGAGATCAGGCTGCTGATGTTGGGCGACGCTTCCTCCGCCGACGGGCTCGAGTCCAAACCAAACTGGTGAAGCGTTCCTCTGCGGACCTGCCTTTGTGCATTGTGGTGTCGAAACAGGAAAGGGTTTTCCCCGACCTGCTGCCCAACATTAAAATCGCCATTGTCTAAACCGTCATTGTTAAAACCAACATTGTCCTCTTTACTGGTGCGTGCCGTGGAAACTAATGAGGCCAAATCCAAACCAGAACCTGACAGTGAGGCGATGAGGCCACACAGAATTTGGCCGTGAGATGTGTTTGGAAGCAGACTCTGAGGTATGTAGTTCATTCACACTGGGAAAGTGACCGAATTAGTCAAAACTTGACACTTAACTTTACATCCACCCATTTATCATTCATGAGTAGCACTTAAGAAACAGTTTAAAACACACTGTAATGTAGCTGTTAGCAGATTCAAGGACATTTTTTGCATTTCTTTATACAGTATTTCTTTCTTCTTGATCCTCAGTGAAGAAGTTTAGTTGTTGCAGAAGTTGAAGCAAGAAATCAAGAAATCTCACCATCATGGAGGTTTAGTTTGTGTTAAAGCTGTTTATTGTGTTTTTTTGTGAATGAGGGAAGGCTAAATAACCGTCCGATGTGTTGATTTCCTTTCCAGATCTGAAAAGCAGCTCTCCGACATTTTCCCCACCTCACCTTACAGCTGGAGACCTGTTGTCAACAGTTCCCATGGCGACCATTCACACCCTAACCCCCCCTCCATCCATCAATCCATCCATCAATCCATCCATCCATCCATCCATCCATGGCTCCTCTGTAAACAGCAGTGTTTATCTTGGGCACACTGTACTTCCTCATATCGTGTTTCACATTCCCAGCTCTGACTTTGTCGTCGCTTCAAATACTAAACTGTTTCCTTGATGGCACAAAAAGGAAACACTTTTACTTTTAATCTTGACAGGCAGATGTTGTAGAACAGGCCCGCAGTGACAACACGCCTTTTTGATTTCACTTTTGGTGTCACAGCTTGGTCGTTTCACCTCCAAACGCTCCATCTGATCCGCTGTTTTGACACAGGAGGCTCGTTTCTCTGTTTTCTCTGTTTTGAGTGTTTAGCGTTGACACAGGCGCCGCCATTGTCAAAACACGCAGCGTTGTTTCGTGGATTTGCATTTGAAAAAAGCAGAAAAAAAAAACTGTAGTGCAAACACGCGGCGGCAGCAAGCATCAAAGTGCAGCAAAGCCTCAACAGAAAAAGAGGCGAACAGACGTTTGGTGCTTTCATCAGGCACTTCGGCAGTGTTTGCAGGAGCATCTCGGACTGCTGGATGGCTGAGACACGCCCGAGGTGGAGGCTTTGACGTGGGAGCTCTGCCGTGTGTTGTTCTCTGAAGGATACTCTGCCTTCAGGGTAAAAAGGTATCAGTGATCAAACGGGACATGTCGAGAGTCACAGTTAGATCTTTCTGATTCTGATGTCTGACAGCTGTGCACACAGCACCTTTCAGAAACAGAAAATAACTCGACCTGCAGGACTTTTTTAAATTTATTCTTACAACATGTTTATTTGTCACTGAGTTCAACTGTGGACTTCTTTGTTTGTTGGTTGACTAAACTGGACTTCAAACCTGCCTGATACAGATGCTTGTTTCAGTACACCAGTTTGTATCCCGCTGATCATTTACACTTACACTGTGTGGTAATCTATATGTAATCACAGGTTTAAGACATTCAAAACATCAGAAAAGAGAAGTCAAAGCATAAATATGTTAAAATTTACAAGTTAAGAATATCAGAGGTTGATAGAAAATATAATATCATTACATTAGATTAAATTTCCCTGAGGGAGCCATCTCAAAGGGATCAATAAAGTCAAGTCTAAGTCTAAGTCTATTAAAATCATCTGCTAAACACAGTCAGCTCCTGCTCAGGAAACGAGCTCGCGGCCTGGCGGTGGGAGAAAGAGCAGCTTCCTGTGAAAAGCTCGGCCCCGCTCAGACACCGTAGACTGGTCTGGAGTGTTTGACCAGTCTCAGATTAGTTAAGTTAGACATTTTCACAAAAATGAAGACTGACTTCTTTTAAGCCAAAAAAAGCTCACCGCCCTGCCCCGAGGCGAACTCAGAACAAGAAAAAAACAAACAAAAATCACGTTTCCATGGTGACAATCAGTGTCACTGAATAACAAACACTCACAATTCGTGATTTGCAAACAGTGCTGTGCAGCGAGCAGTGAAAAGGGAGAGAGTTTGTAGAGATCGCAGTGACCTGTTGGACACATGCAACACTTTGCTTCTTTTGTTTTATACAGAAAAGTCTGAATCATAATGTCTTCACTAATAATGACGCTTACTCATACTTAAGACACTTTGACAGCTTTGGCAGATGATGGATTTAGTCTGGATTAAGTCTGACTATTAGTTTGATCTGAGCCACATTCGGAGTGTATGTGTGTGAAATTGGATGCCGAGGTTGGAGATGACAAGAGACATAAAGGCTGGAAAGTAAAGAAAATGTGCACAGAAGAATCACTAACTATCATAGAAACTGTCAATAAAACATCTGTGATTGTAACTGTAATGTAAAAGTAATCAGTAATGCATATTTCTAACTAAAAGTTGAGCAGATCAGATCAGAAAAAAAACCAACAAATTAGGTGAAGTTTTTTTCATTACTTGTGTTGTCATCTCCAACCTGCCCCGAGGCCTGGTTAAAGCTGACCCCCACGCTGAGCAGGTTAACAAAGCAGCCCGGGCAAAATGGGAAATGTGAATACGGCAGCTGCCGCGCCGCAGAATTTGGCGTGCGGTCGCTGGTGAGCGCCGCGCAACCGTTCCCAGGCGTTTAAACCCGCCGTGGGTGCCTGTTAATTTGGGCCCGGTGCATTCCTGTGTGACAGCCGCCCGGTGCACGGCCGTCAACACCGCAGCGCTGCGTCTTTATTTCACACTAACTTTAGAGCAGCGTTTTTTATTCAGCCCAGCAGTGGTTTTCATTTAAGAAGGCCAGCTACCTCACTGGCTTTTATTGTTCCCCACCCACGCATAACTCCACTCAAACTTATTACACCACTGCTTTTTTTTCTTCTTTTCTTTACTCTTCTGATTTCAGAGCTCAGGGACAAAGTGGTTGAAGACGAGGCATTAGAAATCCTCTGCGATTCATTCTTTGCTCTGACCAACATTTACAGAAACTCGCAAGGTCAATAAACGCATTTTGTAAAGAATGATCGACGATGAAAAAAACTCAAAATGATGTCTTTGTTTAATGATGACTTTCTATGTCAAAGTTAGACAGTGAAGACTTGATCAAATACATACAATTATGAGATATGTAGTCATAGTTTTAAGGTGATTAATAAATAGGGGTTAACTTATGATTGTAGGAAGTAATTATGAGATATTTTAAAATTTTAAATGTCACAATTAGTGTGAAAGTGTGAGGACATTAAAAGAGTACTCTCATACAACCTACAAATTTAAGACTTTCTAATGATCAGATATTAAGTCATTATTCTCACTTATCGTTCTTTGTGCGTGTTTTTGTTTTGGTGTGGGGGATGCAGCCGGAGTAAAGAAGTGGAGACGGCTCAGCATCGACCGTCAGATGCTCTGTTGGCCATCATCTCTCTCTCTGAAGTCCCTTTCAAACAGGCAGAGGCCTGACGAGAAGCAGGACCGCTGCCCTCTGGGAAGGGAAGGATCGCGTGTGAAGGACAGGAGGGCAGTTTTCAAGACTGAGATCCATTACGCCCTCGACCACAGCGGCGAACATCAGGTCGAGTAAAGCCCCCCCTGTGAGCGCCATTACTTCTCTTCATTTGTGCTTGTGTGGTCAGATACTTTTTAAGAGCGCTGTTGTTAGTTTGGTATGAGAGTTACTACTGTGTTTGTTTCCAGAGGGAGAGATCCCACAGTCAGAGCAGCAGGGCAGATTTTTCTCTTTTCTTTTGGAGAGCACAGTCTTGTCAATGACTACAAATACAGGACTTTTCATCTGGTGTCCCATATGTGATCAGGATACTTCAACTGAAAAATGACACTGAGTGTGAACCCTCTAAATGTCTTACTAACATCTCTTGTGCTGCGCTGTGAGTTGCTTAAAATAGCCAGCATTGTGCTTCAGTAGCCAGAAGCTGCAGTGAAACAGATGAAAGATGCTCATAGTTACAGATTGGTTCAATGTAAATGGTTTGCATTGGCAGTGAGGTTAATGTTTATAATGGTGAGAAATCTGGGAGGCATCACGTTTAATCTGAAACGTATCAGCCAATGCAAATGAGTCTTCTTTCTTGATTAATCATTTGAGCCTGTAAATGTCTGAAAATAGTGAAAAATGATTAACCAGCACTTCAAAAATCTGAAAATATTCTGTTTGCTCTAAAGACAAGACTCCAACTCTGTGAACGGATTATCACACAGCTGCCGATCACTTTGTGTCAGCGGACCAACAGATGAGTCGACGGCTCGTCTCAGCTGCAGTCGATATAACTCTCATCACAGAGGCTGTTGCAAAACGCTGTGAAAACAATAACACACTGTGGGAGCAGGTACATTGCACAACTCTGCAAATATGATTTTCACATTGAGCCCCAGTGTTGTTCGCCTTCAGACGCTCGCACAGTAGGACTTTATGTGGACAGGTTAAAGGGAGAACATGTAGGCTGCCATTTTTTCGTTGCCATGCTCTTGAGTTGTTTTAATGACAAACAACGCAGGCCAACCTCCTCCCCGCTGCTGCTGTTAAAGCCGGTCCAAACTGCAGAGGGGTGAAATAAAACCTGCTGTAAAACCGGGGGAAATTTGGCACAGGCGGATTTGCCAAAACCCCTCAGCTGGCCTCACAGGGCTTTAGCCGTGAGACCTGAATGTGGAGTATTGTTGTTTTACTGTTGACTAATTACTCCAGTTCCTGTGTGTGGGATTGTGTGTGTGTGTGGGTCAGGATGTGTACACAGTAAAGTGTACTGTAAGTGTGTGTTCATCTGGCTGTGTGGATCTATTGCATGCATACATACAGCGATCCTTTCTTGCACATTACAGCTTCTTTCCAACCTGCTGTGTCGACTTTTAAAGTTTTTTACTGGAAAAAAAATCTGAAACTTGTCCGTCGGTCGATCCATTAGTTCAAAACAAGAGAAATCTCTGCAGCTATTGGCTGTGAAGATTTCTTTGAATATGCATAGTTCCTGGTTCTTTTGAGCCCTGACTTATACGTTAGTTTCTTGCACAAAATAAATCTCAATCCATGAAATTTTACAACTTTTTATACTTCTAAGAGGATAAATCTTTTGTTATGGTGTCCCACTGTCTCCAGAAACATGTTTTTGTATCTGCCAAACAGTTTTTCCCTCAACGTTTTTGGAGAAAATGTCATTCCTGTAAAGATTTTGGTCACGGCAAAGTTTTTCCACTCCACAAACTGATGTTGTTGCTCCTCACAGCAGTCGCAGAGAGGAGGCTGCGGTGGATGGTGCAGAGCGCAGATCTTTGGTTGTGGAAAAATCGTGGTCAGATCTTCAATCAAGACTCCGTTCTTTCTCCAAACCTTAACCAGACGCTTTGAGTTTCCTAAACATTACCATTAAAAAAAAGTTCATCATGCTTCAGCAGCCATAAGTACACGCAGCCAGTGAAGCGTTGCAGATAAATTCAGTCGCACTTAATGCAGCTTTGCACATTATTAAAAGCTTTTCCTTCTTTATATTATATTAAATTGTGTTTTTGGAGACAGACTTACCCTGCACTATTCGGGGTAACAAACACTGTGGGTTCTATGAGGGGCTTTACTGCGGCTTTATACTTTTAATTTTCAAAATACAACCAGCCCTCATTATGAAAATTGTGAAATAAAATGTGTCCTGTGAAAAATAAATTAAAAATCTTTCAAATACAACATGATGCAACATCCAAGGTGTGTGTGTTTGCACTAATTTAACTGACCCGGGATCTGTCGGTGGGCTCGTGTGAGCTGAGTCGACTGTGCAACGCGGTGTAGCTGTAACTGTCAGCCGTGTTGACACTGGTGGTTTCCTAGCCTACAGAGGAAACAGCCAGTGAGTCACACTCTCATGCTGACAGGCTAGAGGTGTTACGTAAAACCTCGAGAATTCAGGTGTGAACGTAGTGAGGCTGCAGTTGTAAGCGGGGGAAAGTGCAAGAAAAAAAAAAGAGAGAGAGAGCTGGACCAAAAGTGTATACGTGTGCTATGTTATTACTACAAGTATGGGCGCAATGATTATGATCAGTTGTTTGTGTATCATTCTCTGTAGACCGGTGTTACAATAACAGCTTATGCTGATAGAATCAAGCATCTCTGCCTCACCTCCAAAAGTGCACCTGTTTCACCAGTGAGTCATTACAGTACTACAAAGACTCAGTGAGATCCACACTATGAAAATTACAGATCAGATTCCTGACATTAAAGACATATTTTCATGTTGAATCCAGTGGTGAAGTGTGATTAAGCACATTTACTCTACTACTATACTCAAGGACAAATATGAGGTACTTGTACTTTTCTTGAGTCTTTTCTCGACACTCTTTACTTTTGCCAAGTTTATACAAATACTGCTGAAACGATTAATCCATCAGTCGACTGACAGAAAACAAACTGGCGACTAAGTTGCTAATCGTTTAAGTTATTTTAATGTCAAAACATTTCATGGTTCCAGCTTCCAAATTTGAAGGTTTGCTGTTGTTTCTTTTAATTATTTTAATATGTACAAACCAAGCAATCAATTAATGGATTAACAGATCCAGTATGAAAAGGATCATTAGCTGCAGTCTGAAAATACAAACCACCTCAACCAACTCCAACAGTAAAATCCTGCTTTTACATTGCTTTTACTTTGAATACTTTAAAATTATATTTATACTCACAAACCTTTATTCAACATTTTCATTGTGTAAGAGTCTCACTGACAAAAGAGGAAACTGAGATCATTTAGTTTCAGGCTCCACAAAGTGGGGGTGGGGGGGCATTACTGGGGTGATATGGTGTAAATAAAACTCTTCACACCATTGCACACAAAACCTCAGAGACTCTTTGAAACAGCACCTTTCTAAAACGTGTTTAGTCTGGTGGTCGGTGCAACATTATGAGCATTTACATTCTTGTGGGGGGAAACAGATCGAGCTGAATTGTTAATCTCCTCTGTCTTCTGAGTTTCAACTTTCAGCTGTTCTCGCTCACCTCGGGGATGAAAAACGAGGGGCCTGTCAGAGAAGGGGCCAATTTGTATGCCTGCCTGCTCTTTCACTGCAGATGGCAATGAAAAAATTATGAGTACACGACATCAGAGGTGAGACAGGCTTATTTAAAACAAATAAATATCGCCAACTGCTGGTGAACACACAGACACACAGCAGGCACATAACAAGAGAAGGCTACTGCAGTGGGCCCTCACAAAGATATATATGAAGAGATGAACACTAAGAATCAAACCTCATTATAATAATGACTGTAATATTTATTTTTATGAGATAATTTAGCTTTTAAGCACAAAAGTATTTGATTATAAAACTTAGATGATTAGCCAATTAATCAATTTGTCAATCAACAGAAAGTTAATTATCAACAATCTTCAAAATCCCACTGGCCTCCAAGTTAAGCGCGTCCCCCACATCCCCCTTTTCTGTCAAAAGGTGAATGTGACTGAGTGCAAGGCCCGCGTCTTGTCAAGGGATTTTGTGTTAAATATAGTTATGATACCTGCAACACCTCAGTTAAGATATTTTACTATAGTGCATTTTAGTGCATCAAACATATTAGGGAAATTTAGAGAAGTTTAGTTGAAATATGATCGATTACTAGTCACTTTACTGTGGTGCATTTTATCAAACAAATTAGAGTAGAAATGTTCACAAACTACCACTGCTGTGCTGGACTGTGCAGGAAAACATGACTTTATATTAGTGCAGTAACACTGAACAAAACAGTAGGGGGCAGTAATGCAGCCAAACTCATTTAACCCCGAAGAAGAAGAAGAAGAAGAAGAAGGGGCGGAGCAAAGACTTCCTCACTTCCTGTGACGTATAATACAGCCGCCGTGTTGCGGTGATTTGCGGGTCAGGTGTTTGTCTTTCCGCAGGTTTTCTGCAGGTTTTTCTCCGCAAGGGCAGGCGGTCATGGCTCTGCGGGCGATCCGGCTGGTTCTTCCTGCGGGAGCAGCGGCCTTCAGAGCGGGGGCGGCCCCGCAGAAGGTGAGCGAGGAGCGGGCAGAGAGAGGCGGCCTGTCCGCTTCAAGGACAAGCTACCGAGGCTAACGGCTAAAGTAGCTGAAGGCTGTTTGTTTGTTTGTTTGTTTGTTTGTTTGTTTGTTTGTTTGTTTGTTTGAATTGAATGAATGAAGAGAGGTCAACACAACTAAACAAGCTGCCACCACATCAAATTTAAACCTGAGGAGGGAGGCCTGTTTTCTGTTTGTTATCATCAGATGGGTTTCATGTCACAAAGGTCAATCCTTTATTATTGTAATAATTTAATATTTAATCAGACTAAATCAATGTTTTTATTTATTTTATTAAAGAAGGGACATTTGAGACTTGACGTAAATGTGGCAGATTTATTCACACGCTGATTTTCATCTCTGAAAGATTGAAAGAAAAACATCCAGAAGCACAAATAATAAGATAAGATGAGGTAGAAATATATGTGGGGAGATAAAATAAGAAATTATAGAACTTTATTAGTCTGTAAGGAAGCAGATTTCTCAAAATGACATCAGAATGAGAATCAGTAGAGTAAGATGTTGATGTTGAAAACAACAACTACCTCTTATTTGTCATTTTCATTACTGATTTAATCTGTGAATCATTTTCCCAAATCAGTCAGTTTGGCCTATAGACTGTCAGAAAATGGTGACAAATGTGGTCAGTGTTGATCCGTGTTTCCCAAAGCACCAAGGTGACGACCTCAGATGATTTTTGTCCACAAACCAAATGATATTCAAGTTTACTGTCAGTGAGGATTGAAGAAACCAGAAAATATTCACATTTGAGAAGATGAAATGTGAGAAATAGACACTCGTTCATAAGAAAATACTACTTTTTACTTTTTCTTGTTATTTTTATCCAAATAGTTGACAATTCATTTAATAGTCGACAGCTAATTGATTAATTGACTGATTGTTGCAGCTCTATACACAAGTTAAATATCAGTAAATCTGATCATTTTTCATCAGTTTAAGAAATCACATTCAGTTCCACTTTTACAAAGATAATGTCAGTTTTTAAATCTAATGGTTTCGAAGCCTGCTGTTTGACTGTTTCATCTGATTGTGACGTCGCCCTGCCTGTTTGTGTCCAGCTGCTGAATGTGAGAGATAATCTCAACGTCTGACTTTGAAGCCTCGCTACTTAAATGTGTCTACATTTTTTTTTTCAGATTAGATCTGATCAGTATTTCTACAGGATTTTGAGTCCAATGTGCCTAGATCACAACTGGGACTAAGAAGTCAGTATCATGAACAAATTTACACTCAGCTCTTTATAAGAACACACAGCAACTAACAAAATATTAGAAAACCTCACTGTGGCTCACTATAATTCAGCAGCATTACAAACTACTATCTCCGCTTGAATCGACAGTACTTAAATGCAGGTTTGGTTTAATTTAGTTTACTTTAGGTTTTGGGAGCTGCACCTGAGAAGCCTCTGGATGTTCATGTTTACCTTAAAAATCACACAAATCATCTGTTGCCACCGCCTGCAGTAATTCATCAGCAGATTATCAGCCAGATCACAGTCTGGTCTGTGACGAGGCTGGATGTGCCAGGTACCAGTTGTTTGGTAATACGTACCACTGAAACATGATTAAATGTGATCCCGAGGCCCTTGTGTTCTATCTAGTTTTAATACCTCAGATAAAAGATGTCACTGTGGTGCTTATATCAAAGAAATTGGAGTCGAAATTCTCACAAACTAACTCCCTGACAGTCGACCTGGGGCAGGTTAGTGCTCCTGTTTGACTTTGTGGATGGTTTTTGGGACTTTTGGGAGAAAGAATATGTGCCCACAGATAATTCTTCCCTCGGGCCCTTCTGGTGGATCAGTCGAAGTTCTGATCTGTGTTCACTCCATGCTGTCAATTAAAGGTGTTGGGGGGGATTTTTTTTTCTGTCATCCAGGCAGGCGTTCACACGAGCTCGGTGAGGAGCCTGAGGTATGGCTTTTGGACCTATGTGCTGGGCGAGAGGACGACGCCACGGTTAAACCAGTACAGCAAAATCATCTCTGTGGAAGGCAACTTGGCCTCGGGGAAAGGAGCGCTGGCCCAGAGGCTGGCTGATAGGCTGGGTAACTATCTCCCTGTAGGGACCCTCGGCACCAACACACACTCAGTGATTCCCTCGGGTTCATAGGAAAGGATGGAGGCCTTTAAAATGTTCAACTCCTTCAGTCGTGAGTCTAAAATGGCCAAACCTTTACTGCACAGATGAATTAGAGCCACATTACAGCTTAAATAAACATGTTGGAGTCTTTATATTTGGTTATTAAAATGATAACTAAGAAAAAGAAGCATGTCCGTTCTCCTTGGTGAACAAAGTACCTAATGGTGATACTGTTTCTTCACACATATCTCAGGCTGTTCCTGTTAAGATTCATCGCTATGCAGGGGCCAACATACAGGCAGGTGATGAATTAAAGGAAGGACCAACTTAAATTGTCTTAGTAATATTGTTTCCAGAGCAGCTTCAGGTCTCCTTATCATCGATTCTCCAAGTGTGTGAACTCTCCTGGAGGGATGAACACCATTCCTTTCAAAGACAGCGCTGTCTGACACGTCGCTCCAAAATCTCCCACAGCTGTTCAGTTTGGTTGAGATGTGGTGACTGTGAAGGTCCACAGCATCTGATTCACATCATTTTCATCCTCCTCAAACCATTTAGTGACCTCCCATTGTCAGAAGAGACCCCTACCATCAGAGGATAAAGATGATCAGTCAGATTCTCCTGTTTACTTACGTCTGTCCACAGATCTCAGTGCAGATGTCACTTTACTTCACTGTCACTGTTCTTATTGAAATATAAACCATTTGGGCTCTTTGTTACTGAAACCATCTGAGCCCCGACAGTGAATCCTCTTTCAAAGTCACTTAGATCTTTTCCTCTTGACATCTTGATACAAAATCAGACTCAACTGGGCCCGCTCAGCATTTTTTTATACACACAGCATGAATGGATGTTAACTGCTTAATTGTACCACGCAGCACATCTCTGTAGAAGCATCTGCATTTATTATGTTTCTCCACTGTTTTATTCATTACTTAAATCTGTCCCCTGTCTGTATATGTGCTATGATTAATAGATCTGGAATAGTTTAACATTGGCTGATAATATCAGTTTATTTGTTCCACAATGGACATTTAGAGAAATATGCCTGCTTAGTTGATTCAGGAATTTGTTGTCATTGCACAACAATTTACACCACGCAATCATTCTTAAATCTCTTGCTCCTGACAAACTATGCTCAAAAATTTTAACAAGTCAGTTTTATTATTTTTAGTCTACATGTAATGGAAAAACAGCCTGTGTAGAGCTGCTTAGACAGTTCTATGTGAAAACTGTGTGCACAGTATTTGTAGAGAAACCACTAACTTCTGATCTTGTGTCCACAGGGATGCTCTACATGCCTGAGCCCGACACTTTCTACATGGACAGGATGACGGGGGAGAAGGAGCCGCTGCCCGTCGACTTCAACGGGATGTGCAGCCTGGAGAAGTTCTACACAGACCCGAAAGCTGCTGACGGAAACAGCTACAGGCTGCAGCTGTGGATGTACACCATGAGGCTGCTTCACTACGCCGATGCCATCGAACACCTGCTCACCACGGGTATGTGTGACACCGAGCTCTCCTGAGACTCCGAGTTCAGACGCGCACCTCCGTGTCTGTCATTGCAAACACATTTTATAAATCGTCTCTGTAATCTGCATCCTGATCTTCTGCGTTCAAGGCCAAGGAGTGATCATTGAGCGTTCACCCTTCAGTGACGTGGTCTTCCTGGACGCCATGTTCAAAGAGGGATACATCAGGAAGGAGTGTGAGTATTCAGAGTCAGCAACAACAAGGATGCAAGAAAATGATCTAGATTCAAGATTTCAAAAATGTATTGTCATTACACAACAATTTACATTTACATCAGCAATCATTGGTAATGAAATTCTTAAATCCCAGGCTCCCCAGGCTCCCCAAACAATGCTAAAAAAATATTAATGAGAATAGAGACACTCAAGAAAAGAATAGATTAAGAAATAAAAATAACATTTAAAATAAATAATAAACTAGAGTAATAAAATAAAGAAAGACCTTAAAATATAAGTTATACAAATAAGATATAAACTAAGTATTATACAGCTAACAGATATATACAATAAAATATATACAATAGAAAAATGTGTATACAAAAATATATACAATAGAAGTGATGGTGTTGATTAAAAAGTGGTGGTGCTGTGAACAGAGGTCAAAACAATCTATTAAAGTAGATTCATCCATCCACTGAAATATACCAGCACATAACGAATACAACCATTTCTGTTGACTCAAACATTAAACAAATTAACAAGGATTTCCATATGCAGTCCTGTCTTCATCTCATTTGGCTTCATTTTGACAAAATTTGAAGATCATCATAAAAAGACATTTAAAATCTGGATCTGTCCACGACTTTTACTACGAACACAAACCGTCGATCACACGTTTGTTGAAGAAACTGTCCTGTGGTTTGCAGGCGTGCAGCACTACAGCGAGATCAAGGGCATCAGCATCTGCGAGTTCCTGCCGCCTCACGCCGCCATATATGTCGACGTGCCAGCTGACGAAGTGCAGAAGAAGCTGAAACAGAGTGGCAAGGTAACAAGATAACCGCAATATGATGACATTATGTAGATATATGCCACTCATCAACTCTCAAGAGGGTTTTTTTCAGTGAATAGAGAATTGGATCTAAATTAAATGTTGTTATAAAAAAAAAAAGGATGGTTCAAAGTGGGATGTTATCAGGTTTCTTTAAAGCTTCATGTTAATTGTTTTTTTAAAAATGTGATCTTTTTATTCTCAGGCTTATCTTCAGAATGTGCCCCTGTCGTATCTAAAGTGCATTGAGGACAGCTACAAGAAGTCTTTCCTTCCCAAAATCAGGTGAGCAGCTGAACTCATGAAAAACAAATGTGTTACAGATACCTGACCGCTGTCAAATGACACATTACATACACGATTCTTATGTAATTATATATCAGCGCTGTTTGATATACCTATATATACCAAACTGTATTTTTTCTTTTAGTGAAACAACAGAGGTGCTTGTTTACGATGCAACCCAAGCCCAGGACACTGAAAAAGTAAGACAGTGCACAATATAATGTTTGAATAATTCATTTTACTTATTTCTATTTCAAGCTTATTTGTCGCGCGCTGTCCACAGGTGGCCGAAGACTTTGAGTATTTGAAGTTTGAAAAAGGCCCGTGGCTGGAGCAGGATGACGTCACCTACCACAACATGAGGATGCTGTGAGTCCTTGATTAGCGTTATACGTTCCCCCTCATTTAAATGCAAATTGCACAGAGGAAGATCTGCAGCAGGTGACGTGACGTTCACACCGACACATCGCACCCTCCGCGTCTGTCTGTCTGTCACCTCCCGTTATGGATAAATATGCAAAGTGCCTGAGATGAATCACACTGATTGCTTTTACACGCCGTACTCCACTCATGCATCATGCAGAGTTTGCTGACATCTCTTTCTGTGTTTTACAGCGTGGAAGACAAACAGAAGGTAGCATCGCTGGTCCACATACCAAAGTTTCTGCCAGAGATCACTATCGGGGCCCACGACTTCGATGAAAAGTATTATGCCTACAAATCTGTAAGTTCATTCTTACTCTCTTATCTTTGCTGCACATCATTCCCCATCTTTCTCCCTCTTTGTGTTTACATATATACTGTGTATTTTTATAGGAAATCCCACTGCTAGCATTTGTCTCAGGCACTGAATCTCTTAAATAACAGAGAACTTGGATATGAATTAAATGCACAGATGTTGCACCCCAGGTTGTACACGTTATGTTAGATATCTATCGCATGAAGCAGAACAGCCCTGGACAGAGTTAAAATCCTGACTGGCTTCAAATAAAAGCATTAAAGCCAATCCAGTTGAGATAAACATCTCAGTGAACCAAACACAACTTCATCTTTGTACAAGAAAACTCCACTGGGGAGGGTTTTTTTTTTTTTTTTTTTAATTAGAAGGAAAAGTAACAGTAGCCGACATGAAAAGGAGCAAGAAAATATGAAACTGTATAAACATGGGACCTAAAGTGGTCACAGTTGGACGCACACAGTGGTCAGAAACAAAGAGAGTTAACACCTGTTTTGGATTTAACCGGCTTAACCACTGAACCCAGAAAAAAAACTCCTTTATTCTTTGTGCACCTCAGCGGGTGCCGGCCCTTTTTAACAGCCGTATTCATGCAGTATTTACCGCTCTAACTCCCAGTGGCGCTCTGCTAAACGGCGCCCCGGCAGATCGCTTGTTTCAGAGACAGAAACATTTTTTTAACAAAACTTGGTACCTGCATCTGCTGATATCTCTCAAACTGATTTTTTGGGGTTTTTTTTGTCTGTTTTTTTGGTCTGCTCGTGTTTGGCCAATTTGTTATTGTTCAGAAACACGAGTCGTCTTTTATCCATCTTTATCAGTCGAGCAGTGGTCAACAGAGACTGCCTCAAAGGTCAGCAAACACATCTTTGGCATCTCAGCGCGGCCGTGTCTTTTTGGCTTTTTGGCTGACACATACGCACATTCATATGCATGTGCTGGTTACGAGCCCGCCTTTAGTCCACTGTAAACATAGAATAAGAAATAATGTTTTATAGCAACCGCTGATCAGTTAGAAAGAGGTCATTCTGCCCTTATGCTGATCCTGAAGATCAGCTGGGGACATCCCCTAATGCGACTTTGGTCGCTGTTGCCTGGTAACAATAATTAGCTGGGTTGTGTCCAATTAAGTTGCGGGAGGATGAGCTGCCTTTCTATTTTATGTTGTTATTATCCAAGGATAAGCTTGTTTATTGAAAGCTACAAAATCAAATCGAGGATGCCCACGTTTCTTTAAATCCTCATTCTTCACTTTATATTAAATGCCTTAATTTCTCTGCCCTGTGGCGGCCGAGCAGGACTGTCAGCGTGATGGGACTAATTTCCCTCTGCCGAAATATCGAACGACTCATAGTCACAAGAAGGCAAATGCCAGATGTGGAATATTCTACAAGGCTCGTGGTATCATCAGTCTTTCAGGGAAACATTTGGGTCTGACCTTTCCTGTTTATTGACTGGAGACTTTTTTTTTTTTGTTCTTCTCCTGCTGCAAAAATCTGGGCTGCGTAATGCTACAGGAGGCTGCGACCTGACATTTTGTTCTGAGCCCGGATCTCAGCGGAGAGAATGAGAAGTGTGACACGCGGCAGCGTAATCTCCCGCGGCACATTTCACTTGACAAAGTAAAGTTGTGGAAGGACGTTTGCGACACTGATGTATCGCAGCGTCCGTGTATATTTCATGAAAACATATTGTTTAACAGTACGAAAGACCTGGAGGTCTTCCATCTCATGTCATAACAAGTATGATTTTTTTTTTTTTTACTTGTGATTTAACTGATTAATCAGCAATCAAAACTGAGTAATTTTCTGATCAAATAACAACCCTCCTGCATCACTTGTAAATTAAATGTCTTTATACTTTGTGGTAAAAGTATCAAAGAATTATTATGAAATTAATTCTGCAGGCAGCGTAGTTATCTTGATTAGATGCTTTCAGCCGTTTTAATCAGAGGAATCCAAATAGTTTCTATCCGAGGTGTTTGTGAGTGATCTGTCTCGTTCCTTCTTAGTTTTAATTTTCAATTATTTGTCCTCGTAGCTCCCTGGGAAGAAGTATGTGGCTGGTTATAATGCAGACGTCGGAGACAAATACATCTGGCTGAAGTAAACGAGTCCGCTGTCACCAACTCGACCTCCATCGTTGGCTGATCAGCTCCCCGAGTGAACTCCGGACTCGTCTGTTATTGATCTAGTTGTCTCCTGCTGTACATCCTAAATAATATGTATGTATTAAAATAATAAATTTTGGATCTACAACCTGTTTTGTCATTTTTCTGATTCTTTAAGGCGATAGGAAGAATAGAAATTCTAGTTTATTACTAAAGAATTCGTCCATATTTACAGAAAAACCTGAGTGCAAATAAATGAAGCCTCCTTATTGAAAAATACAGTAAAAGAATGTTTTGTTTGCTTCCGCCAAAAGTTTGCAACTAAAATGAGTAATATTAAATAAGTAAGACAAAGTAAAGAGCATAAAGATATTTAAACTTATGAAATGTTTTATTTTTATTCTTATGAAGTTTGGACTTCTTTATTTTTTTCCTTATTAGACTTTTTTATTTCTTTTTCATGAGTGTTACTGCACAATGATTTTCCTGTGACATTAATTTATTTGGCATCACCACCCACCGCTCTCTTATCTTCCAGCCTCGCAGCCTCTTTCAAAGCTTAACAACGCCTCCGTTGTGAAGTCGACTTATTTGATCTTGATCCTCGTGCTGAAGGGCCAGAGCTCACCTCTTTGAGAGAGATGATTAGTTTGTGTTCCTATTTGCTGGGGGAGGCTCTTGTTCTAATCAAGAATTGATCAGTACAACAGATACATGGATAAACCGGGCTCAGTAGCAGAGTATACAGGAGAGACGTCGGGAAATCTCCACTACTTGCCTGCTGCCAGATCTTAGCAAATATCTCACTTGGCTACAGCTTCATCCTCCAACTCCTGCTCCCTCCTCGCCGCGGCGGCTTGGTTCAGGGTCCACGCGATGCGATCTCATTTTCACCAGTCGATAGCGGGCAGGTTGCAACACATCCGAGATCTGGCAATATTTCTCCAGCTCTCTGGGGCCTGGAGGATGAAGAGCAAAACATGACAGGTGTTGAACAGGATCACACAGCAGATGAGAATTGCAATTTTGAATTCAATGCGGATGTTTTGAAGAACTGCACGTCTCCTGTGCTTTGAGCTCTTCAGGTTAACCTCCAGGTTTATTTATGAAACGATAGTCGATTAGTTTGACCTGAAGGGCTGATTCTTGGGACATCTAAATTTCTGTAACATCTCAAAGGATGAACCTGATGCTGCAGCCTATCGAGAAACCAAACCGAGTTGCTCTTGTCTGAATCCAGGACCCTGATTTTCTGCAGCGTGGCCTCCTGGGGGGGAAGAAGGAAATAAAGCTGCTGTCACAGTCGCCCATTTGTATTCTGCTGACAGAACAGAAAGCTATGTATGGAAATATGTAACGCACAAGCAGTCCAAAGCCTTATCATTAAAAAACATCTCGGGGACCGACCTGTCTCAGCGCTCCGGATCCAATGAGGCATCTCCTTCAAGACCTCAGAAGTGTCTTTGTTTGAACATTTGACCAAAGCAGCCTTTTTCCCTCTTGAATCAAAAGGTTGTGCTGATTGCGTTAATGATTGCGGCGCAAAAAACAAAAAATCTGCCACCTGTAGTTAATTGAAAATTATATCTGTTATTTCTCCATAAGCTTGAAATGGAGCTGCTATTTGTAATTACGGGGTCAAAAATATTCAAATGGCAGTCGTGGGCTGAATAGAAGAAGTGGTGATTAACTTCAGCCCCTTCATTATCCTGTCACATAAATGACTGGCTCCTAATGATCACAGCGAGCCTCCATCCAGCCCCGCTCCCCCCTCCGGCTCTCAGCATGCAGCTCAGAGCTTCACCGGATGATGTGGCCGGCTTCAAAAAACACAGCCCGGGTTCTCAAAAGTTCTGCTTTCCAGGACAGCGAGGTAGTTTTAGAGCCAGAACAAGCTCTGTGAGAGCATCCCACCCCCCAGGACAGGGCTGGTTAAGCCTCTGTAAACTTTGGAGGCCGATGAAAGTTCTGCCTTATTCTCTTTCCAGCACTTCAGACTCCAAAGTGCCCTAAAAAAGAGCCCCGGGGGGAGTCGTGTCAGAGGCTTCCTAGACGGATCCAAACGCTCCCTTGTTGAGTGCGAATGCACTCAGAGGAAATTTCTCTGAGCAGTTGGTATATTTCAGGTCTGGGAGACAGTTACATCCCTTTTAACAAGCTAAAACTAAAACTGCCCCGGGAAGCGAAGAGGCGAGAAATGATCGTGAAGGAAGAGTCACCCGAAGGCAAAGGGGGGGTTAAAAAAAAAAAAAAAAGAGTAGTCATTTCAAAGCTTCCTAATGTGTTATACTGTCAGCTAACATACACAGTAGTTCGTTAAGCCATGTCTTTCTCTGTGCAAACTGGCCCGATCACGCCAACAAAAACTGCGAGTGTCAACAAAAGAGCAAATAAAAAAAGTTATTCACAGGTCACTCAAGGTGTAACGAAGTAAAAATTCAGCTCTGGACAGTCAGCAGACAGCGGACGCCTGACGACTGCCAGGAGCTGAAAAGAGGCTGTCTGCCTGCACTGCAAGTGCCAGAGCATCAGGGCCGCTCAGACAAAGGCGGTGTGAATAATTGACAGCACAGCAGCCCGGCGCCGTCACACTGAACTAATGGAGGATAGAAAACATGACCTCTGGAGAAGGGAGGTTGGCACAGTATCCTGTCTGGTATAATGTAACACAGAGGTCTTATCAGGTGGAGGGAAAAAAGAGGTGGAAATATTTCGAGAATGGAGTTGTAACTCTGCCGACGTTTCAGGGAGAGGGACTGATCTGAAAGCAGAAACAACCGCAGAGTCGCAGCGAGACAGCAAATGCAGCACCGTTGATGTCGCCCTATGAGATGGTGTGGGGACGTCCGGGGTTTGGTTTTTTTTTTTGGATTGTTTGCTCCCTTTGTTACTTACCGAAGCCTGAAAGAAGCTCATTTTGGAGGAGAGAGTCACCTGTGATAGGTCAGTGAGATACCTTTATAATATTTACATACATGGAGCATTGATTCTCATGGTGGGGTGCCACTTAAATCCATAAAAAGCAGCCTAAAAGAAGAAAAATGTTTTTATACAGAAGCTTAAAACAAAAAAAGTCAGCAACAGCATAATAAAATCAGTCAAGCTTCCAGAGAAGAACAACCCAACACTTTTGAGCTGGTGACTTCTTCACACTTCAGACTGTTCACACGAGCCGGCAGGATATTGAAACTTTGAAGCTGTAAAACATTCGCCCAACTCTGCAGCTCCTCTCTGCAAAGAGTTTTGGCATCTTTCAGCTATTTTGTGTTGCTGCTGGTCTTTTAGGGCAGCAACTTTGGTTCATCTTCACCACAAAGAAGCAGAGTGAACACTGGAGTTTCATTCATCCGGCGACCAGCAGCATCGCTCCACATCTGTGCTGCTGACCAATTAGATATCAACTTCAAACTGTGAGTCAGCTCGTTTCCCTGCAGGCACGTGGCCAAAAAAAGAGAAAAAAAAAATCAATAAATCCTGCTTTAGTTTAAATGATATGCATTATTTTTATATGTTGCAATCAAATATCCTCTTTGATATTGATATTGGACTTCATTAAGCTCCATTCATTGATCCATCCACCAGCTATCACTGAACCTCTCTTCTTAAAACCATCATGCCAATTCAATTATTATCCTTTTATTTATTATCGTTTTTTACACACTCCTTGCACACAAGTTGTTTCACTTTGAACAAATAATACTGTCATACATAGTATACTGTGAGTTTATGTAATCCCACCCTGACTTGCTTTGGATCAAGAGATTCAGCCATATACAGTTAAGTATAAGTGAGATGAGAATTTTGGAGATTAAAAAAAAATCCCGTCATTAATCAGTGGACTGAGTTTCTATCAAGAAACTGAATGGGTCTGTGGGTTTTGGAAGCAAATGATGGCTTCAGGAGCTTTGTCACAAAAACAACCCACAGCTCCCAGGATTAAAACCAATTTAACGCCATGCAGCGGAGTGATATTGAACATGTTGCACCAGAAAGCAAATTTCGTTCCATAATAATGCCTTTGTAAGCCCCTGCAATGACTCGGTGATGAAGCTCAGGGAAGATTATCGGTGCCGGGGTTCATTTCTCAGCTGCAGCGAGCGGGAGCCTCTGAGCCAAGGAACAGAAAAGGTTAAGTTAATCAACAAGACTAATTGCCATTCATTAAAGCACCTGAACCTTAGTGCTTTGTAAAATAATTTCCTCAGGTCTTTTTCAGGAAGCTACAGAAGAAGAAGAAGTGGTTGATGATGACACACCAGCGTTGGTCTGGAGGCAGCAGATGGCAGTGTTGCTATCTGGATCCGTGCATGTCTGAGGGCAGTGTCTGGGAGAGGGCTATTGTTTTCACAGCCTGCATGTTGCTCTGGGCGTGTGCGCCTCTTCTCTGCAACATGACTGATTGGAAACACACACACACAACACACACACACACGCATGCACTCCCCTCATCTGTCGCTTGTCGTGTGAAATGTTTTTTCTCTCCTCTCTTTGGCTGTTCTTCGCAAGACAGGTGCGTGGATTTGTGAGAGATGTGAGACATATTCTCCTCGCTGCATATTTGAAAGCATAAAGTTTGTTTTGTTTTTTTTATCCTCGATGTGTTTTAATTAACCATTTAACAGTTTCTCAAGGAGGAGGCGTGTTTGCATGCAGCTGAATTTTAGCCTGTCTCACTAAAAGGCTTCTTTGGAGTCACAGTTGACTGATGTTTCTCTATTTTTTTAACTTTTGTGAGTAAATCCCAAAACCAGTAATGAACTAGTTCGTCCATCGATGCTTTTGAAACTTCCCCACTCGTCTATAAGGTCATTCTGTCCTACTGAAGATGTACTGTAGCTCCCTAAAACAGTGGGGCACTGGACTTTAGCAAATGTTACTGGAACAGGAATGAATAATGTATTTGTGGGGAACTATTTTCAGCTGTGTGCTTTCACAGGAATACAGATTATATGTGGGATTGTCTTAAACATGAACTGCCTCGCTCACGTTGGTGGTTATTAAAGAACATATGACCCAGTGTGATGTTTTTAATCGCTGTTGGACAGCGATGGCGCCTTTGGCAGAGAGGAATGAGCTTTGAATGCACAGCCAGTACGCCCAGCAGACACTCACCTGCCTTTACTTTCATTTCTATGTTCAGTGGCTTGTACTTTTGACATATTGGTGACTTTTTTTTCCTAACATAGTCGCTGAGCTTTTATACTGATGAATTTCATGTTCAGCCAAGCCTTTGTAGTGACTGTAAGATTGTGGCTGCACAAGTAAATATCATTGAAACTGCAATATGGCCAAGTCTGGTATCGCAAGGGCTGCAAGTCTTTGATAAAAAAAAGGTAAAAAATATCACAACATACCATTATAAATGAAGCAGGGTGTCCTAGATATCATATTCTCTAGATGTAAGGGAGCATGCTTGTTTGCTACAGACCCCAGAAAAAAATCACATCATTATAACATTTAGATTAAATTAACCCCCAAAATCGAGCCTCATATCACAATATCTATCAAAATAATCACAGTATGAAATGTAAGGCAGCAAAAACAGGAAATGAATGCCACTTTCACTGTGAAAAATAACACCTTCCACTTTGCCTTTGTGTATGTGTCTATTTTAGAGACGTGAACGTAGAAATGTGACGTGAACTCTATCTGGTTTGGGGGTTCACACTTCACTTCCAGGTCATACTGGGGGGGGGTTGGGGGGTTTCACAGCAAGTGTGAACTTCACGTCGTCTGGATCACTAACTGTAAAAGCACTAACAACAAAAGAGGTTTGCACGATGTTGTGACGACTCGGTGGCAGGGTTCACTGTCACATCCCCTGACAAGTCATATAATAGGGTTATTGATGATCTGTCACCCCCCCCGGGTACTTTATGTGTTGCTGTGGTTGAGATCTGATAT
This sequence comes from Scortum barcoo, assembly GCA_023238725.1. Taxonomy (NCBI): domain Eukaryota; kingdom Metazoa; phylum Chordata; class Actinopteri; order Centrarchiformes; family Terapontidae; genus Scortum; species Scortum barcoo. Next base: position 4,606,271 of record CM041550.1, read on the forward strand.
TTGAGTGAAAGCGCCTCTAGTGCTCGTGGATGCGTCCGTGCTTTATTGATGCCGCGCACCATTGATCTAACCCGTTATTTTCATCCCTCTTTGATTCCCAAAAGCGAAACAAAGATTTTTCCAAGTAATATACGTACGCGGCCGAACAGCTTGTGTGGGCTTCGTATTGATACCTAAAAACAGGGACAGATACTAGGCCAGGCAACATTAGGAAAATCTCAGATAGGAGTGTCTCAATGTAGCCATAACCAGATATGTATTGATCGAAGGAGCACAGCCGACAGCCTTTAGTGTCTTTTGTTGCTGTCTTCTATATTCCGGCTTTTATTATCTCCATGCGAAACTTTTAAAACAGTTTTAAAAGAGTCTGTTTACACCGAATCGATGTTTTCTCTCCCGTGGGCACCCGCTGCCAGTTTCTGAGTAAAACCATTTAAATCAGGACCATAAATATATAAGCACCAAAACACTTTTCTTTCCGGGCCTCTCGCTGTTGTCGACTTCCTTCCTGCTGCGTGATTGTGTGGCTCTGCCGGATGTATGCGACATAACGAAAAGAAGAAGAAGAAGAAGAGAAAGAATGGGATAAATCTGTCCGGCCCTTTGTGCAAAACGCCACCCTGCGCGTCTTTTTTCAAAGTATAATCATCTGCCCGTGTGCTGCTTCAGCCGCCGCTTTGTGCTTCCTCTTTTGACACTTTCAAAAAAGATATCTCCACAATCTGGGCATTTTCAAAGAAGCTCAAGTGAAGCCTTCCTCCTCTTTGTTGGCTTCGATTCCTCTTCCCGATCGAGCTAGCCGGCGGTTGAAGTGGAGGAAATGTGATTGCATTAGTTGCGCGGCGGCGTATCTGACAAATGGTCCCGTACACCTACTCCGTGTCTTGGAATCTGCTGCTAATTAATGTTCGTGATATAGGCTCGCAGGATAAATTTACAATTGCTTCTCGATAAGTCTGCGGCGGATGATAATGTGAATAGAATTTCCCTTTGTTATCTTGTGACTGGTACAAATGGTTGGCCAGCGAATGTAATTTCCAAGCCATTTCCTTATCTTTGCCTTTGCTTTCCCTTATAAAAGCATTGCTTCTCATATTCTGGAGCAATAAGGACACGAGATGAATGACAACTATCCTTTTGTTTCATCTTACAATCGCGGCGGTGTTTTTTTTTTTTTTTTCTTTTTATCCATTCTCAGTTCCTTTTCTTGGAGCAATCCAGCAAGGATATTCTGAAGGAGTTGCTGGTGATGGACACGAGTAGGTGCCCTTTGCATCAGCTCAAAGAACAAAGCAGTGAAAAGGAGCCGTGAGTTGCCTGATTGACAAGCTGCAGCCGAGCCCTCTGCGGGGTTGTTAATCTTCCTCTGTGAGTGCTGGAATTATCTAGCTGGACCTACTGCCCTTTCACTGAGAATAAGAAGTCAAGTTTGGGGATTAGATGGGAACAAGGACGTGCTTCGTCACGTTTAAGCCGAACAAAAAGGGAAGAATTTTAGGTGAAATCTCATCCGTCTAAATAACCGAGCTGGGCTGAATTTACCTTCGACTCCCTTCGGTCTAGATTTAAGTCAAATGAAACTGTACGGTTTGGTTTAATGGAGGGGATAATAGCTTCTTGGTGGAGATGGCTGATTCCTGGCTGATAAAGACACGCAGCAGATCCAAACGCAAGAAATACCTCAAATTTACACATGCAATTGCATGAATAAAAAATTGTGCCATACTACTACTTTTTTGAGGAATACACTTGTTTGTTCTTGTGCAGGGAGTCAGATGAGAGGATCGATACCACTGTCATGTCTGTACGATAAATACAGTATAAAGCTACAGAGCTACGAGTACTTAGCTTAGCATAAGACTCACAAATTAAACTGGGAAAATAGTTTTTTCAATCTGCACAAAAACTGAAGAGCAACAAACGTCAAGTTACACACTCACTTAATAAAAGAAATAAATGTTGCGACAAAGTGAGTAAGTGCACATTATTCATGTTTGTCACCTTTATGCAGTATAATTTATTTTTATTTTTCAGGACAAATTTCAAAACTGGCAACAGTATTTTTGCAGTTCAGTTACTTTTTTTTTTTTTTTATCTTAAGTTTTTGAGTTACGTTTTAGCTTTCACTTGCCCAATGGAGCTTTTCTGGGCTAAAAGGTGGAGGTTTTCTGCTTTAATGCCATAATTTAAACGAGGTATGGTGAGATCGTATTGGGTTATTGTATGGTAACTGTTAAAGCAAAAGTATTTGTTCTTGTTAATGATTGTTTCTGAGCTTCGTTTCTCCTCATGACACTTTACATACAGAACAGGTCTGGATCGTACTCTATAATATTATTTACAGATTATTTACAGAACAGCTTCTGTGTATCTGCGTGATGTTGAGCTCTGTTTTCTTCAGTTCAGCTGAAATAACAGACAAGTTTTTTTCTCACTTTGTTTTTGTTTTGTGAACTCTGGTTGTGCTGTGCACATATGTCTGCCTCCAACCACTTTTTTTGCCTCTTTTCACCTTTTCTCAGGCTCACCGACAAGTGCGCTCCTCAAAATGTCAAAATATTCCTTTCAGTGTACTTCAGAGCGCCGCAGCTTTCTGGAATCAGACACTTCCAGCAAAGTGAAACAAACACTGAATGCCTCTGACTGCTTTTTCCTCCGTACCCACATAATTGCTGGTGATGATCATGATGGAGGCTCCTGTTGGGTTTGTTAAATATATCATTTAATTTTCCGTCTGCCCAGGTCCCTTCTCATTTGTGTCATGTGGCCCTTCTGTCCACTTATGTTAATGTCATGATCACCAGAAAGCAGTATAGATCACGAAAAAGCAGCTTGAAAGCTTGTTGTGTCGATCACAGAATAATTATTTTCTTATCTCAAGCCGGCAATCTCGGTGTGAAAACAAAACAGCTTTTTCTCGTGGTCGTTTTGCGCCCTTTCACAAAAATAAACAGCTGCACCTACACATCTCCGAACGGGAGAAGCAATCGAGCAACCTGCTGTGCGTGACTGGATGCTAATTCATGTTTCTAGCAAACACACCTGGGCTCGGTAAGATCATAAAACATAAAACATTTCAAAGTTTTATCTGACAATGAAAATTTGACGGAAGTGTGCATCAACTTTTACCTGACTATATAATTTAATTAGACATCAAGCAACCTCACATATTCTGATCTTTGAAGATGATAATTTGGACGTTTCTGAGCTGCAGGAGGCTGAAAACATAAAAAATATTAAACATTATTGAAATATATGAAACTGAGAAGCCCTCAAAGAGCAAATATCTCCAAAAAAGGCTGCAAAAAATATCAAGGACACATCAAACTTAAATAAATGAATCTTTTCACTTGATTTGTATGGGAATGTCTCACACATGTATCAGGATAAGTGCTTTATTTGAAATAAACCAACAGCCACATACAAACAATCGTCCTTCTTTATAAGTGTCTGCTGCCATCAATAAAATAAGACCCTGTCAAAATGGAGATAACTAACAATAAACCTCAATAAAACAGCCACTCTCAGTCATCACTTTTCCTAAAAGCCTCATTCAGAATCACATTTGTAAATTCAAATTGACTTTCAGCACAGAGCCCAAACATCACTTCATATAATCCTCATTCTGCAGGTCAGCTGTCGGTGTTTGACAAAAGAGTCCACAAGAGGAGATGGAGAGGAGCGTTGTACGTTGTAAATACGACCATCAGCTCTCACTTTTAAGTGCAGTTACAATTAAAATTCAAGTGCCGCTGTGATCTGTTTATAAAGATCTGGTTAAATGAGGACGAAGTTTAATAAAGTGCCAACACACCACGAGGAAGTCATTGTAAAGTTCACAAGTCAAAACCAACTGACTAATAGATCCAAAAAATAAAAATGGAATATATGTCCTCCCTATAAAATGCAAAAATATAAATCAGGAACAACAATGCATTGCAAAAACAAAACAAAAGGACTCACGCTCACGGATGCAGAGCCTTGAGTTGGTACTTCGGCCTTGATTTGATCTTTAGTCCTTGGCTCAGCTGATATCATATGGTCCTTACACCTCCGAGGTGTCACCGTAAGACAGCTGGGATCTTACAAAACTCCTCTGTCTGCCTCCAGAAGCATTTTCTTTTTCCAAACATATCTCCTTCCTTTGTCCACCAGGCCACGCCCCCCTCACACCTGTGATCCTGGAGCAGCAGCTCACCTGACCAGGAAGTACACATGGCAGATGACAGCTTGATGTTTAATCTCTCTGTTTAAGTTCTTCGTATTAAACCAGATAATATATTTAACAGTGTTGCATGGAAGTTTTTAGATTACAACTGGAAAATAAATGACTTTAGAGGACAGTGTTGGATGGATGGATGATGTTGGAGTATGGATTAAACAGCATTTAAAAAAATATCTGAATGTGATCACCTAATGGCCAAAGTTAGCACATTTAGATTTGGCACAGTGGAAACATGAGGCATTTCTTTTCACCCTCACAGAATAATTGGATGGGAAAGGCTCTAAAGTGGAGGATATGTGTTTCTGAGAGGCCCAGTTTCTCTGAAATTATTATCTTTGATCATCAGAATTGGAGCAGAGAGCCAAACCGGGCCTCGGACACACTCAGGCACGCTCTCAACAGGAGGACTCTTTACATCAGTCAGAATATTTATAGAAAAGTGGAGCCTGGTGTACAAATCTACTTATTGTGTCCATAATTAATACATCCAGCTGACACGGAGCAATGTTAGCAGTCATCTAGAGGTCGAGTTCACTTTGCTTTTTGCTCCGTTTTTGGTCTCTAACAGCGACCAGAGGGAAATATCTGACTGTCTATTCATTTAACTCTCCACCGCAAACCAAAGCAACGAACTGAAAGATGATGATGTTGGCTCTTCCTTTATTTTTTCTACCTTTCTGTATGTCGCTCCTTCAAAATTATAAATCAGGAGTTCACTAATAGACTCCTCAGAGCTGAGAGGAGCTGCAGAGTCAGATCACTCCCTCTCACATCACACATTTTCTTCCATTGTTGGTCTCACATGTCGTACCATCTTCATTATACACGTGTTACCGTGCCCATTGTGAGCACAGGTGAGGTTATTTTCTGTTTGTTCCTCCTTGTAAATCCTTGGTTAGTTGTTATAGAAACGTGCTGCGTCTCCCGCGGTTCTTGTCAATGATCTGTTTTGTTATTCCGGTCGGGTCCCAGCCGATGCTTTTGTCTGAGTTTCTCAATCTCACTTCCACTTGAGAGCAAGCTGTTGGTTAATTGGAATTTTTTTTTTTTCCCCCTCGGCGGGCAAGAGAGGAGACATGCTGGCTTGTGACGGGGTCGGACATACACACACACACACACACACACACACATTCAAACATACCACATCCATTAATATCTGGCTTTGTGCGAATTATGATTGCTGTCCACTCTACTCTGTCTACTTGTAATTACTATCATTTCGGTGATAAGGGGTTGATGCGAATGTGAGAAATCAGGTAAGAGAAGCAGAACAATTAACACCGCTCGCTGATTTTACTGTGATAATGATCCGATGATGTTTCAGGCACCTTGAGTATTTGTAGCACGTGTGTGCAAATGAACGCTGAAGTTGTGTGAAAAGCCCCATTTTGAAACGTGGCAAGCACGAGGCTGATCACACTGACCGACGAAGTCAAGAAAACAAGACGGTCCTTGAGTTAAAGTTTCCTAGAGCGGCGCAAATAAGGATTTTAATTTCTTTCTTTGTTTTTGCTAACAGTACTTCCTTTTTTTATGATTAATATCTAACATAGATCAGATTTTAAAGGCAGTCCCAGAAGCCCTCATACAGTCACATAACCACACAGGTGTTTTTTTTTACCTTAAATAACATTAATAGCATTTATCTCCCTGGGGGCCTCATATATGGGGAGATTTCACCACAGTTCTTCCCATCTATTCATGTAACCGTGTTCAAGGTAATATTAATGAAAGAATCGCTAGAAATACTCTCAGTACTGTCAACATCTCATGCAGTGTTTCATGTGATAACAGTGAAGGAGGTGTTAGAGCCTCTGCTGAATATCAGAATATAGTATCCTGGGAGTGGGGGGAAATATTACGCCAAACAGTCATTTTCTTCACTATTTTATGAAAAAGAAAAAGAAACTACGACGAGACACGCAGACACGGTGAAGCTCTCTAACCTCTCTGTTGATCTGAGCAGCCGGTGAGGTAAATTCAAATGAACTCTGACCAGGACGAGGTTGGAAAATCACATCAGTCGATTGCTAAAAGCAACCCGTACTGCTTAGCGACGTCCATAATCACCTGATTCTCCTTCCTGAAGCCTGCTACGACCCTGAACTCTACAAAGACCACACATAAAGGCTGTTTTTCATCAACCTGCTCGTGTTTACGTCTTTGACAGTCAGGAAGGAGCATGAGCTTTACGACTAAACGCGCCTGACAACACAGAGAATGACTGGTCGGCGGTGACACGCGAATCCTGCAAACCGTCATGTTCTCACACCGAAACAAACACGGAGCAAAAGTGGCAGCTCGTACTGTTTATACGCACCTGAAAACCATAACCAGGCTAATTATTATTATATGAGCTTTCAGGTTTTATTGTGTTGCTAATATAATATTTAAATTTACAGGAAGGCTCTTTTACTTGCTCTTGTTTACTCTACATGTATATTCACTGTATTAATTACTGTGTCTTGCATTATATTAATCTTTGCTTGGAATATTTTACTTTCTCTTGGCACGAGGGAAGAGCAAGTGATAAGCTCGAGCTCTAAAAAGCTTGTACATTCTTTGGTTAATCCACCTTTTTTCATCTCAAATCATTTAGACTTTTGCCTAACTCTCCTCGTTTGCATCTACGTGCATAATGAGGGCAGAAAACTCTGGTATATTTCACTGTAAATGAATGTCATTTGCAGCCCAGCGTCTAACCTTACTTAAAAAAAAAAACTCAATCAGATGCAGCTCCTGAATTTTCAGTATGAGGTGGAACAACAACAGCGGAAGTGGCAGGAAACTGCGCTGGGACTGACAGCCCGATGGATCTGCCCACAGGCAGCCGAACGTAGGAGTCGTCGGAGGCTCCTGGTGGCCTCGTGGCGCTCTGTGTATTTCCACCCCGGAGCGTGAAGCCTCCACAGGAAGCATCAGTGGACGTCTGCAGGCTCACTGTACTGAAGTCCCTCCCTGTCACTTGGCGAGACACTTCCACCTGCATGAATGCACAGAGGCTTTCTTTTGTCATCCTCCCTGAAAAGCTGGAACATTCAGCTGTTTTTCCGCCTGTCTGGGTCCTGTTTTTGGACATTTTAGGAGCCAAAATAAGCCTGAAGTATTCGTACTAGCCATTGCATGTTTTTAATGCACTCTAATTAGTTTCTACCGCTACCTCAGAATCTGCAGGCTGTCATTAGACCGACAATGAGTGCCTGAAATAATTGTTGAACAGCAGCGATCTCCGAGATGCTGCTTGTCTCTGTGAGTCACAAACCCCTCCATGAACAGGTATACGGTGTGTGTCGGTTCACGGAGAGGCTCTCACGCTGTGAAAATACAGCCGCGCCGCAGTCATTATACACACATCTTTACATTGAGCGCTCTAATATTTCAGTTTGCAAACTCGGTTGCGAGAGCAGCTCTCACGCAGGGATGTTAAAAGTGGGCTTGAAAGAGCGCCCCATACGGCACAGCTCATTAACTCAGAAGTTTTACAGGGAAGGAAAACTTTGCCTCCAACTTTTACTAATGCTAAAAACAGTCTGCGCTCCGAGGAGTTTGTGTAGGTGGCCCTGAAGTCAAAACAGGAAATACTGAATCTAATGAATAAGTGGTGGAGGTGATTCTAACCACTTCATCTCATTTCTCCGGCTTTTTAGACAGGTGTGTGTGTGTGTGTGTGTGTGTGCATGAGCATCTCAGGGACAAAGGAGGGAGAAATTCAAAGACACGGAGGGCAACGGTTGATGAATGAGATCCATGCGAATCCATCTGGGGTGATTTAAAATGAGGACCAGCTGTGAGGCCAACGTGGAGCCATTACTTTTCTTTACTCAAACTGATAGATGTCCACTTATCACAACTTGCGTCTGGTACTGTATATTTTCCCAATTTAGCTTGATTGGTGCGGCTAATTATGCACGGTGACCTCTATAAACACAGATGGAGCCCTGTCACAGAGCCCCGCAAAGATGACGCCCGAAATTGGCTCCACGACCTGCGTGACCGTTTTGATAGGACTCGTAAATGAAGCGCTCACTAAACCCCAGATTTTGTTCGGTCTTAGCTTAGCGACCGGAGCCGTGTCGGCGTGTACGTCAAGCTTTGTTTTCAGCTAAGAGCGAGAGCAGCAGCGCCAAAGGCCCCGAACGTTCGACGAATGGTCCCGGATCTATTCATCTGTCATTCAGCTACAGCTAAAGAAAATAATATGAGATTGTTGAGTGTGTGAATGTGCGATTTTGTGTTTGTAACGCAACGCAACAGCCTGTCAAAATAAATGCAGGCCTCTAAACTAACTCTGTATGTGTATGTGTGTGTGTATGTGTGTGTGTGTGTGTGTGTGTGTGCAGCTTGACAGCGGGAAGAGTAGAAGAGAAATGGCGAGAGCGCACAGGTCCAGGTGTTTTCCAAAAATGAGAAAAAAGGGTAAGAAGTGCTTGAAATTGATTTATAATCTAAAGTACATTTCGTCATGATTGAAGGTGCCGTTGTTCAGCTCGCGGTCGCGCTCGTCCGATCCCACAGTGCGCTTTCAGTTTCTTTTAGCGGGTTTATTTTTCTTGTAAATAAATCACAGTTCCACACAAAATGCTTTGTTAATTATTTTATAAATCTCGTTTAGCATAACTTACTTTAAGCCACGTTGTGGCTCCTAAATGAACTAAAATGGTAGAGAGATATAGACAGACAATTGAGAGAGAGAGAAAGAAGAGACACAGTGCACACTACACGTGGTACTTCATTAAAAATACATCTAATGCAATGTAAAAAAACTTCAGTAAAAGTATTTCATTCAGTACTTCAGTCTCAAAGATTTTCATTTTGTTCTCTTTCATAGTTCACATTTCTTGTTGTTAGTCATCGATCATTTCTTTGCTTGTTTGGCCATAATAACGGTTATCTCGCAACATTAGCAGAGACCAGAAAAAAAAAGTACTAAAAACACTAGTAGAAGTACTTAAAGTGCTAAAAATATTTGTTCTGCTGTAAAACATAGTCCCTGTGACTGACATGTTGTGACATTAGCAGATGCATCAGCAGCATTGTACTGTTGGTGGTTGAGGTGGAGCTTATTATATATATATATATATATATATATATATATATATATATATATATATATATATATATAGTTTGAGGGGCTGCAATGAGATGATTAATGGCAGGATTATTCTTTTTTGTGAAATAACACAGTTTTTAAAAAAAATTTTTTTATCTCTTCTGGCCTTAAACAGTTATTGAAATGAAGCCATCTTGAAAAGGTCTGTGGAGCGGCTGGAACATGAGAATCAGAGAGAATCTGTCCTTTTGTAAGGGGCCACAAAAAATGCTGGATAAAAGCCCATCAGTTCAATCTAAAAACTGTACTTGGTTAAATGTACGTTGTTTCTTTCCACCTCTGCTGTCTCCATCAGTTTGTGGGGTTAGGTTACGTCAGACAGCAGCCTCGTTCAGGCTGTGTGGGAGCTGCTCCCACATGCTTCTATATCAGAGTTTAGGGTAACATCAGAGGCTCTGTCCTGCTCTTCATTGGACTGGAGAGGTGTATCTGATAAACATTTACAGAGCACGTCGATAAGTGCTCATCAAACCTTTTATCCTGTAAAAAGGAAACGTTTTGTAACAGCGGAGGATAAATCAGCGTAACATAAAGCGTCCACACAAAACTCTGTTAAAAATAAATAACATTAAATGTGGTTTTAAATGTTTTGCCTTATAATCTGTCTCTATAATCGACTAGTTGCTCCTTTATTTCCAAGTTTTCTGTGGATCAGCAGCTTATGATAATGCCAGCTGTTTGCTTTAACCTTTCTTCTTATTTCACAACATGGTGCTAAATGATCATATTAATGTTTATGTGATCCAGAAACAGTGTTAATAATAATTAACAGCTCACAGTAGTCATAAAAAAGGATAAAAAACACATAGTTTATAAAAGTACTACAGTATGGCACTTTAACTCCGATGTGTCTTGTGAGAGTCCTGGTCGAATGATAAAACTGTCCACAATTAGAGCTTTTTGAATGGATGTTGACCTGCTGTGGAAGTGCTAAACCCATTCCTCAGCGGACGCCATTGAATGTAATTGTAAAAAAAAAAAAACAATGTATAAAAATAAAATGCATAAAAGGCCGTCCTGGTCACTGGTTCGACTCCAGCGGAGCGTCTGACAGCACGGCCCATCAACACTTGTGGAGTGCAGCCGGTGAAAAGCCCAGTGTGAGGTCAGGCCCAGAACAAAACCACATGGCACCCACATACAGCAGCCTGTTGACAGAAAGCTCTTAAAGAGCTGAAGCGTAAGATGTAAAATTGCATTTGGCTCTCATGGGCTAAAGTTTTTGTCACCATAGCAACTTCAGAATATTTATGCCACTATGCCAGAATATTTATGGTTCACATATGTAAGTGCTGCCCTGATGTAACTATATATATGTATATTAGAAAAAATGTATCTGTCTTTATACTGGGATGGAGAGATGGAGACTTGGGACTCAAGTTGTGATGACAAGGTCTTGAGACTCGACTCTTCAGCCTTGAGACTTGAAAGCTCAACTCGTCTTGAGGTAAAAAATTAGAGGTGATTTGACCTCTGATCGATAAATATTGAAGCATTCTTTGATGTGCACAGTTTGTTGTTAGTCGGTGCCAGACTAACATAAATAATTCATAATGTGACAGGATGCACATGCACTGTTTCCAAAATGTTTTATGTGACGATGATGAATTTAAGAGTTTGGTCATCAGACTGATAAACTCTTGTTGAATTGGTTCAAAATGATGGAAACCTTCAGTCTTGATCATCAGCAGACCTTCAGCAGCTACTTGTAGACTTGACTTCAGTCTTAAGCTTTAACTATAAAACCATCATCCTCTCGATTTTTCATAATTAACATCCCACTAGTTCAAGACTTCTGGATGCTTTGTATGTGATGAGAGCTGACTTCAAAGGCCCATGAAAGTATTTTCTAATCCTTGATTCAAGCTTAAAACTAAAGAGGACGATCTTTGAGTTTGTACCTCCTAAACAGTGAACATCTCTCCTCAAAAAGCAGCTAAGGACCTGCCTGCATCTTTGTAATTTTCTGTTTTACTCATATTTAATTGCACTTCTATTTTAAGGTTTTTTTTTCCTTCCTAAGTGAGTGATGTTGGTTTCTTTTTGATGCACTTGAAATGAAGTTCTGCGCTTGAGTGGTGCTTAATATAACTAAACTTACTAACCTCCTACTTACACATTTCCTTCACTCAAGGTTCATTTATTGGTGATTCTACAGCACAGGGTCACACAGCAAACTGCGACTCGTTGTCCCTTTATGCTACACAAGAAAAGAAAGAAAAGAAGCAGTTTTTAAAGCAGCAGGTCTGTAGTTTGTATTTAACTTAACATAAAAAAACCCACGTCACTGTGCACGTAACACCAACACCCTAAATCAACAGGTAACAATGGTCATGAGCTGCTTTCCTGGTCATTTTTGGCTTTTAATCCCTCGTGTACACTCACAGGCCACCGGCTGGTTGATATGAAAGCAGCAAATGAGGGTTTTCACCACTGTGGAATAAAAAAGCATCCTTGATATTGAAGGCGAGTTTGCAGGCTCTGAATGCTTGAAAGAAGTAATGGATACCTAAATTTTTGGCCAACTCCAGTCTCGAAATAAAGAAAATTCATGGGTGTTGAAAAGAAGCGATTTATGGGATTCGCTTGTCACAAAAGAAAAATACTGACTGCCTTAAATCTGCACACACTCGCTCAAATTTCTCTCTTCTAACCTCCGACCAGAACGATTACCTTTATGGAGTCACAGCGACTGTTCGTGTCCGGTGGCTGCAGTCCACACTCGGCTCTCGGTGTGGCTTTTGAGTTTACTGATACCTGCATGTTATATTCCATTAAAGGAAATATGCTGTTTTAATGTCACATGAGAACGTCAATATCATTTTCATCTCCATGCTTCTGTCACAGAAATAAAGCAGGTCCGGATAGAGTTCAACCTTGTGGGTCACAAAGACAGGAAGTGGAAAGTACTCGCTCTGCAGTGTTTCATTTATTATATCCTCCTGAGGAAGTGAAATGGTATTTTCTTCACAAACTGGAAACATATCCTGTGAAAATGTTTTGCAAAATGTCCTGCAGTACTTTTTGCAAGAATTGTAGAGCCTGTGTGCCTAACAAGCCTAATCCCTGACAAAACGATCATTTTAATCCATCCCATAATCTTTCCTGAACCTCACCAAGTTGTTTCTGTGCCTAAACTAAACCAGTTTTTCCACAGTGTTACAAAATCATAAATGATTTATCTTTCAATGAACATTTTTAAGGGTTTTGACCTGCTGACAGGGGGCGACAGATAAGAAAAAACACCTCTTCATATTATAAATGTCATAGAAAAACAATATATTTTCCCATTTAATAAACAGGACCTGGAAAGTTTAGTTCAGAAAACTCAAACTCACTTGCTTGTCCTGGAGCTTTTGATTATTTTCATCAGCAGATTAAGATGGTAAGGAGGTTACATAACCTCACACTGTGTTTACAGATTTTATCCCAACAGAAAAAAAAAGTTTATTCATGATTTGAATGGAGCTGATATGAATAAATAAATGAATGCATTTTAATCATTTCCATGGTGCTCTATTTATGCCATGTAGCCTTTTCATAATTGGGCTCTGAGCAGCATTTTACTTTGGGGCGGTTTAAATTGTATTTCAAGGAGGTGTTGAAAAAGTTTGAGCCCTGGACTCAGCAACAACAACAACAAGAAAAACAATGCCATGGTGAGCCAGTAAGTTTAGTCTTTACCTGCTGTGTCTGAGGAGAAGATGATTATTGAACTTTCTGAGTAGCGGCTGAACTCTCCGACTGATGGTTCACAGCGGCTGTATTGATACTGGAGCTCTACAAACGTCAAATAAGAGCCAAGAGAAAAACCAAACAGGAATGAAAAAGACAACAAGCTCTTGGAGGTAAGCATATTTAACCCAAGATTAAATAATCAGTTATATATTTTTTTTTAACTATAATCATCATTAAAGGTAACAAAAACAGTCAAATCACACTCAAAAAGCAGCTTTTACCATCCCAATTCAAGCGAGCTTCATATACTGTGTCTACTGCAGCACACGCTTCAATAACACTGCATTTCTTCTGACTATCAAGCTTAATTTAATCGAGGCACGTTAACTGCTTGTGAAGCACGACTGAATCACAGCGCGTTGGGTTAATACGCGCACACTCATTTTCAGACTGTGAAAAGACATTATAATGTAGGTCAGCGGTACACGCAACATGAAAGGAAACAAACAAAACAATCGCTCTCTCTAGCAAAATAAAAGTCTTTCTAATGTAACTGACAGGACAGAATTAACACAACATAAGGAAAAAAAAACACCTTTTTTTTACACTTCCTTTTATGTCCCTGGCCTCCAGGATTACAGACGCAAACAAGAACTAAGTGCTACTTGGTACAACATCACACAAATTGCCGGAGAAGGCGCAGGTTGCTTGTTTACACAGTGTTTACTAAAGAGCGAGTTACAAATGCAATGCCCACAGCGACTCAGGAGAGTAGGGCACATTTATCCACTGCCAGAGGGCCTTCACCTTAAGACTTCTCCTCCATGTTGATTATTAAAATGTGCACAAAGAAAACTGATTTTTGCTCGGCACTGTAAGAACCTTGAAGGAAAAAACAAAGGCAACTTTTTTTTTTGGTGAACTGTGAATAAACCAGGACGGTACCACACGCTTGTTTCATGCACAGCACATCCAACATAATACAAAGTGTCATGTCAGCTCACGTCAAATGACTTTGTGCAGGAAAATGTGCGTCCAATTTAAAGATAACGCTGACAAAGGTGTAAACTGCCTCCAAAAAACAGTGGGAAAGTGGGTCAACAGTGGAAAAAAACAACAAAATAAGCCATTAAATGCAGAGAAATGTGAAATTTTATTTGCTTTGCACACTACACAGGCACTCTTAGACACACAGAACATAAACCAGAGGCTTGGAGTACTCGGAGAGGTGCACATACCAAACAGTTGTCTTTGAAAATATCTGCACAGGTAGTTTTGAAAAGATAACATGTAAAAAAAACAATATGAATACATTTACAAGAGCTACAAATTGTGTTTGGCTCAGACTGTTGGATGATTCTTCAAAGTCCCTCTGTAACATTTCCCTCCTGACATCCTGTGCAGAGGATACTGTATGTGTATTGTTTGTGATTTATGCTTTTAAAAATGCTATTTGTCAGTTCCTTATGTACTCAGAGGACACCGGTTGCTTCTGTAGTATTGCTGCTGCTGATACTAATCATATAAACTACTGCATGTGGCAAAAAAAAAGGAGTTATTGCTGATTTTTTTTAACTAAATTAATAAAGTGCCCCTCACTATTGGACACACACCACTTAATGTATAAAATACTTAAAGAGTGGTGAGGAACATGTATAAGCCATTTAATTACTTGCAATCATGTCAAGTTCATAAGCGCTGAGAGGATGTGAATGCACACGGCGGAGCTCCATGACAGAAAGGACGAAAACCAGCTGCACTCTCAGTCCCATTCCCTCACTTTTCATGGTCAGAAGTAACCAGGTTGGGTTATGCACATGTTGGCCACCTGCTGCCGCGCACAGCAGCCTCTTCATACGGCGGGTTGGGGTTGTGTTTTGTCTGCTGTAAGTCACAGTTCAGTTCTGCGGTTCATAAGAATGCATAATGTTGAGACTGATGTATTGCTTTTTATTAACAGAGAAAAATCTTGAAAACATTGTTTTCCATTTTTATTATCTCATTACTGCTATTTTAATGATTTTTATGTGCAGAAACTGCCCACTGATGTTGTCATTTGGAGGAAAATTAGGCCACGAGTCAAGGAGTCAGTGATAACCATGTGACCGTGTAGAAAGTATGTGATGTATTTGACATAAACTGTCATAAGTGGTGCTCATGTTGTGCAATTGTAGCTAAACTATACTCCAAGCCATCCTGCAAGCGTTAAAATCACTTTAACTTATAGGAGACATGTACAGGATTTAGTGCCATCTAGCGTTGAGGGTCACAGCTCCTTTTCCAAGCAGTGTAAGAGAACCTATGGTGCCCTGCAGGTGCACGCTTTGGTGATCACTTTGCATATCAAAGATTGAAGAGATGATCGATGATTGACCTACATATTTAGACGATCTAATTCTCTATCACAACTAAGAGGTTTCAGAATTAATCTCTGAAATCAATTTAAATTCTTAATCACAAACCAGTTGACCGTCTCTTTTCAATGATCTGTAAGCAGGTTTGTCTGTTCTAGGCTACTGTACAAATAAGGGAGACTCTTTGTCCTGCTCCCTTTGTGGATGTATTCAGGTAATTATACACTAATAAAAACACAATTATGAATACTGTGCCAATTTCTGCCAATAAATCCCCCTAAATCCTACACACCGCACCTTTAGGAACTGCACAACTGAGCTCTGTCCCTTTTATTTCTGACATGATTTAGGTCAGCTGCTCAGCCTAACTGTCTACAAGTATGTAAATTATGATGCAAATCTGAATTTCTGAAACACCAACCATTTGGCACATTAACAACCTATTACGCTGTAAAAAGTCTAGTTTTTTTTTAAGGATGAACCGCTGCCTCTTTAGCTTCTATATTTTAAAAAACACATTTTTTCATCTGCCAACCAGGCCTTTCACTGGTTGGCCACAACACGGGAGGTTCATATAATCCTTCTTCAGATCTCACCACCTGAAGGTGACCTCTCCAAAGAGGGCAGCAACGTGGATCCTTTACTGTCGTCCCACCTGCAAACGTTATGAACAGTTTTTCAACTTTTTGATTGAAATGACTGCTCCCACAGGTCGTTTTTTCCTGAAACATCTTGAAAACAACACGCTGCTTGGAGTTATTGAAGTCACTTTACAACACAGGCTTAACAATATATTTACTTTTATTATTAAATTATACATCTATACAATAGATCCTTAATAAAACTGCAGCTATACAAATTATTTAGAAGAAGTAACCACGTGATATTACCCATTGCAATAAAACCAAAACACTCTGAGAGGTATGTATTCATTCACTGATACTGGAGATCTGCAGACTATCACATCTTGAGATGTACTTAGATAACAAGGACATGCACAGATGGGGCCCAAAGATCGAGGCCCTCATCTTTTGACCATACCGCTCTCATGTGTCACCTTCGGTCACAAGATCTTTAGCCACAGTAGCCGCGGGGGCTCCAGGAAAGGAGATATTGTTCGTCAGTCTTTCCATCCATCAGTCCATCAGTGCATTAGTCCGAAAGATCAGAATCAAACATCCTCACAATTGTTCGATTGCTTCCCTCGAAATGTTGGACAAGACGTCAATGATCGTTGATGATTTGGATGACCAACACTTTAGTTCATGACAGTGTACTCAGAAACAGTTGCTGCATTCCCGGTCCGCCTCAGATTCAGCATTTTCCCCTGGGATCACCCACACGTGTTCAACTGATGTCGACAAAGACAGCTAACCTACCCAGAAGAGCAGCTGAAGCCAATGGCTGATGAGTTACATCTGATAATGCAGAGATGAGCCTGACAAGCTGATGTCTAATCACTTTTCCTCTCGTACCACCTTCAGGTCAAAGTTTTTTCGCCCTACTAGTGGTAAGGATCTTGAAAAAAAGGAAAAAAAGGAAAGTTGTCTCAATTTTCCATCCATGCTTTAATTTTTCTGTAATTTGAAAGTGTATTACAGGCTGCAGGATCAACCAGCGTAAGACGTATATAAAAAGTATGCTGATTGAAATAGATAGAAAACACCACTTATCCCTGTAATCCAAATAATAAATAAAGAAACAAGGTAACAGAGTGGTCTTTTTCTTGGTTGCAAAAAGCTCTAAGCACGGTCGGCTAACGCTGCAAAATAATGGACAAACTAAACTTTTGCACCAGTACTTTTTGAGCTCTGTACGCACCGAGTCCAGACTATAATACTTATAATATATCACCACCGAGCTAGTAACTGCAATACAAAGCATTATAACCTCACATGGCGGTACAAACTCACTCAAGTACTGTGACAAAGAGTAGGAAAGTAAGTCGTGACTGACACATTTTACCTCGGAGCTAACTGTCGCTGTACAAGCCCCAATAAACCTGCTGCTGTGATTGTTTCATATTACTGCAAACTCGACTCCCCTGTCGGTTAAACCCAGTTTCCATTCAGTGCTCGCTTCCTGTACATATCAAACTGCTGCCCGCTTGCCAGAAAACACCAAACATTTGTGGTTTGCCACGTTTGTTCATACGCAAGTATCAGCACATGCAGTGTTTTTTCAGCCTGTGGATAGTAAAACTGGCTGCCTGCAAAGTGTGAATAGGTGTTTTGTGTTTATTTAAACCAGCTTTATGGAGTTTAACTGGTTATGACACAGTCTCAGTTTAACACTTATGCCTCTATATGACCTACATAAGCAAACAAGATGAACAACGTGAAGACTGGCTGTTTCTATTTGCTTTTAATAGTTATTCTTAATGCCTGACATCATCTGTCTGCGACATCAGGTGGGTTAGTTCTGATGAATTCAAGTTGCTTCAGCTGCTACCCGCCCGAAGTTCCGTCTCCAGAGCTTTCGCCCGCTCTCATCCTGGAGAAGTCGTCTCGCAGTGGCGGGGGTTGAAGCGGAGGGAACATGTGACCTCACGTCAGGTGAAACGTTACCGCCTTTGTCCACAGGGACCGCCAAAATCAACACAAAATAAAAGGTTCCATAGAGCTGCTTTAACTAAAATCCTCTCCGGTAATTTCTTATTTCTGCTACTCTCATGTTACAATATACACAAGTGTTTTGATATTTTATGTACTTTAAAATAAATAACACACAGATAAAATTTGCTAAATATGGCCTAACTAAGTATATGTGGCCTGAATGGTGCACTTTCTTAGGGACAAGACGTGAAAACCTGAAACACTTGAAAGTGTTGAGAGTTACAGAGCTGGTATGTGTCCAGTAAACTAATCTCTGATGGACTTTTTAGTTTAGTCAATTTCCATTTTACTTCAGAGGGTGCAGAGGAAAACAAGCCAGTGAAAGAAAGACTACAGAGAGTCCCCAGTTCCTAATGGTCAACTGACAGATGTCGTGCATGACTGGGAAATTTCAATTTCCTTTTATTTCATGTGGTGTGAGGTGCAGATCTGAATGACAGTAAGCTTCTCTCTGTAAATGCGACTGCGTTTGTGCAAACCACACGAATAACTTCTAGAATGTTAAAATAAAAACTTGTATGCAAATTAGGCACTCATACAGTATAGGCAGTATTGTCCCCTTTTCTTCGTCTACAACATTCAACCACCACTGGAAAAAACAAAGACAGCAGCGAATGCACGCATATCTTACAGGCCTGGCCTACATTTCCTGCCTTGCAAGTACAATTTAGTGAGTCCCACTGAAATGTGGAAATATTCAGCATTTGAGGGTTTCAAACAAAATGTTTTGAGTTTGTGCGCGTTCAGGATGGACAGCAGCTTCCCGCTCACTGGCGCTCGTGGTGTCCCTCTGTCCACCCCTGCAGGACATTCATCTTTTTGCTCTACACATTTTGCAACAACAGAAACCACAGCAGCTTGATTCTGACAGTTTCACCAACATCAAATACACTAACAGCTGTAAGGACTCAGCCACTCGCCTGAGCTGGAGTGGGCTGCAGGCTTTTCGCAGTGTTCCTGAGAGACTTCCAGGGCACAGAGATGTTTTTTTTTTTTTTCTTTGTTTTTTTTTTTTGTATGTAAGAAATCCTGCAGCAGCACATCCACCTGTTAGTCCTTTATAAGAGAGAGGTAAGTTTGTGGCGTGGGTCCACAGAGGGCACGCTGTAGTCAGATGTAGTACTCCTTCATGTTGTCCCTGACTGAGTTGTGAAGGTGCAGCTCTGTCCTGTAGTCTGTGTACATGCTGTGTCTGTTCTCCTCTTTAATGCTGCTGCTCCTCTGGGCCCGCCGCTGCTGGTAGAGGAGGCGGCTTATCACAGCCAGGGCGCATACGGCGATGAAGACCACCGCCGTGACCACACCTGGGAACACACAGCATGGGGAGGGGTGGGGGAGACACATCAGCAGGTGTCAGGGGACGTCGCCATCAAGTTCCCTCAGATCTAAATTTGCAGTGTCTGTTTGCTTTGTTTAAACCTTACCTTTAAACACAAAATGCTCAGACAGAGTGCAAACCCTGCTACAGTGAGCTCAATTTTCAGAATACAGCAACTCAATATTAGCACAGTATGTAGGCGTTTATTATTGGACATACGGGTTATTAAATGTGCCTTGTAATGTTGATTTGACAACACTGCCCAGCTGAGAAGAATAATTGGTCGTTTCACTGCTGACACACTGAGCTTCTGTTAGTGTATTAAAACTGTGGTTTACTTTTTATGATAACAATGTAATTGCACTGCAGTGTTTATAAGAGAGTATTTATGTATTCTATTGAAGGTGATTACAGCAAACCTGATTAAAATGTTGGATGGATGTTTGGAGTAAAAACGCCCACTTTGTTGTAGATGCAGAACATAATTTGCTGCATTTAAGTTTTGTGAAAATCACAATTTAAATGCAGGTAATATGCAGGATTGACACAGGAAAACCCTCATGTATGTATAATTACATACAATAATGAGGAGGAAGGAGTTTTTTTGTAAAGTCTAAATGAGAGATGACCACTGAGCACTTTGCTTTGTTATAGTTAGTTAGACTGTCTCATATAAAGATGAAAATACACAATGTTTTGATCCATTTCCTCATTTGATATATCTGTTCTCTCTGTATCTTCCTTGGTAAATGAAATTATATAATAAAGTTATAATAAATTAGTTTGCAAACGTTGACGACAACATAACAAACTTGAAGTGGAGCCACATGTGGAGTCATGTTGCAGGTTTAAGCTGAAGCACATTCAGCTAAAATAAGAAAAATAAACAGGCTTTAAAGAGGTGATGATTCTGAATCATCTAATCCTTGATCCTGAAGGAATCACTTGACATTTTGGGAACCACGCTTGTTCCTCTTCTTGCTGAGAGTTAGATTAGAAGATTTATGCCGCTCTCATGTCTCTGTGGTGAATACGGGGGACCAGAAACTTCCTGCAGCCTCCGCTGGTTGCCCGGCAACTGGTCCCAGCCAAGAAACAGTCCCCCCTCCCCATCCTTCAGGCTTTATGCTAAGCTAACCACCTCCTGGCTCTGTCTTCATGTTCACAGCGTGGACAACATGACTGTGTTATTGATCGTCTCAGCTAACTCTCAGCAAGACGGTGAAAAAACTCGTTTCCCAAAATGATACGGTTGATTTTATCTAAGACATTATTGTTATTTATCTATTTACCAATTTCTTTAGGTGACAAATTCCTTATTAAAGTGTTTTATTTTAGTTGGATTTGGCCCTCTGTATATGTCTCTGTATTATTTCATCAGGGCTCTGATTTCCTCAAATTCAAAACTATTCCTGATCTTTCACATCAGCTTGGAGCTGTCAACAGCAATCCAGTGTAAAGAGAAATAAAATGCAAAGTAAAAGTTCCTTGTTCAGAAATCCTGTCAGATCATCATCGTCAACTTAAATTTAATTTCAAATAAAACTGTGTAAGTGGCAGAGATGATAATAAGCTTGAGCTAAGACTGAGTTATCGAGGGACCGGGGAAAGAAAAAAAAGAAAAAAAAAAGAATTAAGATGGATGCAAATGGAGAGAATGACAAATAACAAACAGCTGGGACTCATTTTCAATTAAGCAAAGAAAAATAAACCCGTGCAGAAGAGAGGGAAAAAACAGACCTGCTATTACAGCCAAATCCTTCTGGGTGCCGTTGGCGTGCTGTTCCTTATCTTTATTTGCTGTTACAGTCTGATCTGGAGAAGCAAAGACGAGAAACAGGCAATTCATTAATGTCCTTATTATACAGGAGAAGCATGTGTGACGTTGATATCTCTGAAATCTCCGGTTGTCATCTCTAAGCGAAGTGAAGTGAAGTTTGTTACTTTAGACGAAGTCATGATTACATTACGCGATAACCAAATTAATTTCACTCTCACTTCGCTCCTCCTCTCTGCAGAAGCCCTTCTATATACTTATTTTATGGGTTAATGTCTTTTAAAGGTGACATATTGTGCACCTTTCCCCACAGCACAGTTACCACAGCTCCCTGGAGTCTTAATGAAAAGTCTGTGGTCAAAATACCACAAAGATCAAGCACCAAGGACCTTCTCAAATCTAAGCAGGCTCCACTCAAATGCCAATAACCGACTGCTCATTTCACCCCCTTCTTCTTCTTTTTTGACATAAGTAGGCTACTGTACTGCAGGAGAAAACACAGCGGTGCAGCCATCTATGTTTGAACCAGTCACACCTTGAGCAAGGAGAGTCAGGGATATACGACAGGACATTTATGAGTGCCTAGTTATTAACTTTATGTCGCTTTGACATTTCTTTTGAATGTTTGTAGGTAGGTTAAAGTCATACGCTCGTGCTGGATGTGTCGTACGAAACCCAGAGCCGGTTTAGGTACCAGTGTGTGTGTTTAGGTACCAGTTATCAAAAGCTAGGTTTCTGGAATTTAAATAAGTGGAGGAAATGTAAAGGTCATCCAGCTCTTCCTGTCACACCAGTAAAACTCGATCTTGTAGGTAGAAGCCAATAATATTCTTCTTGAGAAGAGACGAATGGGCCAAATAAGGAGGTGTAATGTTTTCTGCCTAAACCTCATAACTCGTACTAATTTATGTTTACCGGTTACTGCAGCGTTATGCACTTTGATTATACATAAAATGATGCATTTGGCGATCCCTGTCATTATTAGTCCAGAATAATTAAAAGAAACTAATCCTGTAATGTCGTCACTTCGTCCTGTCATCAACATCATCTCATCTCGACATCACAGTCTTAAGTTTTCCTTCCTAATCGAGACGTTTGGTCACCCGGAGCCGAGCAGAGCTTTGGCCTTAAACTCCCATCAGAAAGAGGGCGGTGATGGAGAAGCGTTGGCTGCTGGGTGACGAGCCACGGCATCAGACTGAGTGGGACGTGATGGAGAACGATAAAGAATGAGCTGGTGGTGTCATCGCACGTTTGAGCTCCGCAAGATGAGTCGTTTCATGTAAAACTATTTCTGTAGTACTCTGAATCCGCGACAACTCAAGATGAGCTCGAGCCGAAGACGCTGCCTCGGCTGACAGCACAATTACACCCGCATTAGAAATTAATTCATCTTTTATTTTTCTGGGACATTTTCTATCATGGTTTCCCTAATATTTTATTCTAATAATAATAATAATATTAACTTCATATATAGATGATGAGCAGCAGAGTTTTATATTAATTATGAATCGATATAAAAAAGAATGAAGAAAAATATAAAAGCAATAAAGTCTACAGAAATAGGCTTTAAATGATTTAGTCATTTAAAAGAAGTCACTGATTGTTCAAGGTTATTTTTGTTGTATATTTCACATGTTGTGGCAATATGTCGTTATCTTGACGCGAGCGACTCCGCGAACTCGTCCAAACATTTGTCATAACAAAAGAAACAGAAAAATTAAAGAGCTCTTAGCAGAACTGTGTGCTCCATTATAGTGCACGTCTTCACATGAAACAAATACATAATTGTGTTCATATCCGAGTAATGGAAAATAATACGTGAGTGTAAAGAGACATTAGTGTCACTGATAAAAGGCCGGCGCAGACAGCTCCACCGATAAAAATGAAAATGCATCTGTGATGTCGGACGGCTGAAAAACACAGCTGGTGTGGGTCTGATTTAGACAGACTGTAATTAGCTAAATTCACAAGTCACTAGTTAAGTCACTTTGAAAAGCTCTAACAGTTTAACAGGAAGCCAATTAGACCCGACTGTTATAGTTTGAGTTGATTTGTTCATTTTGAGAAAGCCCCGGGCTGAGCCACAGAGAAAAATCAGCACGTTGGCAGCTACTTTTTTGAGCTTTAACTCAAAATGAGATGACTTTTAACCAGGATGGATCACCGCGGCGCCACCGGTGCCTCGTGCTGCATGAACTACAAAGACGTTTCAGCTCAGAGCATCAAAACGTGTAAACAGTCCACCTTTTCCAAAGTAATCAGACTACTGGATCCTGACACGGACAAACAAGAGGTTCCACAGATGTCGCGTTTGATGCGTGTCTAAACACCCACGTCTGTTATATTCTGTGGAAAAAAAATCCCACACACAGACTCTGCCTTGACTCCTGTCTGGATGCTGCGCTACATCGTTAAACGCCACAACTCTGAGTGAAGTTTCGCCACAGCCGCCCTCGAGTGAAGCGGAGAGAAGTGGAGAAGTGGCCGAGGAAGAGAGAGCAGCGAGAGAGAGCCAAATAGCTAATCAGCAGGCGCCCGAAATCCTGGCGCAGGCCAAAAGGCTGAGAAATTAATTAGGTCTGCAACTATCTTATTTTATTGTTGATTAATGTGTCAATTAGTTTTTGATTGATCGTTAAGTCCATTAAATGTCAGTTAATGGTGGAAACTGCCCTCCATAATTTCATAATTTCTTCCCCTTGATGAGATCTTCATATAACTCGGTATTGATTTTTCATGTTTAATTATGTTAAGAAAATCCCGGAAAGTGTTTGACATTTTGTTTGTTTCTTAGCATGTAGCGCAGCCTGGAAATGCTGCTTTAGTCTCTTTAACATGTCCATCAGTTAACCAGCAGTGTGTGTGTGTTTTACCTTGCAGTGTGTGCGAGGTGGACTCTGCCAGCGCGCCACAATTTGACTGGACCAGCGGCCCACGGATGGTGACCAGTGAGCTTCCCCGGTTCGTCAGCGCCGCCTTCAGAGGTGCGACGTGGTTGAACTGGACCGAAGAGAGGCAGCCGATGAAACCTTTGGAAGCCGCTTGCATCACTTCCTCGTTGAAGTTCTCCCTCCCTGCAGAGAGACAGTCGGTGGGTGAAAATACAAGTCCAGTAATTTCTGAGTAAAAAAGTCAAGGATGAAAAAAGAACAGGCAGGAAATGATGACTGGTTAGAACAAAAGTCAGCAATTCTCTGACCCGCACAGGATGACTTACTGGTGACTTTGCCCAATGTCAGGGATCTGATTAAGATCAGCTCTGCATCAGATGACAGTGTGTACTTTGTGTGGATGTCCTGGTCGATCTGGTTGAGTGGAGAGAAATCAAATAACAAGCCGATTACAAGAAATCTAAACCGAGCTAACAGCAGCGACGGCGGCAGCAGCACATTTCAATACATTATAGATTGAGATTTGTGTCCTCCGCAGCCTCACAAAACCGTATCCGCCCACAGTCAGCTTTGAAGTGATTTCGACCTTTCGCTTCTGCAATACCACGCTGATTCAGTCGCATCACTTAACTTGATGGTCCGCAATAAAACACAGCAGGATTTTGATGACGTCCATTTACGTTTATGAAATACCCACAACGCCACGTCTGTTAGCTAAGAATACATTTTCAGAGCAGCGTAAAATTAATTTTAACAGCATTTCTCTACTGGTTGGATCGCAGGTAGAAAATTCAATTCCAGCTGCCGGCTGATATGATAAATTATGTCAGCGTGCAGATTTAGGTGAATGAATATATGTGTTGTTTGTTGGTATATTATACAGTTAAGTCTAAAGGCTCACAGCTGGCAAACACGAATGAAAATAACTGTAATCTGAGTTTAAGATGACAAAAGTAAAGTAATATTTACTCAAGGTCCACTTCCTGTTCTTTGCTCGCTCAGTCGTCATCACGTGTAATAAGTGCAGAGCAGAGCAAGCTCCATTCATGAGACTGAAAGCTCAAAAACCTTTTAAGTGAACACTAAAATAAGATATTATTGCCAAACTACACATTCAAAGGTAAAGAATGAACTTTCCTTTATTTATTTTTGTTTCTGATGAAAATAAAACTGTTTTGGACGGCAGAAATTACAATTTGGAAAGAGCATATTCCGGATCCAGCTTATGATTTCCATCAACATCTGAGACACGTTTCTATTGAACGCATCTGCAAAATCTTACAGCATCTGGATGTATTATTAATGTCAGGCCACTAAACTCACTTGGTAAAGGTGGGGCACTCCAGTAGTGGTGTTCGGCGTAGTTGAAGGTGAAACTATCAACCACAAAGGGTAGCGAACTGCTTTTTTTTTTTCTTTTTTTTCGCGGTGTTAAGTTACAGCATGGAGAGTAAAAATGTTGACGTCGACTACTTTTACATAAAAGACTGTTGAAGGCAAACGAACCCCTCCATCTTTATTTTACTGCACCACAGGAGCTCCACATTGCTTCATGCACTGGCCTAAATGATTCTGCTGCATAAACTCACTTCTGCAGAACAGTTGCATATCAGCATAATTTGAGACTTCTGCCTCCTGCACATCCACGCGGAGGACTTCACGAGTCCTCTGCTATAAACGCAACCCAGGAATTTTTTTTTTCTCTGAACTAAAGTTTTGCATTTCCCCTGATCCACGGGAACACTTGGTGTGTTGGTCTAGTCCAGTTATAACACGCTGCCAGGTTGGGGAAACGCTCTGCAGATACTACAGAAAATAGAGATGATGTGACACTTTACATTATGCATTTATCGCTCATTACTCCTTTCAAAAGGTCGAGCTCAGACGGTGTGTAGCCGCTGGCTGTGAGCACAGCTGCAGCTGCTCTGTCTGGCTGTGCTGGGCGAAGCCGTGGATGTGGTTAATGCTCCGACTACGGCTGTGTTTGTGTTTGAATATATGATGCTGCGGATACGGTTACGGAAGCTGTGCTGGCTGGCTTCTCGTTAAACCACACAAGCAATAAGAGCAGATGTGAATACACTATGGGAGATCAGGGCTTTAATACAACGCACGGCCAGCACGAATGTCACACGATGTTCCTGCACGTCGTTAGTGTTGCGCCCACTATAAACGAACGCGCCACGGCTATATCATCCCACGGCTGTGCTCATTAGCACACCTATGGCCTGTTTCAATCAGCCTGGGCGGCATGTGGTGAGAGCGGGGTTAACTCTTCATGTATGTAGCTGCAGAGACACACACATGATCCTGAGCCAGCCACCCACCAGCAGACTAGCACATAATCACAACACAGCTCAGCCTTTTCTCTGGGGGATCAGAGGGAAGTTAATGCAAATGAATGCAAGACAATGTCAGAAAAAAAAAACCCTCACCTGAACGTAGAGGTTTATTCCGACTCGGTGGATCCTGATTCGGTGGAGTCGTCCGTCTGCCAGGTTGCTGAGGGCGGGGCTGAACACATCTGGCCGCCTGTCTGTCTGAAGGTGATACCAGATCTGCAGACTCCCTGGACACAGACCACGAAAACACATGCAGCGCTCTCCTTTACACAGACATCTGCAGAAATCCCCACCAGATTTACTATTGTGCTCAAAAAGCCACAAAGTCAAGTCCAGTCGACTGACATGGAAACCGCATTTTACATCAAAGACACCCTCCACTGGCTTCAAGTGTGTGTGCACTGCTTTATAATGCCGGATAGGAGAAGGAGTATATACCTATTTACAGAAATGATACGGCTGCTTATTTATAAATAGCCTGCTATATCTAAACTTCTTCAATTGCCTTTTGAGATATTTATCTCATAGCTCTTTGCTCCCACATTGAATAAGTCAATATGTGCTCAGTGTTCCTCCCACACACAATCACTGCCAGATCAAAGAGTCAGATAGATATGCATTGTCAAGTGGAGCCGGGTCAATATTACAATTCCCGGCCTGTAGGTGAAGGGCTTTGTGTTGTGATTCGCTTTGAATCCTGAGAGCGCTCCTATAGATGAAGGTCAGCGTGGATGAAGTGTCTCCTCTGTTGACAGAGACACTGAGGAGCAGGGCCTTTTGGGTTTAACACAAGACAGTGCATTAGGACGCCGACTCCGGCTAACCACCGCGCACATGTGTCGCTCAGTGCGATGCTCTAAAGTTCGGACACATCTTAAAGGCCGTCAGCCGAGAGCCTTGAAGCTGAGATACTGTGTTGACAGCAGAATGTATCCTGCAACAAGTTCTGCAAATGCAACCAATTTTCTCCAGACTTAAAGTGAAACACTTTAGAGAGAGCGCTGTTGGGTCATTTTGTTGTTTTTCTTTTATTTATTTATTTATTTTTTTTTCGTTGCTGCAGGTCTGTTTTTTTCTTTAGACAAGAAAGGACCTTCATTTTACATTTGGACTGGTTTCAGTTTACCGTGCTGTTCAGAGATGCAGAGGAGGAGCGGCGGAGCTTGAATCTATTCATTAGTCTATATCAGTTTGCACAAAGTTGTGGGGGTGGCTCCGGTACTTTATTCATGCTGGCAGCTGTGGCACCAGTAAGATACACATTAGCTGACTCATTTTCTGTTCTGCTTAACACCTCTCAACATGCAAATAAACGTGAGATTTTCCCAAAAAAATTGAGTTTTTCCCGGGTTGTGGGTGTTAATTAGGGCCTGCTGAGGCGCCCCGTGTCTCGCTCTATGTTTGACATATCCACATCTGTCCTTGCAGTCGGTTCTTGCTGGAGGTAAAAAAAAAAAAAACTCAAGCATGGTACCTGGAGAGCAATGGGATTATGATTGAATCCTTTTTTCTGTAAGTGGATTATGTTTTTTTTCTGCCTAAAAAGGAGGATCTCTGTCTGCTTCCAGGTGAATCTCGCTGGTGGCGGGAACATAAAGTGGACCACTGGAATGTCAAGGGAGCGATACCCCATGTAATTATGCAAGGTCATTTGGTAGCCATGGTAACACACACTTGTGTCGGCCTGTGAGTGCGGGGACAAAACTGGATGTTGACACGCAGCTAATGAGCTACAACAGCATCCTCCATTTTAGACTCTCTCTGCATCTCTGTTCACTCAGACGTCGGCCCGCTATTGGTCGACGCCGCAGATTCACAGGTCTGCATGAATCGTTTGCACTAATTCTGTCCAAAATAAAAAAAAATACATATGAAAAAGAGAGCAAGATTTAAGGCCTAAAGGGTAGAATCACTAATAAATGCAATAAAATTTGAATAATCGAGCATATAGCGGGAGTAGCTGGACTGCATATCCCACATAACCGAATGAAACCTTCAAAATAAAGGTATGTTTTGACCTTCCTGATAAATAACATCACTGTCATTTAAACTGAGGGCTGATGACCTTGGGGCTTCACGTGACAATCAATATGTTTTCATGCAAATTTTCTCACCGCCGCTTTACGATTCAAACAGCGCCGCATTTTCCCTCTGACAGGATTTGAAATGCTTTCCAACGGCTGCAGACAAACAACTGTATAATGCAGATGCAGATATGACCTTTTCGTATGATCGCAGCAAAATATAAATGTGTACGATAAACCGGTCCACAATTGAACTGTTTAGCTACACTGCTGTGACACGTGTGGAAGTGAAAGCTAACAATGTGAAGGTGCATTCAAAGGAGTGCATAATTATAATATTATTACCATTTGTGTCTTAGATATGCATGCAGTAATGTAAATCTATATGTACCGTTCTTGGCCAGGATGACAGCGATGTACTGCTGGCTGAAGGTGCTGACAGTCAGCAGCATGGCGGGCCTCTGGGAGGTGGCGAAGCTGAAAGCCACGTCCTCTCTGGCCCTGCTGCTGCTCTCTGTGGAAACACTGGAGGCCTGCGAGCTTCTGTTCTGCATCACCGAGAAAGGCTCCTGGAAGGTGTAGGTCACAGAGGACTCCATGTCGAAGGACACCGACACCTCTGCACACGGAGGGACAGAAAAAAAAAAAAAAGCTTTCAGTGCGACGAGCTCTGTTATAACTCTTTATTGAAGCGAGATTAAAAGTCTACAGCCCTCCCAGCGGCCTCCAGAGGCTGCGCCGGTCATTATGCCTCACAATGCAAAAGCGTCAGCTGGAAAAATCAACACAACTTTATCAACAGTGGGGTAGAAATGTCTTTCTTCAGAGGTGCAGCAGTGTGTGTTTGCAGGTACACGAGGGCTTTAGTAGCAGTGCCCGTTCTGCAGAGCAAGGCTGCAGCAAAAAGGTGTAACGGTATATCAAGGTTCACGGTGCGTTTGTTGGTCGCTCTACAGCACAGAATGCAAGCTGCTCTCCTTTTTGATGCTACGCAAGAAAAAAAAAAGCAAATTTATGTTGAAGTATGGAGGATGAGCTGAGTCTCGCAGCCTGAGGAGAGAAGCTGCTCTGTAGTCTGGTGGTACAGCAGAGGTTCCCTCTGTGTCGCGTTTCAGACGACAGCAAGGTGAACAGGCTGTCGCTGGGGTGGGCACTGTCTTTTAATATCCTTTGGGCTCCGCACAGGCACCTCACCTCGCCGATTTCACTAATGCACGGTAAATGGGTACCAATATGTCATGTATTGGGTGCTGTTTTCTGCAGGAAACTTTAATTCCCTGACTTTACCTTTAAAGGCAACTGGCGTGCCACCATAAATCGCACCAAACTGTGAAATAGCGCACAAAAGCCGCCTTGCTCACTGTCTTTCTGTGCCCCACAAAAAAAACTTGGGTGGAGGAATATAAAATAGATGAGCAGCTAGCTAATCACGCACATGCACAACTACAAATAAGAAGCCCACACATCAAAGCACATCATTAAACTTTATAAAGAAAACAGCCACGAGCTGTGAGAGGAAGCAACTCCATGAGGAGGCGATGAGGAGGCATGACACAGATATCACGGCTGACAACAAAAACCAGCGGCTGCAACAACAGCAGCACCGCGGGGACTCAAACGTGCTCAATCGAAGACACTCGGACACCAACACCTCAACAGGTGCTGAGATTTAACACTATGCTGTGTTGTCTTCTTAAACGTGTGAAAAAGCCAAACGTCTTTAACTTTCAAATTAAACACAACGCTCCCGGTGTTAAGGGAGGGAGTGGGAGGAAGCCTCAGCATGCCAACATACCGAGACAATATTACATCATCGCCATGTTTCACATCGCTGCAATAACACAGCACATCCGCTGAAGCAGGTAATCCCGCAGATCACTGCCGAGCACTTTGTTTTTTCCCAGAAGTACTAATATATTTCCACACTGGATAAATGCTTGAAAATAAAACTGACAGCTTTCTTTGCAGAGGCCACGTCATCGTTCATCATGTGTTCATCATGTGTTCATCGTGTGTCCAAACTTCAACAGCACAGAGGTTTGAAAATGTGCCTGAAAACTTCATTAAGTTTGACTCAAAGAGAGAGGTGGATCAAAGGGAGAGTCTCTAACCTACAGGGGAAATGTCTGATAGACTCTTGAACCACAATAACACAACTAACTGCGGTGAGGATCCGAGATGAAATAAACCAGAAATACCTCCGAACAGCAGTCGGATTAGCTGTATCCTGGCACGGGCGCCGCTCTCATATTCAACGCAGCAGAGTGAGAGGAAACAGTGTAAATAGTGCAGTGCGGCGAAGCCACATTTTGCAGCCAGAATTTTTCATCCCTCATCGCTCAAAAATACGCCTTCAAACTGTTTCTCCCCTCCGCTGTGTGCTCAGCCTCCTGCTCCTCTATCTGAGCTGGGTGGGTTTGGGTTTGTGCTCACATATCGTAGGAGATAATTTGCTCTAATGCATTTTAAATGTTCTTGGAGTCTGGAGTCAGGACATGTATTAATTGCCTCTTGCACGACTCGTTTTTTTATTGATGCGCTGTAATGGAATAACCTTGACAATGATCGATTATTTGTTTGTCGTAATCAGCATTAATCCATTAAAATAATTACATTAAAGGTGAGGCTTTTGCCGTTGATCGGCCCTCACCTTGGTTACAGGTGGTCCCCCCGTACGCTGACTGGGAGCAGTCGCACACATAGCCGTTGCTCTTCTCGATGCACCTCCCTCGGTTGTGGCAGAGGCTGCTGGAGCCACTGCAGTAGCCGGGGCAACCGGAGCTCACCCCGGGCGTCATCTTGGCCCTCTCCTCCAGGTCGAAGCTCGCCCCGTTGACCGTCAGAGTCCTGATGCAGCCCAGGAAGCCTCTCTGCTGGGACGCCGTTCCTCCTGTGATGGAGGGGGGGACACGGCCGTTAGTCACATCTAATCCTCTCCGGCTGAGCTACACCAGCATCTTTGGTGACTTTATAACCATGATTCCCTCTAAGGCTCATGAGGATTCACAGCAAAAGCCTTTCCTTAATTCCAGCATGCATCTAGGACAACTCCATAGGCACTTCAGCGTGTGAAATCTCAGTACGACTAAATATACAATCTAATGGACGAGGCTTTTTTCCAGATGTGGGAAATTTATCACATGGTCACGCTTATAATTTATCTGAGAGACAAACAAATAAACAGCTGGGTATAATCTCCTTTCATGATCCCCCGAGGCTGATACTTAAAATCTGTACAGTTTCACAGTGAGTGAAGCTTTTGCCTGCACACACTGCAGGCGTTTATTAACTTTATAAATGTTTCTGGCGTCCATACTCACAAAGTACATACACAGTACATACAGAAAGTACATTCACTTTAACACAGCACTTCCAATATGAAGGTACTTGCATATTTATGGTAAATGGACTCACACTTACAGTCGTCTTCCAACCACTCAAACACGTTACATTTAATTTCTTTGTAGATAGAGTTACTTTGTAGATTCATGTTACTAATGCAAAATATAATAATCTAATAAATGATGATGTATTATTATGAATAAAGGTAAGACTTAATCGAGCCCTTTGTGAAATTCAGGAGCTACATCATTAAAAAATGAGCCCCACCTTGATCAGCTGCCACATTAAAATGATGATTTAATGAGTGAATGAATTAAAAATTCAGCCTACACAAACATAAAGAACAGGACGTATCTGTCACTGTTTGCTAAATAAAAAATGGAAAGAGCTTTTGAATGAATAATTAACCAGCCTGCTGTGTTACATAATATATTGTACAGCTGCTGTATGTTTCGAACCTTTTCACAGTGATAAACCTATGTGGAGTGGGTGAGAAATTCAAGGTTCACTTCAGTGTAGAGCACTTCAGCGTCCCATCATGCTTCACAGGAGCTGTTTGTGACCAACAAGCTGCTCTATTTAACAGCGTTAAACATCTTAAAAATAAAAAAAATAAAACAAAACGCAGCAGAAGTGGAACAAGGACAGCGTTGTCTTTTAACCTGGTTATGTCAAACGGGGTTTTGCATAATAAAGATTTAAAGTGGTATTTTTTTTTTTTTTGCATTTAAAAGTATGTTTTTGCAGATATTATTTCTATACTGTGAGCCTCTGCTGACAACTGTGAGCTGAGTACTTGTTATATTCTTATCTTATTAAATATTAGTAATCTTTAATATCCACTGTTCCACTTGGCAATGAGTTTTTTAAAATGGCATTTAGAGAACTTGTGTATCCCTTCATAAAATGACACCTTTGCACCTCCTTATGAAAACAATTAAATCTTCATGACATGACAAGCTCTTCAGAGGTCCACAGAGGACCGCCGCCTCCATTCCTCATTTCAGTCCCCCTATAAATTATTCCTTAAAGTAAATGATCCATTAAGTGCACGAACTGAGGCCTAAAATGGAGAACGCATAAAAAACCACATACTTTTTTTTTTTTTTTTAAATTGTATCTCTGTTCCCTCCAAAGGGCTGGTGTATTATTAAGGTGACACATTAAAATGTCAGAGGGGGGAAAGGCTGCTGGAGGAATGTGAGAGGAGAAAGAGGGCAGCTGTGCTCCTGAAGAGCAGCAATAATGAAATAATAATAAAATGCATTAGTTCTTCACAGTAGCTTTGTATTTTATTTTTTTTAAAAGTCTATATTAGTACAATACTCACAGGACCGATGTACATTTAAAGAGTTATTGTTAGCTCTCCATCCTGGCCGTGAGGAGATACTTTGGTAGTGCGACTGCATTGTAAGAGATAGGGGACCCAATCCACAGCCCTTGAAAAATGCACTTTTAAGTTCACGCTGAAACTTTAATATATGACTTCTGTTGTCTGCATTAGCCAAATCAAGAATATTTTTTCCTCGCGGCTGTGCTCACACAAGGGGAAAAAAAATGCTATAATGTCTGAAGATGCCCACTTGACTAGGCTGAAGCATCGCGTTGGTTTCGTTTCGGTCCCGAGGGCTTCTTTTCTTTTTCTCACACAAAACGATCACTTCAAGGCCGGTTTATGAGCAAGGGAATCTTTCAAAATAAAAAAAAGTACGTGAGTATCATGTTGAGCCTGTGAATAAACCTGAACCTTTTCCTTTAGAGCCACGCGATAAATATTTTTTATACTTACAATGAAAAAAAAAAATGACATGAGAGTAGTTGTTCCTACAACTGATTACAGTTGTGTTTTACAGAGTGTTTTACTGTTTTTAAGCTTTTTGTTTTGGTTTTAATTTCCTGTAAATGTATTGGTTTCTCATTTCCAGCATCAGGCAGCTGTTTTCATTTAAAAAAGAAAAGCTCTTCATCACGCCCATTGTCAAACCACTCAGATATAGACCGTGATTAGACAGGTGATATTTCCCTCAGGGGCTGGTGGCGACCAAAAACAGAGCAAATATTGGACATAATATTGTTGTGTTTATAGCTTGCTGCACTAAATGGCTCAAAAAAACAACAAAAAAATAAATCAATGCATGCTGTCTCCGTTAGAGATGCCTTCAGTCTGGGGAGCCTACCAACGAACAGCTGGCTGCTGAGCCGAAGGCGCGGCTGTCCTTCAGCCGGAGCCTCCAGGAAGCGGAGGGGAAGCTGGTCGACTTGCAGGGAGGCCTCCTTCACGTTGCGCTCTGCCCTCACGTAGTGCCACTGTCTGTCATTCAGGGGGAGGTGGGACTTCACGGACAGGACCACCGGACCGTTTCCCACATCAAAGGAGAAAGTGACCACGGAGGGAGCTGGAAGAAGGGGGCGGTGGGGGAATCACACACACACATATATGACAGCCAGGTTAGTTTGAATGTGATAGTAGGGTTTTTTTTTTTTAAGTTCCTCTCTATCCTTCCCCCTCTGATGCAACATGATACAACGCTGCTGGGAAAACTTGATGACCTGAATAGATTTATGAGGGGGCTCAGCTGACAGCTCGTCAATATTTCACAATGCCTCTGATGCTGCAGTAATACATAATGGCTCCAAATATCCTGAGAGCTCCTCCCTCAGGTTTGCGAACAAAACACACTGTAATCAACAATTTCACATCTTTTTTAACACCTCTAATAAATAAATAAATCCTCTGCTACTTGAACTAACTCTCCGAGGACTTGGTATGTGCTCTGATTATTATTAAATATGCTGGTTTATTAGTACAAGCTCCCTTAATTCTTTAATCAATCTTTAAAAAAAACAATCTTAAGACTATGCTGTACTCCTGCTGATGTAAATGAGTCAATCTTTTGTGTAAATATATCTAATTTTGCAGCATTTTATTTTTTTCCCCTTCTCTTCTGTTACAGTAAATATAATCAGATGAATTCTTGCTTCTTTATCAGTCCGGTGTAATCGTTTAGCATTTCAGCTCCGCCACATATCTGAGTGGAAGGGGAATGCTTTTAATGTCTCCCGTGACAGCATGACATTGCTGTTGATTATGTCATTAGGATTACATCATGCTGTGCGGACCAAGCAGCCCGCTTCTCGATGAAATTAAACTGTCAGCTACAGTGCAGCTTTCCATTTGAGCGAAAGCTTTTGTGGGAGTTCTTATGTACGACTGTTCTCTTTTGCATTCTGCGTGCATGACCTTGTCATGTACTTTACTCCTCTTATTCTCCTCGGAAACGTTGACTCACAGCTGAGCTCCACTCTGATGAAGTCCTTGAGGCCCAGGTTCTCCAGAAACACCCCTGAAGGAGCGCTCGTCTTGAAGTAGAAGGAGATGTCAGAGGCGAGCTCAGCCTGCAGGGTGGGGAAGTAGAGGTAGGAAGACTCCTGGTAGAAAGACGCCGCGTTCCAGATAGACTCTGCAAGGAAAGAAAGGGAAGGGAAAGATGAACGTAACTTTGCATCTTTTCCTCACATCTGCAGCGACAAAATAGGGATTTAATGAAACATGACATCTCATCTGTCACCAATATCTAACATGTTAACTTCTGGAAGGAAACAGGAAGCAAACTGTGGTCTCTGGTGTCAAAATTCACACGCTCCGTATACCCGATCGTCCGTCTCAATATCCTCCCTAAGAGCTTTTGCAATAACAGCATCGCTTGATTTCCGATTCTACTGAAGGAGCACAGCCATTATTTGTGGTATTGCGAGACTTCAGTTGTCAGAAAAATGCGAAAACAGATAATGGTTAGAAGCATTTTAAGTAACCAACAAACAGAGCTGTTTTTATGGTGAGGCAGTCTTTGTATTTCATATGTGTGATGATTTCCACCAAACGACAACACCTTTTGTCAGGAGATCTTATTGTCATGTGAGTTAAATGATGTAAAAACAAACCATAAAAGTAAATTAATTTCTCGAAATAGCTCTGTCTGGGATTTTTTTAATTAAAAGAATTAAGGGACAATATTGAAATAAAATTATTATACTTAGTTTTGCGTTATTAGAAAGTAAAGAAAAAAAACTGCTTAATTTATTTCTGCTGCCAGCAAGTGTTTGATGTACAATTATTTAATTGTTTTTCATTTACACATTCATTCTATAATATGAGATACAAGAAAATCTCATAATGACTATTTCATAGTCGAACTAAAATAGATCACATCACAGGTATGTTGCTCCTGGAATGACTCCAGCTGTCTCATAATGTACATATCTCTGACACCCTTTAGCCTGGCATATTTGATGTCTAAAACGTCGGTATCGCTGCTTTCAAATGAAATCGCGGGGGTTTGAACTGCATCTGACTGCATATCAGTGACTAAAAATTCCCACAGCTCACTCTGGGACATGAAGCAGTAAATGTCTACAGTCTCTTTCATGTTCCAGCGATGCTGTCCAGCTCTGCACCCCTCTGAGTCCCCCCCACCCCCACCAGCTCCACCATTTTGGCAACCCCCGCCTGGCTGCACAACACGGGGGGTTTGTAACTGCGTACCTGCCGCTAGTTCCAGCAGGTTTAAAGAGGTTATGGTCCACACAGCTGGGTGTCAGACTCGCAACAGAAGGGATAGAATTTAACTCTCTATCCGTGGATAAACACACGAGGCATTAAGACATCATCTGAGCTCGCTTTTGTCTCTGATCGGCACTGAGCCTGCGAATCAAGGCCTCCATCTGCAACCAAATCTGGCACAGGCAGCTTCAATATCGAGGTGATCACCTACTGTCTCCATAACAACGCAGAGGGCCGACGTGGTAGACAGCCTGCGAGCCCGTTCGGTTGGTGTCTCCGATCACTATCTGGCTGACTGGTAGGTGGTCTTTATAGGAGAGGATTCCTGTGTCATTAGCCCTGTGACACAGAAAAAGAGAGAAATAAATAGCAACACACGGGCCCTTGGGGCTGGATGCCTTTATGGGGGTCCAGATAAAGGCATCCATTCTTCTGCATTAGCACAGAACGCAGAGTAAACACATTAAAAAAGGAGCAATCTATCACAATGCAGACAACTGCCTCTGGAAATATGCACAGTGAGCTGAATCGAGAAAAGCTCTGCGAGTGGATTAACATACTGTAAACAAAGACATTTTGAACGTCTAATACACCAAAAACTATAATGCAGCCTTTGTTTTCTTCATTCGGCGCTCAGAAATGATGATTAGTTTAATCAGAACTGTAACATTATGCATCAGCTGGAATTAATCATTTTAGAGTAAATGCTGGTGTGAGAAGTTGTCGAAGAAATTCAGTAAGGAAATTATATGAATATGATTTACATACAGAATATATATGTATGATTGTCAAGAAACTGAATATTCTGCAGGCTGACACAGAAAAACTCCAAACTCTGAGCCGCTCTTGGTTCGTCTGTGAGTTGTTTCAGCGATTTAGGAATATTCTCTCTGAATTGATTTTTGCTGAAAGCCTAATCGATGGATTGCCTAATTTGTTCTATCTCAGTGGTCTTTCTGTTAATTATCTCAGGGTGGAAGTTTCTGGATATACCACAGAGCGATTATGAGAGATCAGTGATGTGTTTTTTTGCTCTGGGGGTCTTATTATCTATATATTTTTTTTCTTTTTCATGTTTGTTAATTCATATGTGGAACCTATATTTAGAAATCATTGGATCCTATAAGCCAGTTGCACCTGGGTCTGTAATAAATCCTCCCTTTATGAAGGTTATAGTGTTCAATTTTTGATTTTTCCGAAGGCATATTGATTCTGTATGTTATTTAGCCTACCCTCATTCATGTGCTATATGGCAAAACAGTAGAGCCATCTCTTTCAATAAACATGTCTTGTAAAAAAAAAACTAGAAATGCCAAACTGTGTGTATCTGCACTCCGCACCACGCGTCCGTGTCGGCATCACAGTTGCAGAAGTAGTTCATGTCAATGCAGTTCCCGTCCAGGCTGCAGGAGCACTGCTGAACTCCAGAGAGGAAGCCTCCCCAGTAGCTCCGTCTCTCCCCCTCCCGGTCCAGCCACCAGGACAGCGGACTGCCATCTGCAACAATACACCAGACAGTCAGTGGCCGCTGCAGCAGCCTGATGCCTGCCAGTCCCCACAGCACAGGCTCAACTAGGTCAAGGTCATGGGTTATATTTGGATGATTGCATTGTTTTGCTTCACTGGCTTTATCTTAAAAATGCATAAAAAATGTGTGTAAAAATATGTGAGGAGGTGCACCTAAAAAAAGAGGAAAAAGATTAACAAACACACCAAAATAATAAAACAAAAATGATTTATACATGAGCATCCTGTTCTGTCAGAGGCAGCTGTGTCGAGAGGCTTACATCATGTGCAACATTATAATGAGAGTAAAATCAAGCAAATGAAACGGGAAGACGGTAAGTAAGAAAACATGACAGAACGAAGAGAATGGTTTTAGGTGATTAGAGCATTTTGGTCACAAGTCAACAGATAAGAAAGAAGAGAAGAAAGAAAGACAGAAAAACAATTAATTTGCCTATCTGGCAGAGCAATGCACAAGATATAAAATAAATATAAAGGCACCTGCATATATTTTTATATATAAATATATAAATATATACATGTAGGTATCTATCCTGTTGTTTTTATCTTGATTCTATTTCATCAACTCATTTGTTTGAACAAGAATTGGGCTGCAAATTAGCTTTAGCTCGATGGCCTATATATGCTCTGTTGCATTGCTTATTTGTAGGAAACAATGTTTATCTCAATACCCCCTGTTAGATAAACAAACAAACAACAAACAAACAAACAAACATTATACAGAGACCACTGCAAAACTTGTACAAACATACACATTACAGTAAAAATAAATATAATAAAGGGAAGAAATAGGTAAATAAACGTATTAAAGAAAAGAAAGAGAAAAAATATTCAGAACAATTCTTCTCTGATAAATCTCTGAAACTGACCTTTTCCTTTCGAATTGTGCACTCTGCACTTCAACCAAATTGCTTATTTTCTTCATTGCATAAATTTATTTTTTTTTACTCTCTGCTGGCATTTCATGACACGCTGTCTGTGAGTGTCAATGAGGCACAATTCATCACCTCCACTATGGGGTTAAGTGGTCCAGCTTCAATCATCTGTCACACAACGTGACCCTGCATCGGAGATGAGGCCAGCGGGCGAGGAAAAGCCCATTAGGCTACATGTCACAATACATAATCAAGTGTCACAGCCGGCATACATTATAGCTGCATTAGGCAAAGTTTTTATCTATGGATACACATGTCACATCAGACACAGAGAGAGTGAGAGACAGCACAGACGGTCTCATCTCCATCACCTCGCTTTAGTTTGGTCATGTGAAGATCTGCTCTCGTGCAGATAAAAATAGCTACCGGTTTCTGCTCTGACCAGAAAGGCGAAACTTGTATGTGATGGTGAAACACACCCAGGACAGGACATAATGTGGCCGGCCAGAACACATTTGCATGACAAAGGTTGGAAAAAATACATGATTTATTGTGCGACCCTCTATCCCTGTTCTTCCTCTCACCGCAGACTAACAGCATCTTTTTTACCCCTCTTATTCTTTTTCTAAAACACAATTCAGACACTGAACAGATGCACAAATAAATAAAAAAAAGGCAATCAATACTTCCTGAAGGAGAGGTGAGTCTCACTCTCTCCCCCAAATTAGCTGGATATTGACCAGACTTGTTCGCAGCAAGACAGCAGACGCCCCTCACTCTTTTCTTCGCTAAAAAATCAAACTAACAACAAGCCGCACAAAGCCCCAAAATGTTCATCACACCCACAGTACAAAAGAGAAACAGCTAATGTGGCGCCAGAGGAAAACTCAGGCAGCCCAAAATTGAAACGGTAATAAAAACTAAACTGGATTTCAGTTGATAAGTAAGACTCAGGTGATTATGATATCACAAAAACAGGGCACTCATTTGGCAGACGCTTTTATATAATGTCATTTGCAATGAGTGAATTTGAACATCAACAACAGAGCGCTACCTTTAATTTATGACACATTTGAGCCACTGGTCGCCAACATCTCCATTCTGAGACCTTTAAAAAGACTGAAGCAGGAGAACGGTCCCCAGTTTAAGATTTGTTGGTGTCCTTTTTCTGCGAAATCACAACCAACCAGGCCAGTCGGGAGGATAAAGATGAGTGCGCCGCAGGATTTAATGACGGTTCTCTAAATGCCAAGTTGCGTCATGCGGTATACCTTAAACAAACAAATACCTAACGAAATACATCAACAGCAGTGGCGAGCTGTGCATTTGGTACCTGGGGGTTTACCGACTTAATCCACCACTATGACGTTACAATTATACAAGCCATCAATACTACACAAAAAACGCAATATAACAAGGCCTGGTATTACAGAGGTCCTGTTCAGACCTGGCATTAACATCAGTCTTGAGTGATTGGATTTCAAGTGTCCTGCGCTGAATGCGTCCATTCAGACCTGGTATTTAAATACGTCTTCAATGCGTCTTGAGTGGCCACATGGATCCAGATCTCACTAACCACTAACCGTGCTGTATGCAAATAAACACAGAGAGACAGCTGTTAGAAGACTTTCTTCTGGAGGTTTCCTTCTGATTTTTTTTTTTACATATATTCATCATTATACAGCGGCAGGATGTTTATGAGGCGCGCCGAGAGAGGGAGGGGGGAGAGAGAGGGTGCTGCGTGATTTAGAGATTACCATTTTTATTCATCAATTAGTAAATAAAATACATAATACTTACTAGAGTTGCTGATTATTTATTTATAGAAATAAAATACAAAATCCAGACTTTATTTATTTATAGACAATCCATCCTCCTGACGAAGGAAGACTCTGTCATAGAGCTGATCTCTGAGTTTCAGTTCCATCAGCAGGTCTTTTTCGATGGCCACGGAGGCCAAGGCTGCGAGTTGTCTCTGTCCTGTCGTATTCCTGGTATACGTTTTTATTCGCTTGAGGGCAGAGAATATCTGCTCGACAGTTGCGGTGGATATAGGAATAGTCACGGCCAGACACGCCAATCTGTACAGCTGTGGCATGCTCTCACTCAGATGTTTGCTGTGTAGGAAATTGAGGAGATCATTGGGACATTTCCCTTCAAAGTCTGTCATGGCATACATCACAGTCAGTTCTGTTTTTAAACAGGACAGATGATCAAACAGAGCTCCGTGGCTCTGTGTCAAGCTGGAAAAGGCTGTATGTGGGAATTTTTTCCGATATGTCTGAAACTGCTGGTGGTCGAGGAGGTAAGAGGAACATTAATTGTTCGTGATCTTTATGATTCTTACGATTCTGTATCTGGCAGAGAAGGTTGTCCAGAACACTGTTGTGGAGTTGCTTGTAGTGTGCGCGTATATGTCTCCTTGCGCTGGCCCTCTCCGTGCGCTCGGAGCACCCGAGATGCGCTCAGTGGACAGGTAGATGTCATCATACCGGTCCCTCTCTCGCTCACTGGTGTCACAAAACTCTTTCATCCTTGCCAGACAGAATTACACATCCAGTGTTTCGTTCTGCAGTATTTTAAAAAGCACATCAGAGTGCTCAAAAATCCCACTGAATGCAAAAAACAAAACTCAATGTCATCCAGACGTGTATTAAATCCATTAGCACAACGCACACAGTCCTCGTCATATTCATCATGATGTTCCAGTATGTAATTAAACAGCTCCTTGAGGGCACCTCTCTTCTCAAAAACTGTACTAACCAAACTTGAGGTGTACTGCCAACGAGTTGGTGCCAAGAAGATCTTGAATCCTTTAATCAGCAAGGCCATTTGAGACCCCTTGAGTCAGTACTAAATTCAGTCGATGGGCAAAGCAATGTACAAATGTACGAAGGCCATAGGTGCCGTCTCCTTAATTTACTCCAGATGACATGACTGCTGCGCAATCATAACACTGTGCCAAGTTTATCCAGACATCCATATTCCTCCACGAAATTGACGATAAGAGCAGCAATGTCATCAGCTCGCCTGCCACTAGTAACATCTCCAAATGTCAAACCGCTCCTTGACACCTGTGTCTGTCACACAACGCAGGACCAGTGCGAGCTGCGCTGCGTTACTTGACATCTGTCGTCTCATCCACCATAACAGCAACAAATTGTGCCTTTTCAACCTCTTCTTTTAATGCTTCTCCTAAAACTTCACCAATAGCATTGATCAGATCATTTTGTATTCTCCCTGAAGTCCCACAAAACACTTTTGTTGACAGATGGTAATGCAAGTCTGCATTGTTTTCAGCGAGAAAAGAAAGAAGCTCCACATAGTTCCCTCTGTTTGTGGATCCAGCACTTTCATCGAGTCCCCTGAATGAAAGTTCCTGTTTACCCAGAAATATGACACAATCAATTAGGTTTTTCAGTATCTCCCTATTTTTCTTCACCTTTTCATTGTGAAGCTTTATTTCTCTGTGCACTTGTTCGTTGAGCTAGAGATCAACTCTGGCGTCTCCAAATGTTCTCAAAGGCACCGCAGCCTGCAAGTGCCCCCCGTGGCTTGATGTCACCCCGCTGCCTTGGTCAGACAACTCAAGTTGGCAAACCCTCTGTGACTCCAAACACCAAGTCGATCACAGGCATTCCCAGCAATATAATTTGCAATGCTCCTCAGAGGCGGTAAGCCAGTGGTACCGCTCATAGGCACTGGTCTGAAAGTGGCGGACAAACCCTTTTCCCAGCTGAGACAAGCTGGCTAGCGATGGGGTTGGCTGACCTCTCTTTCTCGATGTCCAGCTTTTTTGGAAAAGTTCACCTTGAAAATGGAATTTTAATAATTCCTGAGACCAAATCCATTTCTCCTTCTCCGTCAGCCATTGTGGGCATAAAATTAAAAAAAATTCAAAAGTATTAATGTGCGCAGATCGCTAAGGACAGGCTTTTCTAGCAAAACTTGGCGGTGATAGCTTTGCTCTGACCATCCAATCAGAGGACAGAAAACTTCTGACGTCATTGTTGAGGCGAATTTGAAAGCTGATTGGTTAAAAAAACAGTTGCTATATAGTTTAATTAAGGTAGGCGTGCACTACTGATTCTGAAGGCCCTGGGCAGATTAGATTGCCCTTGCAGCAGCACATATGGCCCTTTTCCACTAGTACCTACTCATGGCTCGACTCGACTCGACTCAGTTTCGGTCGCTTTTCCATTACAATAGAGTACCACCTCAGCGTGGGTGGGGTCGTCATTAGTAACGTCGAAACTCCAGCGACGTCATTTGTTATGCGACACAAACACGAAACGACTACGGAGCAATGGAGGCCACCAGACAAAGAAATGTCTGCACCTTCGTCGTTGCTCCGCGGGGTTGATTTCTGTGCAGGCATTTCTGATCGTGATTGTTATTATGCGTTTTAAAATTTATGAACGAGTCGCTCTCCCGACTCATCTAGTGACGTCATGCCCTGGCCAAACAGTGGCCTGCCGTCTGCCGGCGTCACATTTTCGGCTTGACTCAGCTCGCTTGGAACCCCGGCCGAACAGTAGGTACTTTACGAAAGTACCTGGTACCAGGTACTAACACGTAATGGAAACACGTACAAACCGAGGCAAGTCGAGTTGAGTCGAGCCGAAATGCCGAGTAGGTACTAGTGGAAAAGGGCCAATAGAGACTGAAATCTGATTGGACGAAACATCAATAATCCACAGACATGTATGGGAAGCGGCGCAGCCAAGAGAAACGTTACAAAAAAGGACTATTGGAAGTAAATGAATACAATTTCATTGAACAAATATTATAATTTAGGTTGTAG
The DNA here is from genome assembly GCA_023238725.1 of Scortum barcoo. Taxonomy (NCBI): domain Eukaryota; kingdom Metazoa; phylum Chordata; class Actinopteri; order Centrarchiformes; family Terapontidae; genus Scortum; species Scortum barcoo. The sequence continues at coordinate 4,649,717 of CM041550.1, forward strand.
ATATAGGTTAGTGATTCTGATAATGTTTAGGCCAGCAGAGAAGGCCTTGCTGGCCCTGACAGCCCACCACTGATCAACAGTGAAAAAACACTGCTAGGGACAAAAATAAATGTGGAAAAAACAAGAAGGACTGAAGAGCAGGACGCACAAAAGAGCAGCTGTCATAGCTGCTCCACTATCACAACAAAAGCCAGAGTTACCTCAAACTTAATCCATTTAATTGAGAAAACAACGTGTTTAATGATGCAAATTAGACCACAGTTGAACGCCATTACAAGGACATTAAGTGACTGAACAACTGTGTTCGAGCAGTGGACACTGACAGGAAAGAGAGGAAGCATGTTATACAGCTCAACTCCACAACTGGAGGTGAACCTCAGATCTTCTTGGCATATGCCTACATCTATAATCCCAGTAGGCCACTTCAACAGCTGCCGTTGTTGTTTTTCCCTCCTGTAAATTAGCATAAGTGCAATTTTGTCCAATAATTAATTTGAGTATGCTGTAAAGTATGTTTGTTGTCAAAAGTGATACCGCATGTGTCTACACTCTCAGCAAAGAGAAGTGCAAAGAGACATTTCACCTTCTTCCACAGGAGATGTGCTCAAACAACAAAGGCAAGCTTGAAAAAATCCAGGCTGTTTCTGAAAGTGTTCATGCAGCTATAAAATAGCCTGTTTTCCCGTCTCTCTTTGATGTCTGGTGTGATAATGAACTTGTTTGTTTGCACATGGCACAGAGGGAACGGCAGAATCTGGGACTTCATGAATGTTTCATGATTTAAGCGCAAATGTTTGGATGTTTGGGACGCCATAGGTTGCCAGAAAAGTTCAAGACGAATGCACACGGAGAGATTGGAGACCACTTTTGTAGTTATTGTGAAAATATAACAAGAGGAGCCAAAGCAGAAGGCGGGGTGTCGAAGGGGCAACAGCTCCTGACGTGACAAAACACAGACAGTCTGACTTTCAATTCACAGTGGAACAACAAACGCTCCCCTGATGCTGCAAAAGTACAGAACATTCAAGACACACGACATCGACGTTGAGGCCACGTATACACCAGCTCCGTCTGGATGAGGCCGGTCAACACAGGTGACGCAGTGGGGCTGCCTGTGCAGACGACTCCGCCAAAAAAGTTGAACCTGGCTCAGCTTGAGCTCCGTCACAATGCAGCATCATCTGGCAAGGCGCGACTGGCACGACAGAAGATAAAAGGGAAGGAAAAATCCTGGCTCGTGGTATTTAAAACCGCAGCCGTATTTGGCAAAACAGTGCTTGTCTGTTTTTTTTTTTATGGAAGGCTGTTTTCAGTCCGAACACCCACCGGACCAGCTAAATCTGTAGGTCTCCAAATCAAAAGGACAACAACTAAATCTCCTCTTCCTGTGAGCATCACAGCCAACGTTTGGTCAAGGGTGAGCCAGCTTACTCTGCTAAGTCTCAGCCATTTAAAGTGAAATAAAAAATACACTTTCATTTCCGGATCTAATCCCGAGTCAGTCATTCCTTGGTATGTATCAGAAACATATGAGACAAAGACCACCTATCATCATATGGTACACATATATGACATATATATATATATATATATATATATATATATATATATATATATATATATATGAGTCGTAGACGGAGCGATATATTCATTAGCAGCCACAATTGAGATGTTCCCAGTGACATATTCTGCAGATTAAATGGTAGAAACAAAGATTTAATCTCATAAATTCAGCCTAGTTCATGTCTGACTTTCAGAGAATGACACTAACCCTTTGTGTTGAAGAGGCGGGACTTCCTGCAGTTGTAAACCACTTCCTGTTGGCACTGCTCCGACCCCGACACGATGGCGCGGAGCTGCTCGGCCGAGGTGCTGTAGTTAAACATCATGACGTGAGGTTTGTGGAGAGAGGAGCCCTGCACCGTGACCGGGGCCGAGCTGTTGTGGGTCAACACGGTCCACACCTTCTCCTCTGTGAGAAAACATTCAGTCTGTTACCGCCTGTTAACACCTTCTCTGAACACACACCACACTGCCGATCATCATCTCATCCACACTTTCTTCTAGAAACAAAAAATATGTGTAGGTTAGGCTGAAGTTCACACCTTAACCTTTAAGTACAAAAAAGTGTTAGAATTTCCTGTAAATACAAGAGCAAACAGTTTTAGTAAGTTAATTTCAGTTGTCGTGAAGGGAAAATATTTTCAGAATCATTAAATCTCACATTCATGGTTGACATAAAATAAGCATTTCTAAATTCACATATATATCACCACAGGCACAGAAAAGTTTGTGTGCATCTATTTAGATGAGAAGGGACCATTATGCTGAGTTTTGTGGACAAAAGCACACTTGAAAAAAAAGTGAATTAAAACTTAAATGCAAAATATGCAAAAAAGCTTTCAAGTAATGGCAAATATAGCACCACGCTCAAAAAGAATGGAAGCTGAACTGAACAAGCTTTTTAATAGCAACGAGTAACCATCAGATTACTGAACAGATTCAGATATTTCATCTTACAGTCAGTGTTTCTGTGTGTCATACTTTACTGTACATCTCAGCATCGTGGTCACTTCATTAACGAGTCAGAGAAACATTTGGTGCCGTTGGATAAACCATTGGTGTCGCTGGTGACATTTCACAAATCTTTGCAGTTTTGCATCACTGCAAAAACCTGATGGATGCACTTGTTTCCAAGCAACAATTTCACAACCTTCACTGCCCCCAATCTGCGAACCCTCAACATCCTGAGAATAAACCTTTTCAGCTCCGCCAGACGCAGTATTTTCAGAGCAGAACTCATTTTGCTAACATCTGCGTTTGTTGCTTGTTTTTCTCATTTCTGACTCCGATCGTGAACTGACTGATTTCATATCAGACAAAAATGGAAGTCAAGAGTTTGTGCAATGAGATCGGATGAAGGGATCTATCTTATTTCCACCCCCGCTCATTATGCAGATTTCATGTTTACTCTGCCTTTGAGAAAATCCCTCTCCACTTTGCGATTATTCACATCAGGTTGTCCGGCTTAGAGTTATTTACATTTCTAATAGATTCCTTAATTGAGGTCAAGTTGAGGCACATCTGCTGCTGAACAATTCAGATTTGTGAGGAGCAGCGGCGGCGTGGGGGGGAAGGACCGAAAACATAAAATGCCAGGACCAGACACTAGCGAGATGTGGCAGCGCTCCCCTCCGTAACATCACCGGCGCATTAACCTTGCAGAGGACGAAGTCGCCGAGAAAGTTGTGACAGCTCGGTGATGAACGCTGTCTCCACAGTGTCAAAACTTAACTGAATGTGTTTCGCCCTGTGCACCGCGAGGGCCGTGGATCAGGCCGTGTCCCTCTCCCTGTCTGTCAAATGTCACATCTCAGGTGACGGTTCGGGCGACGCAGAGCGCATTGTGTTCCTGCTATCAGAAAGATCACACTGATGGAGCAGGTCCGATGAAATGATGAGACGTACGGCACAAGTTTTCAAATGCACAAAGACCAAACTGCTTTTCTATATTAACATAAAACCAGTTACACAAATCTTCCCTGTCAAATTACACTGACTGCATACTGCAAATAATCAAAGGTCAAATACCAATGTTGGTCCAGTCGTCTCATCAAATCGCTGTGAAATTTAGTGGATATTTGTGCATCTTTTGTTATGATTTTATCGACTCCTTAGCTTTAACTTTGCGAGTCAATCACTTCTCCTTGAGCAACACGAAAACACCGGGACAGGTGTTTTAAAAAATCAATGAGCAAATTTTCATGTGGATATTCATGGTCCCGCTTGTTTTCGATCTGATGGGCAGATTTCTGTGGAGCTGGTTGAGAAATGCGCATCCTCGTTGGGGCTCTCTTCCACAGCACCACCATCGGTTCAAAATGTCAGTCTTGCACACAAAATATCTCATAATTTAATGGCAGACGGCCATGAAATTTACTGAGCCGATTAAGGCTCCCGAGGGGATTAACCCTGTTGACTTTAATGACCCCATGCTCTAATGAAAATGGCCGCCTCTAGGGGCCACTAGTGGGGCTTTAGACTGGTAAGCTTGTTAAATTGTAATCTCGCCCTGACATTTTTTCATTTAAATAAAAAAAAAAAAAAAAAAATACAACATAAATTTCGACAGGCTGATTTCAGTGAAACCTGAAAAGCAAAAGATGCTAGCATTATTTATGGGAGCACTTGTTTTCCTCTTTAATTAAAGTTTAAGACGGATGAGGCAGGATGCTGTACAAACGTAATGACTTGTCACAGTTTAGCTGGGAGGTTGTTTTCTGTTGTTTTCAGAAAATAAAATTTTACGACCCAACAACAAATGAATTGGATGCTCGAGGGTGCGTTCACATCTGTAGTTTGGTTCATTTGGTCCACACCAGGAGGAGAATTACACACTGCTGAGTCCTGGTCTGGCTCGATCACACCGATGATGTAATGTAGTGACAGCAGTAACAGCTTGATAACAGTTTAGCTTTTGAAATCATGCTAAACTCACATCCCTGCCATCAGAGAAGACTGTGGTTCTTCTGCTTGCTTTCACACCATATATCAAACCACGTGGCTTTGTATTGAGACCCTGATTTTAAAGACGTCTCGACCCAATTCATTGGTCCGTCCCGGGTTCGATAACTTTAACACACAACTGGACTAACCGAGCTGAAGCACCAAGGTTCATTTTAACTGAACCAAACAGGTTATGTGTGAAAACCCCTGAGATACTGAATTATTGCAGTGTAACCACACAGACGTTTTAGATAAATATCGATTTCCCACAGACATGTTTAAACTATAAGGAACTGCTGAGTGGCTGTAATGATTTCTTACTGGATGGTAAACTGTCAGATAGGTGTTGTGGTGGGGATCGATGCAGAGCATCTCTAAGCGAGTGGCCTCTTTACTCTAAGCTTTCTGCCCGTTCTCAGTGGAACTCAAAAAAGAGCAAAGGTGACAACATGTGAACTACAATGATCTCACCTGTCATGTTGCAGTATACCTGTGTGGGCCCCAGGGGACCACTCCCATCTGGATCAATAGAGTAGAACCCTGAGGAGCTGCCAATCAGCTTGTAGGCTTCACAAGATGACTCGTAGATGGCTGGAAAAAGCAGAGAGAGGGGACAGAAGTCACTTATTCCTCCAAGAATCAGCCCACGCTCCAACAGCTTTCTATTGGCTGAGTCATCTGACTGAACAAAATCCATCTTTATTTATGAAATGTTTAGAACTTATTGTTTTCACACTAAAATGAAGCGCTGGCTGCTGGTGACATATGTTTCTATTTGTGTATATATCCAATTTATTCTAGCTTTGCTGCAGATTATGGCACAGCAACCACTCCTCGATGTTTAACAGTTATATGTGCTGACTGATAGGAGAGATCAGAGGTAACTCACTGTGACATTTTGAGGTGTATAAACTGACAATAACTGTCCAAATTAAAACAGTGTATCTCTAAAATGTGCAGATTTGAACTGGATTTATGATCCAAATGTAATCTGGTGGCTTTTTGTTGTTTCCAGGAGAACCCTGTGAAAGAGTCTTGAACATGCACTCGATGACTACAAACACCAGCAGAAGTAGAAGATTGAAGAAAAATCTGACAAGTCTCAGGCATAAAGTCAGCCTGCTCAGCGGCTGATGATCTATGTAATAAATAAATAAAGGAGCAGCGTGATGATGATGAGAAAAAAATGTGATGCAGACAAAAAAGACCAATATGAGTTCAGATGTATGCTTTATTGTATGTACTGCCAAATAGCATGCTTCAATTTGAATGTTCACATCTTAAGAAGGCCTTATGAAAAGGCTCTTAGGATGAGAAGCGATCAGGGGGTTTGGAGACTGTGACACTGTCCTGAGTGAGGAGTTTGACTGAAATTCAGAGCGGACAGAGCGGATAACATTATCCTCCTCTGTGAGATGCAGGACCAGCTTCTAAACTGTGGGAAGATATTGAGCAGTGGCTGCGCTTTTCTTTTCATTACATAACCCAGCAAAATAATTTAGAATGAAATCCTGCTTAGCGTTGGAGTAATGCTGGGTTAGGTTACTTCTGTAGTAAGCTGGTTAGCTATGCTAACGTTTGCAGCTTAGAGCAGAGCTGAAAAACACACTGTTTAATCCACTCCTTACACTTCTGCTCTTGTATCTCCTGGTTCTGGAAAAGCTATGAAATAAATAAGCACCTCCAAAACTTTTCCTACAGAGGATTTGGTGATTGGTTTCAAATACTCAAGTTTCCAATATTCAAGTCTGAGCCGCAGATGGAAAACGTCGATTTGATGGGTTTTTGGGGAAGTTGATGACCGTAAATATTTTGAATTCAGCAGATGCTGTTATCTGTCATGTTCCCTCTGACATGCAAAGAAAACCGCCTTTGCCTGAATATAAACAAGAACTTTTCTGGGGCAGGAGGATTTCACACGCAGCTCGAACAGACGTCTCCAGCAAATATCAAGGCGATGCTGGAGGATGTCAAAAAATGACACCAGTAAAGAGAAACTCCTACATGTGGAGTCAGTCTAAAGTAAGCAAGTCTAAAGCTATTTAAAGATAGAGTAAAAAAAAACAGAGATTTGAAAGAGGGAACAGCAGCGATGATTGTAAGGTCATGTCAGGCTGAAGCAGGACAAGTTTTAACTTTGCCTCTCAGGGGCACAAAGCAAAGAAAGCTATGAGCAAGACAGGTAAAAATGTGTGTGCCGAATCAAATGACACAGCTCAGTTGAGCTGGAATATATGGGGAGGTGCAGAGGGTGTAATAGCAGGTTGGAGACTTGGTGAAGAAATGAAAGTGAGACGAACTGCTCACAGTTGTGACAGGTTGCTCCAGAGTATCCTGTTCCTGAACAGTCGCAGGAGAAGGAGCTCCACATCTGCGAGCAGCGGCCTCCGTGTTCACACAGGTTAGGAAGGCATCTGGGAAAAAAAAAAAGGAAAGGGTTTTCAGGAGATTAGTTTCATTATTGATCAACCTGATCATTACTTTCTTGATTACTCTATTAACTGTTTTAAGTCAGTGGACACAAAAAAAAACAATCTTAAGGCTTGTTCTGTCTAACCAACAGGCAAAAATTGAAAGATATTAAATGCACTATAATTAAAACAGGACAGAGACAAACGATCACGTTTAAAAAGACGGAGCTGGAGAATTGATTTGAATAATTAAATCGTTTCCTCCTTATACACGCCTATCTTCAAAGTTCGCAGATTCCCCGGCACTCGCAGACTTTCAGAGCTAATAAAGCTTTAAGGAGCCGAACAAAACAATAACAGCAAAACAAAAGACCATACAAACCTCTCTGCATTTGCATTGGAGACCAATAAAGATGCTTATTTTGTTAGCGTTGTGCAAACCTGATCTTTTATTTATCAGGTAAGCGAGACCCCTGCTCACTGTTCTCTTTATTCTTTTGTACGCAATTACGAACACACGCTTAGAAAACCTGCCCAAGAAGACTAATTTGGTGTTTATTCATGTTTCATTAAAAAAAAATCCCAAACAACTGTGAAATGATGGCGTCTCATACTTTGCCCTTGTCTGAATTCGAAAAAGCTGACACGCCACAGCGTTTCTCTAAAAATAAAAGCATTACTGTCACCTTCAGAGTAGAATGCCTGTTAATGGGATTTTGACACAATGAGCGCTTCACAGAAATTTCAAACCACACTCTTCTGATTAATAGTCCCTTTCTCAAGCCTCCTTCAGTTTCACATAATTGCCAGCCTTTCGAGCATGCATCTATAATTTCATACACTTTCATCTCCCACCTATTAACTGTAGCGGAGCGGGCCAGCCGCAACATGGATAAGGTTGCAGCCATTGGTTTAATTACCATCAAGCTATTTTCTGTTGTGTTCACGAATGCCCTTACAGGTCATGGAATTACGGTAGCCAGCACACTTAAGTGCACGCTGACCATAAATCGTGTCGCAAAATTTAATTAAACACAGAGAAAAGGAGAATAACGCAGATAAAAGATCATTTTCTAACACACAGGGGTCATTAAATGGGTCACAGTGAGTGAAATTAAAGTTAACATCGGCAAAATAAACATTTTCAAAGCAGCCTCCCACGTCATGTCCTCACAACAGATTAAAGCGCAGGCTGTTACAAAGAAAGCACACATCAAAAATAATGTGTGGATAATGTCACCCACTCGCAAATTTCATTTTAGATCCGTGTAAGAGTCTTTGTTGCTGATGTATATACATCCGCTGCATAACGGATGAAGATGAGTTGTTTCATTTGTGGAACGCTTCACAAACTTTTTTTTTTCACGAAATACATTGCATGCAGTGACTGTAAATATTTTTCAAAGATTGGAATAAAGTTAACATCGATGCAAAAAATATTTAAGATAAGATAAGATAAGATGAGGTGATCCTTTATTAATCCCACAGCGGGGCAATTTGCTGTGTTACAGCAGCAAAGGGGATAAGGCAGCAGCAAGAAGCAAGAAAAAAGTAAGATATAGTAAATGAGTAAACATACTCGACAGCTGAAGTCACATTACATCCATATTTTTATATTTTTTCAGATATTAAGAAATAAATGGTGTTAAAACTTTCACATTTAGAAACGTTCACATTCAGATTTAATGTTTTTTCACAGTGGATTTAAAGCTCCTCAATCAGTACTGTGACAACGGGTGAAATTACGATCATGTAATGCAAAAGTGGCCATTTGTAGGAACAAACCCACAGAGAATTATCCATCACTACTACAGCTCTGCAGAGGGGTTTTTGACCTCTTTTCACTAATTGGTTTGGTTTTATGAGACACTGAGTTCAGCCTCTCGGTCCCCATAAACCAAACAGCTGTTTTCAGCAAAAAAAAAAAAAAAAAAAAAAAAAGAAAAACACCTGCTCAGTACTAGACAACCGAACTTAGCATCGAGCTGGTGGAGGAAAGGAAAGTGGAACATTTGGCAGCTGAAGAGGCAGATGTTTCCTTAGCGTGCTGGAAGAGACCAAACCGGAGCTACAAGGTGAGCGTCTTTTGGATTTAATGCGTAAATAAATGCTTGATGTCAGCTTTATAAGATCATAATATGACAATTTGTGCTTATATTTTGTTGCTAAGCCCAAAAATGAGTGCATGCCGGTTAAATTTCCTGGTGACTGGTAGGTAACTGTTTCAACAAGAGCTATTTATGATATAAACCCTTCTCCTACAACTATCCCAACTTTTGCACTCATCCATCAAATATTATGTTTCTGCAAAAAAAACCCAAACACCTAGACACACATCAAGACAGAAAACATCTCATTCCATCGCTCAGTCGTCTCCTGCAGGGCGTCGCTTCAGCCACTAACACAACAGACCGCCGGCGCCGCCGTGTTTGCGTTTCCTCTGACAGCAAACAATCTAAACTTGACGCAGCTACTTTGAAATCTGACAAACGGACGGACTCCCCCGGGGGCAAATACGAGTAGAAAAGCTGCAGTTTGCATGTTTGTCTGGGTTTCCTGTAAATGTTCTGAGCGGCGTGCAGACATTGGAGGGGCTCGTAGGCCCGCCGATCCCCGTTCAGAGGGCTCACAGCTGCGCGGGGTAATGAGGGATCGGGATAGGGAGGGATACACACAGGACAGTAGGGAGCAGCTTGTTAGCATAGTCCTCTGCCAGAGAAGGTGTTACCGAGTTTCTGTTGCAATTTAATTGGATGATCCTGTCAGCGTTTGTCTCCATAGGACAAGATGTCAGTGACTTTCAGGCAGCTCTGCAGACAACACACTGCCATCCACAAATTAACAATGTGGGCATGAATAAGTCTCTGCTGCCAGCTCGGGTAATGTTTTACAGCTTTTTTTTGTTTGACACATTTTGACTGTTGAGCGTCAAAGTTTCTTCCTGCGAGATCTCAAATAAGGAATTCAAGCTACTTTACCTGTCCCTTATGTTGCACGTGTCAAACTGGAGCTCGTTATAATTTCCCAGCAACCCTTGCTGCACGTGATTGAGATTCACCGGCTGGCTGTTGATGAACACGAGCCGCATGCAGCCTTGGAAGGCCGGGGTCGAACGCTGGCAGTCCATGGTGGGGCAGCCTGGATGGAAATGATGGAAAGAGAGGCAAGCTTCAGCTCTACCGAACAAATACGATCAAGCTTTTGAGAAATATTCGGTCAAGAATTATACTTATACTAACCTCCAAAGAACAAGTTGCCTCTTGTCTCCAGCTGCTCCCACAGTTCGATGGTGGAGGATGGCTCACTGTCCACAGTCAGAGTGATTTGTAGGTTCCTCGCGCTGAGACTCACAGAGTGCCACAGACCATCGTTGACTCTGTAACCTAAAGATGAACATTTCCCATTAAGGCTCGCTCAAATGGCAGTTTAGTGGCGTGTAGCACGGCGGGGGATATTTGCTGCATCCATTTCCCCTCGGACCTGGAGGCCACGAAGAATTTACTCCGCTGCACGTCTGAGTGTGATACAGTCGTTATTGGCGGGGTTAACTCAGCAGCGATGACCACAGGAGAACACGATCGTTTATTAATGATTTCCCCCATGTTTGGGGTAAGATACGCCTCTGATACACTTTTTCATTTTGCAACAGCTGCCAATACTGCCGTCAAATCCCCAATTTTTTCCTCTCTCTGCACAGCTCACTGGCGCCGTTGCCTTTGCTTCGCTGACACGAGAGAGCATTGAGTCTCCTCGGTAACTCTGAGCCTCAAAACAAAAAACAAAAAAAACCCTCTCCCTCCCCCGCTCGTCAACAACATCCTTACTGCATATTTTATCATTTAGATGATGTTAATGTGTAAATGAGGAGGAAAAGACCAACGTCGGCTTCTCTTGATTTGATTTGATTATTGATTATTCAACAAGTACTGAATGTGTTTTGCTGCCAGCAGTAAGAGTGCTTAACTCAACCACCATACTTCTACACTGCACATTTCAGACTGAATCACTGTGCTTTTCACTTAACTGCAGTTTTTTTGACAGCCATAGCAATCACAGAATAAGACCAGCTACTTACATGTATACTGATATAATATGATATAATATAATATAATATAATAACACTATACAGGGGCATTTTACTTGCACAATGAACCCTTTTGATGCTTTTAGGTACATTTTCAAGATAATACTTATATACTTTTACTCAGGAGGAAATGGACTGCGTGACTTTTACTTATATAAGAGTATTTTCATATTGCAGTGTTTCTTCTTTTTCTTATTTTCTTAAGTAAAGGATCTGATCACAGCCAACAGCTGGCCTGGTGTGGAGGCTGCGTTAGTGTCCATTAGGAGTCCGATAAAGGAAATGTGCTGTGTGTTTGCATTTTTTTTTGTTTTTAGCTGTGAGACTCGCTGGTGCCAAATCCCTTTTAACTCTTAACTTCGCACATATAATTACATGATGCTCATTAGGCAAACTTCCTGCCCGGTTTCTAAAAAAAGGCTCAAATATTCTCATTATAAATTGTGCTCTTTCATCCAATTTCGTTTTCCTCGGGGTGCCATAGTTCCCCTTCTATTAAAATAGCCGAAACCTGATCTTTACTTTTTTTACACACTTTCTACCACTTAACTCAATATTTTCATGCCTGGGAATGAAAACCCAGACGAAAAAAACTAACTCATTCGGCCTTTAAAATATCTGTCAAAACCCCACAAAAAAAGATGAGTAATAAGACAACTCAGCTTGATCCACAAACCGTTTCTAATAAATTGACAGTGACAGCTCATCTCACGGAGCCGTAACTCGAGAGGACGACGCCACGACGGCAGCTGTGAATGGAAATTACCGAACCACACCTCCATTTTTGACTGTGTTGGTCCCAGACTAAATTAGCATCCAGATTGAGCTGTGCGGTGGCTTGGGAGCTCAGAGGGGACAGGACGGTCATGCAGAGTGCACACTTGGAGTTATTTTAGCGAGTCTAAAATCAGATCTCTCCATGCTCTTGGGGAAACTCGAGAATTTCACGCATAATCTAAAGATGTCTGTCACTTACAGAGAAACCTTTTTATCCCAGAGGACTGTGAGTGCCATGGGCATTATTTCTACACTCCATTGACTGTTTCAAGGAGTAAGCAGTATAGCCGCAAGGGACTGCTGGTGAGCCTCAGTTTCCTTCCTCCCCTCCCTCCTTCCCTCCCACCCATATCAGCTCATATCGTCATCATCTCCTCGCTGTCCTGCTGCTGGCCAAGCCTGAAGTGTCAAAGTACTATCGAAGAAAAAAAAAAAAGATCGGATGTTTTTTTGTATCAGCTCAGTGATCTGCGTGACTGTTGCTTAACTGTTAAAAAACACAAGAAAAAGAAAGCATTTGCATCTTCTTCTGCTGTCTGAGAGTACATCTCTGAGCCCCACTGCTGCCTCCAGGAGATACACAGCTTCATGTGACAGTTTCATGTCATTACTGCAGCAGGTTGCACTGGCAGCTGCTTCGAGTCCTTGACAAGCCCAACTGGCAGCGGATGCAAAGCAAGTGACATAAACAAAAGCTCATTCTGCAGGTTCTCGCTCACCACGCACGCTCGCGCGCCTCCCGGTTCGACTGTGAAACAAAGACGTTGCGCGTGTGTGAAAATCAAGCCTATGCTGTTTGTGCAGATCATTTCTGGAGGAAGATACAGATCAATACTCTTTCCACATTAACGCTCTCGTGCACTTAGCTCGAGTGAAGCACTTCATCAAGCGGGGCCGGTTTGCGCCTCTCCTCAAGCTATTCTTCTGTCTGCTTGTCAAATTGAAAAAGAAACCGTTTAAAGACGGATGTGATGTTTCTAATAAAACTAAGAAGTGAGAGGAACAGAAGTTTAAATTCTGAAAAATTATTTGCAACAACTCTGGCGAGCTCTGGAGATCAGCTTAATGACTGCAGCGAGGCGGCACAGGGGTGTAGTGGTTAGCACTGTCACCTCACAGCAAGAGGGTCCTGGGTTCAATCCCTGGTTGACATGAGCCCTTCTGTGTGGGGTTTGCATGTTCTCCCTGTGACTGCGTGGGTTCTACTCCAGCTTCCTCCCACAATCCAAAGACATGCAGGTTAATTGGTGACTCTAGATTGTCCCTAAGTGTGAGTGTGAGTGGCTTGTCTGTCTTTCTATGACTGACCGGTGTCCAGGGTGTACCCCACCTCTTGCCCAATGATAGCTGAGATAGGCTCCAGCACCCCCTGTGACTCTGTGTGTCAGGATAAGCAGGTATAGAAAATGGATGGATGGACTGCAGTGACAGATCTTCACTGTGCTGCATCTGACTTTGTGTGATACTGTTGTAACTTGGGAGTAGAGAGTGCAGGGAAAGGTGATAATCTCTGCGAACCTTTACTGAAACTCTCACTTTGAGGTGCACAATGTGCCTCGTTTCTTAAAGCATTCATTTTTCACAAGTGGTGCAGAGATGTCATATTACTAATGATTATCACTTTGCAGCTTAAAAATAAAGTTTTGCACAAGACAGAGGCTCCAAATGGCAGAAACTTTTTTTTTTAACTCAAAATACCCCCCACCCCGCTAGCACCCACACGTTTAATGACTGATCTTTTTGCACCACAGGAACAATACATTTTATAGATAGATTTTTATTAAGATTTCTTTGCAGTGAGTTCAGTTTTCTCTGCTTGGATTTCTGGACTGTTTGGTCGTGATTCAGCACCTCCATCATGGAGAGGATTTCCAGCTGCTCCCAGTATCAGGCACCCTTTAACATCGAACAAGTATTACTTTGTGATCTGAATGAAATTAAGGAATTTACCCCCCATGTCTGCGTTTGGTGCAGCAAATCCGCGTTTTACACACATTTACAGACCAGATCCCCGGGATTATCTCTCAGTACGTTCGAAATGTTACCGACCTCTTTGCCGGGTAGTTAGATGAGCCCCCTGAATTTGTAAGCAAGATGCTATCAGAGCTCCTGCTCAATAGCAATTTCGGCTGTGACCTCCAAAAAATCCACAGCAGGAGGATGAAAAAAAAGGAAAATAAGTAGATGTATTAATAGATAAATGCTCCAAATTACTGAAGAGTCACAATAACACAGAATACCTCTTTACACTGTTAAATTTATTTGCATTGAAACCTTTACTTACACATTGTTATTGCAAACAATAAGACGACTCGAGGTCATACTCCTCATGTGCTGCAGCTCTGAGGCTGATAGTCTCTAGTGCAGATAGTAATTTAATGCAGCTTGAAGTAAATTATATAAAGGGGAATATTGTCCCTTAGCTGTCTTCTCCATCTATATTTCCCTGCAGCCGACCATCTGCTGAAAGTCTGGCTTCCCCAAACAATCATGGTTATCTGTATTATCTTTGCTAAGCAATCCAATACAGAGGATTGAATGATATTTTTCTCAGAGTAGTTCCAAGAAAATAAACTTTTTTCAGTTTATTGAGGACAAAGGTTATGAAAGTAAGTCGGATGAAATTACTCGCGCAAGCTCCGTCTTTCTTTCTGCTTTGTCTCGGTAGAGTCAAGCACACAAACAGGCAGCGAGGTGCATTTGGTGCAGTCCGCACTGCAAACAGGGGCATTTTGGGGTCAGCGTGCTCATGTGGATGTTTCAAGTTCCCCACAAGTAAGATAAATAAAAAAAAAAAAAAAAAGCCCCTCTGTTCGCATCTCCAAGGTCAGGTTTAAGGTTAAAGGTTTTAGATTTACAATTAAGATTACAGCTCAGATAAAAATGAGCTCTTTTTCTTCCCTACTCTTTCGGTTTTTTTTTTAAATTAATGCAGAAATTAAAGTCGGTGCTTCACTTAAAGGTCCCCTGTGGATTTTTTTTTTTGCTGTAAACAAATAAAAGTTATGTTTACATTCACTGTTACTCGCTAAAAGGCATCGTGTGTGTCCTTGAGCTCTGGCGAATGTGTTGAATGCATTTCCTCCCTCATAAAACATTTACAGAGCCGACTGTTTAAGTATCTCAAATCCAGCGACCGTTAACTCTCTTGTGCTTGTCTTTTTCTTTGCTGTCTTTGTTGGCGCATTTCTTTGTGCATTTCCGCCACCTGTAGATCAGCGGAGCAGTGTGACAACAAAAAATGTACTCATTTCATCCTTATACATTTAAAATTTTATCTCTTTTGTGTTAAATAAATTGTTGGTTTGTGCAGGTTAAAAGTGACCTGATCTATAAAGGTGATGAACTCCACTGACAGAATCATGTGCACAAATGTTTGATTATCACACTGATTTACTCACAAATCCTCAAATATGAAATAGATATAAAGTTGAGGTGTTAATGATTGAATTCTGTCTGTGAGAGTGGCTGGAGTCGACATATTTTCACACCTGTTTTTGACATGCATGCGTGCGGCCTCTGCACTCACCAACGGAGGCCTCTGATTTCTGCCGACCCGAGCCGTGGAGGGTCAGGTGCAGCCGGCTGTTGCTGATCTGCAGCTCCAGTCTGCGGGGCTCCGGGTTCAGCTGCACAGAGAGCAGCAGCCCGTCCGGGTTCCACGTCCTGAACTGGAAGCGAACAGAGAAACCCCCCGTGGCAGATGCGGCCGACGGGAGCGACAGGAAGCTGCTGCTGGAGCTGAGAAAGGTGCAGGCCACCAGCTGGGGCTGCGAGCACGAGAAGGTCACGTTGCCCTGGAGGACGACAGAGCCAAGGACACAGGTTTAGACGTCTCCTCACCTACATGTTTGGGGGGTTGGGTCTCAGGGGAGATTCACTGTGACAGGCCTGGAAATAAATGTCATGTTGATATGCACGAAAAGGGAACAGATGGTTAAAGAACCACGAGCGAAATCAGATCCTAACCCCGGCAGAATAATTAAATTTAATTGTATATGTAACCAGTTTTAATTAGTTGTCATCAATGTTCAATTTATCATGAGCTGCTATTTGACATTACAACAATACAAATGTGACCAATTAAAATAAAAAACATGATGATTGATAAAATAGTTTAATATATTTTTTTTATTATTATTTGTTTCTTCCTGCAAATTACATAAAAAGATCGATACCTCTCTCGTATCTGTCCATTATGTATTATCCAGTAGATGATGTGCTTAGCTTGGCAGAAAGAGTGGAATCGGGGGGAAACAGCCAGACTGGCTCGCTCCCAAGGTAACAAAATCAGCCTACCAGCACCTCCACAGCTCACTAATTAACACAACATAGGACGTGTTAGTGTTGCTTTAGAGGTTTTTTTTTATTTTACCTCTGGACAGAGCCAGGCTAACGATCCCCCCGTGTTTTCAGTTTTTATGCTAAGCTAAGCTGACTTACTGGCTGCTGGCTGTGGCTTCGCATTTACCGTCCAGGTGTCAGAGCGGTTTCCATCTTCTTAACTAACCTTTGGCTAGAAAGCGAATACGAGCATTTCCAAAAAATGTTTTCCAAAACTATTTTTTTAGAAATGTGGAGCCGATGGAGGCATTAAAACAAATAAATAAATAATAAATAAATCTATTTTGTCTATTGTTAGCACATTTCTGATTTTCCCTACAACAAGGACGACAACAACAACAAATACATTTGTTCAAAATACTAGTGTTACATGTTACTAAAGTTTTGAACTCTTCAGACTTTTCTTCCTTCTCTGTGCCCCTTGGAAACAGGTGACGTTGTGTCAGAAATCCTTATTCTGCTAAAGCAGGTATCCGAGATGAATCCATGAGGCATTTCTGCTCCAAAACCCCATATGCAGCCAAGATAAAAATTAATTTTAGTTCATTTCGGTTTAATTCTGCGTGGTGCAGAGCTTGTGTTAGGCAGATTCAAACACAGACCGGTCGTGTCTGCTGAGGTCAGAGTCCCATCAGTCCCGGTGCCTGCAGGGCAACACACAGCAATCACAGCGCTTTGACTCTCAATGTGATTCCCTCCCATCAACCTGAGGGAGATAGTCCCATTGAAATTCCATTACAGCTTCCATCATGACGGTCTCTCTCCACCTCTCTGCTTCTGTTGTCAGTAAATGCCTTTTAACACAGCAATCAGACATTAAAGGCTGAGGGTGTCTTAGATGAGATGTGGCATGTGGATCTATGGCCGACCGGCCTGATTTGAGTGGGAGGTTGCCTCTCCAAATGAATCCATTCACACACTTGGACTTAATGATATAGCAGTTACGATCACAATGGATGCCATGATTGTTTTCGCGTCATTCTCCCCTTCCAATTTCTGACTTGAATGCCTTAAATCGGACTAATCAAAAACCGTCACGAATCAGCTGAGGGAAAGATGCGAAACCTTGCAGCAAGGAGAAATAAAGCTAAAGCATCAATTTTTTAGCCACACAACACGACGTGGCTTTAAGGATGGAAAAGTTAGTCTGCTGGCTGATTGGACCACCAATTTAATCCAAACACAAATATCTCAACAACTACTGGATGGATTGCCTTGATGTTTTGTGAATTCGTGAAGATGACGTATCTCTGACTTTTCCTCCACCACAAGGTTGACATTTGTGGTTTTGAGTAAAAATATCGCAGCAGTTGGAGACATTACAAGGTGCAAACAAACTGTAATAACTCTGCTGATTCTGACTTTTCAACTAGCACCACCATCAAATCAAAATTTTATTCTTTTTACGACAAAGATAGCGAACATATCGTAAACGTTCTGTCTGCTAAACATCAGCATGTTAGCATTGTTGCTGTTATTATTTTCACTGCTGTGCTAATATCGGCTGCCAACATGGTACAATTATTAGTATTAATCTTTAAGGGCCGAGCAGTGAAGGAACATTTACTGCATATTTCTGCAAACTGTGTCTCATTTCTTTTTATACTTTATATGATTAAGTTGAGAGTCAATTGTGGGAAAAGCAGTCAGATAAACACATGCTCCCTCCTTTGTTTGATGTCAGAAAATAACAGTAAGGTGAAGTTGAGCCTGCAGTGCGTCTTTTCATCTGCCTGTGTCTCGTCTTGTGCTGTTCTGTGACTTTGCGCCTGACAAAAGTGAGAGTGAAGTACAGCCATTTGTTACATTTGATGAACGCCAGCGGGCAGCCCGGAAAGAAGATAACTGCGTCGGTCGCGCGTGAACATGCGTGTGCAGGAAATTAAACTGGAGCCTCGGTGGGGACCGGCCCAGACAAGATCTGGACGTGATGGCACTCCTCATAGACGCACATCATTTTAAAACAAAACAATGATTATCTCTCCCTCTCAGTCAAGGTTTAGTTACAGCTCAGCTGAAGCAATGGATTGATGCTGACTACTGATTTAATATTGAATTTAAAATGTTCATTAGCTAGGGCAAAGTATTCAGACAAGTCATAGTATAAATAGTATTTTAGATATGAAAGTTTATAAAAGGAAAAGGGGGGCACAGTTTGAGTTTGAACATTTCTGATGCAGCTGATAAAATTAAAAAAACATATATTGTTATTGTCTATAATTTAAGGTGGTATTATGTTACAGGTTTACCTTGCTCTGCAGAATAATGTCCATGACTTTAATGGCCTTAAATATTATCAGAACTTTTTTTTTTTTATTCCTAATCACAACATCCAGGCAATTTGTCGTATTATATGTCAGTGACGTATAAGTCACAGTGATTTGTCGTATATAGTATGCTTTATAATTCAGATTAGTCATTGAGAATGAATTTAGAGGATGGGACAGGGTTTGCATAATGCATTTTTGTTTGGTGGTTTGCTTCGAAATTTTGACTTATTAATAGCCTTGACTTCTGTAAATGAGCTCAGGAAAAGGTCCAGTTCATTTGTCATCGTTAATGTTTGCCTGCCTGACTACAAAGGTCCTGCAGAATAAGAGACTGACCATCAACAGCGATGTGTACGCATGAAGCCTATTCATTATTGTAGAATATTAAGCACATCAAAAACTAACAGCACATTGTGGTCTGCACATCCCTTTTTCTAGAACCATCACTGCCGTACAGTAGAGGGATGTTAAACCAAAAGGGAATCTGCAATAAAATTTAAAAGGTATTCGCAGAAAAACCAAGCTGGCAAACCATATTTGGATATTTTCATGCATATCTATGACTCTTTTGTTCATATAATGTTGCCTTTTATATTTAATGAAAAGTGCTTTATTCATAACATACACTTTTAGAAATCACTGCATGGAGAGAGTTGACCTTTTGAGTTGATGGAGCACAAAGTCACACAGATATATGAACATACATTCAACACACATTTATTCATATCAGGCAGCAGTCACAGGTTAATCTCTGGCTGTAAGTCCCGGCAGAGACTGTCTGCACAACGACTCTATACGTTATTGTGAAATCATAGAATTACAGTGCGTTGCAAAATACGATTACCAAATTAAACAAAGTTTCAGATTTACTTTTCTCCTTTCAGTGCCCACTGTCTCTTGCTCGCCCACACATGTGCGCCTTCTGTTTCTCTTTCTCGCTCTTTAAATATCATTAAATCAATTTCCATGCTTAATAGAAATGCTCTGCACTGAGATGGCTGTCAAATGGCAAAAGTGCTTTCCTCACATCTCTGAGCTTTTAAAAGCAGTGAATCTGCTCTTGGAAGAGAAGCACAAAGACCACAGTGAGCTTCAGGATGTCATCTGGACGGACTCAGTCTGGATCTACGAGGGAAGCTGGAGATTTTTCCTGACCTGGTCTCTTTGGCGGTGGAGCCAAATTAGCTTACTGCGGATAAAGTATGTCACTGTGGGGTAATTTAAAAACAGTGTCATCGTTTTTCACTAGAGATACTGTTGTAAGATGAAAACTCAATAATTGGTATCTGTATTTTTCTGAAAAATCCAGTATGAGTCTGTCTGCTCGTCTAACTAAAGCTCTTCAGGGCACATCTTCAAAAGGAAGGTCTGAAACCTTTTACTGCGACTCACCACGCTGTGGATCTGTGGCTTGCGTCTCTTTGCCAGGTCTATGATATTGATCCCGTTGTAGTACAGGTTTTCCATGCAGCCGTGGAAGTTCTTCCTCAAAAAGGTGCCAGGTTTACCGGGCAGCGGGATGCCTCCGAAACTCAGCTTTTTAAAGAGAAAAAGAGGCGGATTCATTGGCATCAGATGCAGATATTGATCCAGCATAAACAAGTACAAAAATGTATATTTATGTATGATCTTTCCATAGAAAAATATAAAATTAAATCCACATTATGTTCTCTATTTCACTGCATGCTAAACCATCAACATTGAAAGCTGTCTTAAAATACATGCACACACATATTCTCACCAGCTCCTGTATGAAAAGTGATTCAGCGAGTGAGAAAACACCCACTCACAGATCCAAACACACACTGTAGAGCCACTGTACTGATATAATGTGTGCTTCTGGTCTGAGGTTGTTTTTCATGCCTTGGTGTGTGTCCTTCTAACAGGGAGGGGGAGACTGTTTCCTTTTTCAACATGACAATGACTCCGGTGCACAAAGATGGATCCGCACAGAAATGCTTTTCTAATTTTGTTGTGGAGGAACTTGGCTGCCCTCACGCAGCCGTGGACTCAACCCTATCAAACACCTTTGGCATGAAGTGGCGGGCGGACTGTGAGCCAGGCCTTATCGCCCAACATCAGTGCTGGACCTCACTAATGCTCTTGTGGCTGAATGGGAGCAAATCCCTGCAGCAGGCTCCAACAGCCTGACCAGAGGAGTGTGGGTTGTTATGGCGGCAGATTAATGCCTGTCTGGAACAACAATATTGCCCATCACATGTAATGTTTAAGTATCCACAAACGTTGATAATGTTTTTAATAAGTAATGAAATTTAACATTTGCTGCGATCGTGTAGATTTGCATTGCATCTTTGAAGGTGGTATTTTTAGGAATTCACACATAGCTTAGCCTCAGTAACTACGGAGGAGGTGGCAGCACCACGAACCCTGCACGTAATCACACATTACAATCACAAGTAACAACCTCATTCATCTTATAACATAAATCTTTTCAGTGTTTCTGGATAAAACTGCATGTTTGTCCAATCCTGGAGCACCTATAGTGATTTCTTCAGGGTGAACGCTCACTGAAGTAGACAAAGTGTTTGTCTCCAGCATTAGGTGATGTATAATTCACATTTTGCAACCATAATACCATGTTTGTTTATGATTTCTCTGGTTTGTAATAGATCATCAGTGCGTCTTCTGGCCGAATTTGCACGCGGTGTACATAAAACACATGCTGTAACCATCTCTGAAGATCACACCGCTGCATTTGTTCACATGGGCAATGAAATGAAGCGGACAGCGCTTCAGGGCACAAAAAGTACTTCAGGGAGCTTCGCTGCACTTTGCGGCGCTTCCGCCTCCTGCATGTCCCAGGTGTTAACTAACATTTCAGCAAGCTAATTAACCTTAGCGTCTTGAGCCGGCTGAAGACACTGTCTCAGGCCGATTCATTTTAAAAGGACAGCCTTGCAGAAGAATGTTCAATCTGCACTTGACGGCTAAATGATTGAAGAGACTGAGGCTAAAGCTAATGTTGTTGTATTTTTGGTTTTGGAGATGATAGAAAAAACGCCAACCTTTAAACTCTTTGTGTTGCAGTATTGCTCTCATACACAAACACACTTCTATGCAGAAATCTAAAGCTTTGTTAAAGTTTGTATGATTGGATAGTCACTATCCAAGAGAGAGGTTTACTGTCCAATCAATAAATAGATCTCTAAATTACAGCGAATAATAACAGTGAATCTCTCATATTCTCATTGGCAGGGTATTTTTGGAACACTGACACTGGAATAGAAAATAATAATGAAATAATAAGTCCTGTTTTCTTGGCTTTAAGCAAAATGTCCAAGTTTCTGCAGCCCGCAGTGTAAAGTCACATGATGTTAAATGCTGAGAAAAAAAAAAGGTCTACAGTCCTCCCAGCAGTCTGTTATTCCCTTGAAACAACCAAAATAACTTGTCTCTGCTATTTTCCGGTTTCTTTCCTTTCTATCATTCATTATGGAAATGGCATTTCAAAACATGCCTCCTCCCCAGGGCTTACATACACTACACTGTGTTTACCACAGTGCTCTGAGGCTCATTACTAACTCCACTGCTCATCACTGTGTTATTAATGATAGGGGTTGCCTGGCCCTCACTGGATGGATTCACTAAGTGATATACGCACATTTACAAAGCCGCTCTCGCCTTCTCACCCTCGGTTTATGTAATTTAATCATCGCGTGGACTCACCTCGTAGTCCACCTCCAGAGAGTGTCCCTCTCCTTTGGTTTGGAAGTGCTGCGCGTGGGAGTCCACTGTGAGGTTAACCTGCTTGTTGAAGCGCTCGATGTGAACGGAGTGCCAGTGCTGATCATCCAGCAGGCTGCCCACAGTGACGGCAACTCGACCGCTGCTGAACCTCAGCCTGTTGTCATCTGGAGGAACACAAAGACAGTGGGAAACTCAGCGGGAGCACGGTGAGCGGCGTTAAGCTGGAGATGCGTGAAGGCAGACACCACACACAGAATTATGTCTGATCCATGTACTCAGATGATTTACACCAGCACAAAAACAGGGGGTATGAGGGAAGGTAGGCGCCACTTGACTGGTCATTTGATTTGTTTCGGCTCTCCTTCTCCGGTCACTTTCACCAGGGAGGAACTTTGGTCAAACTTTGTCATTGTGCCAGAAAGTTTTTTAATCAAAAGGAGCAGCATCTCTCTGTGGGATTTTTCAGAGATGCAAATGGTCAATCTCCTCAACAGAACAAACATGGACATCTGTAGATCTGCTCTGAGATCCCCATATAGCACACTGCATCTACCAGCCTTCCAGCTCCGAGCAGACCGCATTAGGGGAAAACAAGGGGAGGCTGCATCTGTTACTCCACTAACAAAGTTTGGTGTGCAGATTCACAGTGTCGAAGGATTCACGCAATCCTCACTTAGAGAGTCTCATAAAATGTTTGACATTTTATTCATTGTGGGGCTTTTCCTTGTTTATTCTGGTTCGGTGTTCACATCCCACCTGAGGGCCCATGTTAGGGAGGCCTTACAACACCTGGCTGACCAGATAACGAATGTGGCGCAACAACATCCCCGCTCATTGTTTTGGGGGATTTTTAATAGAGCAAACCTCGGCCACGCGGGACCAAAACACAGGCAGCATGTTAAGTGTCTCACCAGAGACACAAACACACTGGACCTCTGCTACACAACATTAAAGGACGCCTCTCACTCTGTCCCCCCCCGGGTGGCTGTGGGACTCTGTGATCACTGTATGGTTCATTTCATCCTAACCTACAAGCAGAAAGTAAAATCTGCTTAGCCTGTGGTCAAGACTGCGAGGAGATGGACCAACGAGGCGAAGCTCAGAAACACACCGACAAAGGAGATCAGAGAAACCAATAGAAGTTACAACGAAAAGCTAAAAAAGAGCTTTTTACAGCGGATTCAACTTCTGCGTGAAGAAGCCTGAAGGACATACACACACACACACATACACAAACTGTGGAGAACCACCAACTGGCTGACGACCTGAATGTGCTTTACTGCAGGTTTGATAAGCCGTCACTGACAAGCATCACCTGCTCTGACTCTGACATCAAAGAACCACCTCCACCCCCTCACTCCTCCCCACTGACCTCCACCTGTACTCGAGATCCGTGAAGGGGATGTGTGCCGGCCCTTTCCGAGACAGAGGATGAAGAAGGCACAAAGACCAGATGGTGCGTCTCCTGAAAGTCTGCGCTGACCAGCTGCTGTCAATCTTTTGCTCTGTGATGTTCCCCCCCTGCCTCAAATGCTCCAACATCATCCTGGTTCTCCAAAAAATCCTCCATCACAGGGTTAAATGACATGAAATTTTTTGAGAGACGGTCAGTAGATGAAGCAATCAGTCATTCGGCTCAACGTTTAACACCATCTACACCAACAAGTGCACCCTTCAGAACTGAAACTCCTGAAGTTTGCAGACGACACCACTGCTGTAACCCTCATCTAGGACGGTGATGAGTCAGCTTACAGACGGGAGGCCGAACGACAAACCTTCAAGTTTCTGGGATCCACAGTCTCTCAGGACCTAAAGTAGGTGTCCAACATTAACAGAAGTCCAGCATCAACTGTATTTCTTGCGCCAGTTCGGGAAGTTCAACCTGCCCAATGACCTGCTGATCCAATTTCACACCGCCATTATTCACTCTGCTCTCTGCACATCCATCATCCATGTCTTGGATCCACCACCAAGCAGGGGAGGAACAGACTAAAAGAGATAATCCAGACTAATGAAAGAACAACTGGTGCCGACCTGCCCTCCATTCAGGAGTCGTGTCTTTTTTCACGTCAAAAAGACCAGAAACATGAACAGTGTCTTTCCACAGACTGTAACTCTGGTGAATAATTAGCACCAGTCACACAGTGTCAGGAGCGACCCCTGTGACACAAACATCAACTGTACCTGTAAATAATGAATTCTCACTGTTTTAATCCACAGTTTTTATACACACAAATTGATGCATGCTGTGTATATTGTTTACCTCATGTACATAAAGCTACCTGTTTCAATGATCATTTAATTAATCATCTTGGACTTCTTGTTGTCTTACTGTCTACATTTGTTATCGTTGCTTACAATATGTACATACAGTATATGCACTACCAGTCAGCCAGTTTGGACACACATTCTCATTTAATGGTTTTTCTTTATTTTTTATTGTTTTCTACATTGTACATTAATACTGTGTCAGACATCCAAAACTATATATAAAAGAACACATATGGAATTATGTAAGTAAAAGAAAAAAGTGTTAAACAAACCAGAATATGTTTTATATTTTAGATTCTTCAGAGTAGCCACCTTTTGATTTGATGACAGCTTTGCACACTCTTGGCTTTCTCTCAATCAGCTTCATGAGCTGGTCACCTGCTGGAACTGGTTTTTAATTAACAGGTGTGCCTTTCCAAGGGTTGATTTGTGGAACTGCTCGCAGAGCAAGAAAAAAAAATATTTTTATGTGTTCAGATAGTTGGTCAATAAAGCTGATTCTGAATGTAATGTAATAAATCAAATGCCTTTTACTGTAAAACAGTATCTTGGTTTGAAGATATGTAATGAATGTCATTCTTTGGTTGTTTTATGTTTGGTTTGACAAATTCATCTATTTGAAGTTAAAACTTTTTCCTTTAGTAAGTTGTGAAAATGAGGTGAGATGTACAAATGACAAACAACTCTGGCTTTACTATCTCTCAAACATCACCCAAAATGCACCTGTTTTAAAGGCTTCTTATCGTCTCAATCTGGCAATGAGTCTCAAAATCACCAAGAAGACACCCACATTCACCGAGAGACCGAATTCTCCTGGAAATAAAAAATTGATCCCAGAGAGAGAGGTTGGAAAAACATAGTTCACCTAAGTTAAGGTAGAGGTCTAATCTTCCTCTGTGAAGCTCCAGGGTGATATAATCTCCCCTCTGCCCCTCTCCATGCAGTAAAACACCCTCGGCCTGATGGCTCTTGAACCGCAGAGAGATCACGTCCTTCACCGTTGACATGGACTTCTGGTTGAACCGATACAGCAGCGAGCTTCTGCCGTCAAAGTCTGCCACGTACGACTCTGAAAGAAAATCAGAATAACTCTTAAGTAAGTATTACACACTGTACTACAAGGCATTATAAGAAAAATGTTCTACACGGTAGTGAATGTTGCACTAAATGGTAACGCTACGATTTCATTGTTGGAAAAATGCCCCAACAATTTAGTCCACAGGATGAAAGTGGACCAATCTGCAAACATGGTGCTTTAACGTCAGTGCAGATTAATTAAGCACTGAATGTCACAATTTGAGAAAAGTAGAAAAAAATATTCATACATTTATTCAGTATTTACTTAAGTGCTCTGAAAATGTTTATACAGTTGTTTTTTAAGAAATATTACATCAGTTTTACATGCTCTTAACTCAAAATGTAAATTCCTTTTGAAATAAAACACATAAATACTGGCCAACTGAGGAATAAAGAGTGTATAGCACTGCTACTTCTGATATAATATACCTCCTGATATATTGCTAGGAGGGTTGGAGTGGATGATCTCTGCTTAAAAGAAATATGTAATTTATCCAGTTAACATAACACTAAAAATAAAAAATAAGAAGAAATTTTGTATGTATATCAATTATAAGAGGAGGTGCAACAGTTTCAGTAGAAAGGAGTGGGCGATGCCACCAGATTGGTTCGATACTGATACTTCTGATATCAGTCTGATCTATATATATATATATATATATCTATATATATATCTATATATATATATATTTTTTTTTTTTTTTCCATTAAAACCAGCTAATGTAAATGATGTGGGTGGAGAAAAAAATCCTCTATGATTTATGAGCTTAATGCATTATTAATAGGCTACTTCAGGAAATATTCTAATTGCCACCATTAAAATTGCCAAAGCTAGCCATTTTACTTTATTCACCATTAGCTGTGACTCATTTAATCACATACATGATGAAACTGAAGATAATTTCCACTGGTAAATAACAAATGTTTACTGTATAAGTCAGAAATAAACATGCATTAAGAAAAGTTCATGACTTCAGATGGTAATCTGACTGATTTTTTGACATTGATCCTATTGATGCTAATGTATTGAATAAAGATGGTATTGATACTTCTTTAGGGATCGATCCACCCACCTCTAATACCAAGCTATTTATTTTACGGCATAACAGAGTCACTGGATGCAGTGATATGTATTTAATTCCATTTAACACACAACAATAATCCATTCAACGTTACGAGCATCAAAACAACCCAACAATTAAAAATGTAATTAGGCAGCAGTAACAGTCGGTATGGTCTTTCCACAGAGGAGTTAATAACAAATAATTGTGCAGGTTTATCAGTCTGTCGTGAGACGGGCGGCTCTGTTGATCACTGTTTGAAAGTGGCCTGGCTTGGTGCTGTCATGTTGCAGCAGCGCCCGCCGCCTGGCTGTTATACAGTAATCTGAGCGAGAAAGGAAACGAGCGCCGGACTCGCTCTGTTTACAAATGCATTTGCTCGACTCAGTAAGTCCCAAACCAGCTGTCAAGATGGAAAGAGCCTCAATCTTGATTACACTCTCCCCGTTTCACTCCCCTCATTCATATACGATTGATTTCAGGGAGTCCTGAAGAATATATTTGTGATCAGTTAATAGCATGGGGATATTCTTGGTGTCACCTCTGTATAATCCTGCTTCGGGGAGACACTGCATTGATTACAGCCCGTATCGCAGCAACCTGCCTGTGTCTCTTCTGTTTTTTAGCATATTAGTAGTTTCTATAATTTAAGTCATTCACATGTTTTTTTGGGACCAAGGAGTATATGAGGCAGCATTAGCTTTATATAATCTTATTCAACATTAATGCACTACTGTGTGGTCGGGCATCATAAAACTGATCACTGTGGGATATTCTGCCTGTGTTTCACAGTGCATTAATTCACTGGCTCATCTAGTTAGTACTGTTTCATAATGCGTGGGAGAGGTGTGTCAGTGAATCCCCATTATATGTATTTTATTGAGGATTGCTCAGGCTATAAATGTTACTGTGAGACTGAACAGCATTGCTTTTTTTCCATGTGCTGCACCAGTTTGTTTTTGCATCTCGTTAAAAGTATGGGATTATTTGAACGTAATCTCTGATGATTAAATCTTTTTTAGACTGTTATTCCCAAATCATAATTCAATTATGTCATTTCATGTGTTTAAAGAACTTAATTATTTAAGATAATCCACGGTATTCATAAAGACAAGTATTAAGCTTTTCATTGTGAACCCACACAAAGAAAAGTAGCAGTTTTCACATTCGCTCCAAGGATTGGCACATCTGAGCTGACTACTCACTATCTGGTGTGTGTGTGTGTGTGTCACTGCTCAAATCTAGCCAGTGTGTGTTGTATGAATAGGCCCACTTAGTTACACCTTTGTCATTTTTACTGTCTCCGTTATGTGGGACACCTTTTTCTGTCATGACAGAGAGCAATGACTCAGTGATGAAACACACATGGACGAGCTCCCAAGTCCTGAGAAAATGTGGTTTGTGAGTTGTGACAACCAGAACACAATGTTTAATATGTCAAGATATTATTACAATTAAACTGGTGAATGTTGAATATAAATGCCATTTCTAATTATTCAGTTATTATTATTAAGAGCAGGAATATTACGTAATGATAAACTAGCAACACATTTAAGTGTTGGGCATTAAAGGCATCAGTATTAGTATCAGCATTTGGCATGTTTTTATATTATCTCTCTACATCTTACTGCACTTTGCAGCAACATTTAGTACAAAACAAAACAATAAAATCACTCAGCTCGACTGTTATTTAAACTAGGACAGAAAAGATTGACAGAGAATAAAAAAATGTGAAAATGGTTGTTTCCTGTTTTCCTGTTAGCACATGGAGTCTATAAGAAAACATACCAGTTTCATAATAATACAACTGTGCAAAGACTATGCTGATGTTAACTGTATTAGCATCTTGCTAACAGCTGAAAACTGGAGCCACGGCACCATCAGATGTTCCAACATTTGTCTGAGGTGGCGGATTTAATTTCATGTTTTATTCTGTTGAACAGTAAGAAATAACTGTGCATGTACAGTATGTTTCACACCCTGGCTTTTTGATTTGTCGCTTCACAGCTGTCTGGAATCAAATAGTGTGCTAAAACCAAGTGAAGAGAAAATAGTCCTCATTACTACTCCATCAAGGGTGAGGCTGCAAAAGCGGATGTCTAAATGAAGAAATCCTTCGAGGAGGTGTAACAGCAGAGGTTTGATGTGTAGACTGAGTGCTTTCAGAGTGTGGTGTTAGCTGCAGGGTGTGTGTTACTCACTGTAGGAGCATCCGTACACCTCCACTCTGAGGCCCATCCAGCCACTGGGGTTCCAGTCGAGAGGGACGAAACGCAGGAAGCGCGTTCTCACCGGGTGGGACAGCTTGTTCTGGACGACGGCCTCCGAATTCACATTCCCGACAAATCTCTGCAGGACCACAGAGGCAACAAAGGCTGTAATTATGAAGGCAGCCTGAAACAAAGGACCGGGGCTCCACTGGGAAACGACAAA
Source organism: Scortum barcoo (assembly GCA_023238725.1). Taxonomy (NCBI): domain Eukaryota; kingdom Metazoa; phylum Chordata; class Actinopteri; order Centrarchiformes; family Terapontidae; genus Scortum; species Scortum barcoo. The sequence goes on from CM041550.1 coordinate 4,678,659, forward strand.
TGACCACAGACCAGAAATGAAAAGTGATATTTTCTCCAGGTAGTAGAAAAGTCAGTTTTTTTTTTCTTTCAGCTGAATACTTGAAATATAAGCAGAATAAACATCTAAATCCTTGAATAGCACAGACAACAACAAAGTGCAGACAAGGCAAACCCAAGGGCAACATCTTCTTCCTATCCTTGAACATACTATGTTATGTAAAGCGATGAGAATCATTGTGCGGTGTAGAAATATGAGAATATCTGTTCAAACAGGTCCACGTGAGACAGGAGGGAAAAAAAAAATCACCACTAAGGCAGCCGGGGGCAAAATGAGGGCTCTCGTATTGTGTTTTCTCCCCGCAGAGCTCAAAACAAAAACCTCTGAGTGCAACTGTGATTCTTCTTTTTCCTTTCCAGCTCTCCTCCATAAAGCCAGGGGACATAAACAGAGAAACGGAGAAGGAGTGAGAGATGGAGACAGAAACAGAGACAAACAACCTCTCCTCTCAAATGACTGATTACCAGCCTCCTCATAACAGATTCTGGGCAGGTGACACATCAAATCAATAAGAACTCGTACTATAAAGAGACAAACATATAGATCATTGACAGTGGAGCTCTGGGCTTTTGTGAATAGTTCAACACAGTCAGACAAGGCCAATCATTCAGCTTTCCGCAACAGCAGAAATGACCAGCAGCACAAATGACCCGTCCGACGCTTTCAGGGGGCTGCAAAGTAGAAGCATCATTAAATGCACCAGGATGCTGCTTCTTGGTAGATAATCAAGGCAACAGTGCGGCTCTTAGGGCGGTTATTGTGATTTATGCCACCGCTTGCGATCTTTGAGCCATTTGCTGAGTGGAGCCTTGTGGCCAAATCTTAACGCACGTACGAGCGAGGCTTATTTACACATGCACAGTAATTCACATCTGCACGGGGAGGGATTAACAAATGGCACCGGGGCCGACACATTTGGTCAAAGCAAATGTATTTCTTTGGCACTGCAAATGGCTTTTAGAGGAAATGAAATGAGAGAAACACAAAACAAAATAAAAAAAAAACAAGACATACATATTCATGACACTAGGGTTTTCTAAATGCTTTCAGACAAGATATCAACTGTGGTGTTTTATTGGGGCCGAGGCTGATTAAAACACGCCACGCTGCTTGTCGTACAGGGCTCTAGCCGTGACCTTGTTCTTTTTTCAGGCTTTGTGTAAGGCACACTGCGGTGGAAGACTGTTTGATTGCTCCGCATACAAAAGCTGCAATTAAAAGGCCCTGAAGAAGTTTTCTTTTCTAACATATTCACATAAATTAGCCGTGATTAGATAAGCAACAATTAAAACGTACGACTGGAATAAAAACAACCTCAGTAATTATGAGTCAAAGGCTCGGCTGGCCCTCTTCATCGGGGCCGCGCGGGTGTGGTCGGGGGATCGCAGCATTCACAAACAAGTGAATGCTGCACGCTCAAATGCTGCTGATTGGTTTATGGAAATACATGACATCGGCTTTTTTCCAATAGGAGACCCGAAAAAGAAATAACAAGAACAGATACAGCGACCCACAAAGCAAAACTTTACTGCACACATTAAGAAACAGATAAATAACAGGACCCGTCTTTGAATAAGATGGCGTGCTATCAGAATATATTTAGTGTATGGTACGTTTGGTGTACAGATTGTGAAGCTGCTCGCCTTCATCTTATTTTTGTTCAAATTATTAACCCCGTCTTTCCGCTTGACTCCCTGCTGAACGTCTGGAAAATCTAATGAGCCAAATGAACCCTGATTTGAGGCTGCAGTGCAGTCATTCTAACCGCTCATTAGCTGACAAAACTCAGACACGTCAGCGCGAGGTATTAGTATTCGGGAGCAACACCGCTACGAGAGCTCCGCTGAGGACGTCCGCGGCGATGACGTTTGTTTTTTTTCCTCCCTCTTTGGAAAAAACTTGCAACAGAACATCCTGTGCGTTCCAGCTGGGAGATGAAGTGAAGTCTCTGAGTAAAGGCCTGAGGGTGCACAAGATTTTCCAGAGGTCCAGAGGAGCGAGGTGGGTCCTTATACACATAAACAATCCTAACCCCACTGTGACATCATTATTTCTATTTATGTTTCAGTCACTGTGGGAGTCTCTCACCCCCCCATTCATTAAGGCTCTTTACTCTTCCTCTCCAGTGATGAGCTCCCCTGTGTCAGTTTTCCTTTCTGTTGCATGCAGCACGGGCACATAAGTTTATTTTAATCAATTCACTGGGGATAAATCCCGCTGCCGGCGCTGAAGACGCTACAGTATGTTCCAAAGGTCATTGGCCAGTTAAACAGCCTCAGGCAACATATAGTGAAGAACACTGTGAGTATGTGACCTTGCCAGGAGTGAAAATAACGACAGCGATCCCTGATTGACAGTCAGAAGTGCCCAGACTCGACAAGGCCTTAGATTTTCCTTCAATATCTTAGCTAGCAGCAGAGGGTCTTAGTTATGTCTGTTTTTGTCTGCTAAACCTAATCTGTTATATTACATTAAGGTATTGCTATTCAGGTTAAATCAAGGTGCTGTCAAGGTTTTCCTTTTTCTACAGCCACCCTGGATCTTCTTAAGCGCAATCATGCTTTGAGCTAAATGTTAATGTGGGCAGGGGAACTGTCCAGGGTGCTGATTCTGGATCTGTCCTGCTCCGCGACATCAGTACCAGAAGGTTTAAATCCTACAAGCAGGGAGTAACTTTACTCATCAGCCTCATCATTTGCTTCCCTTATTAGTATATATGTTGTTTTCAGTGCTCGATGTGTCACTGGTTTGCAGCACCAGCACCTTTTTTTTTTTTCTGCCGTCCCCTTGTCTCTCTAAAGTCCCTAAATGAACTGCATTATCCACATGGTAAGCACAAACTGACGCTCACCTATTCTTCCCCCGCCTGCTCTATAGTCTAAGTAACGTTGCATTAACCTCACAATAATGTTGGCTTTGCTCCAAAAGTGCACAAAGAGAACACGAACAGAGTCTGATGACGGTGATAAAAACCCATGTTGTGAAAGTCTTTTATTCACTGTAGAGATTCAGAACATCTTGCTTAATGATTTGCTGATACCAGCAGATAGAGAAGCCAACATGTGAATAAGAGGAGAGCTGGCACTTATTTTACTCCACTTCAAACACTGGTTGTTGTTCCAGAGACTTATCTAGTTAATTTGTTGGATCAGATTCCCTTGGCTATTCTAGTAGGGGCTTTGTTTTGTTTTTTTGTGTTGGCTTTAGCAAAGAAATGAAGTTTTTGATTTCATGCTAAGTTTTCGAGACTTGGATCCTGCTGAGCAACATCAAGGCAGCGCTGAGCGCTCACAAAGGAAAGGCTAACATGCTGATGTGTAAGTGGTTTAATGTTGACCATGCTCCCCATCTTAGTCCAAGGTGCTACCATGCTAATGTTTGCTCATTAGCACTAAACACAGAATACAGCTGATGGGAGTGTCATTAGTGTTGCACATTGTTTGAATTTCCTGCGTGATCGGGCTGTATAATATTAAAAGGGACAATCATTGCACAAGTCCAGTGTGAGTTGTTATTGTTGTGTGTTATTTGAAGAAATGAAATTGGGAGCGGGAAATCACTCGCACGCAAAAAAAGACAAATTAGCACTTAAGCAAACACATTTTGATCCTTGTTAGAACCCCATCTACCTGAACAGCTAATAAGCATGAAAATTAATGCTTCCCTAAAGGAGAAGAATTTGTTTCACACATTTATTCACAGCAGCATTAAAAAGATTTTTAAATAAGGCTTTTCAAGGATAATGAAGGTAATCTGGAACCCCCCTGCTAGAATATATTCCTCTTCCCACCTATGAATATTTGCAGAGAGCTAATTCACCGTGGAGTAGATTGCAAATATTATACATGGAATTAGGTTAAAGCAGGATTTAAAACGGGGGCCCTACCATTTTTAAAGAGTTTACTTTAAAAGCACCTTCACGCACAGAGCTATTTTATTTTCACACAAGAAAGGACATTTAAGAGTAAGTCAGTCTTTGAAGTTTCACAGCACGAGCTGATAAAAGTCCATATTTCATTTGCTCAAAGCTTCCTCTGACATAAGTCATTTTCACAGGTTTTCTCCCCTGGCTTGCACTAATTAGGTTATTATCAGCTTGTAGCGCAATCCTGTTGTTTCACATGTTCTCTGGTGGAATAACAGGCTTGGCTCAGAACACTCTCACAGAAAGGCGACTGTTTGCAAGAACAGACGCTAACGTCGACACTGTTACTGAGGTCACTCGAGTAAATCATTAAAGGGTGGCAAAGTTAAACAAAGGGAGAAACTATAGAAACTTTTTCATGTTTGCGCAGGAAGGAGAGGTTATTTGCATTCATTTTATTTTATGTGTCAACATATATATGGGAATTAATTTGTGTTAGTAAAAGTGTTTTCACTCATGTCTTAATAAGGATGAAGATGTCAGTGAGTCAGTAACTCTTCCATTTTTTAAATCCAGAGCAAGATATAGATATATATGCATAGATACTGTCAAGACAGCCATGAAATTTGTAATGGATATTGATGTTCCCCATCAGATTTAAGTGACAGTAGACAAAAATGTCAACTTTGCACACAAAAATATCTATTAAGAATGTCATCTATGCTCTCAAGAGGATAAATTTCCCTCTGCCCTTTCTGTAGCATCACCCTCACAACAAACTAAATAATACAGTATATTATATTATCTTACATATCACTCTGTATTTCAGCCCAGATTAATGTAAGGATGGGTTTGTTCCCTGCCATTACGCTATTAAACATTTCAGGAAATGGAGACGCCAGTAGGATTGTTGACCTTTATCTCTTTTTTTTTTCACAGGGATAATTTTTCTATGGAGCTAATTTGGCTCGGCGTTGGCTCGGAGTGGCTGAGAGCTAGCAGTCATATCAGCAGCTGCTGCTCTCTCATTAGTCCCCCTCAGTTCAGTTTCTGGCAGCGAGCCGTTACCTTTGAGCTTCACTTGTTAAAATGCCAGACGGACGTGAGTTGGTATCAGCGAGGTCTTGGTGAAAGCTGGAGTTAGCCAGCTTGGGTGTGGGTTTCATTACGGCTTGCAGACTAATTGGCTGCCATTCATCCTGCACTATCTTTAAATCCGAGTTCACATGAACACCGAGGAAGAGTGGAGAGGCGTGGGGGGGTTTAAATTGTCTGTGTGAGTGTGCATTTAATCCACATCAGTAAATATAAAGAGCAGTCACGCCCGGTTTTAATGCTTGCCAAGTTTCAGAGGATGATGTCTGTTTTGATTGGTGTGGTTCGGCGCTGGATGTCGTGGCTGAGTGCAATATGAATTTTAATATTTGAAATAAGTACAGCTCTCTGTTCTCTCCCTCTCATGAGTCACTTATGAAAGGGTGATAGCTGCAGGTCATGTTGGTAATGTCTATACATAATGTTTCGTCTTCTCGCTGCGCAGAAGCTTTATTTCCCTTTGCAGACACAATGATATGAGAACTGACAGCGTGGAGGAAGCTGTGAGCTTTTTATCACGATGTGAGTCAATCACTGCATAACACATAAAAGAAAAGCCTCAGTGATCTTCACTTTATACTTGATATTATTTGTAGGGGGACTATGTTGTTTTCTAGTTTACTTGGAAAAAAATGAATCTATGGTTAAATTTGTAAAATGACAAAAATTTATCCAACAGTTTTGCCAGATGGTGAATGAAATCACTGTCATTCATTTCACTGAGCTGCTTGTTAAGGCTCTGTGCCCATCAGGGACCCCAGAATGGGCAATTTACTCTTATGAAAAGTCTCTGCTTATGATTTAAGTTGTTATGCACTATGTGTTGTTATATTTCAACCCTCCATGATAATAAAGGAAAGATTTTTGGAGTTACTCATTTGCTGAAGCAATTTCTATTGAAGTTCATTCTTCTTCTTTTCATTTGCACACTGAAAAGTTAAATAGTTGTTTTGTGGGAGTAAATAAACACAAACTTTCATCTTAAATCTCTTAAATGTTAACTTGTTGTTAAGAAAAATGGCTCTAAAAAAATCTGTAGGTTTTAGAAAAGGTTACTCACCAAGAAGTAAATAGGGTTTTTGTTGGAGACTAGAGATTGGAGATTTTCCACCTTGGATAAATCCACATTTAATGTGTTAGTCAAAGTGTGAAATTTTTACAGGGCTGTCTTAGAGTTAGAAATGTCTTATTCAACCTTGCGACGCTTTATTTCATCTCTAATTCCTACATACCAGTAGATAATGCATTTTTAAAAAGGGGGAGGAAGATGAATAATTAAAGAACACACAGCACATTTCAACACAATGAAAAAAAAAAAGAAAAAACACTTTGCAGCAGTGACACGCCAGTGGGCAACTACACACTCTGCTAATTGGACTGCCAAGTTGAAAAACTCACGGAAAAACAATTTAACAACTTGTCAGCAGCCGTTGACGTAACTGGGCCAAACACTATAAAGACTTAATGACACGTGCCGGCATTAGGATATTTTATTAAACCTCCAGTCCTCGTGCAGGTCGGGAATAACACGCTGTGGCATTAAATGAAGGACAAAAAAAAAAAAAAACAGTGGTGTATTGACCTCGGAAACTGACACCCTGAAATGTGTCAGAAAAAGTGAGAGGATTTGTCATCTGACCTTGACTTGCAATGTCGAGCGCAAACAAGAGATGAAATTAGGTGAGTTAGGTGACAGAAAGCTAAATGTAATTCTTACACTCAATGTTAATGATCTGACCCGAGAAAAGGAGCATTTATATATGAACACAGTGGTGTCATGGCCCACTTATTATTATTATTATTACTCATAATTTTCTACGCTGTTCTTCATCAGCACAAAATAAATAGTTCAACATTTCGGAAATATGCTTATTGCTGAGATTTTGACAGGAGGATCAATAAGCTGCCACTCTCGTGTCTGTACATTAAATATGGAGGTGGAGCTGATTGGCCACCAGACACAGGAGGAAACAGCTCAGCTTTGAGCCAAGAAAAGAGCCAGGCTAGTTTTTCTCCCTCTCTTCCAGCCTTTATGCTAAGCTAGGATAATTAAAGCTTGGCTGTAGCTCTGTATTTAATGCACATACATGAGAGCGGTATCGATCTTCTCTTCCAGCTCTTGACAAGAAAGCAAATAAGCACATTTCATTTCTCGACCTATTCCTTTAATCACCAACAATAACACTTTCTAGATTCAGTTTCCACACATGCAAAATTGTGTCATTTTTCTCAGGAGCAAAATAAAAACAAAAGTAATAATACAGATTTTTCTTGGATTCACTTGTGAGCGGCATATCAACAGTGAGTCATGCAGAAAGCAGATCAAATACTACTCACCCCGACGCCGTCCTCGTGCCTGTACTGTTTCCAGGCCCGGCCTGTGTCACTGTACAGCAGCAGGTAGCTGCTGACCCAGTCCCAGCTGTCATATCGTCCCTGCGTGGCCACAGCCGTCACCTCCATCTGCTCCCTGAGGTCCACCTGGAGCCACGGCTCTTGATCCGTCACCATGGGAGACCAGCCTCCTGCTCCTGGAGTGGGGCGGGGGGGCAGAGAAATGCAGGGATGAATTAAACATCGATACACTGTCGATGAGCAGCAGATTGCTGAGGTTTACGCTCAGTCGCCGCTGGGCTCGGATTGCAAAAATATATGAAGTCCTGATGCGAACACGGGGGAGGCTTCATGGTGAAGTTACAGCCGAGCTGTCGCGGTGGAGGTCCTCAGTTCTTGGAAAAGAGCTGATTCATTTTTAAATGTGTACAGCCTGGTTTGAGAATATATTGAAAGAAGAATCAACAGCCTCTGTTCCACAATACTGAGTGATTCATTAAACTGAAGATTTTCTACTAATGCACCTGCTGGTAACAGTTTGCTGCCTTTTCCGGACTCTAAAAATGATTATCTTGTTAGCGTCAACAATCGTGGCTTTAATTAGGTTTAGATGGCATATATGAAGTTTGTCGAGATCTCATGGGAGCTGTAGTTGTGAATGCTCTTCACTCAACAGCAGTTTCTTTTATGCCTCTGAGAGTTTTATAAGAGGAGCAGTTTACTGTCTAGCAGTACATTCCCAATCAAATCAGATGCATCAGACTGTCCTTGTTCCTTATTATTGATTTGATATTTAAGAGAGCCGCAGTGTTGGTGTATATATGGTCTTTCATTAGCCAGTGTGTTTTCTATATTCACTCCAGCCATTCGATTTGCTTGTGGCCATTTGTCTCCTTGAGCTGGTCTATAACGGATCCAAAGGGTCCAGTGCAGCCTTGGACCCTATGTGGGCCTGCTATAATGCACTAAATTTCCTCCTTTGATCCAACAGGAGCCAGAACTCTGTATGAAAAGATGAATTTATTTGCCACGTAACGAATTATTGTACTATTCATCATCTTAATTCAGTCTAGCGGTAATTGCACACAGCCACCTCTTTCTCTTTCTCTCGACATAATGAAACAGCGCCCCTCTGAATTATAACTCGTGGTAAACGCGGCAGCCCTCCTACCTCGTGGCTTGTCTTTGCCTTCAAAAACAACCCACGTGATTATTAGGAAAAAAAAAAAACGGTTTGCATGAGCGTCTCATGCTCTGCTGCCTCTGTGGTTTAGGTTCACTGCTGCTAACTGCTGGCAGAGCAGGCAGGTGGTAGAAATACTGAATACCGCGCACGAGCACCGTCTCCCCACACTCACCGTCTCTCCTGTTGAGCTTGCCGTTGTGAGCGGCATAACTGACCGACGACTGAGACGAGCTCTGAAAGGACGACTGCGGTAACGTGGACGCCAGGGGGCCGTTGCAGTTATCTGTGGGGGAAAGCAGACAGGAAATATAGACAGGTCAGAGGCCGATGCCATCTCATCTTACTGCATATAATTCATTTAATGCATTTCATGTGCATGTAAGAAAAATCCCTCTGAAGGGGTCTCGCCGTTCTCGGATTTATTTACCTGACAGAAATAATAGAAAAGTAGTTAAACATGTTGGTTCAAAGTGCATCTTTACCTGTCGGTGGTGGAGTTTAAAAGAAAGCACTGGGGAAAATAACAGGGCTGCCTCACTTATCCAGTTCTCAGACACCTCAAACAGTCTATTAACCCATGCAGTGACCCTTGAAAATAGCACAGGAAACGCTATGGCTCCTTTTGTGTGCATGTGTGTGTTGCTGTGTGTTCGTTTTTTAATCCCACAGTGTGAGATTACATCACGTCCAACAGGCAGGAACAGATTAAGAGTCCAGTGATCTAAACCTGTCAGTCTCCTCTTCCTCTGATCCACCCCGCCTGCCACAATAAGAGCAGCAAGTCGCAAAACAACAGCCTCTCAGCTGTTTGGCTTTACTTGAGTGCAGAGCTGCATTAAGGGCTGTATCTGGGAACGTAATGAAAACTGGCACCGGCCTGATTACAATTATCCCTGCACTCTCTCCATCAGCGTGCCGTTCGCTCCTCCGAGTGCAAGAGGCTTTTTGTTTTTGGATGCCATTCTACTCTGTGTTCAGATGGATTCTGAGCACATCTGGAGTAGCAATTGGCCATCCATCTGCTAGACAAGAGCACAGCAGAAATGACAGCACGAGCTCATTCTCCTTTTGGGTGTCCCACCGAATTTCGACTGACCTGATTTGACTGCTCTCAGATCGCTTGCCAAGAGATTTCTCTAATCCTGATTTCAAGTGTGACTAAAGTGGATCAAAGCTGTTTTGTCCAAGCCTCAAATTATGGCTGAGCTGCAGCTGCAGATGTTCATTGGGGGAATGAGAACAGTGGCATGCCATCTTAACACAACACCACTAGAACTGGGGTTATTATGCAAGCGCAGCACTCTTAATCTGTCAAAAGTCTCCCAGATCTCCACTTTTGATCCCTCAAGGATAACTCTCACTCTCTCGCCTATCTCCTTGTCAGACTGTATCTATCTGCCCTTTCTTGCATCTCGGGTTGAAGAGCAACTGACAAAACCTCTCTGATGTGAGGTTACAGCAAATTCATTGCTCCTTCATTCAAACCAACCTTTATACCGTCACAGATACAACAATAAGACCCTGACAGCTGGAAAAAGGTGAGAACACACCAACAATATCCTGATGGTGTAAATGTAACACGTTCTCAAGTTTAAAGGTGATGCATATAGGTGATGCGAGTGCAGAAAAAGTTTGTCCATGTGCAAAAAGGTGCGTCTTCTAGTCCCTGTTGGCGTTACAGATTTGGTCTTGAGCCAAGCGCCGGGCTGTCAGTCGGGGGGACTTATGGATGGAGGATGATTTGTCTGCAAAGCTGCTCCTTGGCCTGTGGGATAGCTGAAAATCCTCTGAACCTGAGTCACGATCGCTATGCAAGGCTCAGGGGCTCGAATCCTGCAGCCAAATGAACCCGAACGTGCATCTGAAGGCTCAGACGTAAACACACGCACGCAACTGCGAGCTGAGAGGGAACACTTAATCTCTCTTGAAATCAAAAGTACATCAACCGCTTTCTAGGATGGTGTTTTTTTTCTGTGCGGACCAACGGGAGGCCGACATAGAAGTGTCATGTTGACGCTCTTGGGTTTGAAGCACACCAGAGATAAAAATAATAGATGAAAAAGAGCAGAGCCTGCACACTGACTCCAAGCCGCCAATTTTTATACGTCAACCTGACCCGATGTGGTTCTGAATGTTGTCTGTTTAAATACATTTATGATCTGGCGTCATTTTCATTAAAGATTAAGCAGGTGTTTATGTTTTTCATATCCAATAAAAACACCAAAACCATCAGTGCCTCAGTCAGTTGATTACATCGTTATTAATTTATAATTTTATCACTTCTAACTCTCCCCATTGCACTAAGCTGATGACATAAACCTGCAATAACAGATCACATACATGTAGTTTTAACTCTCGCTCGGCACAGTTTTTTAGCGAAATATAGTCTCTAGTAGTGCATTTCTTGGGGACTATTTTCAGCTGCGGATTAATCCACATTTGGTGCCCTAGTGAGGATTTACAGCACTACAGCAGTGTAGATGGGCTCTGCTCAAAATAAACTACAGTGACTGCATTTACCATAATGAAAGAAAATGTCACAGTGTGGCTCATTGATCTGTTTTTAATCATTTTTGGACAACAACAGAGCTCTATAGCGCAGAGGAATAAGCCGCAGTGCATCAGGCTCGGCGACACAGACAGTACTTGTTAGTGGGTTCAGTTCTTTGTTGATCCATATAAAAAAAACATAGATTAACACCAGCCTTATCCTTTAATGCTGTTTTTTTCAAATATCCTTGCACCGTATTATATCCTTACATTTTTAAAATAAAAGATGTCGTCCTCTTTACCATTCAGTCTGAATCATTCACTGAATGACTGCGAGCATGTATGGATTCGCTCTCCTGTTCGCTGTTCATCATTTAATCAAGATGTGTGTCCTATGGATTGAAACACAAACACAAATCTTTTCAATTCAAGGACATCAGGCGTTGGAAAAGTGAAACAGCAATATTGTTTCACTACAGGTTTCACTTTAAGCCAGAATAACATGAGATCTTTGAAACCGCCCACACATCCTGTCCGTCGCCAGCTATACATTAGATTCAATGTTTGAGAGTGACTCAGCCATACGACACATATAGCTTTTTTTTCAGTGTTCTCGTCTGCTCATTAGCACGCCCGCCTTAACCTGAGTTCACAAAACAGATGCTGCTCCACAAAGAAATCAAACTCAATTATCACAACAAAGTGCTGTTTGTAGCACACTTGAGCTGAATATCTGAAAGCTCCAGTTACAGAGGCATAAACGCTCCTGAAGACGACGGCGCGCCCAAGTCAAATAAACATAGTTCACCATGATATGAGTAATCCTGAGCTTCCTCTCCGGTATCGGGTCTCAGGATATGTACAAACAGTTGAATATGAAAAAAAAGAGATTTCCTAAATTTAGAGCATGCAATAGAGATAGGCAAGAGGGCAGAGCAGAGCACAGCAGGCTGCTCAATCTGCCCTGATCCCCTTCTCCGGGTGGATCAAACCCTGCGCGATTAACATTACAGCTGCAAAATCAGACTGCAACTCACATCCAAAGGTCAAAGTGTCACTCAGCATTGTACTAATTTAATGAACTCCCAAACCAAACCACTGTGACATCGGCAGGTCTCAGCAGTCTGGAGCTGACACAAACAATAAAGTCACTTTTTCACAGAGGTGTGCTGTCGCGCTGCCGACTGTTTATCATTCCAGTTAATTACAGTAAGTAATTTACATGTCGATGACCATGGCTGGGATGTAACTGAGCGCATTTATGCAAGTGTGAGGTTTTTGTTTTTGTACTGTCGCCTTTTTATACTTTTGAAATTCCATTTCATTTAACTTCATAATTCCACTTCACTAGATTTCAGAGAGAAATATTGTACTTTCTTCTTGCATTATATATTTGTTTGACAACTGAAGTTACCAGTTACTCAGTAGGTTAAGAGTTTACATACAAAATGTATGATAACCTTTAAAAAAGTTGCTTAATTATGCTTAATTATACAATACACATTAATGCATATATAACAGTAATACAGTTAATATAATATGTACAATCATATGACTCCCTATATACATTTTCCTGATATATACCTATCTATCTATCTGTCTGTCTGTCTGTCTGTCTGTCTAGGGGTTGTATTTCTAGGTGGTTGCAGTTGGAGTTTATGTTGGTTATGTTTCAACAAAACAGATTTTATGTGGTTTTAACATCCTTACAGGGTTGGATTATTGTTTATGTCTCTTTTTTTTTTTTTTTTACAGCAAAAGACCCTTTTATTGTTAAAATGTACTCTAAAGCTCAGTAAAGTCTGAGAAAATTGAGTTTAAAATCTGAATAAGTAAAATGCATCCCTGAAAGGTTATGGTCCTCCATCACTGAAGAGCTGAAAAAGCATTCGGTCTGTGTGTGTGTGTGTGTGTGTGTGTAGGCAACTTGCAATTAGCAGATAAATAATTAATTCATTCATTTATTTATACATGCTGGTCCAAGGAGAGCAATTCACCCTCTCCTGCACGGTCGCCCCGTGTACGCAGAACAATAAAGGCAGAAATCCAACATTTAGACAAACTGACAAAAACACAACACAGACCTGAAAAATAACGATTAGCCTTTTAAATGTCAAATGCCTGTTACAGCTTGGCGCAGCCCATATTTCCAAATGGCTCAATTTTTCTGACAAACAGTAAAAAAAAAACCCTCTCAAAACCTTAATTTGCAAATCCTTTAAAAACATTAAAGGTTTTTTTTTTTTTTCTTACTTGATAAATGTTTTAAGTGATCAGAGTTGACATCTATTAACATTTTATGAGTGATTATTTTGACTAACATGTCAGCCACAACAACAACAAAAAAAGACTACAGGCCAGAAAGAGGTTATTAAGAGCAGGTTGTTAGTTGTGTAATTGTCCTCTGACCTCACAGTTTTCGATCAACAACATATACAGTATTATCCTATTATGCTACACACTCCTATGTGAAAACCGCCCATACATAACATATGTCTCGAAATACATAAATACATGTGACATGATAATTTTCTGCTACAGGGTTAATGAAACACTTCAAACCATATGTATAGCACCTTTATAGCAGCGATAAACCCCCCAAGAGCAAACACAGACCGCAGAGTCAATAATATCAAAGGGTGCAGCGATGGTATCTGGTAACGGAGCGACCTCAGACCTCTGTGTGGTATTGATAAAGCCTCATATGATACCTCGCGCCGGGCTAACAGGCTTTGGGGGCTCGGTGACCTCTGCTCAGCCGGTAGCCCGAGTGGAACCGAGGTATCGGCTGACAATTAGTCCCAAACGCCGGCCGAATTCAAGGAAGCACGCGTCAATACGAGTGATTGAGAAACATGGGCCGGTTTACTGTAGCACTTCATTTCTCTGAACGCTGCATATAATCTAAAGGGACCTATAAGCACTTACAGGCAGGCTGCGGGATGTTTTACTGGACTTATCGACGCCTTCAGCAATTATACGCGTCTCATCTGTCAGACATTAATTATTCAACCCTCGTTCAGGAATGTGGTGAAACGGCGTTTGCGTTAATTTTCTGTAGGATTGCTGGGAGCATTTTACATAACGGCTCGGCAAAAACAAGGTAATAATGGGGTAATATCTTGTCAACAAAGGGGCAGTCTTAGCAGTGCTGTGGTAATTACAAAGGTAGAAACATCACAGGGTTATATCTAATAATAAGATCTTGGAAATATTTGCAACCTTAAGGTTGATTTGAAGTACTAGGATAATATTAAGACAAATATTATAACACTTATTACTGTTATTGCATGGTTTTATTGTTGCTCATGCTTCTCTCTAAAAGTACACAGTTTGCTCTAAAATGAATTAATTCATCTGTAAATCTATCATTTAGGTGTTAAGATATCTGTAGAAGTACCATTTGTTTTCAAGTAAGAAAGTATATATTGATTTAATAGTCTGGCTTTAATTGGGACGAGGAAACCATCTTTGGAGAGAGCAGTTTCCATGGAGTGGTATCAATAAAAAAAAGAGACTTTGTAAGCACCAGTTTTGGCTCTTGGATGGTCAGGGAGGTTCACACCAGCGTGTGAAGTTAATTGAGTTTTGGTCTTATAGCTTTACATGGCACGCACGGGCAGTTACTCAATACGCCTTTATAGATGTAGCGCCTGTGTCACCGTGCTGCCCTCCGTCTGTTTGAGACGTTTACTGGTTCAAAGCTGTGGCAACAGGCTGAATAAGCCACAGTAAAACCACACACAGACTGCTGGTTACACAGAAATATGGCTGCGAGTCTGATGAATTAAAATATGTTGTTGTTTCATGCACATGCACATACTAGCTGAGTTAAAACATCCTGGAGTGATGACTTCCTGATGTATAATGTCTAAACTGAATAATAACCTGAAATGAAAAATACATTTATTTATAATCTGTAAATGTCTAGACCAATGTACGGGCATTTGTTTATACACTTTTTGTATTTCAAAGTTATATTTTGATATAACACTGCTGTACATAATTTTAAAAGGTGACTGTTTTTGCTGAAATAAGCTGAAACGCTGCTTCGTAGTTTCCGGCGGTGGAGCCTTCTTTTATTTAACTCTGCATATTGATCCTGTGAAGCAGCACCACCAGATAATAAGTGTTTGTTTCAGCTCCATACATGAATACATCATGATCAATATCAAATCACCGAGCGTGGACATGTGGGGCTGTGTCTGATTCGCAGATAACACAGTGCAATTATATGAAACAATAAACTATCCACAATGTGTTAAATCGGGAACATATAAGCAGGCCTTGGCGTTTTTGTTCCTTTTAATCTAACACCTATGTTTGAGCCTGTAAGCTCAAAACAGAATCATCTTGGTTTTTTGTCTCATTTTTCATCACTGTAATGGTCCCTTGCTCATTATTGCATCAATCTTATTGGCACGGTCGATACAAAGTGGGTGTTGATAATCCTTTCAAACCCTCTGCCAGTAACACTGAAAATAAATAGAGGATGAAACTTACAGACTCTACAGCTATTTGAAGCATATTCATTGCACTCTATAGATTGGGAATTGGTGCAGCGTCACTGTGTGACCAATACAGCTGGAAATGGAAAGGCCTCCACTGGCGCCACATTCATCACAATAGATTTTTTCTGCTCCGGGGGGACCGGGCAGAAATTATTTCTCTAAATAGTCTTATATCATGTGTCCATTGTATTTTCTTCTTACTCATTACAATCAAAAAGCATTTTGTTCTGTAAAATGAAGCCGTAGAGAACAATAGTTGGAAAAGCTTCTTTGTACTTTTCACTTTCTCAGGACTGAATTATGACAGTAAAAAGTCACTGCAGGCATTTTAAAAGCTTATCCAGTAGGCTGGATAGTATGATGAACACCGTGACATGATATAAATTTATCTACTTTCTTACTGTCTATTAAATTTGTCAAAGATTTTGCCACACTGTGGAATCCATCCCTTTAATATCTCTGGATAAACTAGACCTCTGTTAAGAAAAAGGACAACTATCCCTGAGTTTGTATGATTCTTGTATCAGAGTGCATAAGTACTAGACTTTTTCAGATATTTCATTTCCAGGTTTAGCTAAAAAGACATTCATGTCTGCTTATTTCATTCATTCATAAATATATGTTCTAGAAAATGTATGTGGATAATGTGACATAAAATTGAAATTGGCAGTAAAATGAAGTGATTTCACTCAGACTGTAGTGTAGAAGTAAAGTAAATTATCTTACAAACATTTCCACATGCTGGAATATTGAGTTGAAAACCTGAGACAACAGCGTGAAGACGCCAGCATCTGTCTGTGAATTATCTCCACGCCGTGCAGCCGAATACTTCAATACAAATGCTCAGAAGAAAGAAAAAATGCTTTAGCCAAGATGAAGACAAGCTGTAAACGTCTCTCCATCCCATGTCTCTGCAGAGCTGCAGTCAGTCAGAGATCAAGCTGTGAGCTCTGAATGCTGTTTTACTCAATTTAACCAAATAAACACACGGTCCTCTGTAGCACAGCTCTTTACTCAGCTTCAGCTTTGAAAATCAAGTAAATCTCATGGAGATTGATCTGGATGGAAATATAATCTTGTTGGTTTTTCACATGAAGTGGTGCTGTCCTCTCCAAAATGAAAATTTAGGGGAACGTAACAACTGCACTGCTACTACTACTACTACTACTACTACTACTATTACTTTGACTACCACTAATAATAATAATAATAATAATAATAATAATAATAATAACAATAAAACATTTTATTCATAGAGCACTTTGCAAAGCACATTACATGACTGAATCAGTTTTAAGTCAGTTTTGTTCCTAAAATCATACAATTAGAAATAGTTGAGATATATCAGTTGATAGAGCAAAATGGAACAAGTTTTGTAACATTTTTTAAATATCACCTCCAGGTTTCTATGTTTTTTAGACAGGGTGCCAAGATGTTTAGCTGGAGAAAGTTTTGGAGCATCCAGACATGATATTAACAGATTGAAATTGTTGTCTTCACTGGTTTTTAATGGGAACAAATGTGTGTGTCTTCTGCATAATAATGATACTGAATATTGTGTTTATGTATGTTACATGCCGGTGGGAGCATGTATTCACAGAACAGCAGCAGGCCAAGGATGGCGCCTTGAGGAACACCAGAGGTCAGATAGTCAGAAGAGGAGGAATTACTAATAACTACTACTCATAACTATAAATACGATCTGAACTTGTCTGGAGCAGCATGTCTATCCACTTTTCAAGGTGATTCAGTTAAATAGAAATGTGTCAAATGCTGAACTGAGACACAAAGATATTGTAATTATTCATCAAATAAATCAACTTTAAGTAAAACTAAAAACTGCATAAAGATGGTCATTTAGAAATCGGTCTTAAAATGTTTAAATCCAGAAGGTCATGGCGAGGCTGTTTAAGAAGTGAGCGCACTGAGGTATGAGGGAACACAGCCAATGGACAGAGAGCCATTTACAATAGAAAAATAATGAGACCAAACATCTTCACAATCTGAATGTTCAATCCAAATGGTTACAGCTCATGCCACACCATCATACCCTTCAATCTTTCCCTGTTTCCTGTCTGCCTTTTGTCTGCTGCTGTTCAATAAAGGCCAAAATAAAAGAAGAAAGAGTTTGGCGGCCATAGCGTCTAAAGGACTTGATGAAGGCTTTAGTTTGACGGTTGTGTCCTATAAAGTGCACAATGAAAGGGCCTGAGCAAAGCAGAGGGATCTCGCTGTAAAAGGGTCACCGCTGACACGACTGATCTGGAGTTTGATTTCATTTATTCTGTTTGTGCAGAGCAGAAATTGCTCACAGATCTTCAGTTTGTTAGACAGGAGCAGGGTTAATTATAGATTTGATGGTTTTGAAAAGTACACGGGGTTATTGGGACTTTGTTGCAAAAGATGAAATAAGAAAAAATAAATAATAATAAATAAGAGGACCTTTCACTGCTCTTTGATAAGTGGACATTAGTTCCTTCAGAATTTCATATGACACCACCCGACTGTCCTTTTCCCATTTCCGCTCTGCTTGTCAGCATTCCCTCTTTATTTCCCTCGCGGTGTCTTTTAACCAAGGCGTGCTACGTGTGGGTTTGACATCCCCGATTTCTGCAGGTGCCATAAATTCAGGAACAAATTTACATGCACAGTTCGAGTTCCTCAGTAAATCATCTGCAAACGTGTTTTTTTTTTTTTTTTTTAAGGGGGGGACTTATTTCTATGTGTGGCTTCAGTGGTGAAAGCTGTCAGCAGAGGACATGAGAGGAAACATAAGCAGGCACTCTCGGAGCAGGAGGTGCAGGGAGGGTCAACGCATAAGCTAGCTTCAAGAGTAAAACCGCCGGGGAGAACAAAGTCCAGGGTGTGTCCCATTAAGTGACTCAGACCCTCAACCGAGGAAGAAAAGATTTCATCATGTCTATAAAAATCCAGAGTAAAAAAGGGAACCAGAGGGGATAAAATTTAGTCTCTGTCAGTATTCAGTATCAGAAAATTAGCAGTTTTTGAAACAGTTGAGTTTCACACTGATTCTCTCTCATAAAGATGTAATGTTTTTCATGATAACAACCATTTAATGAAGATATTTTTTCTTCTTTAGCTTTGCTTTTCTATTAGTTAGTATGCAGATGGTGCTGCTACTCATTGCTGTTTTTATTACATTTGCATTGCATCATATCTCAACATATATAATGACAACTGTGCGATGCCGTGAAGCCGGGGTCTCTGGGTGTTTAAACGGCACATTCCTTCCACTTCGTTTTGTCTCTACGAAGAAATCCACTGTATGTTTAAACATGAGGAAAAGTGCCTGCGCTGTCACACAGCGGTGCTCTGCCTCATTTACCTTTTGATAAATTCATCAGGCCTTGAATATGTACAGCAGTAGGTGTTCCTTGAGTGCCTGCTTCACATTCATTAGCTGAGCGAATCTGCAGCTGCATCGTCTCCATCACACACACACACACCTCGTCGCTTCTGCTGCGAAGCTGAATGCCAGTTCTGCTTTAGCATTTTCCAGGTGCTTCAGATGGGAAATAATTAGTAGTGAAGTATCTGCTCGCTGAGCTAACTTGAAGCATGAAATTTTAAGTAAATATATGTGTGGTGCTGTGCCCCACCGGAAGCAGGTTCTAGATTATAAAAGATGGATGCCTGGCACAGCGGTCTCCACCTGCTGCGAGGGAATCACTGAGAGCGTAGCAATATTCCTCCCACAGACCTGTGGTGCAGAGTGTCATATCATCGAGTAATAAAAGCTTTTTTCCAGCCAATAGCAAAAAAAAAGAAAAAAAAAGAAACTCATGTCTCCACTCATGGCAGGAAACGCTCGTTAAAGAAGCCTCAATGACAAGGCCTCCATTCGCCATATACTATATGAATTATGCTATATTCTTTACAATAATATAACAATGGTCTATGTATTGGAAAATAACACTGTGAAAACCAAAAGACTTGTTAGAGACAACAAAGCTAAAGCTAAAACAGCTAGTTGAATAGTCAATCAACTCTCAACTGATTTAATTTACCAGCTTAATAATTTAATTTTCAAGTAAAAAATTGCTGGTTCCAGGTCCTTGAATGTTCTCTTACATTATACAAAATCAAATAAGACACCATTTTGGGCTCTGGCAAGTTGTGATAGAAATTCTTTGGCAGTTTTATGATTATATATATTAACATATATATATATATTAATCAAGAATATAATCAGCAGACTACTCGACAAGGAAAATAATCATTGGTTGCAGCCCAGAGATACATTTTTGTATTCTAATTACTCATAATATCACGCTGATTGAAAAAGTAATTACATTACCCAACTAATTACTCCACAACAAAAGCGTTTAGTTGCTTATTAAATTGTTATCTGTTACTTTGCCCACTCTGATGCCTTACGACACACACACACACACACACACACACACCTTCTGTATTAAAGTCATGCAGAAAAAGTAAACAACACTTTGTGGCTTAACAAGCAGCCATTCAAGTGTTACAGTTTGCTGCTCTCCTCAACAGCTAGTTTATTAGTTCACAGTCCAAACACCTCCCAACTCTAAAAAAGAAAACTCAATATTAGCTTACCAGTGGGCGACCAAGAAAAACACAATATATGACAACTTGGGATTTAAATAAAGGTTTTCTCTTCTACAGGGGGAGGCATCACTCACCCCCATCAACATCCAACAAGGAAAGAGATACCAACCCCAAACCCATTCAACTGCTCACAACACAGCAAAGATAACCTCATAAATATCTACCATTAATGAAAAAGGTTATGATATGTGCTCAGTATTGTGGTATTATTCAATTCTAGTTTTCACATGCTTTTGCTTCTTCTTCTTCTTCTTCTTATACTTCTATCTGTGTCTATTTGTGTCGTTGTGCTGCTGCAACAACCACATTTCCCCCGCTGGAGATCAATAAAGGTCCATCTGATCGTATCTTATGAGACACTCGTTAAAAGTGTGCTAGCTAACACTTAAACATCTTGGCATGGGCATCTTGAGTGGTGAACATTTCCAGTGAATGATTAAAATCAGTTCAGAATCAGCAGGGGAGTGTGCACAGAACTGAAAAGAAAGCATTATTATTTTATTTTTTTTAAAAAGGAAATCCCTACTTGATCAATCTTTTCACTCTTACTATAACTGATTTGGTTGCTGGAGAGCGCCTCACGGTTTGCTGCTGTCAGGACAAATTTCCACGAGTGAACAGTAAAGTTGTCTCGTACTGCGTTAATAAAATAATTGACAGAGGCAAAAATCGTTGTTTCAATACATTTGTGAATAGCTCCTGTGTTTCCTTTCATTTGGCAGCTACTTCAAAGGTCATGCCAATACGATATCAATTAGCTCCTGCTGAAAGAGGACTGAAGCTGAATGAGATGACGTGTCCGGTGACACGCCAGCCGCCGGCTTTTTGTGAAGCCGAAGACGGAGCTGAAGGTTTTGTGAGGGGAAGTGCCCGCCACCTGACAAAGGCCACGCAAACCAGCCGTGACACACGTCTGCTGCCCTGCTTTTATTTCTCAGTTTTTAAATATGAGAGGGGCTCTTTGACCTCCAGGAGCATCTCACCATTTCATCTGAGCACAGCGTGTCAGAGCCGATCGCCGCGCACATTTGAGAACCACAGGACTGTCATAAATGAGTAATGCAGCTGTCAGTTTAGCTCAGTTCCTCACCTTTATATAAACGGCTTAAACCCCAACACACGCTTGGTGTCACACTCGCCCTCAGAAAGCAAAGATAAACAAAAAGATCAAATGATGTCGTGCCCCTGGTGGATTCACTTACTGCCAGGACTCACTTTTTCCATCGACAACATGACAAAAATATATCTCACGGTCCACAACACAGATGAATGCTTAGAATTAACACTATAAAGATTTTTCATTTTAAAAGAAGTATGAAAGTATAATGAAAAATAAAAATGAAATGTTAAATTATTAGTGTAGTGCCCATTTAAAAGGTGCCAACTGCGTGGCCTCTGGCATTGCTGTCAGCAGCTTTCTTGAGAACCGCTTATCCAAACAACTTCACGCTTGACCGTCCGTTGGTACTCAGCAATACGCCCGCCAAATGTGAAGTCAGTCAAATGAACATTTGTCGAGATATTCAAAGGTTAGAAAGAAAGAGACTCCTTCTGTTTCTGGTAACCTGAACTTGAAGCTGGAGTTAGTCCAAAAGGGGGAAAGTTCATCCTCTGGGGAGCATAACTGCCATCAGTACAGTTTAAATCAGTGAATTTTAGACAATCAGTCCATTAGATTATGTGTAAAAGTGAAGATATGGACATGAACATCAGCAGGAAACTTCATGGAAATCTGACCAATAACCGCCAAAAAACAAAAAGTTTTCTTCAGTCACAGTGACCTCTGCTATGTACCTCATTCACTGATGCAAATAAAAATACAAACACATCGATTTCTTCCACATAAAGACCCTACAAATACCAAGAACATGCAGAAAACTAGACTGAGATATGAATAATAAACAGGCCAAAACAAACATATTGACAATGAAAACTTACTGACAGATTGAGCTGGTCTGTTCCTTCAGCTTTTTGGCAGTTTGTAGTTAAATTATCTCTTCTTTTATCCACTATTTCCCCTCACAGGCCTTGATATACTGGTGCATGATGCAAATGAACCAAATGGAAAATTGGCACCTTTCTTTCTGTAAACCGAAGCTTAGAATCAAT
Source organism: Scortum barcoo (assembly GCA_023238725.1). NCBI lineage: Eukaryota > Metazoa > Chordata > Actinopteri > Centrarchiformes > Terapontidae > Scortum > Scortum barcoo. The sequence goes on from CM041550.1 coordinate 4,700,887, forward strand.
CTTACTGCAAATGTGATTTCACGAAACAACAGCAGGGCCAGAGTTTTATGAACATCTCACAATTTACTGTAAAATCAACAGTGTTACAGTAAGTCCACTCAGCTGGCGCTTTACTGGGCCCACCTAGCTACTGTAAAACAAATGCAGCCTGACACAACAAGCCTGCAGTAAATCCCACGCTCGTGAACCTGTGCTAGAACTGTAACGCCAAGAGCTGTTTCTCTTATTTTGACCACTAAATATGAGATGCAATTAATCTCAGAGCGTGTGCATGGGAAAAACACACTTTTTTTTTGGCATTAACAGTGACCCATGTCTGCAGGGTTTGTCTTTAGTTTGCATGTGAGGAGCTTTAACCTGGATGTTCGCCCTCATTGTTCCCACTGCAGCTTTCCAAGGGAGCATCTGCAACACGGTCCAAAGATTGATTCTGCTATTTTCTGCATTAACAATACATCTAATGGTTGTTTTCCTGATTCATCGCTTCATCTTTTGCTTTTATAGAAAACACTTTAGAAATGGCAAAAAACACCTCATTTGACTTCAAAATGCTTGTTTTATCCACAAAATGCTATTCAAAACCTGCACAATCTTCTGTGTAATATTGAAAAGTAGAAGATTTATTTTTGCATTTGAGGAGCAGAAAACAGATTTTTTTTTATTTTTATTTTTTTATTTATTTTTTTAATGTCATCCCTGCTTGACAAATGAGTTCAGTCTCACATAATCTAACCCACACATGCTGCTGGAGCCGCTCATGGCATCAGATACATACAGAGGTGAAACAGCACATTTTAACTGGAAACACACACACACACAATGAAAAGCCCAACTGGGGAGAAGCAGTCCCTCTGTGTGTGTGTGTGTGTGTGTGCTGAAGCTTTGAACAGCAGACTGTGTTGAGTGGCTTTTTTCACGTAGGAGTCCGCCGACAGCAGCAGCCTGTCTGTACACTACAGCTGTGGCCAGTCAGCACTTTCTCCTCTCCAACACACATCAGCACAGCCACGTCCAACAAATACATCCATCCACAAATAAATAAATAAATACATAAAAACCTCATCACACCAAAGCTGTGTGCTCCAAACACAGACTGCACACACACACACACACACACCTGGGCTGCAGCTGACTTGCCAGAAGAAAAGGAAACGGACCTGTTTGCTTGACCTTCAGCGCGCAATGCAACGCAAAAAAAAACCCGACAACTTGTTCGCCTGCGCACAAAGACCTGCTCTCCAAAGTGGACTCCGACTGACCGAGCAGCAGCAGGAGCAGCAGGAGCTCCTTTTTAACAGTCACGATGCTCCCGCTGCAACCACAACAACAGGAGGAGGAGGACAAAAGGTAAAGCAGCCATGCGTAAAGAACTTGGAGAGCTCTCCCGCATCCTCCCGCACATCAGCCTGAAAGACAGACAGGCAGGCAGACAGGAGAGGAGGAGGAGGAGAGGAGCTTACAGGTGAGATACTCACAGTGAGAGGCGGCGGAGGCTGCGCTCAGCACGCTCAGGGTATAGAGAGTAACCATACGCAGAGGAAAAAGCATCTTCCCAGCCGTGGTGTGGGTATTATCCGTGCGTCCGCGAAGAAGAAGAAGATTAAGAAGAAGATGATGAAGAAGAAGAAGAGGAGGAGGAGGAGAGAGGAGGAGGAGGAGAAATGATGGTGATAATAAAGCCACAGAGCAGAGGGGTCCTCCTCGCTCCTCCGGCACGGAGGGATGGAAGGAGTCTGGTGTGGAAGAGCAAACCGCTCCCACGACGACTCTCTCTCTCACTGTGAGGTTCAGCCCCACCTCCTCTCCTCTCTCTCTCTCTCTCTCTCTCTCTCTGTCCCTTCACTGTTTCACTTTATTGGCAGAGCAAGAGCATTGTGATGCCCAAAAAAAAGAAAAACATGCAGAACAATGGCAGTGAAAAAAGCTTTTGTGTGCAGCAGCAACACATTTAAATACACAACTTTCCTGTTATATGAATAGAGACGACAAATAAGTCAGTAATATATATGATAATAATAATAATAATAATATAATAACTGACAGTGAGTGTGTGTGATCTTGGAGTAGCAGGCTTGATGGTGAGCGTCATTGCTGGTCATCTGCTGTAATCACTGTGAAGCATCAGCTCTGAGGGAGGTTTGTTTTTTTCTTTTATTATTAATATTTCATCCTGTCATGGTCTTTGCAAAGAGCAGAGAAAATCTCCCCGACCTTTGTTAATTAAGCGCCAGGCCGCCACACAATGAGGCACAAAGGTTTTCTGTGGGTGAGCTGAGTGTCAAGAGCCAAACTCTGCAGCAGTAATGGATTCTTTACATAACATAATGTATGGTGTGGGTATGAATTAGTGCAATAAATCAGTCAGATCGTATAAAACTTGTGTGAGATATGGTTTAGCGGTTAAGTGTGGCGGTAAGAACCAACAACAGGAGACAACAGCTGATAAGAATCAGGAAACAGGAAGCAGATTTCGAGCTCATCTCAGCTTTATGTGTTGTTCTGCTGCTTCTCCCTGCGGCTGTTTCTCGGCTCGGTTAGATTTCTAATGCGAGATCTTTTTATCTTTGTGTCATATTCTGGGGGTAGGGGAAGGTTTTTTTTTTTTCTTTGCTGAAGGACTTGAGTCTTCATGCAGGCTGCAGGAAGTGTTGCTCCGCCCGTACATCTTTGCTGTTGGCAGGACAGACTCGGCCTGTTTTCTCCGGGTTGCCAGGTTTTTCTGTGACAGCCAGTCTCGGCGGCCAGCTCGCGGTCACTCGTGTGGTCAGCCAGTCCTTTCTGATTAAAGCCCTTCTCAGTTTCTGATTGCTCACGCTGCCCAGATAATCCTCCTCCCTGTGTAGTCTGTTCAGTGTTAAATAGCTTTAAAGTGGACTTTGAGTTGTTGGTAATTGTACGGCGTCCGCTCTTGTGTGCTGCGGCAGGTTGCTTTTTTCCTTGGATTGATTAAAATGGTTTTCGTATCATCATGTTTTGCACACAAGTAGCAGAAAAAAAAAAATGTTTACCTCATTAATTCAGTTCAAATTTGCTTTATTGGCATGACCATAACTAGGCACAGTATTCCCAAAGCATGATGTTCAAGGTCTGCAGAGTAATATTCAGAGTGTCTTGAAAGAAAAGCCGATGCTATGTGTCTATATATGATACATTATTCAAAAACATACACAACATACACACTACACACTACTGAACAACTATAGTCCACTATAATGAAGGGAAAAAAACACATTTCTGAAGATGAATCTAGAGAGAGAAAATATATGATGAGATGAAATATAGTTTATTCTATTCCGTTCTATGGTGAGAGCCACAGAAGGAGATAAAACACAATAAAATAAAAAAAGGAAGGGTCAGATTTTTGAAGAAGTTCAGCTCAGTTTTATGTGTTGTTCTGCTGGTTTTCCCTCAGGCTCTGACACATATTGCTGTTTCCCTGGCAATGTCAGCTTATTCCCCAAGCAAATGTTGAATTTTGTTTTGGTCTGAGAGTTTGCTGAATGTGTGGCATTTCCCAAAAATACAATCTATACCACAGCGTACAATGACGAAAGAAAAGCAACTAATTACACACAAATCCTTAAGAGAAAAAAAAGGGTATTATATGATGAGATATACAGCAGTTTAACATTCGAATAGGATGAGATAAATAATTGAGACGCTGTCCAATCGCTGCTCCTCCAGGTTATCTAGAGAGTTGTTATTCAGCAAGTCAGGCTAACCATGGAGAAATGCTTTCCTACAGTTTGGTCTACAAATATTTATGTATTTATTCTGTATATGGAGAACTACTTTTTACTCTATTTTCCCAGAGGGGGCCCTAACAACTGAGGCATTACCCCCAAGTATTATAGTGCAGTTAGTATGCAGTATGTATTTAATATTGTAATAAATGGTAAAAGGATAGGATATTTACCTGTAAATATAAGTTAAAAATTAAAAATAAGAGTATTTTAGTATTTTTGCTTTGTCTTAAACCTGTGTTCATTGATTATTTGTGCCACTTTGGAGCAGCTCAATAAGCTCTCACTACAACACTGACATATAATCACTTTATACAACTCATATGGCTAAAGTGTGGGCAAACATTTACTTATTTGCACATTGAAGAAGACACAGAGCAGCATTAGCATTCATCTGGAGATATGTTTGTGTCCACCTGCTGAATGTTAGTCCGATATTCACCCTCCTTTGAGCTCTCCGTCAACTCCTGTGGGAAATATCCGGCTCTTTAGCTGCTAAAGGCTCGGCGGTGTGTGCTCCTGGGTGGTGGGCAGGTAGCATACGGTGCATTTTTTTTTGAGCTGTTGCTAAAAATTTTGCTTATGAGGGTGGAGAGGCTGAACCAAAGAGTCCATTTGTGCACCGTAAACGCAACGTGGTGAGTTCAAGGATGCTAAAATGACATGTTAACATGTGTAAAGCAGCCTTAAATAAAATCAAAATCTAATTACGCACGTTTTCTTGAATGCAATTCTCTTTTTTCACATTATATTTGCTCCTTTAATTTGGATCAGGGAAAGTTTGGGCAGCGGTCTCCTCAGCTAACGAGTCTGTGGAGCAACAAAACACCAATATGTCCCCCTCTCTGCTTTCCAGGACTTCTGCAAATTTGTATTTATTGTGCAAGATGTTTTATCTATTTCTATTATTCTGTGTGCAGCTGAGCCCTGTTACTGTGCAGCACCGATGAACGAAGTCCAGCTGACTCCTCTCATGTACTCTCTCAGGTCAGATGAAACTAACATCGCTAAATCTCCCAGTGATTTCAGGGGCTGCCGTCTCCTCCTTTTACAATAGCGTACACCGAACTCATGAGCAATAAAACACAGCCTCACTCTGTTTAATACTCTGAACTTTAGATGGATATTGCTGGGTAAGTGACATTAATGAGTCAGTTTGCTGACTCTTCACTCATGCTACACTGCGAAGCTATATTTTAGCATTTCCATTTCAGCAGCCATTATCCCGTTATTGTCGCTTTTAACTGAAGTGGCCACTCAGCAAAAGTTACAGTCTTGTTTTAATTTCCCCTCTTGTTTTTCTTCTCCAGTGCCCAGCGAGATAAACGTATTTCATTACTCGTTTCATTCTTTGATGCCGCACGGAATGGCTTTTTTGGCTTCCTTGGCAGCGAGTGTGTCGGGGGGCATAATTTTATGTGCTTGTTGTCTGAGCATTGCAGTGTGGGTGGATGGTTCCTCGTAGCTGGGAGGCAGGCGGTTGTCTTCCTTGACTAATGATAAAGTCTGCCCTTGAACTCAGGAAGGGATTTCCATCACAACCGGGAAGTGTAATTGTAACTTGCTTCCACCTGTTTTCTGGTTAGTTGGACGCTGATTGTGAAGGAGAATACTTCCCTCAAGGACACTATCTAACAGAAGTGCTCGGGCCTAAATGCGAGAGTTCTTTGCATCCGAAAAGTCCCGCTCATCCATCATCTGTAAGAGTGAAACTCTCAGCACTGTCTCTGTTTCCCAAATTAAATTCTCCACAGTGGCTGCATCAGAGGACGATTCACTCAGTAGTTTTGTGCCAGATAGGATCCCTGACAAAGCTGCAATCAGAAAGGTGTCACAGATTCAGGTGATCTGTGAGCCTTCCCCTCCCACCTCCCCAAAAAAGGGACGTTTGTGCTTTGCTCCCCCAGATAGCCTCAGCAGCACCATTTCACAGCTGCCACACGGACAGGAGCTGCACAATGTTGGCATCAGAGGGGGAATTAGGCTCGGCTTGAATGGTCCTAATGCGTTCCTGTATCTTTATGTGGGCTTTTGTGTCCACATAATGCAAACATAGTTACTCATATTTAAATAGCCTACAGCTGTAGTCATTGAAACAAATGTTCCCAAATGTTCCCCTCCTCTGTATTGAGCTCCGGAGAGTCGTGAAAGGATCAAAGGAGCATGTCGCCGAGAGGCGCCGAAACACGAGCAGCGCCACAATAGCGGAGCAAACGGAAATGGCCAACTGACATTGTCAGCCACTTCATTTTAATTGCACGGATTATGGAGCTCGTTTCCAAAGCTAATGTTTCTTGTTTCATTGCCTTTCACGTTCCGCCCCGCTATACTGCTCTCCCATAGCTTTTCTTCCCCAAAGAAAAGCCAATTAAGTCCCTTCATGCTTTCATTTGAATCACATGGACATTTTTTTTTTTCGCCCCAAGAAAAATGCCCACACGGGAGATGTTGAAGAGGTCATCATTACTGAGTGGAATCCACTGACTAGAGGTCAGCAGAACAATCTGTCTTTCCCACAAAAACCTCGATGACATAATTACAAAAATTCAAGTTCTTTTAAACCTTGCACAATAGCTGCTCTTTTGTCACGCCGCTCACGTGGTTTCTTGGTCTCTGCATTGACAGAAGTTCCATCTTCCTCTATAGAAACCTGACAAAACTCCTAGATTTTGTTCTCTGGTGGAGACAATGTGAATTGTCAAACCAGGGACAGCAGAAAATAGCCTCCGCGAGCGTTTGAAAAAACAAATCAAGACGAGACTTGCTCTGCAGTCGCGAAAGCAACTTCAAAGAGAGCCAACTAATCAAACAATCACACACAGAGACAAAGGATGCGGCACAGTACACAGCATAATAAAACAAAAGGAGGCACAAGGCGCGAGGCAGCGTGTCAGCTCTAAGAAGATAGCGTCCTTTTTCCCAACTAGGTGGGTTAAATTTAAAATAAAATCCTTCCCAATCAACTGAGAGTGAATTAGATCAGTGCCTCCAAATGTTAAATCAAAGCAAAGTCAGCACCTTGTCACAGGTTGCATGTGTTAAATCAAAGAGATATTTCTTATTTCTCAGATTGATTGATTTGAATATTGTTGAAGAAGGGGCTAGGGCTAATATTGGATATTGCAAAGCATAAAAGAAAATGGAAACAGAGTCAATTTTCTGTTGCAGCATAATAAGTTTGCTCTTCCTTTTCCTTTTAGGCTAATCATGTCTCGTGTCCTCGGCCCCTCGCAGCCCCTCGAGGGAGATCCTGAACTCCAGGTTGGGAATAAATGCATTGGATGTCAGGGCAACAAAGAAGCAAACAAACAAAAGCATCATTTGGGATAATAAATATGAAGCGGCTGCACTATCTGCCACATACAGTTAGCGTGACAAACCTACGTCTTGGTTGAATGCCTTGAATGAGGACTGTAGTTATGACAGGCTTCAGTTTCATTTTGTCATATAAGTTAAATCATTAAACGTGTTCACAGATTTCTACACTGTGATTTAACACCTGCACACCTGTCCACTTTCTTCCTTCATGCTGCATTATACACACAATGCTGCTGTACATGGCAGATGAATCAGATTTGGCGGCAGGGGTGTGCTCAAGTAACTGGGTGCGGGGTTTCCAGAACATCACACGGTGGGCTTACAGTTCGCACAAGTCAAAGGATTTAATTTTAGTTTTTGCATTTCATAATCCACAAATGTGCCGCATTTATGCTTCTCTCTGTTCCTTTCTTTCCTCCTTGATAGGAGAAATATATACGCAGAAAGTTGGAGACATAATGACTGCAGTGCATTCACAGAGCAGCTAATTAAATGGACCCACAGCACACTTCGCTACCATTTTGATGTAACAGATTTTCTTCACTGTTGTGATAATGATGTTTTTCATCTCTTGTTCACTTGTAAGTACTTCTATAACTCCCATTAAACGCTCACTGTCACTCATCAGTGACTCTTTTTGTCCTCAGGAAAATTTCTTCACAGGATTTTCAACCACTTATTGCATTGTTGTGTTTTTGTGTGTGTGTGTGCTTTGGTTGGCAATCAGCATGTTACTTGTTTTTATGCTATTTGGCATTTGCAGAAAGAAATGCAGGACTTAATACTCAGGGAGTTGTGACAAAGGAGTCACAAGTGGTAAATCTGGTTAATATGAAAAAAAAAAAACAATATCTGTCATTTTAAAAATATTTTCCGCTTCTTTGGCCTGGAACTGTAGCAGTTTCAGATACATGCATCACTTCCATATCTCATAAGCAGCAGCGAACAGCTCTAACAGGCTGTGAGATAAGATCAGTTATTTTGCAGACTAAAAGCTGCATAAATGCTATCACACTAGAATAAATACCTGCTGTAAGTTCCTAATTTTGGCTGGGGAAGGGAAAAAAAAATATGTGCCACTGGGTAAATGGAAAAACTCCAGACAAGGCTCAAGGTTCAATTTACTCTTCCATAAAATGATGGAAATTACAGCGCGCCCATCCTCATCTACCAACACTGATTACAAAACAGCCGACATAAATACCCATAAAATGAAACGGGGGACAAAAATAGCATAAAAACAACAACATAGTTTTTGTTGTGCTGCTCAGTCCCCTGAATATAATTATAATGTTTTTACTATGTGGAGGCTTACCTATCAACAATCACATTAAAATCAACTGCAAAACACAAAATAGTTCTTATACAGAGATTATTAAAGATACTAAAGATCTACTCATCACAACAGCTGACAAAACTAGCTTGTCAGTATATGACAAGTAAAAGAGATTCTTCGTTTGACATTTCTCACCTGAAATTATTTTTATAATAATAATAATACTTGTAATGAAAACTGGAAAGATTTGAAAATTACATCTCACAAAAATGTCACAGTATACCGCAAATGACAAAAAATTATGCCAACAACAAGTAAGCTTGTTAGGATGCAGAATCGGATGTTTCGTTCCACGCATGAACACATATCGTCCTCCATGTATGGATACGAAACAACACCAAGAGATGCCTGCATTTGCAAATCAGTGATTAGTCAGGTTTATAATTTTGCTTGGCTCCTAAAACTCTGGAAGTTGTGCAGCTTGTGATGTTTCAGATGATTAAATCTGATAGCAGAAAGCACAGATGCTGCCTAACAACACATTTACATATGACTAAGGTGTGTACTTACTGAGACTTCCTGTAAGTCCTGATGTGAATGTACAAAACTATTATCTTGAAATTAGTTAGCAGTAACTTAGACCGAAGAAAGACAACTTGGAAACTATAGATTGTCATGGTATTATAGCTCAGTATGAAAGGTGGTATTTTGCTGCTTCGCTCAATCCACACTGCCCACATGCAGTCTTCATCTTACAGAACATTTAAGACACCATCACAGAACAAAGTGTAATACAGACTCAGAAATTAGCATTTAACCTTCTCAAGCAGCATCACCACTCTCGTTTATGTGAAGCAAAGGAGGAAGTGATGTGATGCTGCTGCAGAGCCTCGAAGCAAAACGTTCCCGAGCCTTCACCAAGTGGTTTTTATTGTAAACATGACCAAGAAATCAGTAATATTAGCTTGAGCCAAGATGTTTTTCTAACATTAATGCAGAACTATGTTGGTGTTTTTACCCAAAAATCATTACTTCACCAACATCTGTAATGATTTTTTGAAGGCACACACAAATGATGTTTGCTGCTGATGGGAGCATCAGATCATCCTCCGTTATCTCGAGGGTCGGTGGAGACTTTCCAAGCTGACACTGGATGAGAGGCTCGACTGTTCACCTGACCGATCACATAAACAGTCAGCTATTCACACCTACACGCAATTTAGAGTTAACCTGGCGTGCACGTCTCTGGGCTGTGAGAGGAAGATGGACTAACCTACGCAGAGGGTGGGATCAGAAAATACCCACACGAGTCTGTTACTGAAGACCTCCACAAGTTCTACAACATTATCAACACCTTATCCACTGTCTCTGTCTTAAAAATATTCAGCTCTAATTAATTTATGTTGCAGCGCTGTGCGAACAAGGTGATTTCATCCTGTTAATCCCTCCAAGGGAGACTGTGCGTAACAAGGCGTTTTATTTACCCACTAATGCACATACAGTTGTTTGGTAAATCCACATGTGTGCATTGTTTTTTTTTTTTTCTTTCTTCCCCCACTGCGCCTGAGCTTTGTTGAGGGAAGTGTGACCTGCTGTCTGTTGCTGAAAATTGCTGCGGACGAAATAATTAAGTGTTTGTAGAGATGTGATCATGAGGGAGGTGACTCCTTAATAAAACATACAAACATTGATATCAGAGTTCAGTTTAGAGATTATTTTAAAGCCTCATTGCTCACACTTCCATCTAAAAAATACAGATTTAGACTTTGCATATCCTCCTCAATCTAAGATACAACACAATCTCGCCGTCATTAGTGACAATATGTAATATATAGGATAAAGTTCATCGTTGTTAGTTTTAACCACAACACCATGATGTGAGACGGATAAAAAGGGAGGAGATCGTTTTAAACTCAGTTCCACGTTTGATTTGACGTCCCAAGGTAACAGCGAGTTGTAATGTTTGCCAGAGGCACAGCTGTAGTTCAGAATCTACATCAATAGTTCAGAGTCATGTTTTATTCCACCGACAAAAAGAGAAAAAAAAAGGGGCATCTAATTATTCTGCCGATCAGTTCAAACAAATGTGCGTTTTTATAATCCAATTTTTATTTTGCATCATTGTCTGTTTGCATTTGCTTTCCGCCAGATTCGAAATAAATCCTTTGATTGCTTCTTGAAAAAAAAAAGAAACAACAATCAACAGAAAGTCATATTCATACCGCGTGACCTCTTCACTTCAGGAGAAACCGTCATTTTCTCAAGGATATAATGGAGGAGGCAGGTGGACGCAGCTGCTGGAATCATTCTGGGCCACGAGGCTCCCATCCGGCGCTGTAATATATTGCAAGCATACTCTCATTTTGAGGGAGATTTGTCATAATACCAAGTCGGCCAGATGCGTTCCCCCAGTCGTCGAAGCTTTTCCTCGCCCACTGGGTCACCCTGTCAAACACAGAGACATATACTCTTTGTCATACTTGGGCTCCCACCATCTTGCATTACAGAGAGGGAGGCGGCAGAGAGACCTTGGCTGAGAATCACACAGCTGAAAACAAGTCGGAGCCGCAGATTTAGCCTGCGAGCGTACATGTGAGTGGATGAGCATGTGTGTGTGTGATCCTGCATTATGCGGAGGAGGTAAAAAAAAGAAAAGAAAAGAAGAAAAGCAAACATGCAGTCGAGTCGGGGGGTGTTCGCAGAGTATCTCATCTTCACAAAGAGACCTGAAGGATGCAGCCAAAGGTCTGCTCTTAAAACTTCTCTGAAAGCAGATTTAATCGAGGGATCGGAGAGAACTGCAATGCTAGGAGCTGTATTGATTGGTTGACAGGGGAAATAAAATGTTCATTAATATGGGCCACAGAAGTGGGAGTTGCAAATTATGTAGCAAGGTAGCTACATAATTTAGTTCGCAAGTGATCAAGTGAAATAAATAAAGAGATAGATAGATGTGATTTATTTGTTGACAACACGCATCGACTCGTGTGCCATCCAGCAACGGCCATAAAATACGAGTTATTTATTGATCTTAGTCGGCAATTATGAAATGGAAAGTAATAAACCGTTGTACTGGAAAGAGTATTTTCAATTTGATGGATACCTCTGCTAACCATCACCCTCTGTAAGTGTTTTTTTTTTCCAGGGGATGTATAGCGGAGAGTGATCCAAACCTTCAGGATTTCTAGACTCTGTCAGTTTGCTGGTTTTACATCCCCACCAAATCCACCATGTCAAAAATACCTCTTTGTGATTGAGTCTGTACTTTTTTAAAAGCTCTATAAAGCTTTATAATTACTGCGCCAGCGGCCGACTTATCTCCAACTTCTCAAACAGGAACAGGTTGAATTACTTTGTGAATTTGTGAAGTCCAGCGAGGGGAGGTTAGGAGTTTTTTTTTTATTTTTTAAGGGCTTTTTCCTCACCTGGCCAGTTAGAAGCTAATTTCTATCAGGCGCCGAGCTGTTTGTTTTAAAGGAGTCCTTGATGATCCCATTTAAAAGATACAGAGCTACCTGGCACTGAACTGATGTATTCTCTCTTTCACACGGTTTCTCCAGCCAAACACAAAGAAGCAGGTGGTCGCATTGTTTTCTGTCCTGTTCGGGCTCTCTGATGAGTGTGTCCCCGTTTTATTGTCGATCACTGACGCAACGTCGCGAGCTCGTTGCTCTTTGATTCTGATTGACTTACTGAATAAAACCTGCCGCCTACCATTGTTTTCATGAATCATTTAAAAGTTCCACCTTTGTGAAGCTACTGATGTTTGATTTTTTTGTTAATATAAATCACTGGGTGGTTATAAATGGACAAACTGGTGGGGAGGGAGCAAAAACAAGAGAAATAAAAAAAAAAAAGTTGAATAGAGTCCAGCAAATGTCCTATTTATTCCAAACTCTGCTTTCCTCTCACTGCCATGCCGCCAACTTTTCACCTCAGCTAAGTGTAAAAACTCCTTCTCCCGGCATTTTTGTGCCCTGTTTTTTTTTATTTTTTTTTTATTTTTGGCACCTCCATTTGGCACACAGACTTACAAAACGCACTGGAATATCCATCCATCCATCCATCCATCCATCCATCCATTCATCCATTTTCTCCCACTTATCCAGCTCCAAGTCACAGCGGCAGCGAGCCAAAATAAATTCCAATATCCGACCTCGGTGCAGCCGAGCTGGAACTGTCTGCAGGTGAGCTGCATTGATGGCAAATCACCAGATCGTCAAAAACTCGAGCAACAAGACTGTCGTCCCCGAGCTCAAATCTACAAAGAACAGTGTGTTCAAAACTTTGTTAACGTTTGCTGCCAGCGCCGCGAGTTTCCTCATTGAAGTTGTTATGACGCAGAGACAAATCCTTCAACGGCATTGTTTAGGATTACTTGCTGAACTGGAAGAAATTCAAGAGACAAACAGAAAAAGGGGTTTAAAAAAAAAGTCCTGGAGGAATATTCCCCCAATCTCATCAGGGGTACTTTTTTATGGATTTTCACTTCAACAGAAGATGGTATAATCACTCTTCCCTCCCCAAAGTACCTCCAGCAACAACTGACAGACTGGGGATAATCATTGAATCCATCATGCCTGAGAGACAACAAGCAGCAGGGAAAAAAAAAAGTATTTCATTGTTATCAGAAGACCATGACAGTCGATGACGTGTAGGTTTTAACGGTGTTATAGGTGTCCTCAATTACTCTGGCCTAGACCTCATAACTGTAATTAGAAAAACACCAGTGGGCTCACTGATGACAACTTTTCCGATGGCATTATGACTTTTTAAAAGAACACAATGTCCTATAATTTACTCCACTTTTACAGTCTTCTGTTATAGAGCCATATAATGAAATACTTTTTTTTTTCAGTGACACTGCTGCCTTTCATTATAATTTTCTCTGTTTCTGCTTGAGGACAGAAAAGAGGTCAATGTGAGTGCACTCAGCCAGTGGCAGAGCTACAAAAGCTTCACATAGAGGCTAATTCACAGTGCAGCCCTTCACCATCAAAGTGCTCAGTTGTGGATTTAATTGAGAGCGGCTAAACTCCCGACTGGGGATTCTGCAGCATGGCCAGCTGACACTAGCAAATCACACCACCTTGTCATAACTGAAGCTCTCTTTTTGCTGAGACAAAAAAAAACTGCGTTTATTGTTACAATTACGTTCTTCTCGTCACCGCGATAATTATTCCCCTCTGCACACCTCAGAAACTGAGAAACTGCTGTGCTGCTCCAAACCACGCCAGCATTGTCTTACTTTGAAATGTGTACTATTTTTTTTAATCCCCAAGTCACTTCAGAAATGTTGTTGTTGTTGTTAAGCTTTTTTTCTGTCTTTTAGGAGAAAATAGTTGTGAAATCAGTGAAAATAGCCAGCCGTCAAATAGCTGGCATGATTGATCCGCACGGCCATAATGATCAGGATAAAAATATACATCTACACATGGATGGATCGATATTTAAAAGACAGGTATTGAACGGACAGATAATTAAAGAAAGTCCTCAACGTTGACTGCATTCAGTGTGTATATGAGTATCGAGCATCGCATACATAATGGATGTCACCCCGTCAATGACAGATTCTGGCTTTAAAATGAGGCTGGACGCATTATATTGCACTTAATTAACTGATGCTTTTATCTGAAGCAACTTTAAATAAGTACATTCAACTATACATAAAAAAACTGCAAGGACAAATATGATGCAAACAAAACAAAAAGCTTTGTCAAACACTCAAAATGCATCAGGGGGCTGAATTTAGAAACCGATAAAAAACATTCATTTCTTTTTTTAAATTTTCATGAGCCAAGCTGGAGCCTGAAAGTGATTTTTTCTGCGTCTGCGAGGGAGGATTTGTGGAGTTTCTGCTGACCTGATGTCGGCGGTGACCTCGCTCCACTCGTAGTGGAGCCAAACTCATCAAGAAATGAGAGAAGCTGAAACATTTAAATGCTTTGCCGTGCCAGTCATCACCGATATTACTGATTGTAAAAATTTCAGCGCGACAGGATTCTGCTACTTCTTTTAAACTCTACATAATGCAGTAACCCTCCCACGCTGTGCTGAGGACTGCCCCGCTGCTCTCCCAGCTCGAATGTGAGCAGGCGGAGGTGGGAGCGTCGTCACTCTCTTCCCTACAGACACCTTTTTTTTAAAACTTTCTGTCTTTAACTTTTGGTTTTCATTCATCAACATAACTATACTTTTCACGCACGACTGACATGATTAACGTCCCCGCTGCGTCGTTCATTATTAAACCCGGCTGCCTGGTCTGGTTTCCCCAATACAATTTCAGATTTTGTGCCTCCTGTAACCCGACCCTCCTCTCTTTTCTTTTCTCATCTAACACAAGGTTAATTACCGCTGGTGAAAATCTACCCGAGACTCTCTCTCTCTGTCTTGAAAAGTGGTGCTTCCTCAAGTGTCAGTTAAAGGAGTTTTCTTTGTGCAAATAGCTCTCTGTAATTTAATATTTCTGAGCTGAGTGTTTTGCACATTCTCCGAGACGAGCCAGCTGCACCTGCTCAATCAGTTCCCTCCTCTGTTAGCTCACTCGACAGTTCATCCTCCGGAGTCTCACCGTAGAGTCGCTCAGTTTTTATCTAGAATTACCTGTGAAGTGTCTTTGAGTGACCTTCCTATCTTCTCCCACAATGCAGAACTCAAGCACAGGAAATACGAGAAGACCCAAGAAAGCTACGGGGATAACACAAGATGTGACGGACAGCTCGGAGCGGGCGTTTGGCGTTCTTTCAGTGCGTCCTGATCGAGACCAGATTTGCTGTTTTGGCAGCTGCCATGTTTGACACGAATATTACAGTATGAAAGATACATGCTGAGGCGTCAGTCGGTGTGTGCTGTAGAATGCCTCTGGTAAATATTGCTGTCAGTCGCCCCGCCTCTCACAGATCTCACAGATTAAAGCTGCAGCCTGTACGACTGAGAGGAGAGTAAACTTAGCCAGGTCCCTCCTCTTCTTTCTTTAATTCACTCCAGCTTGCCTCCAAACCCTGATCGCTTCCTCTGATTTTTTTTTTTAGCTTTTCTTCATTGGTCCTCCTCTGTTTACTCGTCTTTGTCGCGCAAGCTGTTGTTGACAAAGGAGGGATGGGCCCTTCTCTCATTGCTTGGTTGTTTGGTAGTTGTTTGTCCATCACTGTAGACGCCCACTGAAGATGCAGACATTGAAGGAGCGAGCAGTTTTAATGGTTTCACGGTGGAAGGGAACTGTTTGCGGGATGTGCAGGACCAATTGATCTGATTGGTTGTTTTGATTTGGGCGCGGTGATTTTAAATGCAAGTGGAGCAGTCAGATTTTTGTCACAGATGATCTCATGGCCCACTTTCAGGACTTAGTGACAATTTTAACAAGTTATCTTTGGGCGTGTTAACTACTCCAACTTTAACAAGTTCAAAACCTCGGAGCTGTGCGGATGAGGTGGGGTGTGAATTCTCATTAAAGTGCATTGAAGCAGGGTAATTAAAATCATTTTGTCATGTTGGCTCGTGACTGCGTGTGGAACCGGGGCGCTCATCAGTTTTTGTCTTTACAGGCAAACATCGAGGCGGCTTCATGGACTCACTGGGGAAACATCCCACGTCGACAAAATGTCGCTCTATTTCAGATGCAGCTTCTGTGGTTGTTGTGTCCAAATGGAGCATGTGCTCTCTCATCCTGTGCTTTATCTACTTAAGAAAACACTTTCATTGACGGTACAACATCTCCTTTTGTTTTCCAACATGCCTCATATGTATTATTATTATCGGCTGTGTTCTCATCTTTATTGTTGGATATTTTATTCCTTTTATTTTTGTGTGTCTGGTTTCATTTTCTTCAATCTTGTGCTGTTTTAAACCTGTCTTAACCATGTAAAGCACTTTGTACCTTTGTTTTGAAAAGTGCTATACAAATAATTATTATTTATTTTAGATGGAGGCAAATGGAGGGTAAATTTGGGGGTTTCTACCTCTAACTTCTGCAGTCTTTAATATGATCCTCTGTTTTCCGACTGAGTGCTGTAATTACAGTGTTTAGATTCATCAAGCGTTGTGTAGTTGATAAGACTGAGGATATGTATGTGTGTGTGTATATATTCAGAGCAACACATGGACAGCAACAGGAAGTAAAAGATGCTGGTAGTGTGATCACACTTGGGCTTAAAGTCAACGTGTGCAGATGAACTTTTCTTTTACAATTAACACTTGAAATGAGGAAGGTGCTTGAAAGTGACATGGTAGAACAAAATGCAAACCATATTTCTCTCTCTCACCTTGTTTTAAAAAATACTGTACATATTACCTATTTACACCTGTGTGCATAGACTATATTTATTTCGGTACCACTTTACAAGCTGTTTAACCTTCACAGTATATTTCTGTGCGGTACCTGCCTGCATCCTGTTCTCACCTGTCCAAACAGTTCTCATTAAGCAGGTAACTTCTATTAATGTTTTGTAGTTGCAGGGTTTTGTTATTTAGACAAAGGATTCAAATGCTAAGAAGTAAAGAACTTAAGGGCTGTGAACAGTGGTGTGAAGTTGCGGGCAAAAAAGTTGTTTAATTGGTGAAATGTTTGGATGTGTAAAAACTCCAAATCGCAGTCACCCGTGTTGTGATACCGAGAGGGAAGACGTTGGATTTCGCCCCGCTTGATTGATAGCAGGCAAACGCTTTGCCAACTTTTGCCCTGTGTCATCTGAAAAATAATGGTCATTACAGGATTAATGTGGGTTTTGGCTGCCCGGGGGCGCGTCTAATCTGATACCTCACCTCCTGCAATGTGTTAATGCTGGAGAAAGCAAAAGCTCAGCCATGCAAGACATGGTGTTGACTGTAAATGTCTTGAAACTGATATTGCCAACAGCAGCTCTGCAGACAAATAGTTCAAGACCAAGTGTGATTATACACTACCAACATCTTCATTGACTTCCTGTCTCTGTCGGTGTGTGGCTTTCTGGGAGAGATAGCCTCACAGAGCACCAGATCTGACTAACCTTTACAGAACGGCCAAATGGATGCTGTACTCATTACAGCAAATGCATTTTCATTGCTCGATCACTACGGACAGCAATGAGACAAAGACTGCGTTCATTTAAGGTGAGACTGAGGTCATTTTTAAGTAGTTTTAACAAAAAGCACACATTCAATTTAATTCATTGCCACAGATTTTATATAAGATGTTAGTGAAACTAACAAAAAATCCAAAATTGAGGTTATCCTCGGTGTTGTACTTTATGTAATTCAGCCTGGTTGTGCGCTGTCTGTGTCAAAATTAGAGTTTGATCGCTCCTCTCTCTCCCTTAAGCCGTCCATCCTCCCTCACACTTGTCTATTGATCTTCGGGTCTGTGGTATGTTTGCATAATACTTTCCTAAGGTATTTACCCTCGTGACAAGGAAGAACGTCAGCAACGATTCTGATGCACACAAAGAAAATAGAGAACAAGTGAAGGGCAGGTGGAGCCGGCGTGGGCCCGAGCTGCAGGGAGTTTATAAAATCAGTCTGCGTCTTAAAAACTGATATGCCATATAATCGTTTCTAGTCATAACCTGACTAAAGCTTAAAGCTCTGATCCATTTCTGTGAAAAACATTGTACCAATCCATCTTTTTAAGTCATCTTCCGGGTAAAGAGAAAAATGTTAACCTGCTGGTGACATGAGAGGAAAAGTAAGGGGATCACCAGAGAACATATAATAAATCCTTTGAGGAACACGAATGTATGTGCAAAATTTAATGGCAATTCTTTAAGTACTTGATGGACAGACTGACCGACGTTGACATCACCGCCATGCCTGCAATCGTTCTCCTAATCTATAGGATTTATGTTGTCCCGTTGTGTAACATAACATCTTTATTTCGCTAATCTCTTGATTGTTTTCCATCCATTAGTAGCTCCCTCATTTCCAGTGTGCACTGCACTGTGAGACAGCAGTCTCCATCCACATCAACGTCACCATCAAAACACTGAGTGATTTCAGTCTGTACAATATCGTCCGCACACATCACGCTGAAATATATCGCTGCCGCTTCCCAGCTGAACTCACATACGACTTGTGTTTCCCCTCGCACGCAGTGATACAGCAAAAAAAAAAATCAAACAAAAGCAACCCCAAGCAGGCAGAGAAACAAAAGTGGCCCATAGAAGACGGGGATCTTCAGGAGTCACTCTTACCCAAGAGATGAAGCCGGTTTCCTCCAGAAGGCAAACTCTAAAGAAACGCAAGAATGCTTCATCTCCCTTTGATGTCTTTCTGGGATGAGATATAAACCCTGATGGCAGTAACAGACCTCTTTGAACAATAAAAAATCGAATCTCAGCGTAACAACACCAAAGGCACAGGGAGGCAGTGCTTTTGTAAACAAGCTGTTCCCTCGAGTGGATGAGGCTGCATCTGCAGGGTCGCTGATGCTGAGCCGGATCGCATGACGATCCCCCACCACCCAGGAAGAACCCATGATATTATTGTGTCCTTATCAGTGGAAATGTGTTAATAATATGTGAGAATCTAATTGTGACATGTTTGACTTGAGCAGCGTTGCACTGGATTCTGGAACGTGTCCATTGTGCCTCTTTCACTGCTCATTTAACCACACAAAAATCAGCCTGTGGGTAACATAATTATTCTGTCAGCTATGGACTTGTGCTTCCCATAAAATGCAATTATTTCCTAGATATACCGTTTTATATCAAAGAAGTGTTTGTGCATATGATACACATAAAAATGAGTGTGTGTGAATTGAGTGTGTGAATTCTGTTCTATTGGTACTTTGAAGAAAAATGTAATTTAAGAGCATCATGTTTCATCAAAACATATTATTATTATGTTATTTAGTGTATATTTAGTAGCAAATAAAGTAATTTAGGAAATGTATGTGGGACCATTGCAATAAGAGACTGACGCTTTAGTGATTCAGGCTAAAATAATTTGTTTATTCTCATCTTTGTGAGCATATTTGTTAATCCTCAATGAATTTCGTTTAAATAACAGTGTGTTTTTATTTTGAAATGAAGACAAAGAGAATTCAAACCTTGAAATCATTCATATGATTGGCTGAGAGCTGATCATGTGATTACGAGCACATGCGGTAGGTGTGTTGGGAAAAAGGGCAAAAGATTCATGGACATAAGCGGACACTATTTCATTTTAATTGGTTTCCTGTGTAGTCATTTAGTTCTACATCGAGCTCTAAAATGTCTCTGTTAAACATTAGATATTACTACTTAAAGTGGTCAGGCTATGAATGATGTTGGTGCATGATTGGTGGGAGTATGAGTGGTAATCATAATCCATCCATCCATTATCTGTGTGGTTTATCCTCCTCACGAGGCAGGGCCCCTGGACCGGGCGCCAGTCAGTCACATTCGAGACAGACGGACCACTCACACACATTCACACCTACGGGCGATTTTAGTGTCACCAATTAACCTAACCTGCATGAATCTGGATTGTGTGAGGAAGCCCGAGTACCCGGAGAAAAACCCACGCAGGCACAGGGAGAACATGCAAACTCCACACAGAAGAGCTGACAATTATAATCCTGCTCCTAAAAGGATGAAAAAAAAAAAACAGGTTTAAAGGCAGGAACAATGTTCAGCACAGAGAGTTCTGCGGTTAATCATTTCATAAGTTTTCAGTGTTGACATGACAAATTTTTAGTGTCAAATAAAAAAAAAGTCATGTGTTCTGGCTTCATCTGCCTTTTAGTCCAAGAGATTCTAATGATTTCTCCAACACTCATTTCATTAAAACGCTAAGAAAGCCGACCAGACGTACTTAAAAAATGACTTCATGTTTGGTGTGTGTGTGTGTGTGTGTGTATATGTGTGTGTGGAGGGGGGTTCACCCTCAAACACTTTGTCAATAAGCTGTCACTGTTTGCAGGTTTGAGCTTAAGGACTTGTTGCCATGACAACAGCTGCAGATGAATTTCAAACTGACTTCAAAGAGACACAAAAAAAAAAAAAAAAAAAAAAAATTGAGACTCATATTCAAATCATCAACATTGTACCCTGCAAAATTTGGTCGTCCACGTACGAGGAACGTGTCCCAGGACCAGACCGGGCAAGTCTGGAAGGATTGGTTTCCATGGTAACTTAGCTCAACATTATGGAAATAAAGCAGATACACTGACATTGTAAGCCCTGCTCGACGGGGTTTATCACCTCTGCCACACAGCATGGCGTGCACTCGACTGTACTACGCTGTGAGAGCTGCAGCAGGATTAACCCTTTAATTCGGTGCTTGTCATTAATGGGGGATTATTGATTGTCATATTTTGAAGTTGAGTGGGGCGGCTAGTAAAAACGGACTGACAGTCAGTGAAGCTTTTTGAGGAGCATTCACACGCTGCGAATGTGTGTTTTATGCTCCATCAGCCAAACTGAACCTTTTGAAGTAAACTTATGTAAAATAAATGAAAAGATAAAATCATGTGGACAACTTCAGTTAACTGTCAAAAATGTGCTTTTTATTTATCTTTATCTGAAATCAGCAGCCTCAGGGTGCATTTTTTTTTCTCTCTCTCTTTTCAATGTTTTATTAAACATGTTTTTTGGAGACCTCACCTGCTTTGCCTTCATCCACAATGGTTAGATCTGAGTGATTGCACAGCAATTCTTTTGGGGTTAACTAGGCTTTTGCTCTGGTTTTTAAATTTTGTATTGACCTCTCAGCGCTTTTTGTATACTTTTACCTTTTTTCTCCTTTTATCATCATGTATTTCTTGTTTCAGTGTCGCATCCTTCAGCATCAGATTAATTTTTGTGTTTGTAATTAAAAATGAAAATGCAATATTTTTAAAGTTAGCACAAAAAAGGTTAAATGAATGAAAAAAAGCATTAATAAAGGATGTGGTGGAACACATTAAAGCCGCACTAGCCCGGTCCCAGATCTCTGAATCATCACCCACATCTATGATTCGTTCAGTGAAGTGAAACAAATGACAATACAGCCTGATTATCAGGCTAAGTGGATGAATTAATTATTAAATGAAAAACAGAGTCCTATTCATACATTTTAAACATATTTTCTAGGATATTTAGAGTTTAAAGAACTGGATTCAAATAGCAGCTCAGTCTCTTCGCTCTGTAGTTTAATGCATTTAAATATGATTCACCAGCTTTGTCTATGTAAAACAAATTAAACTTTTTATGCAGACTTACTGTACTTACATCTCCAAATGCATTACATGTATAGAAAATGCTTACATTGCAGGCACAAATAGAGATTGATGTCATTATATGTTGCTGTGATCTAATAGAGCGGGTTTTGTTGCACAGCTCAGCACTCCCAGAATTCAGCGAGAATGATGAGTGCCAAGAGTGCAGCTCTCCCCCAGCTCACCGCCAGCTGTAACTGTGTCACAACCACTTGCTATGTCAACAGGCCTCCTTTCCATCATCAATATTTATCAGAGTGTCTGCACACCGGGGGGACCGCTGCACCCTCCTACTACACTTGTCGTCAAACTGTAACTTTGTCGGGGTGGGGGGGTTCTCATAAAGAGAGGCTCTTCACTATTCATGCACTAATCATGCCGGGCACATTACTATCAGAAACCAAGTAACAGATTTTAGCTGAGTTGGAAACCTGATGAGAAAAAAAATCTGGTTGAAATACATGAAACATAAAACATCATAATTAGTCACCTCTTTCTTTTTTTTTTTTTTTAACAATGTTTACCTACGTATGCACCACACATTTCAACCAGAGTGAAGTCTGTCGAGCAAATCCGGACTTTAGAGGGTTAATCGCGCGCATTTTATCTAGTCCATTACTTCAGCGCAACTCGACTCTCCTCCATGACCTGGATTTGCGAACGCTGTCAGGATAAATTCAAGCTGCTCTGTTCATGTGCGAAGTGTCTTGGAAGAAACTGGCACTGCTGCACCAACGAGCAGATGTCTGGGAGAATAAATTGGCTGGAGAAAGTTTTTCAGGCACCTGTTCAATCCATCCTGGTTGGAGACATCAGACGACGCAGAGTCACACTCGCAACAATGACAGACTCTCAGAAATGGGATGGGATGATTTCGCAGACAGTGTGGGCTGAGGGTTTTTTTTTTTTCGTGCTGTGACTCAAAACTTTATCAGCGACCAAACATAACAAACCCACGACGAAAAAGGAAATGCATTTCTTGTTTTAGGGAATCTTGTGTAGTTGTGGAGTGTAATATCCTCTTTTCTTTTTATTATTGTTCCACATGCTTATATATCACATCAGCAACTTTCTAATTTCAGCCTCACATTATTATATTCCTTCTTTTAGGGGTGACTTTGAAACATCTGTTCAGGGACGACGGATGAAAAATGGCTTCTTGGTTAATTCTGGCACATTTGCAGCACTCTTTGTTAATAATCACTGCCCCTGTTAAATAAACCAGTTAAAATCCAGTTTAGATTAATGCATCATCCACATAATAAACAGACTAAACTGAAATTTCATACTAATAATGATAATAGTATATAGTATGTTATAGTATGTCACTGTAAAGTAAAAAGTGTCACGTTCCCAGCAGTGCTCTCTGGGATTGTCACTGTCGCTGTCCGTGGTGCTGAATCAGTTAAAGGTCATCAGCTCACTCCAGGAGCTGATGACCTTTAACTGATCAGCCCCAATCATTTCCCCAACCTGCTGCGCTCACTATAAATACCTTATTGTTCCAGGCCCTGGTTGCTGAGTATCGAGGACGCAAACACCATCTTATTCCAGTGCGTTGGTCAACGGCCAGTTTCAGTTCTGGCAGCACCTGACCTGAAAAAAGACAAGAAAAAAAAAAAATCAGGTTTGAGAACGAGACATGTTCTCTGCACTTGGATCCGTATAAGCACATCAACAATGAGCAAATAATTCAACAGATGATTTTTTTTAAAGGAAGGCCTCATATTTTATGTTGTCATTTAGTTTAGAGAAGCAGCTATGTGTATGAATCAGTACAGAGACATCACCTTTTGATAAGTCTATAGGTGGACAAAGTACAGATAGTCCTCCACAAATATTACTCCATTACAAGTATAAGCAGCTTAATAAAATTTGTACTTGAAAAATATTATATAAGTATTCAAAAGTAAGTTCTTGTTTTTAACTTCACACTGTATGACTGTACTGTTTTCATAACCCATTTGCAGAAACTCACCATGACCACCGCCGGGTTAGTCATTTGTGCTTTGCTTTGTGTTTTACTTTGTAAGCATCTGTTTCACAGAGTTGGATGATGTTTTTCTGCTTTTACATCAAACCCAGTTGCGAGCAGGGTACTGGCACTTGTTTTTTCTCCTGCGAGGAAACACAACCCCAATCGCCAATCGCGTGCAAAGACAAATAAAATTCAACGAGTAGAGTAACGAGTAGAAAACCTTTACAGAAATGTAGTGGAGTCCAAAATTTGTCTTTGAAATGCTGTGGAGTAAAAGTAAAAAAAACTGCAACGAACCCTCAAGTAAAGTACAGATAGTCAAAAAAACGTACTCATGCACAGGACTCATGTAAATGTGCGTTGTTGCTTTCAGCTATCGTGCGACATTGAAGTGATGCCATCCATTAAAAATGATCGCCCGGCTAGCTGCTCCTCGCTCACATGAATCACCCTTCAAGTATCTCCCACTTCTTGTCTCGACGAATAACAAAAAACATCCAACCCAGCTGCTCTTCATCTCTGTTTCTGAGGCTTTGCGGCAGCGTGTGTCTGTGTGTGTGTGTGGACGATGAATAATGCAAACCTGTCAGCGCTGTGTCTGCTCTGTATGCTTTAAATGGTTAGCCCAGTTTAAAAGTCAGCTTTGAGTAATCTATTATTTATTCTATTACTCTGCTATTGTCCTGAACTCTGCTGAATGCTCTTGTCACATTTTCTTGAAATGTTTTTTGAAAATATGCAGCATGGTTAATATGCTATGGCTGACAGTCTGTGCTTTGCATTTTGACCACTGTGCTGTGAATGCAAATAGGGGTTGAGCTTTAGATCATTGCCACATAGGCAAATACAATTAAACACAAATACCATATTGAAACTAACTCACGACCAAATGGAGGCTGTCAGATTTTCTGTGCTTTGCCTTTTTGATATAACACATTTCAAGTAAAGCCTTTAAACGATCTATTACTTGTTATCGACCCTATAATCTTCCACCCAGCTCGTATAATGCCCATTACGGTCACTCTGTCCACGTTCCACTGCATTTAGTCCTGAAAATTACACACTTATGTCTACATTGTGATCAAACACACCCTCCTTCCACAACCTGTGGAAATTAAGCCGTGCTCATGCTGGGAGTGTTAGCGCACAGCGACGCCCGGCTTTACTGTGGCTGAGAGGAGGGAGGAGCAGCCGGTGCTACAGTAGAGTGGTGATGTGAGTGGTCTGAATACAAAGCCGGCATCCAGCGTGATGTTGCATATCTCGGATCCAGACCTCTGAATCGTTGCTTTTACAGCAGTTTATACGATAAATAATTCCATGAATCAGCAGATCACGATGAACTGAGATGAAGTAGCAGTTCAGTCTCTCAAACCAGACGGCTTGACTGGCTGTAGAATCAGCTCAGGGTTTAATCCAACTAAGATATGTGACTCCTGTTTATTTCTGCAAATTACATCAAGATAAAGACCTGCTTTGTTGCCTCAATCTGACATTGCAAGTCCAGTTTTTTTTCTGCACATCGTGTATAATCAGAACTGATGTCTGGACTGTCAGTTCTGGATTTTTTTCACTACAGCTCAGCCGCCCAGGTGAGAAAGGAAAGGTTGACCATTATTGTGTGAATGAATGAATGAATGAATGAATGGATGGATAGCTGTTATGTATGCTACGTTATGTAAAGTTAATGATAAAATGTGACTGTTTAAAGATATAACCTCCAAGATTTTAATTTTTCTATCTTTCACAATGATAATTTTATTAGAAGTGTGTGTTCGGACCTCACTGCGGTTTCAGTTTCATGTTTCGTCGTCTGCAGTCGTCGACCTGTTCTTTATTTGTTCAGCCAAAATAACTCTCACGCAGGTGTGCTGAAGTGCGAGTCAGTTGCCTCAAAAGCTTTGTTAAAAGTCTAACTGTTTGCTGCTTGTGATTTTTCTGGGAAAGTCGCCACAGGCAGCCGGATCGTGATACTGCAAACGCTGGAGGCTTTCATCACTGGGCCGTTGGTTCAGTCCACATCTGCATCTGAAATAAAACTCTTGGAGATGATATTGTTAAACAGTTATTTAACTCACTAAACCTAACCAGCCAATGTTGATTAACTAACATTAAGTCATGCTAACATTAACTGGTTTGAATGTGGTTATTAGATATTTTCCTTGAGGTCCTGTGTTGAAGTCACTGATGCTTGCAGCTCTTAGTAAAAGCCTCATGATATTTCTCCGGGCTGCTGAGCTGGTCTGCGGTTCACAAATTTGCAGGTAATGGTGGCTTAGAGATTATTTGCAGCTCCCTGCCCAACGAGAGCTGATTATCAAAACAACGTCACCGTGGTTACTGATGCCGGTGTTTCTCCCTCACTCACCGGCACCTGGATGTGACTGATTAGGCTGTTTGTCTGTACTTTTCCCAACTTGTTCCCGACGCTGGGACATGCTGCTCTGATTAATTACAGCAAAATGAACACAACATCTCAACGTGATCAGTCAGTCACTGTCTCTCGGATCAGGCGGATCTCCAACCTCCAGTCTACTTATGAAGGAAGCAAACTTTAGTTACAGGGCAAGTTGAACTCATCGCTGAATGCACAGTCTTTGCTGCATCTGCTTGTACTAGTTAAATGCTTTAAAAGTGTATTCATTTATTCTGATGTTAGTGAGGCGTTCAGTACTTTAGACAAGGCGGCACACCTCCATTGTAACACTCTGTGGGAGTCCCCAGACTTATTATTAGCACAGCAGCTCTCAACTGGTACTGCCTATTATGCACAAGTCAGCTTTATACATATTAGTAAAAAGGAACAGAGAAATGGAAGATAATCTTTTTCTTGCTGCTCTTAAAAGATTTGGATTTGTTTTTTTTTTGTTTGTTTGTTTCGGCTGGCCTGGACACAGACGACCCCTTCTAGTGAGATTCCTTTGATTTTTATCAAAGGTAAGCCATAATAAGTGTACCATTATAATTAGATTACTGAGTCAAGAGCCGGGATCAAGGACCTCCTAGCCAGAAGGGCAGTGCTTTTCAAACAGAAAGAGGTCTGAATGGAGATGAACTAGGTTACAGTTATCTGAGATGCATCAGCCCGTTGTCACAGTCACATTTCAAGTTGTCCAGGATATCATACACTTCTTTAATTTTTCATCTCAGACCAAGCCGCTGCTCCCTTCAAGAGGAGTTCATGGCCCAGTTAGACGTGTCAGTCATCCACGACAGAAAAAGGAGCAAACATGTGGAAAGGCTGCAAACTTGATCAGGTGTGTGGCTGAAATGTCCCCAATCAGACACTGATTGATTGTCCTGGGATGCCCAAGTTTATGCACATTACTATAAAGTGATGAGAAAATTAGAATAGTAAACCAACAAAAAAATGTGTCTGCATGCCTTTTAATCTAGCATTTAAATCAAGCAATTAATTGTGAGGATTTCCTACTTTCCTTATCTTCCTTAATCTGACAAAAAATTGGTCCGACAGCACAAGCTGAAAGAAATAAACAGCCGATGAATAAAAAAAGAAAAGAAAAATATTCTTAAATTGCAACCCAGAAGATACTGGGCTTTAACAGACCAAAAGACTGGCAGTGACTTATAATAGTATTAGAAATATTAATAATTATCCAGGATACCCAGAAGCTACATTACTGAAGCTTTTTCTTCAATGTCCTTTTATTTTTGTAAGCGTATCAGTCTTCAGGAATTTACAACATTAAAATGAATCAGGACTATTATTCATCAGACAGATTACACTGATGTTTGGAAAGAGCGCGTCCTGAAAGTGCTCTTCCTGGGAGAAGATACTGATCAAGGAATATCTTGTAAGTTTCAACGTACCCTGTTGAAGTTTAATTTCTCATCAGCAGGCTTTTTAAACTACAATCGAGTGATATTTTTCTTTTATGCACCAAAGGAGATTTCTGACTCCACTGTTATACTCATAAGGTAAATGGAAATGAGTATGTGGCACTCAGAGCATTGAAATTGACATTTAAATCATTCACATCTTTTCCAGAATTAGTGTTCCTGTTATTCTGGATAATCTACAGAACACAGAGGAAACTGTTTTCATTCAAACAACTTTTGACTGAAGAGATGAAAAAAATATCAAATCTACGGAGTGTGTCTTTGGATTATACAGACACAAGAACAGTGTTTTCTGAAGAGGTGCTGCTGGTGATTATTGTAAATGTCACGTTTTCAGAGCTGCGAGCAGCACAGACTAAATCTTGTTCACCTCCATTGTTGAGGCAGAAATCTCCAGCACAGATATTTTTGAACCTGGACGAATAAAAAACAAAATTATCTAGATTCTACTAGAAGGAAGTCTTTTTTTTTTTTTCCATAATTAGGGTAAACCAACTCTTCAGCTCGTGTACAGCCACTCTGTAATGCTGAAGGAAGATTTTTTTCATCATAATAACCACCATGACTCCTGCAGCCTGGCTGGGTGGCTCGCATTTTATACTTCTTTCACAAGTATCTCTTTCACGCAGAGGGCATCATTAAAGAAAATGTATTGCACAGTGACCAAAGATGTTTTGCCCTGACTTGGAAGATTGCAGTAATGTTTGAATAAGGCGTTGGCACAGACGTGCAGTGATAACTCTGTTTAATATTGATAAGCAGCTGTTTGTAAGAATCACTTAATGCAGGCTCCAATGTGACCAATTTGGCCATCCTAGTTTTAAGCATGTGGGCGTCCACATGGTCACTGGGAGCCAATAACCTCCCTGCAGGGAGACGAGCGGCACCCCATGTTAATTGCCACACAAACTCCCGGGGGCATGTTGGACGCCTGGATTGTTTTCGGCCATGTTTTATACATTTCAGCCCTCATGTTGTGTGCTATTAATGGTGTTGTTCAGTGTGTAAAGTGTGTCAGGGTGTATAAGACGCGTTTACTGAGATGGTCAAACAGTGTGATTATAACTTTATATTTCCATACATGTTGTTCCTAAATAAGCAAAATGACAAATGCAAAATCATGCCACTAAATGATAAAATGCTAACTAGCTTAACTATACTACACTTTAAATGTCACAATTAAATGTCATAAAATCTTTATCACTTGGAGTATAATAAAAACTTTGTACAGGCTGATCTGTGTTGTACAAATTCAATAAATTAAGTATGATGAAATGTACATGAAATTTTTTTTCACTTCTGAGTGTCCTTTGTCATCACAAACTATAAAATTTTTAGTATATTTTGTTTTATTTGGCTGCATAAAATGATTTTTAAAACAGGTTCTTCTTTAAAAAAGAACAGAACCAAAAGCTTTTGGTCCTTTAAAATCAATGTAATGAGACACAATATGCAAAGTTTTTTATATGAACTGTAAAAATGAATAAAAAGAAAAATACATTTCTGATGTGCTTTCTCTATGCTGAGGTTTTTAAATGGCTTCTCTCTCTTGTAGCTCCTTTGATCAGAGGACGAATGAGGCTAAAAAAAACATCAAAACAAGCTTGTTTTTAGTGACTAATGACGAAATAAATAATAAAAGCCCCCCAAAAAAAGAAAAAAAACAGAAATGTGTAAAAACCCACAGCTTCATAGATCCACAGTCAACACATCACAAGTGGGCTTGGTCCTAATTGAATCTTAATTTCATTCGGCTGGTTTTCATCATTTGAATTAGAAAGCTTCCGCTCAGTATCTCGATTAGAGGGACTGTCGGCTAATCAAGTTCAATATTATGACTGATCTGTCTGTGTGCTGGCTTTAATTCAGTTCATCTGTCAACTAAATTCATTTGCGAGATGATGTAAAAACCCTTCTCTCCGTCTATAGTATCTGTGACCTCAAAAACATGACAGCTTAATAGAACAGGACCTTTATTCAGTGTGTGCGGACTATAATTTAATGCTACGGAGGGCCTAGTTAAGTGTTACTTCAGCTGCTCATAAATTCAAAGTAGATTTACTGTATCTGCGCAGTGAACTCTTGTTTTCCAGCTCTGGATATGTGGTCCTCTTGTAAATTGCAGGAGTTGTGCCCTTAATATTTTACCACTCCCCAGCTCGTCTCTTATTAAGAACTTTTGTCAGATTCAGTGTGGTCAGGATTTTTTGAGTTTCCAACGCTGAATCCATCCAGGCGGCTCCCACGCACGGGAAATATACAGCCGCCTGGGGTGGAGACTCGTTGCCGTGTTCACAAAAAAACAGCTCGGCTTAGGGGTTGAAAGGTGTCAGACTGAGAAATGAAGAAAAAATATGATCTCAGTCTTTTAGTCAGTTAATCAGTATCATGCAACAGGGAACACACACACACTCCATAATCACAGTTTACTCTTTTGGCTTATTAAAATGTGGTTTAATGGTGGTGTTTAAAAAAAAAAAAAAACTCTTTAGAGTAATTTTAACGATACTTGAAAACATCCCCTTTTCATCTTTGCATTTGAGAATATTATCACTTGGACTGTAAGAGGTTGTTAATGTGACATCTGAGCACGTCTAACTTTTGGATCTGTGAAATTTTAGTTTTTAAAGAGCAGCAAAATACATTTCTGGTCTCTGCGGGGGCAGAGGAAACAAGCTGTGAACACAGGTCATCACCTTTTAAGTTAATATGATGAAACAGTTGCTTATTTAAAACCATCATCTTTCATTTGGACCACCTGATGGAGGCCAACACTGACTGTCTTTTAGCTCTCTTCATGGTCCCCACTAACTCCTGAGGGAAATATGTGGCTCTTTAGCTGCTAAATGCTCCACCGTGTTCACAGGCTAGTCTCTAACTGCGCCTGTCTGCAGTTTGCTGCAGAGCAGGTAGTGTACAGTGGATTTTTAGTGGCTTGCTGTGGTGAGACTGAACCAGAACTGTAAAGTGAAGTGCCACACTGCTAAACAATGAGCTGAAACTTATTACAAACCTTCGTAAAGCCGAGGGGAGCTGCAGATTGAGCTAATTGTTCTTCTCGACGTTCATTATCATGTGCAACCCTTTTCACTTCCCCATCTGATTCACTGTGATGATAAAGATATCAATTATATCCATGTTACTTAAAGCAGTGTTGCAACGATGCAGCTGCGAATGCCATCAATTGGCACCACCGCCGCTGAGACAGATTACTATAACCATTAAGGCTGTTGGCTCACAATGTGCCATTGACATGTAAGCAACTGTGACAAAGTGTTGCGTAGGGTAAGAAACGCAGCTGCGATCGGGATCAGCCAGTCAGGTACAATCTGATTTAAAGCACATGATTAATTTATTCTTATTTAGCATTTGGTCACACTTGTGTGAGTAAGTGTGTAAGTGTTCGCCTCTGCTCGAGAAAGTGAAACTTTCCGCAAACCTGCTGTTTTTCATGCGTCTTTACTTCGGGAACATAAAGGGTGAGATCTTTTTTTTTGCAAATCGCTTTTGTCTTGACTACCGTACGCCTTCATAAAATGCCAAGGACGAAATCTGAGAACACAACGCAGGAAGTTTCTTTCACAGCTGAAGGTAGCATTTGGTGCTAAGGAGATTTGTGAATACAGCTCCGCGGTGCATTTATTTGCACAGACAGGCAAACACGTCCCCTCATCAATTCCCCTTAGATGCCCTCATTAAAGGACGAGGCTGGTAATATTCTGTACTGTTTTTTACTGTCAACAAACACCATTAAAAAGACCAAAACCAACCGAGCCTTTGTCTCACTTATGCTTAGCCTGATATATATTATTCCTCTGTGCCACGGAGCTCCACTGTCCAAAAACTATTAAAAACACATCAATGAGCCACACCGGCACCGGCTGACATGTTCCTTCATTATGATGATAAACGAGGGCGCTGTAGTTTACTCTGAGTCAATTCCACATACGCCGTCCTGCTGCAGTAAATACTGAATGTTTGAATGCATATTCCTACATGGCTAATTGAAAATACCCCCCCTTGATTATTATTATTTTTTTTTTTAAAGATTTTGATGTTCAAGCTGGAATAGCTGTGCTCTGGGACACTCGGGGAAGTGGGAAAGTGTTGAGATGGACTGAGACGTTGTTGGTTTTGGACTTTTCAAGGGATTTGTCGGCAATAAAAAAAAATAAAGACTGTCTCCAGCTTTATGTTTTAACCTGCGGCCCTCCAATCCATTTTTCCATACCTTGCTCTGATCCGAAGCAACCTTTTAAAAACTGATTGACCTTCTCTCAGTGTTGCCTCTGTTAGAGTTAATTTCTTGTCTTCCTGTACTCGGAGAGCTCTCGGGAGTCAGCACTCAGCTTGCTGTCTGTTACAGGGAAGCTGACCTTACTTTATTTTTCTCAGACCCTTGACAATAGGCACTACAAGTGGCTCTAAGTGAATGTAACTCCACCATGCTGTGCTTTCACCCGCCGCCGCGGCAACACCGAGTCCTGCCAAAAACTGGCAGCACCATTTTCATCAACTTTGGGAAACAAATGTCATGTTACGGAGGGCAATCAACAAGTGCCAGGGAGGGAAAAAACACATATCACCTCTTGAGTATTTCGAGTGGATGACATTTACAGGAGCTGCTCTAAACTCTAAACTGACCTTTACCAGGAGAGATCCTACCAAACTAGAGGTTCAGGAACTTTTACAACACGCTACCAGTTCATCCGCTGTCAATTTGTAATACAGGAGTGCAGAGTGGAGCAGTGAAGGAGGGGGGCAGTGTTTCCAGTGTTTTAGAAGTCATTCAGATGGACATTGAACTTATGGTTGCACAAACTGTAAGAAAACGTGATGTGAAATTGCCGGTACAGTTAAAGCTACAGGCCTGTTTGGCTAAAAAAATATAAATCAGTAACTTAACAGAGCTGTCTCCACTCTCCTCTCTAGTTGAAATTCCACCTGTGCGTCACTGCAGCAAGGTGAGAAGTTTACTACCGAAGGTCAGCAAAAGCAAGACTTTTCAGGGGCTGTACTCTTTGTATCTGTTTAAGGAGCAAAGTCAGCATTTCCGAAAAAAAAAACATTTAATCACCAAACATGAAATTCTATTGCGGTTTTGGATGATTTCAGCAAGTATGCTGCTGTGTTTTGCGTTTTGCTGCCGGGAACTTGGAAGCTATTAACTTGGAAGTGGACCTCTGAAGCAGTGGAATTTTGCAGAAAAATAAATCTGTAGTAGGAAAAAAAAACTATAGTTCAGAAGTAAAATTGAGACAAAAATAACAAAGATGGTTCCACATTAAAGGGTTGTGAGCAGAAATGTACAGACAAAAGCATAGAAGAAGAAGACTGCTACTAAACAAACACTGATACAAACAATGTGCAGCAGGTCTTTAAAAATGCAGCTTTGCAAAGGTTTTATGAGGAAGGAAATATATTTGACATGATTATTAGCCCACATGGAAATTCTTTTGTTTGCAGGAATAATCAGCTGGGTACCTTTTAAAGCTGCATTAATGGATTTTTTTTGGCCACTGGGGGGCACTAGAACCTTCAAACATGCTGACAGACACACAGCCCAGATGTGTTATTGCTTTATTAAATTTGTAAATCAGCAAAACAATTGCCTTTTTTCACATGGAGCAGACATGAAGCAAGATCAGCATTCATCTGAAGCTGTTTCTCTCCAGTTGGTGAATAAGTCCGATATTCTCTCTCTGCACAGCTCTTCTTTGGTTTCCATAAAATATGTTTGTATCTAGTTGTTTTTTACAGCTCGGCTTATTTATTTTCCTGGGTTTGTTTTAGTTTCTTCCCATTAGTTAGAAGAATTTGAACTTCTTGCAAAGAAGGCATAAAAAGCCTCCTTCGGCGGTAATAAGCTGCTAAATGAAAGTATTAAAAGTGATTACAGCAACTAAGTAAGTTTACCCTGAGACAGAGTGAGCATTGGAGACAGGAGTGAAGCCTATTTGCCTCATCACTGGATACAACCAGAACAGAGGAAGTGTCCCTGACCCAGCGACAGTCAGAGGACAGCTCGACGGCAGATGCTCGCGAGTCATTTATCTCACTTGCACTTTGACACTGAAGCCGTTATTGTCTGGCTTCTGCACAGAACGGCTCAAGCCTCTCACATCAAAGCAGCTGCAGCGCACAACTCATAAATGGAGCCATTTTAAAATCAGAGTATGATTTATGAATGCCAGTCCCCCCCCCCCCCAAGTGCAGAGAAATGTTAAGGTCTTCACTCTCTGCACAGGAAAAGCCCACGAAGGGAGAGGAAAGCAACTAAAATGACCAGAGATGCAAAAAGAACTCGTTATTATGATTATTCTAAATACTGTATTAATAACTTGGTTTGTGAGGCAATGCTAAACTGCTTATTATCTCACAGCTGTCATTTTTCCAGTGTGAACGTGTTACATACTGAAACCCTGCTTAGAATAATTTAATATGGAATTAGGACAGGCTGCAGACCTGGAGGGCTTCAAATAAAAAAAATGTGCTATCTACATGACACACAGGGTGCATACCTCTTCCCTTATTTAATTGTTTGCCATCATGCTATGGGTTAACTGTGGCCTGAATTAAAATGGAAAGAAAGAAAGAAACAATTTGCATCCCAAATATTTCTCTTTTCCCCTTTTTTTTAACCTGCGTGGTGGCTCTCAGGACGAGTGTCGTCTTCAACCTGGAGTTTATTTTGCAGCATTTCTCACGTCTCGCTTGTTGTTTTTCGGGAGCACACATTTTAATTGTCAGTCTGATTAATTTCCATTCAGTGTGTGATGCAGCAAATCAATTACTGTGTGTCAGGCAGAAACTATTGATGTGTGTTACACAAATGCCACACCCCCCCTTAAAACTTCTAGGCTTCTGAATCCTTCCTATACATTATGAGACATAGTATATTATAGTATATTATCCAGCACATTATCCTTAATGATCCTTATTGTAAAGTGCTAATTAGCAGTCGTGATAAAAGCGTAGGCAAGCTGAGTGGAGTTTAATTGTGCTGTTTGTCGCTCATAAGAAACTCAGCAGGACAATAAATTATTTAACAAGCCACATTTCTGCCTTTGCTCTACCTGCGTGTTTCATTATTTGACAAATCTCTTATGATGTAGCAAGAGAAATAACTTCCCATAATGTATATTGATCAAGATAAAAACATAATGGTATAATGACAGGTGAGTCTATATGAGTAATATGAGTATATGAGTATTTTATTCAAGTGCAAATTATAGTTAATACACTACTAGACTGCAAGTGTGGTGTAGTTTGAATATTAACTAAAAGAAAATGCACAGAGATACCTGACACACAAGGACCAGCTAGAACAAAACCTGATCAAAATAAATAACTGGGTACAAGCTGTCTGCTCACCACATGGAAGAACACGAGGAAATGAATGATATCCATCAATAAAACACCTGACTTGCTCCTACAGAACTTTGTAACACTTATGAATTCACAGTTAACGCTGACAGAGAGAAATGTTTGCTGCAGGGGATCGATTCTTCGACCATGATTCTGGACAACAGCCTTACAGATATGAAAGATGGGGAAAAAAAACAACAAACCAACCCGAAACAACATTGAGACAGAGGTGATCAGCAACAAAGAGTTCAGGTGGTATCATTCATTTTTAAGAAATTAGTAGTAGTATTTTAAGGTATTAGTAGTCATAGTAGTATTTTTGGACTTAATACATTTTCTTCTGGTGTAATTTTAAAGAGATGAGAGTGCAGTTTTACATAGATCCCCCGTCAGCGAGGCCACACATCGAGATCTTTCATATCCGACTGGAAACTGCCCCACTCAAGTCATCACCGCGGACAGCCGTAGTGACGGTATAAAAGTCCCAAAATGCGGGGCTGTTGAAACTGAATGTCAAACATCTCACTGCACCTGCCACACTTGTGGAGAAAATGTGAAACACTTGATGGACGCTCTCAGAGACGCAATTTACCCATAATTGAACCGCCTGAAAGGAAAGACGGACTCAGCTGTGCTTAACTGCCAATGCAAGCAAGCCTCCGAAGGGTCTATTCAGCGTCAGCGTCGCTCCACGACATGAACAGGCCCACAGAGCCTCGTGCTGTACATGCCCAAGACTTGGAAAAAACAAAAAAAACACAGAATGACCTACATCTCTCCTGGCGAAATGGCACTCTACCATGACTGGAATGGAGTACTGAGACTTGTCAGAGGAAAGAGCCAAATTGTACATTCAGGACAGCGGATACACACATTCGCAAAGAATTTGCATTTGGCGGTTTCTACTGTACTGAGCTGCATTCAGTGATTCGCCGCAGCATATGTGTGACAGAACGCCTCAGATACCTCAACGCAGGCTTTGTCACATGTACTAATACCTATGTGAGCCACATTATCTTTCAATATGTGACTAAAGCTGCTCTGAGCCTGGTGGTATTGGCGCTGCTCTGAGGTAGATACCCCTTATGAAATATTGTAAAGGTACAGGTTGACATCAGGGTTACTGCATTGAAGGGATTTTTAGCTGTCTAGCAACAAATAACAAGGTCTGTCTGCAGGCTGCAGGTTCACCATTTTTTCCAGAGTGAAATATTTCAACACCTACCAGATGGATTGGCTGACAACTCTGTACAGACAATCACAAGGATTTAATTTACTCACAGTCCTATCTGTGTCCTCCTCACTTACATTGTCTTATACATCTTCAGAGAGGGGAGCTGAGGGAAATGACATTTTCAACTTCATTTGAGATTTTTGTACCTTTTTTGGAGATTTTGCTGCACACAGGATGACCCAAGTATTTCTTTATTTTCTACATCTGAACTCAGTAACTAATTTCATCAATATAAGTGCTAGATTGAAGTGTAACTATGACTAAAAACCTAGATTAGATGCAAATGAAATGCTGTATATATATTCAGTCATATACTTACACATAGTCTACATTTTTCCTGGTTTTCTGTCACATTATGTCCTGAGGTTTCCTGTTTGTTTTGTGAAAACAATAAATCAGTTTCCCATCAGCTGCACTGAAATAGTAAAAAAAAAAAAAAAGTAATGACCCATGAACGTTGAGATGTCTGATGAACGTCTCTGTGGGTGGCTGGGATTAACAACATTTAACATAACATCTTTTGTATTTATTATATTGCTGATCTGCACAGATTTTTCTAAAATGACTGCACTTTGTCAGTTTAACTTAAGTGCCCTACTGTAAGCACAAAAGTATGGATTTATTTCGACCACTGGCCTGTGGCCATCGGTGGGATAATCATTAATCAATGCTTTGCGAAAAGCAGAAACCAGAAAATGTGAGATGGAGCTTTGTGTTAACTTTAGGTGTAAAATAAAGAATACAGAATAAATAAAGAAAGTGATTTAGTAGACTCATACATTATGTATGTATTCATATCTAAAATCAGTTGAAGCTTTTGGCATAATACAGAAGCAGAAAGTAGAGCAAACTGGACTAATAAAAGCATGCTTCACTCTGTCTCCCAGTGGAAAAAAACAGAGACAAGAGAAAAAGTTTAGCGATGACTTCAAAGGGAAATATTAAAAGCCTCACCTTGAATACTGGCTGCACGCCAGGTCAACAGGACATTTTCTCTCAAATCATATTCCTGAGCGCAGTGGAAGAGTCTGAGGTGGCCTTCTGTTTAAAAAACTTTGTTCGCAAATTAATTTTCTCAGCAGATTATCAGAGCGTCACAGAAGATTCCCGCCTTTGGAGTAAACTGTCGATTCAAGTTGAAGGTCTATTGAACCGATTTCAGAGCAGAGTTAAAGTGATCCCTCTCGTCACATTGATCTTCTAATTTACTCCTCAGAGTTGAGACCGAACTCTCCAGGGAGATGAAATACTACCCCCACGCAGCATTTACACTATTCATGTTGATATTAAGCGTTTCATTGTGAAAACACTGGGATATTCAGGGTTTCAGCCCGGCCGAGTGTAAATGACAAATGTTCAACACTGATTCAATTTCGGTGAATGAATCGATGGTGGAGTCAGTGGAGAGTGAGGTGGAGATGGGCTGAGTTTCACAAAAGTATAAGTAAGAATTTTTCAAAAGGTGAGCACTGGTTTCCTTGTGTTTGGGACCAAACCTCTTCTCATGACATGTTTTTTTTTCTTTTTAAGAGAAACCTGCAGCCTGAATGTGGTTGCCACAGATTTACAGAAACTATGGGTAAGTTATTCTAAAGTTGGAAACCAGAAAGGAAACATGCAAATCTGTCATGTCAGCATGAAGAACGGCGTAGAGCTCCACTCGCAGCTCGCGCTTCAAACACAATCACAATCACAACCACGGCTCCGTTATTCATATTATATATATATTATTCATATATTGTTCTTTCTCTTGGGCAGCTCACACTATGGTGCAGAAACACATCTCGCATCTCAACAAAAAGACGTCTTCAGAGCGACGCTTCCTCACAGCATCTCTGACTTCTGTGGAAGTGTGATTAATGTGAGCAGATACTGACAGCACAGAAGTGTCAGCGTTGTCTGCACACGTGTTGAAGATGTGATAGAGTTTACTCAACCTCCATGATGCATCACTGTCTTGCATCCTGGTTTGAAATATTGTGTGGTTTGTATAAATATTTAACAATCACTGAATTATTTCTCATTTAATTATTTCTGGCAGAACACAGCAAAGAAAACTCATTTTATACACACCTGGACAAGAAGTCTGCCTTTTTTAGGGGTTACAAGTTTTTATTGGTGGCTAATCACAAGAGAGGAGTGATGGGAAGTTTCTCATATGTACGGCCTCTTAGTCACTGATACAGCCATAAAACTTTTTAGTAATTCAATCCACTAAATTCTCAAAAGAAACCTTTTAAGCAGCACTACCTGTGCTGTGACAGCAGCCCAGGTTGTTTCCTTTTAGAGGAGCAGACAGGAGCCCTCTGAAGGTCTCTTTCCACGCCGTCCCTGGCCCAGCATGAGACAAATTATACAGGTCAGACCACACTCTGGACTCCGTGGCTTGGCTTTAACGTAACATAAAATCATATAATTGATTTCGATTCAGCGGGTCCAAAATGGGTAAATCCTCTTCGATGTTTTTTTCCTGAAATGGCACAGCAATTATCTGTCAGATTACCAGGAAGACGGGACTGTTTAGAGCTTGATAAAAGGTTTATTTTTAGCTGTATAATTTTCCCACTGTCCTTTGACATATTAAAAGAAGAGTATCATCAAGGTTTTTACATTTTTCTCATTCACTTACTGTGGAAATGTATATGTACATGCTACTGGAGCTGTCTCATATTTCTGTCACTGGTCACTGAGGTTTTCATTTCGGACTGGGCACAAAGTTCAACCCTGGTAATTTTCGTCTAGACCAGCCCCATTTTCCCCAACATGCACACCACAATATGAGGCTTTTTAAAACATACACACTAACATAATCATACAGAGTCTCCACTTAATCATGAATCCTCCTCTGTTACTGCTTCTATAACTGCATGCAGTACCTCCTGCTCATTGGAGGGTATCATGGTGTTTCTTGTCCTCTTCTCACCCCTCTGTCCAGACTCTGTCTTCCTCTTCATTTGGGGTTGATGGCCTGTTACAACTGGAGCTAAACACTAATGTTATTTTGTGTGACATTGTCGGCATCCGTAACAATAAATTTTCTGCTCCACCTTTTCTCTTGTCGGGACCTTTATCCATTTCATTGCCAAAGTTTTTTTTTTCCCTTCTACAGTTTTTCTTCCCACTGTGCTGTTGACCTTGTGGCACAGTTGGTGGGCCGGCCTGTCCTCCATTTGCCAGAGTTGCCAGATTGCAGGTCCAAATCTGAGCACAGGTATATACGCATGATTGAGATGAAAATATTAGTTTATGATGGTCCATATAAGGCTCAGTTATGTTAAAGCTGAAATAATTTGTGTTGTGCAACATGAGACACGTTGGGTTTTATCCACATGACCAATGTGGCTCAAGGAAAATGACCAACAAGTAATAACTGCTCTAGTAATGACATCCAGGTGAACCTCAGCTGTACTTTGTTTATTTGTGTATAATAAACAGCTGTATATGTTCATTTATCAAACTTTAGCATGCTAATGTGCTAAGAAGCTTAACACTAAACACTAAAGCTGCTGAACAGCATCATGTTAGCATTGTCCCTGTGAGGATGTAGTTTTATTTTAACCATATCTGAACGCAGTGATTGGGAGAAGCTTTGGAACCCATTTTTAAAGGTCACAGTGAATGTAGTGTCTTTAACATCCCTCTTTTTGAAAGAACAAAAAAAAAAACACCGTTATATTTGACATGTAGTTTAAAGTAACTCTCTGCCCTCTGTGATTTCCAGAAATAGAATATAGAAACCTTTATATTCAACTAATTTTCCAAAGCAAATATGTCTAAACATAACACCTCGTGTACCTTTTTTATCAACATAATGAGGAAACACAACAAAAAAATAATCTGCAAAGTTCAACATGAGTGTGTGAGCAACACCTTGGCTGACAAAATATTTCTGTGTTTTCTCTAAACTGAGCTGCGAGCAGGATGCAGGATGTGAGCGCCTGAGTGTCAAAGTCCTGTGATTCGTACACTCGTCATCCAAGGTACGAGAACACACAAAATAGCTGACTTTAAAAATACATTGAATGAAATCCAGGCAGCAATTACGCTTCCTTCAAAGCGTATTCTGCCAAACAAATTAGCACCAACGGCGGAGTCTGAGGCTGCCTGTTTCAACAGGGCGCCGAGTTTGAGGCTGCATGCTCTGACGCAGCTGTGACAGCACCTGAAAAATTATCCATCAAGGCAAAGTGGAACAAATTTCTCTTTGACTAAAGGACTTAGAAGTGGCCAAGTGTTGTGGAAAAGGTTGGGCTTGACTAGTCGGGTTTAATTGCATAAGCCTTGGCCTTTCTCCAGGGGCCTCCCTTCACTTTATAAATCATATGAATGTCTGTTTTATACCACAGCACCGCAGTCATTGGTCATTTCTGCTGCAGGTCCTCAATCCTCAGTCCTCCAATATTATTTTCCTCTCCACCTAATAATTCATAACTTCCATCAATCCTGCAGGCCGATAATCTTGCAGTCCTGATCGATTCAGAGGACACAGCCACTGAATCATAATCATGGAGCAAGTTGCTCTGAGTTGTTTACAAAGTTAAAGTTGTTGCGCATGACTGTGACTAATAAAGGTAAAGAACCGTCGTGAACAAAGCCATCCTTTGTTAGAAAAGTGGCAGTGACGGCTATTAGTCCAGAGCTCAGGGGTTGGCATTGGTCAGAGGAAGGGATGGGATGTCTCCTTTAATCAGCGGGCTCTTCACATTCCTTTCAGGGGGTGCCAGATCAATTTCACAGTTTTCTTAAGAGGAATTTCTCAGCCTATTTTCGAACAGTGAAAATACACGAAATCCACACGTTTGGCACAGGTGTAGATTAGGTTTCAACACAGCGATTGTCAAAATGAGTGATGGAAAAAATGTCTAATCAGCTCTGCAAATATGTTTTGACAAACGAAATTCTGTTCATGTAATGAAAAAAAAAGAAAAAAAAAGGACTAAACGCAATTTCCAGATGGGTTGAAGTCAAGGACCGAAAGTGTGCAGGCTGATGTGTTTGGATAAATGTTATAAATCTGAGGGGCGGACAATTCATCTTCCCATGATCCATCTGACCAGGTGATACTCTATAGATCCTCCAAATGAAGAGATATGAGGGGCCGAGTAAAAACTGACCTTCACAGGTCACACTACCCACTGATACCCTCTCTCCTCTTTTCTCCTTCTTTTCTCCCTTGAGGAAAAGAAAAAAAAAGAACACAGTGCTGAGGGATATCCGGTGAAACTGTGTGTGTGTGTGGCTGCGTTATATACGATGAATCACTGTCTGGTGTGTGTAAACAGCAGAGAGCCTCCACTCGAGTTATTATGCGCCCACAAATAACGAGCCACATGCAACGGGAACTGAGCGGTTGCTGAGAGTCTATACCATGACTGAATTTGCAGCCTCTCGCACGGTATCATGCACCATTTCCCATCTACAGTAGTTTGTGGGTGCATTTTCTCTAGAGTACTCTTTCTAGATCATGGTAAATTGGTTTCACAAACCTTTGATTAGACAATCCCCCCTACTTCCATTATGTTTGCTGTCTATGAGTGATTGCCTGCATGCTGAGATGAAAGACTAGTCCGGGAGCTGAGGCGATGAGGCGAATGGGACGCGATAATGAAATGAAATGAGGCGTGAACATTGTCTGTTGCTGTTATCACTTAAGAACATGGAGAAAGGGTAAAGGGACCTGAGAGATCTTGGCTCTGCCTAATTCTTTACTACCTTAATGGGCTTTCTGCTATCTACTAGAAGTTCATCTGTATGCTGAATACATTTCAGCATATTTTGATTCAGATTGACTCTTCCAGTCTCCGGAGAGAGAAAAACCAAAAGAGGAAAATAATTTGTCTAGCCTCAGTCCCGCGTGTATGTAAATGCCTAAGCGTAGTTAACACTGCATACATTTAAATATGAAATGTTTGGATTTATTTGGCTGATGTTATGCCACGGAGACGTCTGCACCTGTCCCTTTCACCTCACAGAGTATCTTTGTTTCACGCCGCGCCGCTTCACTTCTGTCATCTCTACACCTGTGGGGCTAAATGAGTGGCACAATGAGCTGCCGTGTTTACAGTCAATGAAGAGGAGTTAACTGTAATTACCTATACTCTTAATGTATATGAGCTTTGTTAAGCCAGCTGCTGTGTGGATGAACCAGCAATCAGCAGTCACAGTTTAACATAATATTATTTTAGGTCAACAGCGGAAAAAAAACTGAAAATAGGTCGTCTGAAAGCAACCTGATGTAAATACTGGGCTCAGTATCATCTTTATAACAGGAAGTTGTGTTTAGCTGTCGAAATCTTTTTCCCAAGTCAAGGCTCACCACCACATCAGCTTCAATGCCGATATGAATTTTTTAACACATTGGCCACTTCAGTGACAAGAAAAGAGTTCTCCATTGATAGTCAGCCATTTCCTTGAAACGAGCCAAAAGTAAGGATGAGGAATAAAGAATATTTCATATTTTCCTGTTTCTTATTACAAATGTGCTTTATTGCAGTCAAAATTCTGCCCTGCCGAAACACATTTTTAGTCTCAAGGTGTGAATTAGAAATTGGCTCACACAGATGCAGAAAAAAGCCGAAGAGCAACCTGATTCATCCTGTAAGTACCGGACATGTACAGTCATGTGATTAAAATAAACTCACACTGCAGGTCCATATACGGCACATTGCAGCATGATTACGTCACATTCAGTCGAAGATAATGAATTATAGTCCAGCTGTAAAGACCTTGGTCGGGGTGAAAAGGACCCTGAGCCTTAAGGCTTTAATCAGAAGTGTGATCTGCCTTTGACTCCTTACCGCTGTGACAGTTCGACATTGTGAAGCATGTATTTCATGTGGAAAGTACAGAGGAGCCTGGGGACAACACAGACCAGCATCAGCAAAGAAAGCTCACAGAGAGAGGAGAGGACAAATAAAAGTGTTAAATTCTTACTGTTGTTTTGCTGAGATTGTATATATTACATATTATAAGTCAGTCAGTGTTATCACAGGATATCCACACTTTGGCTTGTCAGTAGAATATAACATAAAGAAAGGTGTTTATTCTCTGCCCCGTTTCCTTTTTCACATTTTTAGTGTGTAGAAATGTGTGAACGTGGTGCGCAGAGGGGTGCAGCGACAGAGGGATTGTGAAGCTCTCATGGGACGCAACACAAATCTTGTGGGCAGCATATATTTACTGTGACGCAGACGGCAGCAGGCGGTCAGCGGCGTCACTGCAGGATGTGATACGAGAATATGAGCAGCTGTTATTCATCATCGACCTTAAACTTTTTTTTATGAAATGTGCTATTTATGATCAGCATTTTATAAACTATTTCCATCGAATGTATTTACACTCTGTAATTACCTTTTTATTTGGTATTTCTTATTGCTGGTGGCGGACTCCACAGTTTCCGCCCTGGACTGAAATTACCAACCTACACACAAATGATTCAGAAGCAATGCAGAATGATTACTTTTAATTTTATACCTGCATCCTAATGGAGTATCAGAGCTATATTATACCATATTATGTTAATGCAAACTGAATATTTCCCACTGCTGCTGCTTCATATTAAAAAGCAATTAAAGGCTAAAATAGCTTTAATCATTAAGTAGTCGCAGGCAACTTGATGTATTTTTCACAACTATCAGTTATAATTGTTATTGGTCATTTAAATAAGTGTCCGCCGCAATTGGGGGGACTGAGGGTGATTTTTAAATCAATCAATCAATTATGTTTGTTTGGCTGCACTCTAAACAAATAAGTGAAGTCTCTCCTGTTATATTTCTGATAAAGTAGCAGCATAAAAAGTGTTTGTTGTAGTGTTAAACCACAT
The DNA here is from genome assembly GCA_023238725.1 of Scortum barcoo. Taxonomy (NCBI): domain Eukaryota; kingdom Metazoa; phylum Chordata; class Actinopteri; order Centrarchiformes; family Terapontidae; genus Scortum; species Scortum barcoo. Next base: position 4,744,637 of record CM041550.1, read on the forward strand.
ACTATCTTATTATTATGGCTGTTGCAAAATCAACCACTGAGATATGAAGGAATGCACTTCGTCATTAATTGAATTAATTAAAATGTCTTCCAATAATCCCAGTGTCTTAAAATAAAGTGAACTTTCAGTTTAATTTTCTCACTTTCTATGACCCACTCCCTTTTTCTTTTACTCTCCCTTATTCTCCTTATTTTGGCACATTGTACAGCTGGTTACAGAAATTTAGTGAGAAGTTCAACAACATCAAATGTAATTGCAATCCTGTATTTATTCCATCTGTTTTCTTATTTCTTTGGCCTTTAGTTGGTGAGCCACACCTGAAAGGCAGTATTGTGTGTGATGGGAGTCCATTAAACTGCCTAATCACTGCTCTCACCATCGTTTCAAATCTGCTGTATTTAGTCAAGAATTTATCTTAAGATGTGAGGATGGTGTTGCTAAGTCCATCCCATAAGAAAGTCAAGAAGTTTTCCTTATAATGTGTGACTTAAATTAAAGTTAAGCTGCCATTTTAAAGCCTCTAAATGAATATTCACACACCCTCTCTCCCTATAGTGTCTTCTTAAGTCCATGTTAGACACCAGCGCTTTGATAGGTAAACCCTGTAGGATAAACTTTGATTTACTGCTTACATAAAAATGTGTAGTTGTGTTTTTATGCCAGAAAATGATGTGTTTTTTTACACAGTTTTATAGATTGAAGCATATTCTCTCACTGTACCTGGACTTTTGTTTTATCGTGGAGCATTTTTCCTAATGCAGGTGTGATGATGTGCTTGATTCGATATGTGATCCGAGCCGTGATTTATGGTGTCACCTTCTTATTTGAATAATAGCACATTGAAAACCGCATTACCACCTTTCCATAAGTATTGTAATCTAGTCCTTGAATAATTCCCCATGATAATCAGTGGAGCAGAGATTCTGATGTGATTTATTATCAGCTAAAATGATAACTGGAGTTGACAAAGCAAGAATGCATTAGAGGAAGAGGCTGCTGCTCCAAACTACTGAAATCACACTTAGTTTCAAAGCGTAAAAGACAGAAAATCTGAGAAAATATTATGCATAATAATAATTCTAATAATAATAACACCTTCAATTAAATGACTTTAAAAGATAAGATTGTTGAAGTCAGAGTGAAAGTCATAATTGGTCTTAAATGAGAAATTTAAGCAGCAAAAACAGTCATTAGAGCTTTTAGTGTAATCTACAAACCTAAATATGTAGTTTTATCAACTCTTATGAGGAGCTGCGCAGCAGTAAAACTAAACTATATAAAACATTTTAGCAAACCAACCACAAGTGAAACTCTCTCCGGTGGGAATTTCACTGCCCTTAATTCAATTATCCGCAGCCCAAATTTAAATGTTAGACAGACAAAACCACAAATGACTGTAAAGAACATCGGGACATGTCATACATTTATAGGACCGTGAGACAGTTGCCTCATATAAACTCTGCAGGATTGAATACTGTAAACATGTGCAGCCCTGCTACTGATATGTCACTTGGGGTTATCAAGTGGACACCCCTTGTCACGAATGTCTCCTTGAATTAGGTCGCTGAACTCCACAGTGCTTTCTAGCATTAGGCAGGAGCCTAGGATAACAATTTAAGCCCCTGCGGATTCATAACTCTTAGCATGCGTGCTAACAGCAAATTAAAGTAAGCTGGCATCTTATGAGCGCGCCAGAGCTAACAAGTCTTCGTGTAAACATCCCTTACGGCGTGTCCATGGGAAAAAACCAGGAGAGGCCAGTAGGCGCG